>OX493266.1:32573492-33244742 GCA_950370525.1 Bellardia bayeri
TCAATTGAAACGAAATCCGATGAAATACTTGCATCTCTGTTAAATTATTATTTTAGGTTTGACCAACCATACTTTTGAAAGCATTGTTGGAATATGACGATTTTAAACCAACAAGGAAGGCATGATACTGAAAGTATATATTTAAAAGTATTTTTAAATCATATTTAATCAAAGGAACTTAATAATTTAATTCAGCTACAAAATTTAATAATAGCCAAGCAATTCATTGTATTGGAGATCATATATTACAGTAGCATATTCAGGGATCGGTCTAACTTACATTGTAAATAGGCCTATTGATAGTTCAGTTTATTTGTCTACAAAAACTGTTTAGCAATGACAGAGATGATGGTTATTAAATTTGTAACAAAATTCAATAGGGAAATATGTTGTCATATTTTCATGTTTAGTTTCGTCATGCTAATATTGCCCCAATTGTGAAATCAGATTGCAGACAAATCAGTTGATTGAAGGATTAAACAGTTTTTACAACATTCGCACGCATTGCATATTCGATCGAAATTGGAAGATCATTAATAAATTGCAGGAATAGAATACGTCCCAGTAGCCTTTCATGTACAACTTGGGAAATAACGTCAAACACTTTGAATTTCATATTAATTAAAAAATCTGGTGCTATGGAATTCAACTATGGGGTACCACCTCGCCATCAAATATTGAACAAATTCAAAGGCAACAAAACAAAATTCTCCGTATGATTACAGCAGCTCCATGGTATGTTAAAACTCCCGAATTCGCCAGGTACGCGATAAAGTATATCAACAAACTTAAAACACACCCAATCCCACTCGCACGTCGTCGTACTCAACCTGAAAAAGGTCATTGATACTGTGATATATGTCACACTCTTCTAGGGAATTCTGAAGTTCGAAATTATCTATCGCTAGTTATCTAAGATTCAGCTAGGGCTCAGAGACTTGAGCACGGAAATAATTCAGTTTAACAAGAAGCTTTTAACTGAGTATGGCAAATGGATATTTATGAGAAATGCAACACTTCTCCAGCCGACTAATAATAACACGAACAAGGAGAAAATGCATAAAATTTTTACGAATTTCGTGCATTTCTAGCAACATGCGGTTTGTATCATCGAACTTCCGAACCCACCATTACCAATATCATTCGCAACTTTAAATCTCAGTGTACGTTATTGTAAGATACTCAACCGAATAGATCACATGCAGTCTTTATCGACCTCCATGACATGGAAGTCAGCATTACTCGCGTAATTCTCCAGATATCGGTAGCAATTTTGGAAAGATTTATCCAAAATTGAACACTTCGAATGGAAAGATACTGTAATATCATTGAAAGAGGCATCAAAGCTTCATCATCACATACATAGTTGTCACCGAACTACGTATGTATGTATATCGAAAGATCAATAGTAACATGTAATTGGCAGTTTTAAATGATATTCCTATAGACAGCAGTAATTTCTGTAGGCCAAATCCTCACCTCTACCATTTCGATTTTTTATGAGTCATAATGAGTTCTGAAATTGTTATCAAATATTTATGTAATTAGTTCTCACTTAATTGTGTTAATATTCGAAAACACATACTTAAAATTTGCACAGTTACGAGTAATTGCTCTGAGGATATTTAAAATGTGGCAAGCCTACTTTTAGTGTTGCTGAAAATCAGAACCTACAGCCATACATACATACACATATTGTACATAAAAAATTCACATGTATAGTCACAGAAAATAGCGCCAATTTTTAATGACGGTCGAGATATGAACAAACGACTAACTAAATGACGGTTTGTCGGGCCGTCAATATTACACAGACATTTATATTGTACAATACACACACAGACTTCCTGCTAGTTTATTTTGTTGTTTTATTTTATTATATTTTTATATTGCACAAGCATTTTCATACTCAGTGAAAGGCATCATCGTATTGTGAAAATTGTACAAACAAGGATACACATCGACACACAAACGCATACATACACATCATAACGTTCATACAACAGCCACCAAAGTATTTATGGCATTCGTTCATGCCACACAGACACAAGTGCAATCACAATCAAACACACACAACCACATCTTACTTACTCACGGCCTCATTGCAAGGATAATGAATAATAAAAAAGAAAACTGAAAACGAATAAAATTTATAATAGAAATACTGAGACTGGTTGGAGGTAGAGACTGTGAAAAAAAAAAATTCAAAAAAATAAAACAGCAGTAGCAGCATTTACAATATACGAGTACAAAAAGGAAAACGAAAGAATAAGGACAAATTCAAAAACCATTGAAAGTATTTTAAGTAGTATTTAGAAGGAATATTTTACAATACACATTTACTGCCGTATTTATAAAGAATTAAAGTAGACTTCAAATGTAGTTTAAGAAAATTTTATATGAAAATTTTGTCTTAAAGCACACTTCAAGTCTACTTTATTTTTTTATAAATACGAGACTTAAACTGAATGTGTAAATAACGAACCATTAACAAAAATACCGTGAAAAAATACAATAATATCAAAATTGGACTATTTAAATCATTAATATCATTATTTCTATTTATTCATAAGAATTTCGTTAATTAACCTTTGTTGTCCTTAATCGCAGTTATCATTCACCTTTCAAATAGCTTTCTTTAAATTATACGATATTATTCCACATTTCGGTCAATATTAATTTTATTAATTTTTATTATTATATACATATAAGTTTAATTATTATTTTTTAATATAAAAATTTTCGATTTTTTGAATTTATGGGCTTCACTGGTTACGAATTATGGCGTTTTGAAAGTAATATGTTCTATTTTTATGATATGTTTAACTTTATTTTAAAAGCCATGAAATCAAACTGTCATTTGATTGATATATTCATCATTCCAATTACTTCTAAACCCAACACTAAGATAATGGGGTTTATATTAAGTTTGTTATTCCGTTTGTAACACATCGAAATAATGGCCGTAAAACCAAAAAGTCTATTCTGAGTCCTTACAAGATTCTAGTACGATCTAGCCATGTCCGTCCGTCTGTTGACGGCACGATAGAGCTTTGAAAACAAGACATGGAATAATAATACATACCAAACATTATTTGCTCCACCGAAATGTGGCAAAATCTGTCCAGTAGGCTTCGAGGTATAGATCAAAGTTTTAGTTTACCTCGATATTTTTCAGGAATTTTTGCTATTTTCTTTAAATATAATGCAGATAATATCACGAAATTTTGCACACTTTATTTTTTTACAGAAGGCCAAGCCCTATTGAAAATGGTAGGAATCGGTCAACGATTTCTCCAATTTTTTGTTTGCATCAAATTATATTTTAAAAAACCCAATACAAACGCAGATCAGTATGTAAAAATTACTATTGAATTTTTTTGAAAGTTGGTCTATAATTGACCATAGCCCCCATAAAAGCTGTACTTCTGAGAATAAGCTAAGGTGAGCTGTGGCCTGGATTTAGGCTGGAGGCGGTATATGTGAATGAGATACCCCGAAGGCCTAACTCTATAGCCAAAATTCCGGGTGAGATATCCAAACCGAATAAGAACTTCGAGATCCTTCAGTGTAGTAACCAACAACTGCTAACCAATAATTGGAATGTAATTAAGGTTACTGATGCTAAAGGATCCTCGAGAAAGTCGATCGTAGTCCTGAACAAGTACTATTTGTAGCCGCTGTGAAGGCTGTTTGGACTTGCTCAGACGATGTGATCTAATGAAATTAATTCTATAGCGTGGTCAATTAATTAGCTTTCGTCGTGACCAATTCAGACCAATTGTTTTAGTGTACTTTTGAAACACACGCACGCCACTAGAATAGACCTACGTTTTTTTACATTTCTCCCCTTTCCCGGGAAAAATATTCCAGGAAATCCCAAACCCTAATCACGAGGGAGCGTTTATTTGGGGGTCCCTTTCCTATCGTGCTTGGAGGAGCTATCAAGGATGAACCCAATGGGATCAGGATTATGGACCCAAGTGTGCTGTTTTTGAGAATGGCTGGCAATGGACCTTTACCTAACTATTTAAGCCCATATTATGACCCTAAAAATTTTCCTGTAGGTGGTTTGGATCTTGAAAGAATGAACGATAATTTGACATTTTTATAGTTATAGTTATGACTGCAATTTTTTTTTGGAACTAAATCTAAATTAATTTTTAACGGCTGGTCCGATCGAAACAAGAAGTATTCAATTTATGATTTGAAAATAAACCCACAAACCTTCCGTAGATTTTGTTTGACATGTAATTTGTTTAAAAGTGTTTTGTTATTCAAATCTTAAATATGATTTGTATATTTTGTGAAAGTCCTTTGCAGATCTTTATCGGGCCTGAACAAATGCTTTCAGGATAAAGCTATATGTGACCATCCAGATTATCGTAAACTAAACTGGATTGATTTATTTTATTTTCCGGACCAATTACAAGACATGAAAGGGACTGAAAACTTTTTTCAGATCTATATCTAAATATTTTACATATATTAACTAATTCCAGTAAATTTTGAAGTTAGGTTCGTTAAATATTTGATTCAATTTTAAAACTGTCAGCAACTATTAATATATATATGTATATAAAGTAGCAAAGTTAAATTAAAGTGTTACATACGTTTCTGAATGATTTTTATAATTCAAGGGTACTACTACTTTGACTACATATCTATACAACATAACTCCTCTCCTATTCTATATTTTCTTTATCGTTTTCGATTTTTTACGATTAAATTTGTATACGTTGTATACGGAATATGATCCCCGAAAAGAAACACCAGCAAGAGCTATTATATAATATATATAATGAAATGATAGACGTTACCGAAATACATTCAACATTTAGAAAAAACTAGAAACACCAATGAAAGAATGACAAAATAAAGGAAAAATGTTGTAAGACAT
The DNA here is from genome assembly GCA_950370525.1 of Bellardia bayeri. Lineage (NCBI taxonomy): Eukaryota > Metazoa > Arthropoda > Insecta > Diptera > Calliphoridae > Bellardia > Bellardia bayeri. The sequence continues at coordinate 32,578,393 of OX493266.1, forward strand.
AAAATAAAGTATTAAACAGGATATGCTTGCTCTGCTCCATCAGTATCTATAACAATATTAAGTATAACTTCTTTGAAATTCACTTTATCAGACATAATTCCTACAAACACATTCTGTTTTGCACTCCACCAACAACAAAATATTTCTACAAATAAATATATTTGGTTGTGTGCAGCAATTTATTTATGTGTGAAGGTTTGCCAATAGGAAATAATTTGTTGAACAGTGGAACAGCGATAATTCGTATGAAAATTCTTAACAATCAATTAATCTTAGACTCTTAAAATTTGGAACATGAATTTTAAAATAAAAAAAAAAATAAACCAAGTCCCAAAAATTTAATTCATATTTTCTAGCATAAACATTCCACTGTGCATTGTCAAACACACCAATACTCCTGCTTATAAAAAAAAGGGTACACATTTACTAGCAATAAAGCCAACACTGGGGATGTTGTTCAACAATTTCAAAATAATGGGGATAAGAATGAATACAAGGGATGGCACTCACAAACTAAGAAGGAGCCCTAGAATTAAGCAAAAACTAAAAATATAAAAAAAGTACAAAAAAAAACAACAAAAACCAAATAAGCAACAGACAAGTAAGTAGAATAAGTGAGTAAGTTTAACTGGCAACTTGTATGCGTGGCATGTTTTAATGCTGCTCCTGCTGTTGGCTGCACTCTTAAGGATTCATGTTCAAATGAAACCTTTTGCCAAACTCTGAAAACCGAAAAATACACAAACACACATACAAATAAATACAAGGACAATAACAAAACTACAACAAAAAAACAAAAAAAAAAAGAAACACATCATACAGGAGAGTAGTCTAGATCCAGCAACAGCCAACTTTGCTGTTCAACAAATGTTTGTAAATGGCAAAAAGGCACCATGACATATTTATTACATTTTTAGTTTGCCATGCTTTGTGTGTGTGTATACATGTTTTTATATATCTATGGCTGTGTGTGAGAAATTGTTGATATGTAAGTGTGTTTGCATGTTTGACTGTGTAAACTTAATGTTTCCATTCCAAGTAGTCGTAATAGTTGTAAGTAAAAGATCCATGTAGTTGTATTGAAAGTAAGCAGCAATGGCAGAAGAAACTTGAAGTCTACGCAGGCAAAGGACATTGGCTTAAATATTTACTTAAATCCAATATCTTAAATACAATACTTAATACACACATACATATAAAGTAAATCTATTCTGCATTATAAACTTGCCAGCGGTGATACAAGCAAACGAATACATTTGAATATGCCTGTGAAAGGAAAACTTTTAAAACAAAATATTTAACATATAGACAGGAACATACATACATACATATGTATATGTTTATCAATATCATCAACATCAACATTAACAGACTTTATATTCAAATCGCTAACAAAATACAAAAACGTCACAACTGAAAATTTTAAATTTCTATATTTTTTTGCATTATTTCTTTAATGCAGACTAGGCTTATAATATAATATTGGAATTAATTACAATAGATTTTTGAGTTAGGACGCTCTTGCAATATACTACATACAAATGTATTTAAGTATGTATAATTAATATTCACTAGACTGCTCCAAAATTGTACATAGGATAAAAAATTAACAAAAACACAAGCTAACATTTGCTACCTTACCCGTCCATATTTTGGAATTCAGCCTGAGGTCGCAATTTTACACTATTCATCTAGTTCCCACATATGTTTCATGACATCATTTCTGTGTTATTGAAATTTCGAAATATACACCTGGGTTCTACATTTGTAACATGATTCTAATTTTAGTAAAAATGATTTGAAAAGTAAAATATAATTTTCAGTTTGGTTCATTGTAGAATAAAAGTTTCACTCGCTGTAAAATTGTCTATGTGGAATTGAAAACGATTTCAGTTTCATTTTGTAGTGGAATATAGAACCAAGGCGATAAGAAGTATTGCTTAGCATTATTTTCTGAAATTATGATAATAACATCTTAACGAACTTTTTGACAAATTTAGCAAGTTTTTGCTAAAATTTTTTCAAATTTCATAAAAGCTTTAACTGATAAAAATATTCTTAGAATAAAAACTCCACAAAATATCGTGAATAAAAATTCCACATGAAATTTGTTCCCTTTTCACATTTTTCCTATTAAAATTCAATGTTAAAAAAATAAAAGGGAACAAATTTCATGTGGAATTTTTATTCACGATAGCAGTGATTATTTAGTTTCTGTTTTGAAGTTTGAATACTACTCAAATCCTTTGAAAAATTAATACAAATTTGTTCGTACTTAATATTTTTTATATATATCTGTATAACTATTAATTTCACATTGTCATATATTAAACAAGTAAAAAAGTATAGTCGGCCAAGCCCGACCATATAATATCCTACACCCAGTATATGTATAAAAAAGTTTTTCAGAAATGGGCGTTATATGGGAGATATAACCTATTGTGGACCGATCATCCAAAAATTTAGTGTAATGATTTTTGTGAATAAATAAATATTATGTATGTTAAACTTTATCTCGATCTATGTAAATACTTTTAAAAGATTTATAAAGGTTAAAGTTGATTACGGGGAGGGTCTTATATGGGAGTTTGGACTAATTACGGAGCGACCATTATAAAATTAGGTGTCATCATTTCTGTATATTATTTGTGTCGAATATTATTTGATTACCAACATTCTTAAGAAATTTATGATCGTTAAAGTGATTTTCGGAAGTGGGCCATTTATGGGAGCTACGACTAATTACGGACCGATCACAATAATATTGCACCGTAATATTTTTATATATATAAAATATATCTGGGTTCAATATTATTTGGATACCAACATTTTTGAGCGAGTTATGCTCTTTAAAGTGGTTTTCGGAAGTGATATGGGAGCTACAAGTAATTATGGCCCGATCTGCACAAAATTTATATATGTGATTTGGCTTCATTTACCACTCATAGGTGATGAAATTTGTTTGGATACTTGCATAATTCAAACATTTATGATCGGTAAACCCCAATATCGGGACACATTTGTATGGGGGCCAGGAGAAATAGTGGACCGATTTCTACCAGTTTCAATCCCATCCATCCTTGGCCCGAAAAAATATCATGTACCAAATTTTTTTGAAATATCTTCAAAAATGCGACCTGTACTCTGCGCACAAACTCTACATGGACAGCCAGCCAGCCAGACGGACAGACGGACGGACATCGTTAAATCGACTCAGAAAGTAATTCGTTTCATTCGGTAACGGTAATTTCAATCTGACTTAAATTGCTAATATAATTTAAGAACATTTTCTAAAAACCTTGATAGATGCACTTAATATTTATTTAATTTATAGAATATCGCTATTTTTATTTACTTCGGTGACGGTAATTGTGTCGTTTGGGTATTGTAATGATAACGGTTGATTAACGGTAACGGTAGCCAATATCGTGTGAAAGATTTATAAATAAACTTGAAAAAGATAAATTTTTGTCATGTGTTCCAAATCACCAATGGCTATGACAATCATTTTATTTTAGTTGGGAACATCGAATACGTTTATCACACTACATACACACTAACGGGGTCACCCTACCTACATTTATTTAAGGATTTCCTTTTAAAGTGTATTGTAGTTGTGCGAATGTGTTCAATATTATTCAAATATTCATGTGTATGTATATGTATATTGAACATTGGGTCAAAAGGAAATTAAATACAATAGATGTGATGTGAAATATCGACAACGGTTTGAAATAAAACACAAAAATATGCACTTCAAATTAAATAAATATAATAAATATATAATTACATAATTGTTTTTCTATCAGTCAACCTCTGTTAGAATGTAAAATGTGTTATTGAACATTTTAATCTAATGCCAACATAAGCAACAGTAAATTACTTTATGACAAAACCTATATTTCTTAAAAATGTTTGATACAAATTAATTTTAGATTACTTATTTGAAACAAGCATTTTCATGACAATTGTCTCCACTGTGCTTTGTATAACTTAATATGTAGAACATTTTTATATTTTGTTGTCTTGTGTTGATGGTGTTGCTGCTTATACTGTATAAATTCTTCTTTCCTATCCTTGTGTCCCTGGTTCATATTCGTTTCTCCCTTAAGATATGAAATTCTTAATAAATATGCGGGCCGGGCCGGGCCGTAAACATTTAAGGTTTCATTTCTCAACACGCATAAATAATTTTCTAAGGAGTGTGTTCTTGTTTTGTCGTTGCTGGTGTAGAGAGTGTGCGTGTGTATTTGTATTGTATATGAATGTGGGTATTTACAATGTTATTGTTATTATAAATGCTGCCATAAGTTGTAGCTGTTGCTGCTCCTGATCCTGCTGCTGTTGTTTTTGTCGTTATTATAGTTGATATTTTATCATCGTATGTGTGCGTGTGTGTATTTGTATTCGCTTCAGTTGACATTAAAGGGTTAAGTTGTTTCAAATTTGCTACTAACTAGCACATACAGTGTATGACAAAACCATTTAAAAGACATTGTGGAAAATGGGAAACCCCCCAACAAATTTTAATGATATTCATATTTGTATAGTTTTTGTTGCATTAAAAAAAAATTGAAAATGTTTCACAGACCAACTAATAACACTAAGTTGCCTATTATGAGCAAAATTCAATTTTCGACTGTTGTCGAAAATGCTTATCGAACGAATTTTCATTTGCTATTATGGTGGACATTCGATGAAAAAACGCTATTGTGAAAATCACTCTGACGCTATATTTGTTTACAAATTCTTAAAGAAAAATATGTAAATTTAATTTGAAATAACCACCACGGAATTATGGTTTAATAATTTGTCTGATGAATAGAATTAAGCTCCTGTGGCTGCCTGAGCTTTAGAGCAAATACCTTTTACCAATCAGTGGATCTTCTTCCACGCTTCTCCAACAGCTGTTTTCCACTTACGACCTCAGACCTGCAGAATATTAACAAATGTAACTTACAAGTAGTATTTGGTTGACCAAAACCAAAAAAAAAACATATACTTACATCTTAAATAAATTTTGCACTGTTTTATACAGCGTCGACAGCAAATTTGTTTTCGATAAAAAATTCGTTGAACAACGACATTTTCGACAGTGATGCCAACTCATAATACAGATTTTACATTCGATAGTCGATTTTCGATAGCCAGAGAAAATCGATTGCAGCCTAAACTTCAAAGCCCATGGAAACTGTAAAGATTTTAAATTATTTTTCTATGCTAAATTTTTAATTATTTTCCATTCGGCATTTTTAACACAACGATTTTCGCAACCGAGCACAATACAGACTAAAAGAAACTAAAAGAACTGCTATTTAAAACAGACTAAATACTTTTCTGTTCTTCAAATGTGATACAAATTAATAAACAACTAATAAAAAGTTAATATTTTTTAAATGTTTTCCTATTTTACATAATGTCTATTAACAATTGCTAGAAAAATTATTTTTTTAACTTTATATGAAAATCAAAAATGTTTCCTAAAAATGTGCAGACAAAATATGTTTGCGATACACTGTAAGTACATTTCGATTTATATTTACTTATTTGTAGTGGTTAATATTTGGTTAAGATTTAAAAATATTTTAAACATATTGATGTATTGGTATGTTGAAATGTTTGTTAGTACGATGTATTTAAATATTTACATATGTTTGGAATTTGGCAAATAATAAACATTAGAGGCCGAATGAGTATTCGGTTTCGGGTTCAGATTAACCAAAAAATAGGCCTTATACCAATATTCGGTATTCGGCCATATTTGGAACGAATGCCGATACCGAAACTTTTACAAACGAAAAAAACATGGATTATGGAATTTTTAAGAATATACAAATTTATATTTTATTGTAATATATTAAAGGATACGGTCGCTTAAAAATTTAATGATGGCACTTTAGGGCACCTTAAAATTATACAAAACATGTTATAAAATTAAAATAGTTTTCTTTTTAAATAAAATTACATTCTAAAAGTTTCAATTTGTTTTTATTTTCGAATTTTAGTTTAGGTTCGGTTTTGGCATGCAAAACCCGGTTACTGTCGGACTCTAACAAATATGTATGTAAAACTGTTTAAACTTTAATAGAAGTAACATTTATACAGAGAGTCCGAAACATTGTAAAGATAAACAAAACATTAAGAATTTACATCAGCATTAGACTGCTGCAAAATTCCAGGAGTGCATTTAGAATTGTTCTGACACTTAATATAATATTCAATATTCAATTCAGACTTTAATTTTCTAATAGGTCTATATAATGTCCACTACCGAAATTCACTTTAATACTAATAAGTATCTTAAATATACCGTAAATATATTGCGTTGAAATTTGAGGTGAGATATCCTCATAAGTATAAAATTCATTGTTCCAATATTTAAGAAGATCGGCCCATGATTTGCCATAGCTGCCATATAAGAATCATTAATAGCTCCCGAATTAAGTCCAACTCCGAGCCTACTAAACAACCATATAAGTCTTGTAAATAACGTTATGGAGATGAAATTCAACCAAAATAAGCCTCAAATACGTAGAAACCACGTTAGTGGATACTGGATTTAGAAGCTAAAAAAGCCGCACCTTATTATCTTATCCTTTTTTATACTCTCTTAGTTCTATAAATTGTTAAATTACACTGAAGATTATTTTAAAAATCGGGAAAAACTCTGTAAATTACAGTAAGAATCGGTAATTACATCATATATAAATGGTCAAAATTAGATCAAATTTTGAAACGTTTAAAATAAATTATGTTGATCGTAATATTGTCTTTCAAACAATATATAAAATACGGCTAAAATTTGCACTTAGACTGAAAAGAAAACACAGAATAAGGATATTCTAGTCCTATAACCAGTGTAGTTTTTGTATTTCATATTACGTTTAGGTGGAGGGTATTAAATATTCGGCACAGCCAAATATTCCACTCTAACTTATTGTTATTTTGTTTGATTTTTCTTTATCTTAAGTGATATGATTTTGTTGTTGTTTTGTAAATATTATATTAAAATCTTATATTAAAGGCACTTCCCCAGATTCAAAAGCATATTTCTCGTTCATTTTGTTTAAGTTATTAATAATACGGCCTAGCTGGTTTCACCCTTGACTTAATTTCAAGTACTGATATCTGTCCCAAAATTCTGTGACCAAATCAAGCTCCGCCAACTGCAGAAAAATATCCTCTAATCTTTGTTTTTCTACATTTGGTTCTATAATTTGTTCACTTACGTGAATATTTTGTTTCCCCGCTTTAAGTAAAAAGCTTTACTAAATATCCCTTTGGCTGAACCCAGTCTTCTTTATCTCGCTTTTCTCTTAAAAACTTTCTGTATTTCATTTATTCCGTTTGGGCTTTTATATATTTTTTTGTTAATTAGTTTTTTTTTTGCACAACATTTATCACTTAAAATCGCAAACAAACAATGGCAATTTGTTTTGGCAAAATCTCTCCTTTATACTTGAAAATCTACTGGATTTATTTATTCGTTAAACCGATTTCCTATGCATATCTTCTCTCCACATCTTTATCTTTTTCTATATTTTTTTCAGGCAATTGCCCTCAAAGAATACAGGTTCGTTTCCAAGCTACCCTTTACTTATATTCCCTTCTGGACCTGATCATTGAATTTATCTTCTTATTTCATAATTCTTTAATTTCTATAATTATTCTCTATCTAGCGCATACCAGGCTGTCAGCATTTTTAGAAATTAATATTTTTCATTCAATATTTCGGAATAAAACCCGCTAATTACAATCTTATTTACGAGTATGTATGTTTACGTATTTTATTTCAGTTGCCAACTTCATACTCATTTTATCATTTTTCTTCATTTCACTTCATTTTTATCATACACACAGACAAAGATGATTTTCATTGACATTTTACTATTACTACTATACATACCTGGTAAGTAAAGATAAAGAAACATTTTCATTAATAATATTGCCTTTTCTTTTCCTTGATTTTCTTTATGATGATAAGGACGACTATTTCTGGGAGCATTTTTAATAAATATGTATCGTTCCACCATCTGCAATCTTTTTATTATAATAATAAATAACAAAACAAAAATCGGCAAACCACTGGGACATGGGCTGGAGTTGGTGGCTCCTCCCGTAGCATATATCAAACCAAATAATTAAAACCCCACCGTGACATGGGCTGAAGTTAGTGGCACCAACGAAATTTATCACCTCCATATAAAACTACAAGGACTACAATATCCTTTTTCTGTGTTTTCTTTTCAGTCTTATTGCAAATTTTATTTTAGTATTTTATATATTGTTTGAAAGACAATTTTACACTCATTTGAGCCTTTATAATTGATGTAATTACCGATTCTTACTGTAATTTACAGAGTTTGTCCCGATTTTTATAATAATCTTGATTGTAATTTAACAATTAATAAAGTTAAAAACAAACATGTTCTATATTCACCACAAGTTTAGAAACAGAGTATAATAAAGGCGAGGCTGCTTTTGGTTGCATTTGATTTCAATAACTTTATTTACAAGGGTTGTATGATAGGTTGTTATACTCGAAAGTGGAATTAATTCGACAGCTATTGCCAATTATTGACTGACGGAATTGGCATCCCTAGTATTAATGGTAAAAGTAAATGTTTCTGTTTGGTTGTTCTTGAAATGGTTTACAATTTTTTATGTAGGACGATGCCAGATTAATGGAGAATACATAATTATACGTATAATATTTCCTAACTTAAAAGAAAAATAAATTTGGAGGCTAAAAGGTAAATAAATACGCTGAATCTGGCCTAAAAATGTTAAACTGGCAACAGTGCTTGGAAAATATCTTTCAAAAAAAAAAAAACACAAAATATTGAGGGTGTTTCTGAAATTGTATAGAATGATTTGTGTTCAAAGGATGTTGGTTTATTTTCTACTTACATATTTAATGCAATGAGTTTCATGGTAAACCATTTATTTTTTCACATTTATCTTTAAGATTTGTTTGGATTTAACCAACCCTCTATACCTCACCCAATATCTTTCTACGCGCAATACTGCTAAATAGTATTTTTCAAATGACCTTATTCAATTGTAAATACTCTTTCTGTTGTGTGATCAATCAGGAAACATTCGTGCGAATGATAAAAAATATTATTAATGATGTACTGGTAACTTTAGTACATACATATGTATGTATGTACATACATACATGTATATACATATACATATACAAGGTAGCGCAAAAGTAAACTTCCAATCAGGCGATGTTGCTGGCCAGTGCAAATCGCCAAAACGGGAGATTAGGCGCCCGTGAAATGCATACTTCAGCATATCGGTTGTGGCACGTGCAGTGTGTGCCGTTGCACCGTCCTGTTGGAACCACATGTTTTCCAATCCCAATTCATCAAGTTGCGCAAAATTTATAGCATTTTCTGATAGGAGGATTACATTTGCGCCACCTTGTATATGTATGTGTATTTATGTAAGTAGTAAATATCAGTATGTATATAAAAGACAAATATTAATTCAGTCAAATAATTCTCTTTCCCAGAATTACAAATAAAAATCAGACACATGCATACATACAGACATACATACATATGTGCTACAATTTATAATATTCGTTCATTTGTTCTTATTACTTTATTAAAAAATTATAAATGAAAATTGATTTCAACTGAATGTGTGTGTAGAATATGTAGAATAGAAACGATACGATTTGTATAGCGTGTCTGTCCCGCATACTCTCGGGTTTCAGAATGTTTGCGACAATTTCAATGAGATTTATGCCTGACATTGCCTGATGATTGATTGCGTTCTTGTTATTGTTGATGTCAAATTGCTTAATTTCTTTGTTCTTGCCGTCTGAATGTTCATATTTACTTAAATATGTACGTACATATATAATTTGCTTGTAAATATTGTCTGATATGATTGACCAGTTACAAGTTGTCTGGTTCCATTTTATATTTTTCTTCTCTTTTGTCAACGAAATACTGATGAACAGATGATACATTTTTTTTATTATTGTTGTAAATTATTTATTATGATTATTCTATTTTTCGACTTCATAAATTTCTCATAAAGATCTGAGAAATACAAAAAGGAAAATACATATGTAAGTTACACATGCATGCATATCTATTGTGAAAACAAATAATTTAAATCAGTTTTTCTGTTTTATTTATTGTTTCAGTTTCTTTATAAAATGTATTTAAAGACATGTGTGTAAACAATCACTAGAATGTATAAAAATTCATTAATGATTTTATTGCGATTCTCAGAATGTGAATTACGCAATTATCGCACACATTCTGCAACATTACCATGATTTTCAAAGTAATGTTGCAATATTTCCCAGCGTTGTTCAAGCGTAAATACACAACCATATTCGTTCTGCGGAAGGATAAAACTAATTATCTGTCAAATCAGACATGAGCTAATTGTTACCATTCACGAAATAAGCACTAGTTGAAAAAAAAAAAAACGTTAGATGGCGGACCCATTATTAGCAATAACAAAAATATACAGCCATATTTTTCTTGAAACCCAGAAATGCTTAAAGTTACAATTCCACATAGCAAATTAAAAGTGGTGTAATATTGAAAACCTTCTATAGAAGCAAAATACAGACTTAATTCCACTTCTGAACGGAATTAAATTCTGTGACATGCCTGATAAATTACAATGAAATTGTATGTATACCAATTATGTACATATCTATACATTGAATGGGATATGTTTGCTTTTAAAATGAACTTAAAATTTCACGAAACAGTTTTCATAAATTTCATAGAAATTAGCTTTCAAATACATCAGTTTTTACATCACATATTAGCATAGCTCTCATGGGTTCCTTTGTGGACCCAAGTGCTGATTGGATCATAGAGTGAAACAATATATAAAGAACATATGACCTCAAGAGCATTTCAAAAAATAAGCTGGCATCAGGCCAGCGTCTGCCACGAGAAATTAACTCCACAAATAACTGATTTAGTAACCACTATGACCATACTACAGACATATGTATGTATATAATATGCCATAACCCTTTCAGACCGTCATGCATCGATTGGGCGGATGGGTTTCGGCTTCCATATATTTGCTTATGTTAGCCCAATTTAAAATAGACTGACATGCATCGATTGTGCTACTTGCTTTTTATATTTTATATTTGATTTACCATTACTTCAATTACATATTGCAAAATTCTTCAGTCACATTTCAGTTTTAGTAAAATGAGCTGTGAAAGTACAAAAGTAAGTAAGAATATAAACTTAATAAAAACCTAATCATTGATTATATTTTAGTACACTGTAGAGATTACATATTCCAAAAATTATAAAAAAAAAAATCCTGGTAGTTTTGCGTCAGGTCGGAAAGGGATAACTGACTTTACGGCAATCTCCTGTTCAGTAATAATATAGCTAGACATTTGCCATTATACGACATTGTCAAGTATCACTCATTAGAACCATTAGAAATATAACAATCGTCTACATTACTGAGCGAATTATAAGCCTTTATTTATTTATTGAATCTTCATATAATGAAATGACAATAAGTATTCAAATCTTAATACTAAAAAGAAAATAATAAGCCCAGCCAGTGCTAGACAAAAATTTTATGATACTAAAAAAATTTTACATCAACTGATCCAGTCATCTATTAAAGCAAGGGTATCCCTCCTTCTCAACCGATTATGGCCACTAAAGTTAAGGATGTCTCGTGCAAGTGGGTTTGGGTGGTGTTCAAGTTTGCTGACATACTTTGACGCGTGTTTTGTAAATTCAACTTTTACTAATGGCACGCATAGATCTTTGTGAATTCGAGAATTTTTAACATACCATGGAGCTGCAGTAATTATACGTAGAATTTTATTTTGACCCCTTTGAATTTTTTCAATGTTTGATGCTGAGGCAGTACCCCATAATTGAATTCCATAGCACCAGATTGGCTTTAGAATTGCATTGTACAACAATAGTTTGCAGTCCAACTTTAGTGAAGAATTTCTGCCAATTAGCCAATTAAGTTGCACTGCTTTTAATCTCATCTGTGTAAGTTTCGCTTCAATATGAGACTTCCAAGTTAAACGGCGGTCGAGGTGAATGCCGAGGTATTTGACTTCATTATGTTGAGGAATAATTTGATTATTTATTTTGATGAACGAGCAAGTTTCTTTTCGCAATGTGAAAGTGATATGAATACATTTCTGTTCATTAACCCTGATTTTCCAAAGCTCTAGCCAATTCTCTAGTTTATAAACATAATTCTGCAAATTCTGTGATGCTACTTGGTGGTCCTTATGAACGCTGATAAAGGCTGTATCGTCTGCGAAAGTTGACGTGTGGATTTTGGGGTCTGACGGCATGTCGGAGGCATAAATCAAATATAAAGTAGGACCCAGTATGCTACCCTGTGGCACACCTGTTTCAATTGGCTGAGCGGGGCTTAAAAAATTGCCTTCTTTGATTTTAAATTTGCGACCGTATAAATAGCTTTCCATAAGTTTATGGGTGTTAGCAGGCAGAGTTAATTTTATTTTGTGCATTAAACCGTCATGCCAAACTTTGTCGAACGCTTGGGACACATCAATGAAAAGGGCGGAGCAGTATTTTTTGTCTTCAAACGACCCTCTTATCACATTTACCAATCTGTGTGTTTGTTCGATGGTGCTGTGTTTAGCTCTGAAGCCGAATTGATGAGAACATTATAAAGTTACTTACCCTACAAAATTATTGGTTATAAGTAGGTACACGAACCGATAAATCTTGTTAGTATTAGTCCACTGATAATGTGATGGCTTTAATATTTTATTTGTCACCTGAATTACGTCTACGTTAATGGCATTATAAATTTACAATAACAAAATAATCCATTGGTAATAATGGTTTCCATAAACAGCAACAAAAGTAGGAATACTTTAATACACTTTTACTTTGTAAACGATGACATGGTTTTGTTTTTCATTTTATGACTTTCCATAATCTTCGGTCATAAAACTCTTCATGATTATATGATTCTGGCAAAGAAACAAACCAACTAACAAGAGAAAATACAAAAAAAAAAAAAAAAAAAAAACACTAATAAAATCGTAGAGGCAGGCAACCTTTTGATGTAAACATACTCCTACTTAAGAAGCAATGTTTTCTTTTTCTCGTTCTTTTCTGGAGTGACAATAAGCGTTAATCCAATTACATTTCAATCACAAATCACTGCTTAAGTTACTGAAGGAGATGTTGTAAATATACATTCTGACACAAACAAACATATACATAGTCACATGCGCACACACAAATGAAACAAATCAGTATTTTATCCCTAAAACACACCAACATACAAAGGGACTACTTACCGATTATTGTTTCCATATAATGTTTCAAAAGAGTCCTTTAGGTAACTTTTACCCAACAAGGCAATACATACGAGTATACACACACAATTTGGTGTGAATGTGTGTAATTGTGTGTTTGTAAGTTCATTGTATTTTCTTACACCAAAAACATCTGCAAAACTGTGAATAACATCAAGTCAGTCGTTATACGCCTCGTAAAAGGAGAAAAAAAAGTACTGAAAATTGAAGAAATAAATTCTCAACTTGTTTTATAATTTTGTCATCGGCCGACACATCAACATCATCATCACAGGCCTTTTCTTTCTTTTCAGGGTTGTACGAGCTGAGTGTGAATGTTGGTTCATGGTACCTATATTTGTTAAGGAATAGAAGGAAGAAGCAACAAAAAACCCAACTTTCAAAATTATAGTGGGTCATAAGCTACCAGATCCTTTGCCGTTTCTTCTTTTTTTTTTATTATTAAACGAATATGCTCGAACGTATAAAAACAAAACATTTCCTCATTTGAGTGTTAAACTAATTATTACTACTCCTTACACGTTGGCTGCAATCATTGTTTGTGTATAATGAAATGAAACATCTAATGGAATACTTTTTCCCAATTTCTTCATTTACGACATTCAAAAAACATCTAATTAAAAATTCACATAAAACAATTGGGGAAATTTTGCGAACAAACTACTTTATGCTGCTCTAAGGACTAATTAAATGAAAATAATTAGAAAATGTTGTTTGTAGATGATCTAATACACTTTATATTAAAATAAAAGTTAAATATAAAATAGAAAATATAAAAGGGGAGCAACCAAAATGTGGCGTCACGAAGTTTATAGTTGCACATAAACAATTTGGTGTTTGAGGTGAGTTTCTTTTACAAGTTACAAAACTTATTTGACCTAATTGACAGTCTATTCAATTTCTGGTTCGTTTTGTCAAATAGTAAAAATGCAATTAGTTCTGAAACTAGTTTTATAAATAGATTATACATATGTACTATATATCATAAATAGTACGATTTTACACAGGTGGAACGAGAGGGATTTTATTAGTAAACTAATTTTTTATACCTTACACCACTATAGTGGGGAGGGTATATTGGATTTGTGCTAATGTTTGTAACGTCCATAAATATTGGTCCAACACCCACCTTAAAGTATACCGATCGACTCGAAATCACTTCCTGAGTCGATTTAACGATGTCCGGCCGTCTGTCTGTCTGTCCAGCTGGCTGTCCATGTAAAGTTTGTGCGCAGAGTACAGGCCACAATTTTGAAGATATTTCAATAAAATTTTGGGATTGAAACTGGTGAAAATCTGTACATTATTTCACCTAGTCCCCATACAAATATCCTCCCGAAATAGGAGTTTATCATAAATAAATGTTTGAATTATGTAAGTATCCAAACAAATTTCACCACAAATGATTAGTAAATGAAGCCAAATCACATCTATAAATTTCGTGAAGATCGGTCTATAATTGATCATAATCAAGCGTGGCTCCCATATAAGGGCACTTGGCCTTATCCTATAGTTACTAACTGACAATGACACTTGAAAGACATTTTCAATTCTTTGTGTTATAAGAAAACAGATTTAAGGAAAGAGATTACATTTGTCTTTATTGAGTGTGTATTTTTAAACTTAATCAGTTTAGCATGCGTAGTGCGGTAATTCCCCGATTTATTTTTATGTACTTATGTAATTTGATGGGATGTTCATAGACAAAATCTAAATTGTGATTCCCCTTTTTTATTCTGGTTTATATAATAACTGATGGATGGTCATTAAATATGTTGTCAAAGTTAAAATTTAGTATGTTTCAAAATCGCAAGGTGATTAGGTGTGATTAAAAGTTAACAGTGAATTTCGGGTTTTTTGTTATTGATTTTTACTTTTTATATGTAAGTATGAGTACATGTAAAAAGATTTTGTCTATGAAGAAGTTGGATGAAATAATAGCCAATTGGAGTGATGATGACGGAGACATCAGTTGTGTAAATATACTTCCTCCTGATCGAGTCGATGAATGTTCAGACGAAGAGACAATCAATGATGATGAAATAGCCTTAAACGTAGATCCAAATCCGTTGAACGAGGTTGCCGGTTTTGTTGAAATTGAAACTGACAGGAATGCAATTGAAGATAGTGGCTATCCTGAATTTGAAGAAGAGGAGCTACCTTTAACATCGAAGACTACTCGATTTGAATACAAGCCTCTCAGTTCTTTTGGAAAACCGAAATGGTCAAAAAGAAACCAAAAGGTATATAGTTTTGACATTGCTCCACATCCAGCACCAAGCAATTATGTGTTTGATGACACACAAAAAATATTGCTATGTAGATGGCAAGACAACAAAGAGGTCACCATGGCAACAAATTTCGTCCAAATCTTGCCTTTGCACAATGTCCACTAGTGGAAAAAAGCATCGACATCAAAAAAGAACCCGGAAGCTGGTAAGTACGTCGTGTATGCCCAGCCAGCCATGTTACATAATTATAACAAGGGCATGAGGGTGTGAGTTTGCACGACAATGCAGTCCAGAACTACCGAATCAATATACGTGGAAAGAAATGGTATTGGCCTTTGTGGTGCACTACTTTGAATTCGGCAGTTGTGAATGCTTGGAAATTGCATTGCTTGATTGCAAAATAAAAATTTGAGAAACCTATGAGTCAAAAAGAATTCAAAATCTTTGTGACAGAAGCTCTTCTTTTGGCTGAAAGAAGAGAAACTACCGATGATGATATCAGTGATAAGGAATATCGACCACCTAATCTTTGATTCCGAAATATCAAAATAAATCAATAAAACAGCAAATAAATCCAAATGTTTTACTTACATACAAAGTTGACATATAGGCTATACGTCAGTGTTCGAAATTTCGAACAGGCTTTTCCGGGAAAACGAAAAATCTGAAATTTTTTTGACCAGATTTTTGCAATCAGTGGGTCCTAATTACCCTAAAAAAATATTATTTTTTTTTTTCAAAAAAGAAAAATAAAAATTTAACGCATTTTATTTCTCATTTAAAATTTTTTTTTTTAATGAAAGTATCGAAGATAGAAATTTTTTCATTGATTTTTTTTCCAATTGAGTTAGGCCTTTTTAATATTAAGCCATCGATATGTATTCGTCATAAAATGTTAAAAATTTCAATTTTTAAAAATTTAATAATAACAGCCAGCAATCACAAAAACAAATTATTTTTTGTCGTTTCAAACAATTGTACAAAATTCATAAACCCCATTTACAAAAATTTTTAATACAAATAATTGTTTTCTACATGTAAACACAACCTTTTCAAAACCCATTCACAAAAAACGAAGAAAATAAAATTTAATTCGTAAGTCCCAATTTACACGAAGCAATTCTTAAGCTAAGCTGTTTACATTTTAGACATTGGGGTGAGGGGAAGATAAGATGAGCACCCACTTGTACTAACAATTCCTGTTACTCTTTTCTATACCCTTCACCCTCATGAGAAGGGTATATATAAGTTTGTCATTCCGTTAGTAATTTCCACAATATAATTTTCCGACCCTATATAGTATATATATTCTGGATCCTTATAGATAGCCCATTCTATTAAGCCATGTCCGTCTATCTGTCTGTCTGTCTGGTGAAATCAATTTTCCGAAGTTGCCAGATATCTTCCAAATCTTCAATAATTCTGTCAGACATGTTTCCGAGAAGTTTGTTATTTAAAATCAGCAAAATCGGTTTATCTGTATTATGGACCGATCTGCACAAAATTTATAGATGTGATTTGGTTTCATTTACCACTTATTTGAGATGAATTTGTTTGGATTCTTACATAATTCAAACATTTATGATCGGTAAACCCCAATTTCGGGAGGACATTTGTATAGGGGCCAGGTGAAATAATGGATCAATTGCCACTAGTTTCAATCCCATCCGTTCTTGGGTCGAAAAAAATATCACGTACCAAATTTTATCTTCAAAATTTCGACCTGTACTTTGACACAAGCTTTACATGAACAGCTAGCCATCCAGACGGACGGCCATCTTTAAATGGGCTCAGAAATTGATTTTGAGTCGATCGGTGTACTTTAAGGTGGGTGTTGGACCAACATTTCAGGGCGTTACAAACATCAGCACAAATCCAATATACCCTCCCCACTATGGTGGTGCAGGGTATAAACATAAGTGCGAAATTGTCAGATAATATCAAAACGGATATGTGCTTCTTTTTTTGACCATATACTGTGTTGTGTATCAGATGAATATTATTAACAAAGTTTCACACGGAATGGCAAACGTAGTATATCTTCATTCATCAATTATATTGTTTAAAATTAAAACAACAATGTGCACATTGATTGCAACTAAAATTAGGCATTAAATATTATTATATTTTCCTATTGTTTTTCTAAATAATTAAATTTCAAACTTTAAACTTTTCGAAAAAAACTAATATGTAATAAATAAAATTTGTTAAATTATGGTGGACTTGGGAATAAACAAGCATTCAGCATTCGTAATATGAAACTAAATTATCTTTAAGGTTTTTGCATGCAACATAATTGGTTTTAATATCTTTTGACCATAAAACATAAAAAGGAACACTCAAATATAAAAAATAAATAAAAAATATCTGTAGTTTTTCTTATTTTGCAATAAAAGTCAATTACAATTTAATGACTTTGTTTGTGATGTTGTTGTTGTTGTTGTTTCATTTTCTGTTGGCGTTTTTGTATCTTGACATTCGCACTTAAAGTTAAAAACTTGCTTGAACATTAAATTGTTGGATTGCAAAGGCACAAAAGATGATGGGTATTGAATGGTTTGTGCAGGTTGAGTCAGTCAAACATGATCTTCAGCAGCATGCAGTCAGTGGAGGTATAAATATTGGTTGCAACAGCAGCATGCAATAATATTTTAACATTACCAAATAGTCATTAGCAATACACACAGGCACACAAACGCACACATGTACAAACATAGTGTATGAATGTACTTGAAGAGCTTGCAACAGCACTGCACACCAAAGAGTTTATTTTATTGCGTGTTTGCGCTACTTCATCTTAATACACATTATATGTATTATACATATTTACTTCATGCCACAATTTGTACGTCAAGCAGGGATCAAGTAAAATATTGCTAACATTTGTATTTCCCCCTATGCAGGCTTAGGAAACAGTAGTTAAAATGAAATCGAAATGATTAGATAAGGACACACAAACACACACACATATTTACATATTTACACTCATAATTCATCCATTTCAGCTTTTTATTTGAATTGTCAGTTTTTAATATTCAAGTTTCACAGACAACATTTTAATTTGGAAAACTGATTTGGACACATTAGAAAAACCCCGTCTACGAAATGTGTTGTAGTGTGTCATCCGATCGTTTCCGCCCATTACAGCACAAAGTGTTGCAACAGTTTTCTTTTTTTCTTCTGATCACACAGATGACACACTTAAGAAGTCTTCAAATTGATTTAATTTGTTGAAGCAGAGCCTGTGTATTTTAGATTTACTACTTACTGTCATGGCAATGACCTCCATTAAATCCCTCCCTGCATTGTTATATACCTATAGAAGACATTTCCGTTTTTTATTTATTTATTTTTTTTTTGCATTTTTATTGGTTACGCATGTGCGAATAGAAAATTTGTTTTAATTTTTAAGTTGAGTTTTTTAAGCGTGTGTTTTTGGTGGCTCATTTGTTGGCTGCTCATCATGGTCTTGAACATCGTTGTGTTTGCCGACTGGTGTTTTAAAATTTATTACCTTGTCTGGAAATTTAGATGAATTCTGTCATACAACTTTAATGGATTGAGTTTTAATAGAATTTTCTGAAACACTGTTTAAGATTTATGCGAGCCTTGAACTCTACATAAACGTATGTGTCATGATTGTGTAGAACAATTGTTGTAAATATACGTGTAGATATGTATGTATGTATGTATATTGAATACAGTAACCACGATATGTGACTATTTGCGACTTTAAATAGGATTTCTTTTTTGATGCATTGATTTCATAAATCATTTTGTCGCCCAACAAAAACATCTTCTTTTATTTTACCTTATATTTAGATATTAACCCAAGGGCGAGCTCTATTAAAACTGACTGCAACCTGTCATGAACAATTCGGACATAAATAAGTTTTTTATTATAAAATGATAAATTATAGACCGATAGCTCATATATAAAAATTCGGAAGTTTAGTTTTAAGCATAGCTCACATGTTTAAACATAGTTCACTTTGACATATCTTGCTTCATTTGCATCATTCATTCTATCTTATAAAAACAACTTTTGCTAACAAGATTTTTTAACCAAACATATAAACTTTTCAGTTGGGGCACCTAAAGGTCTGTAACTAGTAGGGATGACAATCTCGAAAACTAGTCAAAGCCATCAACAAAAATTTAAATTTTACAAAAGTGTGTCGAAGAAATAAAGGTGAAAGGTTTAAAATTAATTTTTGATTGCCAAACTTTAGAGCTTTAATTCATTTTAAAGCTCTACAGATGACAGAAGAATAATGTATTTTACTTAAACAAATAGTTGTCATTTCCGGTTGTCAAATCCGGGTAAAGTAACGGATGAAGCCATTTACCGCAGTGATATGAATCTCTGCTGATGGTGCACATTTATTAAGGCTCAAAGAGATATCAAAAATCAATTGAATATTAAGCGACGAACTGGCGAAACTTCTCCATAAATAAAACCAAGAAATAAGGATGATTTTACTCAACACTTTTAGGTTTTTTAAAAGAAATTGAAGATTGAGTCTGATAATGATAATTATAGATATGAGAACAGAAAACATTTTCATATTTAACATACGTTACTTTTTTGAAATATGTATTTATTATTAATAATAAACCAATTTGTTTTAATATGAAACAAAAATTCCGAAAAATAGCCGGATTAACATTTATAAAATCCAGGGATTTGCAAAACCAGTCGCGTTTGACATCCCTAGTAATTAGTAATGGCCGCTACAAGGTTCCTTTGGTGGAGGCATATTCATATTATGCCTGCTATTTTATTTTCTCTCATCCATTTTAGGCAATGAAATAAAGAATACAAAAATTAATATCTAGTTTTACGTAACACATGTAGCAAACATTGAAAAAAAAACATGTACCTACACCTAATTCTATATTTACACGGTTTTGACTTAACATAAGGTGACCATACGTCGTCTATTTTGGAGGACAATCATCTATTTTAACTCGCTGTCATCTATAAAATTTGTGTCCTCTTTCAGTCATCTTTTTCATAGTCATCTTTTGCCATCTTTAATTTTAAATGCATGATCAATATGTATTTGTTTTTATTGAGCTTAGAGTATAAACAGAACAAGCACGACACGGTTTCTAAGTAGAATGAGAATCGCCACCTTTAACAAATAAAACAAATTTTACTTCACAAACGTCGTGTCGTACTTGTTCTGTTCATACTCTTAAGGTGGATTCACCCATTTGTTCTTAACAAAAAATTTTTCCGGAGTTTTTTGCAGCACGATTCATCAATTTTGAACGATTTTTCTGAAAAATCAAAGCTGCCATATGTAAACAAAATCTATTAGTTTTACAAGTGCGGCCATTGATTTATTTTGCTTTGGGTTTTAAGTGTCAAAATACAAATATTAAATTATTTTAAAGTATTGTGTATTCAAAATCACAGATATAAATTCAAAATGAATGAAAAAAAGAAAGTTGCTTTTGCTGATGGCCATGGAAATACATAAGGCATTGTTATTTGTATGAAAAAAATGCAACCTATTGGCAACTGAATTCATTTTTGTCGAGAAAAAATATAAAATTAAACCAGTTCAAGTTCGGAAAAAATATTTTCTCTCTCTCAAAAACGAATTGGTGAATCCACCTTTACTGACTGAACTTTCGCTTTTCAAAATAGTAAATGGTAACAATATGTAAAAAATGTAAACTTTGAATTGAAATAAATTTTTTACTATTTTTCTTAATGTCATCTTTTTTCTTTTCCAAAATCTGGTTTTTTACACGAGTTTATTCCATTTAGCACGATTCAAAATCCATTGGGCTTAAATTTTTCTATCACAAATTTAGGGAAATTTCCTTTCCTGTGGATACAATCAAATGAACTTGCCATATTATAAACCTGAATAGCTCTTTATAAAAAATCCTTGTTTTTCACTAATTTCAATAGGCTTTAGAGATAAGGAACCAATTAGCTATTTTGCAAACGTTCAATGTCTTTTTTGACACGGAGTTTCCTGGTACCAATTACCGCGTAAAAACAGAATTAGGTGTACATACATATCTACTAAATGAAATTATTTTGTATATTTAAAAACTTTTTCAGATTATAACAAATCACACTAATTACTTAGTTTCATTATATTTGATGTTGTTTACTATATAAAATAAATGCATGAAAAAATGTGCTGTATACTCGTATGTATCCTTATAAGTAGTCTAAAGCTATGTGTCCACGATTGTCAGATATTACAACGTTGTCATATCTAGCAATGTGCTAGCAATGTACCAACATCGAAAATTTTTTAGCAAAAGGTAAATTGTCAGTTTAGACGACTGTAAGAAAACTAACAATTTCATTTGCACACAATTGTCGCACAATGAATTTATCTGTCAACCGAAATTGTCAGTTCACGCGGTTGTCAGATTGTTATGTGGCATTGTAAAATTCGTTTTGCAGCTCTGTGTGTATGTTTAAAAATTTTTAATATTGTCATGGAACAAAAAAGAGCAATTGGAACCATTTTATCTGCTTATGTCCTAATGCACACTTTAATTTAATTCTTTAATTTTCTTTTACTTTTTTCAAAAATTTTATCAATGCTTGTTTGTTTATTTATGTATATACAGAGTTGCATTTAGAAATAATTTCTATGACAATGCTGTCATTGGTAGATGCATAAACTTTGCACATATGACGATGAAAAGTGTTTGACAATTGTCTTAAAACAATGACAATGACAAAATTGTGTGTTTTTCGACGATTGTTAGATATCTGACAATATTTTTGTCTTCCAATGTACTGAAAATGCTGTTTCTTACAACGCTGGAAGGCAAATATTTTAAGTTTACACGGTTGTTAGACATTTTCTGAACATTTTTCGCTCAACGTTGTAATATTTGACGATCGTGGACACATATGTAGCTTAAGATTTATTTATTAGCTGCTTTGTTAGCAATAACAAGCTAATTTAAACTCTAAAATATGTCAGTATAATTCTCATTTAGTTGAATATATTTTAAGTATACGTAGTTCTCGTTTTGTCAAAAGAGATGGAGCTGTTTTACCGTCATGTTAAACTAACTTGATCCATTGCCGTTATAACCAGTGCTGCCAACTTTTTTTTGTAGAAATCGTCAAGTTAAAAAGAAAAAATCATCAAGACAAAAATACGTTAAAAATACCGAACACATTTTTATATTAACTTTTTAAATATTTTATTTTATTTACATCTAAATAAAGTTATTATTTAATAAAAAAAATAATTAATTTAATTTTAGTATTATGTTACTTTACTCTGGTACATTTCTGTGTGACATTTTTTTAATAATTCATTTTTAATTGCTATATTAAAACACTGATAATTATTTAAATTAAGATAATCTTTTGAAAACGATTTTCCTTATAATGTTGAAGATTCCAAAGCATTTCTGGATTTTGTTTTATTTAAATTTACAATATTAAAAATTCTTTTAACGTTGGCCGACGAATGTGGTAGTGCCATTAAACTCGAAACAAATTGTATTAAAATTGGGAAGGCCTTTGCATTAATTAATTCTCGAACTTCATTATCAAGTTCTTGATATTATTTTCCATTTAACAAATTTGAAAAAAGTTTGGCCAATTGTAATATTTAATCATTTTTTTGTTTAAAGCTACGCTTGGTTCAATGGAGTTTAATCCGTCTAAAAGTTTATCGCCAAAATCAAAACGTTTTAAAATTTGTGAAACCAATTCAATATAAAATTGGACGCAGAATTCAACAAATATTGAATATTGACTATATTCAATATTTAAAGTAGATTGGTTCTCCTTTACGTAAATGCCAAAATACACTTCATCTTCATTAAACAATATGCCTTCGTTATTAAAACTTTGGATTTCAAAATTAACCAAATACTCTTCTAGAAAAAAATGTCCAGTACAGATAGTCGTGTACTACACGCTCGACCTCTTCAATCCCTCGCCGACAAACTTCATCTGTCTGCCTTTTAATTTCTACATTGCAAAAGGGGACTTACAAAATTTGAATTGTAGGAAAAACATTACCATATGATTTGCTTTTAAAAAAATCGTAATTTTTGTTCGTGAGAAAAATGAAAAATCGTCAATCGTCATTTTAATAAATTTGACTTAAAAAATCGTCAAAATGACGATAAATCGTCAAAGTTGGCAGCGCTGGTTATAACTAACCTCACATTTAGTAAGTCCTTTCAATCAATAAATTATTGCAGTAATTACATGAAACTAATTACTTTAGTGATGTCAAAGCACAAAGTATACCAGTGTTGTCAACTTGGTGCGTTTCGCACCTTTTTTGGTGCCTTTTTAAATTTGCGAAAAATTTCTTAGTTGTTGTGCGCTGCACTTTTTTGTTAATTTCGGTGCGTTCTTAATTTTTTCGAAAATGTAATGAAATCTTTATTTTTACTAAATGATGAAACAGAACTGCGGCTGAACGCTGTTTTCCCTACAGTTTGACATAAAATTTTGCCAGAGAATGCGGTCGTGAAATAGAATCTATTTTATTTTGACAGCGATTTTTATTATGCTCTCAAAAATATTGTGCATTTGTTAGATGATATAAACCATGGTGAAATTAAATACAAGGTGACAGCATTGCTACAACAATTACAACAAGGCAAGAACAACAGGCATTTTTGTTTGTGTAATACTTTCGTTACTGTCAAAAACATCTGGCATAAAATAAAGAAAACAAACATACATACATGGATAAAAACAGAAAACAATAGTAGTGAAAAATTGTTTATTTTATTTTCTTAAACAATTTCGAAACTCGTGATGATTTTGTTCGGGGCATTTTGATTAATGAGGAAATTCTAGACAGTCGTATCTGTGTTTCCCTCTTGCCACGCGAACAGTATGCTCGAAAGGTGAACAATTGGCTGATATATTGGCAATTCAGACTGCTGCTATAAAAATTATGAAATTACCTCTGAAACAGGATGAAAGTGATTACTTTTCCAGCAGTGATGAAGAAGATTCACAACCTTTTTCTCCCCTACCTGATGATGCCAATAGTGAGGCCAGATAACAGATTTGTATAATTTTGTTATTACAGGCTACTTTATTTTTTAGTTTTCCTATCGTAAGTGGTCGATTCTTTGTCCAGAGGTTTTCAGGAGAAATCAAATCCAGATTTCTATATACCCGAAATTAATTCTTCCCGCTACGCGTACAACATGTCTCTCAAAGAGGTCAACTTTAATGTGGTTAAGGCTATTTTCAGTTTGCCCACCATTAAGGAACCCTCTAATAATAATGTTTTAATTAAAATTAATGCAGTCTTATTCTTCCAAAAAAGTTTTTATTTTTATTCAAATTTTAAAAGATTGGAAATATACATAATAAAAAAAAAATTTATAGTGTGTTCTCGAACTGGCTTTATTGGAAATAAAGCTGCTTGGAGTAAGATTCTTTTGGGATAAATTACTCCACTGTTCTCTTTTTCTTGGGTCTTGAGGAACCTTAAAGAAAGTACCACTTCCAGCTACTCCTTTTTACGGCATAAGATGCAACAACGCATTTTTCTGCAGCAAAAAAAAAATCACTTTTAAAGAGGAATCTTAACATTTATCTTACAGAAAAAAACTAACACTTTTAGTAAAACAACTCAAAAAACAAACACACTATTTAATATAATATAGTTTTTTTTTAACACTTTTAAGCTATTTTACGCAGATAAAACGGCGAAAAAACTCAACTTTTCAAAAACAAAATAATTTTGTAACGTTTTTATATAAACTTTGACTATTTGTAAAAAACTTTTTGACATTTTCAGTTTCACCATGAACAGAGCAAAAAATAATCAGCTGTCACCTTGTATTTAATTTCACCATGATATAAACGTAGTTTTTTATGATTGTATCAAAGAATACAAGAATAGTAACACTTCTGTTTACCCTGTGTGTCAAAGTAGAAACTTATTAAACTCCTGATTTGTAACATAATATGAAAGCGGATTATTTACAAATAGTTTTACTATAATTAGTATCGAATCTGTGTCAGATTAACGCTGCAGCAATACAATTTAAAAGTTAAACAATTCTAAACTATAATTATTCTTACAATTGTTATTCAATGACACAATATTGATGACTCAATGACTGGATAAGTGAATAGTCAGTCATCACACATAAATACATAATTTTGTAATTCTAGGGCTTGTAACTCGTACGTTCTCGTGGTATTAGAGAATTAATGTTTGCATTTGTTAAGATATTGAGTAATCAATACGATGTTAAATATTCAATGACTAATATCTGTGTATCTGTCTATAACTTGTTGCATAAATATACAACATGACCGAGTATGTACGTAGAACAAACAGCAAACAGCCTTGTAAGATAAACTTACACAAATTGTAATTTTTTTATTTTTAATATAAAACAGCAACAAATAAATAAATAAAAGAAAAAAAAATAAATATACAACTTGAAACTAAAACAAGAAACACTAAACTATGGTTTTAATACTCTGCCGGTGCAAAAGCTAAATGCTACCAATATTTGTGTGTGTGTCTGCGGTGGAGTTGGGTGTTTCATGGTTATGACAGCACAGAGTTGCTTTAAGTTGCAACAACATAAAGAAACTGCAGAAACTACAACAGCAACAAATAAAACAAATAAAAAACGTATTGAATCAATTATAGTTGTTGTTCTTGTTAAGGTTGGTTTTTTTGTTGTTATTGTGGTTGATTTTTTTTTTGTGTTTTGTTTGCAACTGCCACATAAAAATGTTTCTTGAATCGTGACTACCTGTACTTTTGACGCATTTACGCAAAAACCTCTAACCTAAACTAAACATACTCGTCGTACACTCAACACTATATATTCGTAGAACCGTAGAAACATTTGCAGTGTTTGTTAAGAGTTGTGTCAATAATTCTTGAATTATTAGAATTATTTGAAAATTATAAAGGAATAAATCGTTTTTTTTTGTTCATAACGACTGCATATTGAAGGCTATTGTTCAAGGTTTTAATAATAAATAATATTCTGAGCAAAATCAGAGCCGAAAATGTAATTCCTATTCTTAATATCATGACTTTTCACTTCTCACGCAGTAGAATTTTAACACGATAAAATCATTGGAAGCAAGTACATACTTACCACAAACTTAACTTACTTACAAATAAGGAGTTTAATACATAGTTACATGTAACGAGTATAGTAACTTATTGATTGGAAGTTTTTGGACAGAAGTTGTTGTTAGTAAAACGAATATAACGTTAGTTACTACGGCACGATTGAAAAAAAAATACAGTAAAAACAGTTTACGATTGTTGCTTGCAGTCAAACATTATAAAGGGTGGAAAATTTTGAAGTAAATTGAAGTAAATTATTACGATCGCATAATTTCTCGATTTGGAGATGTCAATTCTCGTTCTTTTCACACATCGAGTTTAGGTGATAGCGGGTGTCCGAATATTCGCCCGACATCATATTCTATTATTAATTCCCATATTTCTACTAAGTATTTTTAAGCCATTATACTTCAAAACCTGCCAACCCTGAACATATTTATTAAACATTAATTGGTGTTGATCGCACATGTCATATTACATATGTACATACTACATATAAATTGAAAGGCTTTTCCTTTCCTTTCGGGGTGACATCCCCCGGATGGCCTGGATTTTTATTTTCAATTTAATTAAATAAAATATATGTGGACTTGGACAACAAAACAGTCTATTTCATTGAAATTTGGCACAATCGCATCATATTGTAATAGAAATTATATCTTTTGAATGATTTATTTTAACATCATGTGTCTATGCATATCCCCAGCAAGCCATATGAGTGCGAAAAGAGTATTTTCTGGCAGCTTTTCTGGAACGTTTATGCTCTTTATGAGCCCAAAAAACAATCATTATTGCTCCGAAAACCTTCAGAAAAAAGGGTCATTACATTCGAAAATGATCGTCCGTCAGAAAGAGCTCTTAGATAATGTCAGAAAAGAGTCTTTTATGAGGGTTTTTATGGGCTCTGAAAGAGCTCTTATATCATGTCAAAAAAGAGTCATTGCAATTTTAAATACAACAAATTTAAAAGACGCATTTATTATTTTTTTAATTGTTTTTACTTAAAATAAAAGGGACTCGCTGCTGCACCGGATTGGAAAGATGTAGAAACAACGATCAAATTTATGGTTGAAAAGAATTGGCTAAAACCTGAAGACAACAATGTAGAATTGTTTGACGAGTTTGGTTACATATTGAAATGTATTACAGCAGAGAAAATTAGCGAAGGGAATAAAAATATTCCTTCTACTAAACCACACCAACGTTGGGTGGAATGTTTCAAACATTTTCTAAGTAACAATGTACCGTACACTCGCTTCGCACGAATCATTGAATTTATATTTTGTTTGCCAGCAACATCTGCAAGTGTAGAGCG
The DNA here is from genome assembly GCA_950370525.1 of Bellardia bayeri. Taxonomy (NCBI): domain Eukaryota; kingdom Metazoa; phylum Arthropoda; class Insecta; order Diptera; family Calliphoridae; genus Bellardia; species Bellardia bayeri. The sequence continues at coordinate 32,606,371 of OX493266.1, forward strand.
TATATTTTCGTTGATCGCAAAATTATGGACAAAAGACTAGATACTTTGAAACATATGCTATTTCCCAAATATAATTTAAAGTACGAATGCGTTGAATTTTACAATTTTTTGAAAGAATCCCCAACATTGCTGAAGCAAATTTCATCACAGGATAAATACAATTTTAAACAAAAAACGACAGAAAATTAAATTCAAATTACTTATAACATTATAATTGTCTAAATTTAACTTGAATAATAAAGTTTTTTTTTTCCATAAAAAATTGCCCGGTTTTTAGTTTGAATGTTCCGGATTTTAGTACTTTTTTCGAAAAATGTCCCGGTTTCGCTCAAAATTAAGGTTGTCACACTGGGTATAATAGATATTCAAAACTATTAAATAAATAATAACATAAGAGAGCGGGCAAAAGTGTTTACATTTGTAAAAAAAAATGTTACGAATGATCATTAAAAACTTTTACAGTTCTGTCTATATAGAGTGTATTTGTGAGATTGAGTCTGTTTATCTTTCTGCCAGCAACTAAGAAGTATACAAACTGCCAAGCTGCATTTGTACATTTGCTCTTTGCTATTCAAAATGCACGCGTGCCAATATTAGGCTTTGCAAAGTGTTTTTTTAAAACTTTAGTGTTTTTTTATTTTTTTTTATTTCTGCTTTTTGTGTTGCCTTCATTTAATGTGGCAACAAGAACTATCCCACATATATAAGAGTGGCAAGAGAGATACATCCCCATCCATACATACAATTCAGGCAAGAAGTCGTCATCGTGTTCGTAGCCAGCCGTAGTCGTACTTGCTTGCACTCGTAGTACTAGATACTACAATGACTGACTGACTGTTGCAACTTAAAGTTTGTTAACTTTAAGATGTTTAATCTGTCTTGTGAGTGTATCTTTGTACTTCCATATACAATGTCTGTCCGTTTGTCTGTCGGTATATATTTTTTTAGTTGGATGTAATGTTACGCTTAGTACGAGTATAAACATACTTTTTATGGATGCACAAAAACTATGTATGCACTTGCAAACGTTTGTACTTAAGTCTATGGCTGGATGGTGCGCTTCAGCGAACTAAGATAGATGGTTATGAATAAAAATAGATAGACAGACAGACAGACAAAATGAAATCTTGGTTAGTTCATGCAATTGCTGTGCATTAAATTGTCTTTTGTTTAGCATTAACTAAGATTTTATTGATTGCGCTGTGTATCTATCTGTGTATAGTACATATGTACTCGTATGTATATGCATGTATGTAATAGTGCTGGCAAATTCTACTACTTTCCATTACTCAATAATATTCAATACTTTTCATTTGGGTACTCAATACTACTCGATACTTTTAACGGATTTTTTGAAATTGTAACGCATAGTTTTTATCTGCAAATTAAAGTAAATAAAAATAGATCTTCAACTATTATTGGTTTTGTATGTCTTTTATTATTAAATCAAAAATAACCGCCTGGCCCACGATGTCGAACGATAACGTTCGCTTAGATAAGACTTAAGACACAAACTTTTTATCGTATCAATTTTTTACTCAATCAAGCTTGTTTATTCCACAATCATGTTTGTGTCTTAAGTCTTATCTAAGCAAACGTTATCGTTCGACATCGTGGGCCAGGGGTAAATGTAAAGCTAACTTTTAATTCAACGTTAACAACAACTAGACAGCTTTATTTCGGCGGTTGGTTTAATTTTGTAGCTTACACATTGTCGTCTTTTTATAAAGTGATGTATTTTTATGCACTATTTTACCCACTCAACTTGCTTAAAAATACAACTCAGAAAGTATCGAGTAACTACTTTTGAGTATTGAGTATCCAAAGAAAAGGGCAAATACTCGATACTCGGTACCCATTACTCAATACTTTGCCAGCACTAGTATGTAAGTGTGTCTATATTTTCTACACTGAACGTTGACTGTATCTCCCGTTCATGACTATCTGTCTGACTGTCTGTCTGTTTTTTGGCCGTTGTAATACAGTCTTCTTAGACGTTTGTTTGTGTTTGTGCACAATAAGCCAAGTTTAAGGTGTTGTTCACTTATACTAGATGCACTGGCATGCGAATGTGTCTAGAATACATAATAAATAAATGCAATGATATTTTATTTTAGCTTTTTCGTCAGTGTGTTGTTAGAGCGTGTGGTACATTAATTAAGGTTGGTTCATTGAAATCTTATTGCAATGCATTCAAGTTTTATTTGTGCGAGTTTATAGTCAGTCAGTAGTCAGTTTAAGAAGTAATGATTCATAAATTTACAAAGTGAAAAAATAAGATTAATTTACACACTTTTTCTTCTAGTTAACGCTATAATTGAAAATCAATAATAATCCCTGCCTGTGTGTTTATTTAAGTATGTATGTATGTATGTATGTATGTATGTAGCTATGAGTATAAACGGTCATCACTTTCACCAGCTGTCATCTTTGCAATGCTGGCATTTCAACGACTAAGCAGAGACTGGGTGTTTTAAATGACTCTAAAGACTCTTATTAACGCTTGTCAATTTTCTTTTTAAAATTAAAACTAATTAAGTTGGAAATTCCTTTGTCTGCTGATAAATAGTCACAGTTGAACATGTCAAACAAAATTGCTTTCATATCCTCAACTGTCATACTTACATATATTCTAATATGCTTTCATTTAAACACCATTTTGTTGTTACATCGATGTAAATAAGAATTTGCGTGAATATTTTGTTAATTCTATTAATGCATCAATCATTCTGTTCATAAATTGTTTAAATTTCTTTACGTTACAGGACATAACGATTGTTCATACAAACAATTTTCTTCGTCTTTGAAATATTTTCATCTTTATTTCATAATTACATACAATACAACATATCGCATGATGACGTCAGTACAATGTAACACGAGAATAAAAGTGGGAGTTTGTTTAAGGTAGCTACATACATACATACATACTCGTACATATACTTCGATTTCCATTTATAGATTGTAGATAGATGGCTGGTTAGTTGGATAAATTGATGGAAATGCGTAAAAGACTAAAATAGTCGCTGGTAATTTATGCTGTGCAAGTTTACACAGTAAAAGTTTATTAAACTTTTTTCCTTTGTATTTATTTGGTGTGTTTTTTTCTTTAACCTGCAAGCAATTGGATTATATTTCCCAGGTGATACTATAGGAAGACGAGTTTATGTAACAAATTTATAGTATAGAAGAAAAATAAAAAATTTCCGTTCAACTTATTGAAGATAATAAACTTTTAATTAACTATTTGTAATTTCTTGTGTTGCGATTATATGATTATAATTTAATATTAATGATTTTAAAACATTATTTTAAAAAAATTGTAAGCAAAACAAAACGGAACTACAACCTAATTTTAAGAAGCACTGGAAACAACATATAAGTTGTGTTTATAAAAATCCATAATGTTAGTTTTATTTTCCTCATAAAGAGCGATTGCAGGACTATTGTTTTTTCTGGAAAACGGAAATGAAAAAATTTATTTCACGGTATTCCCGGGACTTTAATTAAAGTTTAACAAATGAGTATAAAGGTTAAGTATTTTATAAAACTTTATTATTTTATTAAAAAAAAACTTACGACTTACAAGCGCTAAACATTTTAAGATCATTTTTTTCTTGATTTTTTATATATTGAATCTTTATAATTTAAAAAATGAACTAACAATAATTAATCAAATCTTATTCTAATATATTATTTTATGTCCTAATCAATGCCGGACGAAAATGTTTGTTCTTCACAGTTGCTGTTCACATTATAGGTGTTTAGCGTTCATGAGTGCGGAGGTGTCTCTTCTTCTTAGGCGGATGTGGCCACCAGCATTTATAATGTTCCAAGCTAGTGGATTCGGGTGCAATTCGAGTTTTCTTAAGTATTTTACTGCATATTTCGTAATCATAGTTTTAATGGTACAATCATTTGTTCCAAAAAAATAAATAACATTTTCTAGAATGTGTTTCTAGAATTAATGCATTCAATAACTTTTCTTATTTTAGTTGCAGGGTTTCCTGTCACAGAGAAAACACAGAGAATAAATACAATCTTAATTTGTTTGACCAATTTGATTTTCAGCTTTTGACATTTGAACTGTGGGGTTTTTTTTTGTTATATTAATTGCAACTTGTTTTTAAAATGCTGCTCCATTCGTGACTCGGAAATACCATCATAAATTACCAAACTCCAAACTCTTCTCATAACATAAAACTTTATATGCACTAACCCATAGTTAATGTAATGACTTCACTTAGGTTTGGGAACCGATTTTGGGTCATTTTCAAAGATAATTTCATCAATGTTACCTTTCTTGACACGATACAATTACTTTTCAATTTCTAACATCAATTTAAAAAATACCAAAAAGTTTTATGCGACTCCATAATATCGTCTCATATGACGTATTGTTATTTTATGGGAATAATATTGCAGTTTGCTACTTGGATCATCACAATTGAATTGTTTCATCAGGAAATAATATAATAGAAAAAGAACTGTATTGAAATATGGTCAAGACGAAGAATTGGCATTACATTATACATTTTATTATCGACTATAATATAAAACATCACTAATAGAATATATTTGAGAGATTTCAAATTCTTCTCCAAAACAGCATTTCTCCCCAAAGAAATGTTTCAAATTGAATCTTTGTTGAATCTAAAATTATCATCAGATCACTCTCCTAATCAAATATAATGGAATAGAATAGAAATATAAAAAGAAGAATTCGAAGAGGATGGTAATTGCACAGATTGCTCCAACTCAAATCTAAGCAAAAAGATTGCATAAAAAAGCTTAAAGAGATCTTGGAATATCGGGAAACTGATTTGCTAAATAAATATCTAGAAAACCTGGACGCAACTCCGCAATCGGAGTACTCATTATGGCGAGCCACTAAAGGTCTTAAAAGACCTGTGTACTGTAAGCCCTCCTTGCCAAATTTAAGTGGTGGTTGGACATGAAATAACACTGAATAAGGGAATCTATTTGTAAATCATTTGAAAAATGTGTTGACACCAAACATACCAAATTAAAAAATTGACTACCCCACATTTTGAGATTCGAGAGATCGGAAAGGCTACTGTTGGTATAAACTCTAAAAAAGCATCTGGTATTGACAAAATCAGTAACAAGATGCTTATGGAACTACCCCGGATAGCAATAAAAATAATATTCTTATTTATATTTCTAATGCTATATTACGCCTTGAATATTATCCAACACGATAACTACGCCGGGAAAAGATCACACAAAAGGAGAAATCCTATTTCCGAATATATCAAAGCTATTCGAGAAGATACTCATTCACAAGTTATACTCGATTATAATTGAAAACAATTGTATTTCAAGTCATCAGTTTGAAATTAGAAGAAAACACAATAGTTACTATTGAACAAATCCATTGACTTGTAAATATCGTAAAAAAAAAAAAACAATTGATGACAAATATTTTGTTCTGCTCTTTTTATCTATATTTCTCAAGCGTTTGATGATGGTCTAATATACAAGTTGAAACGACTCTTTCCCGTAAACACACATAAGCTATTGGAAAGCTTCTTAACTGGTCGAACACTTAAGCTTAAAGAAGGAGATATTTTAAGCTCCGCACAACCTATTGCAGCCGGAGTACCTCAAAAAAGTATCCTGGAAGACTTTTTATACTTGATATATATGTTACATATCTACATTGGCTGACGATACTGCTATTCTAAGCATTCATGAAAACCCTCAAGAAGCATCTCGCAATCGACAAAATCATATATTTGAATTAAAAAAGCTGTTAAAGCAACCACGATCGGCACCTTACATTGAAATCCCATATAGATGCAAAAATGATTCAACTGAAATTGAAACTAATCCAAATTAATTGTCTCCTACTTTATAACGCAATCATAAAACCTTTGTATATGTTGTTATGGAATACAGCTATGGATCATGGCATCAGCTTCCAATGTAGACAGAATTCAAAGACGCGAAAACAAATTGCTACGAATGATCATAATTGCCCCCTGGTATATAAAAAATTCGAAAATTCATAAAGATCTAAATGTGCCTTTGGTAAAAACTGCGATCCAAAAGTGTGTAACAAAATATTTTAAAAAGCTTGAAGTACACCCAAACCCATTAGCCCGCAACATATTAAATAAAGTGGTTTTATTTGAATTAAAAGAAATGATACACCGGATCTGAGCCAAAGACAAGAAGTAAGAATGCCAATTTAATACATACGAGGTCTGATCAAAAAATAACCGTTATTTTAAATTTTTTCAAAAAGTATTTATTTATTTATCAATAACCATCTTGTCCCCTGCAAAGTAATCCCCCTCATATAAACAACAATGGATCCACAATTTGCATCCGAAATTTGCTGGTATAAATAAGTAAAAGTCATTTGACATAAGACTTGAAATAAATATTCTTAGTATGTTTTTCATAAATTTAATATTTAATTTTAGAATTTGAGTTAACTTAGAGAATAGTTTTGGTCATTTAAAGAATTAATAGTCTTAGAAAATGGAAAAAGTCTTGTTAAAATAAACAATCTTTAATAAAATCGTTTTTTATTTAAAACGTTTGAAACTCGCGAAACAATTTCTGAATATAACTTGATAGTACCTGGATTAAATTTAAATTTTAAATAAGAATTATAAAGCAATTAAATAGGTAAATAAATCATATGTAAACAATTGAAAAAGCTTTAAAATTTCAATTGATTTAAAGAAAAAAGAACAATGTCCTCAAAATAAATATAGAAAGTTTAAATTTAAGAGAAAAAATAAATAACAACAGTTTAAAAATCTTTGTATGCAAATCCGTTGCACACATCATGGGCACGCAACTGCAACTGCAACAACTACAGCAACGAAGTAATCAAAATCAATTTTTATCGTTTTAATTACAATTCATTATTATGCATGTGGTTTATAAAAAGCCAAATATGTACAAAAATATTCGATTGAATAATTATCCCAACAACAACAGCAACAGTAACTGCAACAACAAGAGTTGCAACCCAGCAAGCCATATGAGTCTGAAAAGAGTGTTTTTTGACACCTTTTTCGGAGCGCTAATGTTCTTTATTAGCTCAAAAAACAATCATAATTGCTCCGAAAACCTTCAGAAAAGAGGGTCATTACATTCGAAAATGGTCCGTCAGAAAGAGCTCTTAGATAATGTCAGAAAAAGAGTCTTTTATGAGGTTTTTTTTTGGGCTCTGTGTAATCTTGGTTTTGTCATTCTTGTGTGGTACAATAATGTTTTTTTTCGGAGCGCTCCGGAAATGCTCTTTTGTTGGACTCTTTTCGGACTCCTTTTTCGAAGCGCTCTTAGAATGGTATGCTGGGAAAAAGAGTAATAATAGCAATAACAAAATTATTATAAATATGTACATGATTGTTCAATTTATCAATGAAACATTCATACACACAAATAATTGCACGTGTAGTGCAATTTAAAACAATTTTGAAACAAATAAAATGTTTGCTTCTCACTTTAATGAATACACTACTGTAAAAAGTACTAGAACATTGTTATGCTAATTATTAATTCACCGGTTAAGAAACATCTTTAAATTAAACATTAATGTACATATATCAAATCTTGCAGTAAAAAGTAACAAATTGCAAATTTCAGCTACATTTTTCTGAATTTTTCATAAATTTTTTTAAAATTTTATAGGTTCCTTGAAGAAGCCATTGAGAATCCATCGATTAATTATGCATGCAGCAGACACAGTGATAGATAATATGGTCTACAGTTATAACACTTCTTCACATTCACTTCACATTCTTCATCATTTCGGTGTGATGTTGTTCCAGCTTTAATTGTGGACCCATTTTTACTCTCATTCAGGTCCTATAGCGGTTTTGTTCCTGATTTGAGGCCTGTGTAACTTTAGATTCCATTTTGCCCATCCAGCATCGATGTAAGGCTTCCTTGAAAACTATCCTACAATGTTGTCATCTTCAATATTCCATAGTCCGTTTTAATGAACAGCATGTGGTGCGACAGTAATGACAGGTCGACTTGTCATTATATACCAATAGCTCGTTTCTGTATTTCTTGCATCGAAAAATTTCTAACATGAAGTGTGAAACAAAAAATTCCATCGTTTCTCGATTTGTGAGAAAAAAGTGTTTCTGTATTTGAATGCGAAAACAGACTACGCTGATTCAGTTTTTATTGGAATATTTCCAGTAAGTAAGTGTCAAATGCAAGCCAAACGTCAACAAAGAAAAAAAATTTCATTCAGTCGTCGTTGAGCAAGCGATGAGAACACATGCGGATGATTATTGTAATTTTTTTTTCAGAAATTTGTTAAGTATTGTTGCTGCTTCTTGTTGGACGAAGCCTAGCAAACATTTGCGATTCAATTACAATTGAACACGAAAAATAAAAAACTGCTTAAATGGACTTATTTTAGTTTTTTCTCAAAATAACTGTTTTAAATTATTTTTTAATATTGATATTTACAGTCCCTGATGTTTTTTTCATTAGGTGTTGGCACAAACTCTTTAGCTGGATGTCTACACCAAGCGTCTACGCGTTTCACGGATTGTATGTTTTAAGTTACGCACTCAAAAGCGTAGGACGCGTTGACGCTTGACATTGACAAATACAAATAAAAGAAAATTTATATTAAAGGTGATGTCACTAATGACAGTTGAAAAATTGACAAACAAACCGATAAAAAACTTCATATAAAAAAAAGCTGGGCTTACGGCATCACCTCCGAAAGTACATACATATACATATGTACAAATGATTGACGCGAAAAATCTTCGCATGTAACTTAAAATACTTGACGCTTAAAACGTTTAGAAAGCTTAAAACGCGTTGACGCCAAAATGCGAGTTGTGGACCTCCAGCTTTTCTCTTTTACGCGTTTGCCAATATGTTACATATTTAAAAATATCGACATATGGGTGTTTCCATGGTTATGAACGCGACATTTGTACACGTTTAATTGTCTTTGAATATTGTGAAAATGGAAATGGATTGGAATTTTAGAATGGAATTATAGAATCGTTCATTGTATGTGATGAGACTTTTCAAAAAGGATATATATTGAAAAATTGAGCACTGGGTACCCAAGTTCCATGCAATCAAAGTTGACTTACGCACGTAACAAAAAATGGAAGTGCCTTTTAGAGTCGTAAAAAAAGTGCGAAATTAAGCGAATTGTAGGAAATTTTTATTTCGGAAATACGTTACGTTCCTCGTAAACTTTTAGAATTAATAATACTTCTATTTGTGGTATCAACCCGGTAACCATCAGTCACAGAATTACATTACTTAGATAAGCATTTATAATTGTGTTGGTGAGCATCGTCTCCGCCTATTCAACCAATAAATTTTCAACTCCAAAACCCACGAGTGCATGCCAAGTTTTATTAAAGACTCTTTCAATACCAAAGAAACTATCATCGCACAGAGTACCAAATCGTTCCTTATTTTCGGTCCAAAACATTTCTGTGGAGGAATATTTACTCGTAAGTAACGGAAGCAATGCACCCTCTATGACTTCAGTTACTAAAAACGTATATAATTACATCAAATCTTAGTTTTCTTTAAAAGGAGATTTGTTATTGAATAAATATAATAAAATTGAGTTGGAATCAGTCAGGAATCAGTTTTCAATAGCACAAATAAATTTTTATTTTTCTGTGGAACAGTTGCATGAAATGGCAATATTTAGCTGAAGAAGAGACATCTTAAATTTGATTAGGATTCCCTGATTGTAAAATTTCCTACATGAAATGAAACTAAAAGTATTACCATTATATATGTAAATTAAAATGTAGAAATACGTGTAGCTTGTATGAATTCGTTTTAAACCAATCTTGTATCTCTTGGTTTATTTTTACAATGACAAACAAATAATCGCAAATATTAGTGTTGCTCATACAGCTGATGATGCTGATGCTGAGCTGCTGCTGTTGTTTTTGTATGATCAATTTAATTAAACAGTTTTTTTCCTCTTTTTTGCGGGAAGAAATACAAACAACTACAAAATGTTAAATAAAACCACTAAAACCACATACACGTTTCAAATAGCTAAACAATCAAATTGTTATTACAAAATGAGTGAGTGAATGGTGGGAGAAGGTCGAAGGTGAGCGGGTGATAAAGGGTACTAAATGAATGGATTCGTTTTAAATTGCATGTATGGAAAATTGTTGTTTTATTGCAATAACGTACAACATGCATTTCGTAATTCCAGAAAGCCAGTAGAGAATTTGCATTCCCTAATTATAACACAATTATACTACAGGTCTGCCCATACTCTGAAAGAAATATTAGTTGATTTTTTTTAGAAACCATGTAATAATCTATCTGTTTTAACTAATTAATTCTTTAACATATCTGTTCTGCAAAAGATTACGAGTACAGAACGTTCACAATATTTTTCCAGTTTATTTGTAAAACAAAAAATTCAAATACTCGTACAAATAAAATGCATTAGAAACATAATCCTACAATTGTAAACACTCGCATTAGAATTGTTTATTTTTCGTGTTTTTTTTTTCGTTCTTTCATAGTTTTCAGTATCTGTGTGTTTTTTATTTATCAATTATATTTTAGATGCAATTCCCATGGTCTAGATTGAATAATAAAAAATACAATTTGAATATTCTTTTTACAGCAAACCATATGAGTCCGAAAAGAATCTTTTCTGACACCTTTTTCGGAGCGTTAACGCTCTTTATGAGCCCAAAAAACAATCATAATTGCTCCGAAAACCTTCAGAAAAGAGGGTCATTACGTTCGAAAATGGTCCGTCAGAAAGAGCTCTTAGATAATGTCAGAAAAGAGTCTTTTATGAGGGTTTTTTTGGGCTCTTAAAGAGCTCTAGATAAGAGCTCTAGATAAGAGTCTTTTATGAGGTTTTTCTTGGGCTCTGTGTAATCTTGTTTTTATCATTCTTGTGTGGTACAATTATGTTTTTTTTTTTTGTTCAAAGCACAAATAACAGGACAACAACGCTTTGGTACACACATAATTAAGTGGAATTTATGAGTCATACTGCGTGCCGACTCAGGACAGTAACAAGCAAATTTTTCTTTCGCTCCGAAAATGCTCTTTTGTTGGACTCTTTTCTGACTCCTTTTTCGGAGCGCTCCGAAAATGCTCCTTAGCTGGACTCTTTTCTGACTCCTTTCTCGGAGCGCTCCTAGAATGGTATGCTGGGTACTATGTATTGCATTTTATACGAGCACTACTAAATATACATATGTATGTGGACATACATACGACATTGGACATTGTTGTTTTTTTTTTTGTTTTCTTTTGCAACTAACTTCACTGTGAAACGTCTTGTCAAAATTGAATTTTCCAATAGCAAAGCGTTGCCACCGCGTTGTTTCCGTATACTCCATACAAAGTGTATGAACATGAGAAATTTTGACAGTTAAAAAACGCTTGCCGCCGGTATTTAGGGATGGCTCTAAGACCGGTAGTGTGATGTAGATATACATTCTATATTTATACGAGATATTTTATTTTTCGGATCCCTAATATGGAAACTAACAATAATTGTGGGGTGATTGTCATACAATACTAAGCTTAGCTAAGCTTATTTTGGTTTATTTCATCTCAATAACGATAGCTATTTTAAGAGTTTTTTGAGGATACCAATTTATAAGAATTTACGTAGTCTAATGTTTTTCGGAAGTGATCCGCATATGGGAGCTAAGACCACTTATGGACCGATCATCATAAAATTCGTTACGATGATATACATGTGTATTATTTGTAATGAGTTTCAACTTGATTGTGATTTCTTACGAGATTTATTAGCATGTTAGTTATTTTTGGAAGTGGACTTTATATGAGGGCTATGGTCAAATATGGACTAATGTAAACAAAATATAGTTTAATTGTTTTCTTAGCATGAGATTTATTTTTGCTGAATTTTGTATGGATACTGATTTTATCTAGGCATTTATTTACCACATCACTACATCAAAAAGCTACAAACCCACCCGAATCCGCTGGCTAGAACATCTACTCTAGATGTATTTTAGTTTTAAGATTTAAATACTTATTGTTAGGCCTAAGGAAATAAGGCAGATTCAATAAATAATAAAAAGTTATAAAAAAAAAAAAAAATTACCACATAGACAAATTTCAGGAAGATATTTGTATGGGAGCTTGCTTAATTGTAAACCGATTCTTACCATTTCCAACAGTATTTTTTCCTTCTATAATAAAAATATAAAGTGTGAAAAATTTCGTAAAATTTTTTGGATTATATTTGAAGAAAATCGTAGCGAACCGTTTATGGCCATTTTCGATACAAAACATTTTGCTGAAACAAAAAATACATTCCTCTAAGTTTATTTTTCGAAGCTCTATCGCGCCTTCAACAGACGGGCGAATCGTCTGAAGTCCTGACTCATTTAAGCGTCTTCATATTGTCCGTGTGGATATTTCTGCGCTTATTTGCTGTCCAATTTCAGGTTTTATTTCGCGCAAAGATAAAAATGTCTCTACAAATAACTCTATCTTCCGCTAAAGTGGTCTTTCGTGTCCTCCTTTGCAAACTCCTTTGTATTGTTGTACAAGTGAATTGCACCAAATACCATACTTTTGAGCAAGAAAACTTTTGTGTAATAGCCGACTTTGAAAGCTTTTCATTTTGGTAAAACTGCACAATTAAACATCTGTCTCATTTTTGTTTTTGCCCATTTTCGAAACTAAACCGTAGCAAAATAATTACAAGTTAATCTATTGTTTAACCAGCAAAAAAATAAATTAAATAACGGTAAAAACTTATTATATCAAAGCATCGTTTCTAATTATATGTCCACCACTGTATAGCTTATATTATGGTTTAAATTTTAGGGATTTTGTAATTCCCCTACCCGCTATAAAGGGAATTGCATTACCATGGAATTATTTTGAACTAACTTTAAGGCCTGAACCCTTTACGAAGAAAATTTTAAAGTGTAGTTAAGACATTAGGTTTGTATGTCTCAAATTCAAAAAATATTAAAGCATTATTAACAAAATGTCACAATGCCTAATTATCACATTATTCAGTTGTATTGTACTGAATATATGGGTTTAGTATTTGTTATCTATTGTATAATTTTTTACTAGAATTGTTACAAATAAACAAGGAAATCAAGGAAATAATTGCATCAAATTTTTCTACAAAAATTGCGTCATCTAAATTTGGACTTAGCATTAATCTAAAATTTAATTCTTTAGAAATGTGATAGTGTGTGTACACGCTATTTAACCAAAAGTTAGTTAAAGAAAATTAACACATTTTCTAATCTTCTTGTTATGAATGCTTTGGAAAATTAAACATTTCATGGCGGCTCGTGTTAAAAGTGTTCGCTGTAAATAAAGTTGTTCAATGTCGCTCGTGTGTAACGCAACACAGCAACCGTGAAGCCGTGAAATAAAATAAACGACCAATAACAACAATTACAATAGCAGCAGCAACAACAACAAAAACAGAGAATATAAAAACCCCTAAAACAGTGTAACTTCTTCACTTAATGCGATCGTATTTGAAATACAATAAAAACAATTTTATACCTATTTTAACTCTGATCTGCCACTCTGGCCATGCTGACTCTGAAAATCCATGATAACCGATAACATTTAAAAAAATATATTTGTGTGTAAGTACATACATATATATGTATGTACAGTGGCTCCAACGCGTAATCGGACAAGAGTTTGACTGATCTAATTATGCTCTCAAAACAGACAAAATGTACTTAAGGTATTGTTTTTTTAGATTTTATTTATACTTTAGGTACCTCCTATACGTGAATTAAAAGAAATTTTGAATTGCCAAACTCGAACGCACTATTTGGTGTGTATACGGTTTTTTGGACTTGGAAATTTTTATAACAAAGCTTTAATTGATTTAAACTTTAAACAGATGAAGAGTTTGTTTTACTTAAACAAATAGTTGTCATTTTACATCCGGTTAAAATAACAGACAAAGCAAACAGACCTTTGTCGCAGTGATATGAATCTCTCTCTCGTTAAAAAATTATCAGCCCAATCATGAATAAAAATTCCGCTGGGGTTTTTCTCTTTTTATTTTTTTAACATTGAATTTGAATAGGAAAAATGGAAAAAGGGATATAACTCCCTCGGACATTGTATTCATGATTGGGCTGTATTTATTATTTTTCAAGTTTTAAAACAAAGTTGTTAGTATAGCTTCCAGCAACATTTTCATGTCCTTAAAAATATTTTTTCTAAATACATATATCCAAAAGCAATACCAAGTCGGGACAATCGTTGGTTTTTTGTAATATCTCTGCCATGAAAATACTTCTTCTGCTTATTTTCATAATGCAAAGTATTTTGTCAGATACAATAAGGAAAATTGATTTAAACAGACATACGCAAAAACGGACATACATACATACTTTTTGTAATACATATCAACTTTTCTATATACAAAAATCCACAATATACATACATATGTATATGCATATGTACTATGTACATTACATATACATACACTTTATTACTAACTATGTATTGTACTTTTCGTTTATAAACTAAACGATATATGTACCTTAATAACTAGAGATAGAATGTTGTGTATGAACAAATACATGACAACCTGTAGTCAGATAAATGTTTGTGTTCATAGTCGTAGTATTTCTGTTTTGTTTACGCAGACGCACATTTCGTATTGAAAATTTATTACTCTCCACAGGTTTAAAACAAAAAATAAAAGAAAAAACAAAATCAACATACATACGAAGAAGTACAACAGTTGGAAAACAACAACATTTAAAGCTTGTATTGAATTGTCTTGTGTTGATAACTCGACAAAGACTTCCCCACATACCCATATCTATATAAAAGACTGAAGTTACTCTGGTTAAATTGTGGTACACAGATACGCACGCATACTAGCGCATACATTTGTATGTGAATAAATATGTATAATAAATAAAAGCAGAGCTTGTGTGGTTTACACTTGATGATTACAATAATCATAATGATGATCATGATTATGATCGTAATGATAATTAATTTATTGTGTGGTGTGTAGACCGGATGGTTGGTTAAATATTGTTTATTTGTTGGTTGTTTGGATGACTGAATGACTGAGTGGCTGACTGACTGAGTGACTAAGAGCTTTGTTTTGTTCGTTGAGTTGATTTTATTTTTTATTGGTGCAACGTTTGGCGGCAAGTTTAACATTAAAGATTGTCTGCATTAAGAAATTCAGAAGAAGAAGTATACGTACACAACTGCAGCTAAAGCAAATGAAGAACTAAGATACATACATAGAAATACAAACACTACTAATACTGACACTTTTCTTTAGAACCGAGAAATTTATGAAGCATATAAAATCCTCATTAAATTTAACTGAAACTAGGTTTCAAAAACAGAAGATTTAAAGATCTTTTTAGGAACATGGAAAAGTTAGTTTAATTCAAACTGATGAATGTAGTAAGTCCTTACTAGGTTGATAAACTTGAAAATTGTATTATCCTTAAGAACTCTTTAAATGCTAGACTAAGTAAAAGTTGTTTAAATTCTAACTGGATGATGATAACAGATATTATGGTGAAAACTATCAGATAAATAACGTGCATAAATTTTAAGCTGTGTTCACATTATGTGTATTTGTCATGTGTACTGTCACTTTTTCGCATGTCAAATTTGTACATATAGTCTGAACACCTTCAAACAATATCATGTGTTATTTCTCTGTGTGCAATACATATGACATTTTTGTATTTAGAACGAGTTCTATTTTCAAGTCACAAACCATCTGACATCAGCTGTTTTTTATAACCAAAATTGTGAGGCGGCAAAAATTTTTTGAAATTTTAATAAATATAATTTATACCTAATAGTAAAACAAAAATACAAAAAAAAAACTACACAAATTTATTATTGAAAATGAAGGGAAAAATTGAAAAGGAGTTAACAAAAGTAAGTACTTATGTATGTGACATAACCTACATATGAACATGTAATTTATAACCCGTATGTAAAACTCAAATTTTGACATACACATGAAATGGATAGAAAAGTGACATTCCACATGACAAATACACATAATGTGAACAAAGCTTTAGGAGTGATTCATGACTCTTCTGTAAGCTAGGGCTTCCGCTTATGAATTGGCAGTTCATTTTTTTTTTGTTTTTGAAAAATATTCAGCCATGTCACAGAACTCAATTCCGATCAAAAGTGGTTTTGATTCCGTAAATTGAGTCTTTAGAAAACGAAAAAAATTTTTTTTTCGGAATGAAACCACTTTAGATTTCTAAAGTGGAATTGCTAATTTTTATGATTTTGTACTGAAAAAAACTCATACTACTAATTTATAATAACAATTAAATAATTAATTTTATTATTTCATTGTTGTTTTAATTATCGCATTGACATTTAAATAAAATGTTAAAAATCCCAAAGTTGGTGTCAGCAACAAGAAAACTTTTGTCGTTTTCAGATGCATCCCTTAAATTTCTTCTTTGTAGCTTTTCAACTGCGTTTTGATGTCTTTGTTCATTTAAAACAGCAACAATTTAAATTCCAGGCATTTTGGAAACATTTTTTTTCACTTTTATTTAAAATTTCTTTTTTAGCGCTCTTTCTGTTCGCTTTTGTTATACTTTTTATTACAAAAATCATATTTTTTTGTTTTGATTTTAACAACGTTATCATATTTAAGTTAAAAAACGAGATTTAAATTTTTTTTGGGGAATAAACAAAATCGATCGGAATGTAGAGAACGCTGGTCTAAAACAAAAATTATTAATTTTATACAGGGTGGGCCAAGTTTGACTGACTGCCATTGCCATTGTGGCTCTTGCGGTATGAGCTGTAGCTCCATCTTGCTGGAACCATATGTTACGATTATTGAGAACCGGTATACCACCCCAGAGACGGTTTGTGGTTCATTAAGCTCATTTTCGAAGAAATATGGACCAATAACTTTATCAGCCATGATTCCACACCAAACAGTGCATCTGACAGGGTGTAATTGTCGCTGATGCAATGCTCTTGGATTCTCTGTACCCCAAATTCGGCAGTTCTGTTTATTCACATATCCATTTAAATGAAAATGTGCTTCATCGCTCATAATCAGATTATCCAAAAAATTGTCATTTTCTGTAGCTAGCAAAATCAATCTATTGGCATATTGTAGCCGTTGTGGTGCATCCCTCGGCAATAATTCTGTATTATCTGCAAAAAAAAAAATTAAAAATGCAAAAGTTATAAGCATTTCAAATCAGTCAGTCCAAGTTGGCCCACCCTGTATATCAAAGATGTTTTATAAATTGTAATGCGACCAGACTTATCAGCTTATTTGTCTACGATTATTCAATTCTAGGCTACATACATAGTGGAGATGTCAAATCCGGAATTAAAACGAAAAATGGTAACCATATACACACATATGTAAGTAGTCGCAATTCCCGGATTTATTTCAAAATCGTGAATGCCGTTATTTGTTCCTTATACCCGGTTACTTGTTTTTTAGTTTTATTTCAATAATTTGTAGTTTTGCTGCGCACTCGCCACATGAGACTTTAGTGCTGCCAGCAGACTTAACAAAAAGTTAAAAAGAGTCAGTCAATTGGAGATTTAAATTTAACTATTGTTTTTTTCTTTTTTTTTTTGAATTTTTACACTTTGCCAGTGCGTATGGAACCAGGTGAATATTAAGCGTTTATTTTTATATAATTTTTGTTTTTACCTTTATCGTACGGATTATTATGTTGAGAGATTGTTATTAATTTAACATTGTGCAAGTATGTGTTTAAATGTTATTTATATTTTTTGTTTTTGCTAATTTGATTGTATTTTTTGTATATATTCGTACCTATTCCGTTTCTACTTTCGTTGATTATTCTTCTGATTTAACACAAATATTTGAAACCCGTTAATTAAGGTCGTCGAGTTTCTTGTTCATCCATTATTTGTTGGCTTTGGACTTCTTTTCATTATGTACAATTTTTATTTTGGTATTTGGCTTGACTATCGCCTGGTTGGTTGGTTGGTCAGTATGTTGGTTGGTTGGTTGGTTGCTTTTTGTTTTTGGAAGTAGGCGCTAAACATGTTATTTATAGGTTTTTGTTTTGATAGTAGCTTCTTTTTTTTCATGTAGGTATTTTTTATTTATTTCACTTATTTTCTTTTCCATATTTTTTCGTTCATTCATTTGCTGGAGTTATTTTTTTTTTAAATTTTTCGACACTGTTGCTAAGGGAACTGATCTCTATTTTTGCTTCTTTTGTTTTGAACTTTATTTTGGGTTGGTTGTATTTACAATAATAACAGCAGCAAATTTAGGCCTTATTAATACATACATATGTATATGAATAGTGGTAGTACCCATGCACTTGCACTGCTTGTTGGCTGATAGCATGCAGTGTTGATTGCTAAACTTCTGTTACACTGCACTAGGTATAATATAACTGTTTTAGTGTTAATGTCACCACATCCGAAAAAGTTATTAATCTTTATATATATATTGACCGTAACCCCCATATAAAGCCCTCTTCCGAAAATCACTTCAATACTCATAACTCTTTCATAAATATCGGTATCGATCCAAATTTCACACGGAGCATTTACAAATATGCCAAATCCAGCTGGTGAATTTTGAGAATGTCGGTCCATATTTGATTATATACCCCATATAAGGTCCACTTCCGAAATTCACTTTAATACTTAAATGCATCTTAAATATACCGCTATTACGTTGAAATTCGACATGAGATATCCACTTGTGCATAAAATTCTCTGTTCCGAAATTTAAGAAGCCATAGCTGCCATATAAGAATCATTTCCGAAAAACAAATAAACCCACAAAAAAGTTTAATAAATATCGATATCGAACCAACTTTTATATATATCAGTAAATTTATTCCAGAAATCATACTAATATCGGTAATACGGCAATTATGCTACTGGATTTTGTAACTGTCTGTCAATAATTGGTAATAACTCCCGAATGAAGTCCTCTTCCGAGAATATTAAACAACCATATAACTCTTGCAAATAACGTTATTGAGATGAAATTCAACCAATATAAGCCTCAAATACGTGGAAATCACATTAATGGATACTGGATTTAGAAGCTATCAGTCCATAACTGGTCCACTTCTACTATGCCACCGATAAATCGTTTGTAAATAATGTTATTGAGATCAAAATGAAACAAAGAAGCCTCGCCTTTTTTATACTCTGTTTCTTAACTTGTAGTGAATATGGACAAATGTTCTTTTAATTTTATAAATTGTTAAATTACACTTAATTAAGAATCGGTAATTACAACAATTATAAATGGTCAAAATTAGATAAAATTTCAAAATATTTGAAATAAATTATGTTGGTCGTAATATTGTCTATCAAGCAATATATAAAATACGAATAAAATTTGAACTAAGTCCTAATGGAAAACACAGAATAAGGATATTCTAGTCCTATAATGAGTGTAGTTTCTGTATTTCTTATTACGTTTAGCTGGAGGGTATTAAAGATTCGGCACAGCCGAATATATCACTCTAACTTGTTTATCTTTTCTTATTTCTTGTTAACATAAAAACAAATTTGAGAAAATTTTACCTGGCATTAAATTTGTCCATCAAAATCAATTTGGATCTGCACAATAAATCCAGTCCTAAGAAAACTTCTTACAAATAATATTTTATGCAGTACGTACCAAATCCGTATTAAGATTCTAAGTTTAGCTGACGTGTAGTGCAGATCATGCTCTATGAAACAGACAAACATTTATAAACTAAAATATTCAGAACTGGACTACTGAAAAGCCAATCAACAAAGAATGAGGTTACACTCTAGGGTCCACTTCCGATGCGTAGCATAGACTTTGTAAATTGTGCACCATTCCATGATTTTAAATAATACAAGCCAAAAAAATAAATGTCACTGTCAAGCTGACGCTTGTATGTCCATTACATTGTTTACAGTAGAGGCAATATTAATTTGACCAGAACTTCTGGAAGTACATAACTACATACTAGATTTAGGTGGCTATTATGAGCAAAATACGATTTTCGAATTTGTTTACAAATTCTTAAAGAAAAATAAATTAAATTTGAAATGACCACCACGTAATTATGGTTTGATTATTTGTCTGATAAAGATGAGTCCTTACTAGAACTGGCCAGAAGCAGAATAAGGCTGAAGGATGCTTCCAACAGTTTGGAAATGGGTTCCACCACTTGAGTATATTATTTATTGTTCGATAAAAAATTCGTTGAACAACGAAATTTTCGACAGTGACGCCAACTCATAATACAAATTTTACATTCGATAGACGATTTTCGATAGCCAGCGAATATCGATTGTCGAATGCAGATCATAATAGGGGCCTTAATATAAATAATATTATCTACTCGTTTCTTATTTTCTATAATTGAACTAGGAAAATAGAGCGTGGGAAATATATTAAACCTTGAACTTTTCAGATGTTCTGATAAAATTGCATTACAAATCTTAAAGTATCTATTTATAATATTTTTTAAGAATACATTTCGGTTCCGTATTCGGTCTGCGGTACTTCTAAATTAATTTTGAAATTGTTTGATGAGATCTTGTTTAGCACAAGTTGTATAGTGTGATTCGTTGTAAACCCATTATATATCGGGATATATTCTTAAAGTCACTAAAAGTAATGAGTTTTGATAGAAGTACATCGTGCCACAAAATTGGCAAAGTTCATTGGAAAAATTTGATCTTCCGGGACATGTAAACTAAAAGTGACGAAATTAAATCGTTGTAACTAAAAATGCAATTCATAAGCTCTACAACATTTAAATGTATCTTATTTAATTAATTAAACACCCACTACAAAAGTGAAATAACAAAAGAAAAAACACAATGACGTGAATCTTAAATAGATGCATTGTTCTTTCCTTAAACAATGATCAATCAAAACAATGAGCGTTGAAAAGAATTAAGCAATATCTTTCATAAAAAAATTTAAAATTTACCAAATTGTATATTTCTGTCTGTGCAAGTATAAACTACGGGTATTAAATCTCTAAGTAGAGGTTAGGGAGAAAACAAGCCAAAAAACTTCCCAAAAAAAAAAAAATAAAGTTAAATGCTAAACTTTAAACTCTAATATTTGAGTACATCAGTTAAGTATATAGTAGTTTGACTACAATCATTTCTATGATGTTGCACAGTATTTTTGAATTCATTTTCTCAGCTATTTCCTATTGCCAACATAAAACAACAACAGCAACAATTATATCGACTCTCGATTCATACTATCTATTGTTTTACACTCAAAAATTTAACAAACACATAAAATCTTGACAAAACTCAAGATGTGGACTTTCAATCTTTATTAATTTTGCAAATATGTATTGTATGAAAATTATTTGCTTACAAGCATTTGTCCGTTACATTTGAATACAACTGTCGTAAAATTTCGAGTGTGTTTTTAAAGTTTTGACTGCATTATTGTTGCATTTTCAAAACAAACAACATAAAAAAATAAAAAAAAAAACAAATAACGTTGCATAACTTTTGAAACTGTTTTCCTTTTGTTTTTGGTTTGTTATCGAATGTTGCTTAAAAAACACTTTTACTTCTTGAAACGTGCTGAAAGTATTTATTGTTTTATTATTCAAAATTTTTAAACACCAGCACAAGAAAACAGCAACGACTTTAGCATCAGCATCATCATCCATTCCTGCTGCCTCAATGAAACTAAAAATCCAATTAGTTGCAACAATCATTAAACTCTTTAAGTGGCATAAACAAACTGGAAGCAAGCAAATGTGCTGAAATTAGAAATAATTTTAATTAATTTATTACGTTTTCAATATTCAACTAATATTTATATAAAATTATTGCAGATTCAGCCAATACTGACTGGAACAACACAAATTACTACAAAATATAAACAAATACGAGTAGTAAGCAATTGAATTGCCAAAGCAAAGTTATGTATCTTCTTGCCCCTCCGTGTTTTTAACTCTTCTAAAAGAAAAACTAAGAAACAAGTTTCAAATTTGCGACTCATCGGATTTGTTCCCATTTGTGAGGTGTAATTGTTGTTCGTTCCTATGCTAGTTGGCGTTTTAAACTTGGCTTCAGATTTCTATTCTTCGCGTTTTCTTTCTCTCACACACTCTTTTGTAACACATTTTTTATTATTATTTTCTGCAACCCACTTTGTTTAGCGGCAGCAACAATTTTGGCACTTTTACTTTTATTTCCATTATTAATATGTTTGTGTTTGCCGAACAAGGTTACACCACAAAAATTTTAATAAACACAGAAACATGTTAAACAAAATGAAATGTTTTTACACATCTAAACATGATTCATTCATTGAATTCGAATTATTTCTTCAGTATGTACATCATGAAATCGTAAGTGAATAATTTACCCAAATTCCTTTTGGTTGAAATATTAAAATTAAGAAAACAATAATTGTTCAAGCCACCTATACGACTGACTAAAAATGTGTACAATCAATCGAATACAAAAATTGTAAGATCCCTGTTAAAATTCATAAATTGTTTACCCATCTTTAGAATTGTTTTGATCACGAGAGAAATGGATTGAATAGACTTCAATATCGGTTGTGTATTCAATATTTTACTGAGTCATTGGTGCCAACGGTTTGGTTGGTTGATTTGTTTACGTTTAATAATAAGACCACACCACTCGTCAGATTTAATGTCGTTTACATCATAATGTAACGAAAATGTTTACAAAAAGTCGAACTTGCTAGACCCAACCTGCAGCTGTGTGATATCTCAGTAGGTCATTGACTTTTGACCCGGCTACCTCAACAAGCTTGTTCAATGTATAGTTTCCCATGAATTTATGTCTCTTGACACTCAGCGCTTGGCATTTGCAGAGAAGGTGGAAAATCGTTTCCTCTTTTTCCCTATCCTTACAACTACGACAGTGGTCGTTAAATGGGAGTCCCAGGCGATTTGCGTGCTTGCCTAACGTCCAGTGTCCCGTTAATACTGCCAGCAACCTTGATATATCCTTCCTATTCCGGGTTATCAGTTGCGTAGTGCGTTTCTCGTTAAAAGATGGCCACTTGGCTACCCTACATGTGTCTAAATTACGCCATCTATACTCAGCCTTTGTAAAAAAATGTCTGAAGATGATGCCTTTGATAGTCCCCAGTGGAATTGCTACTGAGACCGCATCGGATATATCTAAGGCAGATCCCATTCTGGCTAGTTCGTCTGCCCGTTCATTGCCGTAGTGGTCCCTGTGCGCAGATACCCGAACCAAAGTAATATCAGATAGACGACCTAGCCTTGACAGAGAATTCCTGCATTGCCTAACTAGTGAAGATGAAATTGTGTAGGCATTCAGGTTTACTTGACAAACATTTAAAAGAGAAATTACCACTGTCCCGCATTTGCTGTGGTCGATTATCATCGATCAGTAATGAATTCAGTTACAACATAGACTTTTTATGAGAAAATTAATAAGTTTTGTACTGTGGGTCTTCTAAATAATACGCGTTGTGATTCTGCATCTTACAAATCATCAGTATTTAATCAAATTTTATTTTTATTCGTGGCCTTCGGACTCCAGGGCCACTTTTTACAATTATCATGTACAGAACTTTCCAAAGCGTTGATGACAATTATCAAACACTTTTTAATTAATGCTTGAAATAGGTACATTTGCATATTTGTTTCACAATTCATTGACCAATTTTTAAGGCTCGGTGTGATTCCAAACATTATTTGCATCAGACATTATTCTTCCGGGTTTATTGCATGTTGTCGCTTAATTCTTGCTCTTAAAGCGTGTTAGTAGAAGGTATTCCTAAAGGGTGTGCTGACAGACATAACATATATGTCTGTATGTAGACATGGGGTGTAGTTTTAACAATATTAACATGTGCGTTCTGGTAATATCTCTTTGGCGTTTAACAATATTGTGGCGTATGTAATTAATTATTTACATATCAAATTTCTAAACCCTAATTATAGGTAAAATAACTTGTTCTGGAAATTTAGCCAGAAATGCTGGGTTCAGTTAAACATAATTTGTCTATTTATTAAATTAATTTATACACAAATTTATTCCAAATA
Organism: Bellardia bayeri; assembly: GCA_950370525.1. Lineage (NCBI taxonomy): Eukaryota > Metazoa > Arthropoda > Insecta > Diptera > Calliphoridae > Bellardia > Bellardia bayeri. Next base: position 32,630,439 of record OX493266.1, read on the forward strand.
TGCCATTTATCTACCACTGTATATAAACAAAAATCCTACTTATATATATGTATGAAAACGATGGTAAGGTCAAGGTAATGCCACAAAAGACAGTCAGTCTTATACTGATAAAGAATTGCTTATCAACATTCTACGTTTAAGTTAATTAATAAGTAGGAGGATTGAGAGTCAGACGAAATAAAAATAAAATAAAATAACTAAATAACTAACTTACTAAGTTCCATTCAGTGTTGGCAAACATGATAAAATTGTACTTTTTTTTGATACATTTAAACTCAGTTAGTACCGTGGTACTACCACAAGTCATATGGTACAATATCAAAATATTGCTGCTTAAAAACTGGTATTCTAGAAGAAATAGTCAAAGATGTGATTTAAGTTAGTCCTGGGTCCCACACTGCTACTTTTGCTGCTCAACTTTTGAGTTTGTGGGTAAAAGGGGAAAGAAGAGTGATACGAAATACCACTTACCATTTGTGTAACAATGCAAACCGAGGAGACCATTTTAATAATGGTTTATTTCTGATTTAAGAATGACCACTTTCATTCGCTTTCTATGAGAAAGAACATTGATTTCGATTTCTCTACGCACGTTCTAAGCGAACAGTGGACTAGAACGAAAACTCGAATGAAGACGCAAGTGCTTTCATATAAAATCCGATGTTTTTTACATTGTATATGTCAAATTTAACATAACGGAGTAAAAACATGTAGTTGGTGACTTCAAAAACTTTGCTAGTGTAGCAGACCAATCAATTGATGATTGTTTTGTTGCGCTGGTGGAGTCACCATCTAGGTGCAGCAAAGCCGTTGCAGTGGTTACTCCAACTAAAAGTACGGAAACTTCTCAGCAGACAAATAAAACTTCAAAAAAAATATCAAAACAAGAAACGCACAAAAAAATTACAAATATTTTTTCATTACTTTTCTCGCTTTTTTATTTATTGACACTTTGCAGATGCTGATCGATCACATTTACACGCAGCTGTATTCACTTTAGAATATTTTTGTAGTATTCTTATATCTTTTATTGGGATACTTGGCGTTTCCAGACATGAGAATATCTGCCAAAAATAATTTTATTTCATCCAATGTTACTTTTAAATTTATATTCTTTTAGAGTCCAGTTTGTTTGCTCCTCAAAATGTTTTAGAATATCCTATATTATCCATAACTGAGAATCAGCACTTGATGGAATCCATTTCGTATTTATTTTATGTAATGGTTTAACTTTTCGCCAACAGTTTAGTTAATCAGGACTTAAAACACTTTTATTTCTTGAGTACATTCTTAAAATCATAAATCTTGTAATTTTGAAAATGCAATCGAAGAATTCATGCTGCATGCTCAGATTAGTTACATTATAAATAAGAATGTATTAATAACCGGAAATAATGCTTTTATAGAATCGGAAGTCTATTCAAACTAACAGTCACCCCTAACGTGAATAAAAATTCCACATGAAATTTGTTCCCTTTTCACATTTTTCCTATTTAAATTCAATGTTAAAAAAATAAAAGGGCACAAATTTCATGTGGAATTTTTATTCACGTTAGGGGTGTGTATATATATTTAAACAAATCCCGGTACAGTGAACGATATATAGTCAAGCGTTAAATAGAAAAATTCGTTATATCAAGATTTATTTTATTAATTAGTGTAACAATAGGAGGCATATCATTAGTTATAAGGTCTTATATAGGTGCTATAAACTAATCTAAAAATGATTTATTTGAATACAAATGCATAGTGTACAGGAGGTTTAATGTTCTTCTTTTCAGATGCATTACCGTAAATTATCCTTCGAAACTTTCTTGCTGGTGCCCTAGTTTTTTAGCGTAAACAAATGCTTAATCCGATATTCTCCAGATACTTTTAGTAGTCTGTACGCTTTTTGCAATAAATCCACTTTTATAAATGGATTTCTATTGGTTTGCTTTTTAAAGCAATTCAACGAACTGAAAGAATGTTTGTTTTTCCTTTTGTCGAGAAATCAATACGAAAGCTCAATTTCCATTAGAGATTAACGTTTTTTTGAGACTTTCTTGATATAATTGATAATGTAAAAAGTTGGTCGTTTGTTAAATCAAGTATAAAATTGTTTAAACATTCGTTGTATAAAATAATGTTAAAAATTTTAAAGTGAAGCTATGTATACATGATCATCAGATATTACAACGTTGTCAGATCTATCAATGTGCTAGCAATGTACTGACATTGAAAACTTGTTAGCAAAAGGTAAATTGTCAGTTTAGACGACTGTAAGAAAACTAACAATTTAATTGGCACATAATTGTCACACAATGAATTTATCTGTCAACCGAAATTGTCAGTTCACACGGTTGTCAGATTGTTGTGTGGCATTGTCAAATTCGTTTTGCAGCGTTGTGTGTGTGTTTAATGAAAAATTTTAAATATTGTCATCGAACAAAAAAGAGCAATTGAAACCATTTTATTTGCACTCTATGAAACAGGATTCATCAAAAGATATGTCGCTATCCATTTTTTATTATCTTTAATTTAATTCTTTAATTTTCTTCCACTTTTTTAAAAAATTTTATTAATGCACGAAATAATTTCTATGACAATGCTGTCATTGGGAGATGCATAAACTTTGCACATATGACAATGAAAAGTGTTTGACAATTGTCTTAAAACAATGGCAATGGCAAAATTGTGTGTTTACACGATTGTTAGATGTCTGGCAATATTTTTGTCTTCCAATGTACTGAAAATGCTTTTTTTGTAATATCTGACGATCGTGTATACATAGCTTAAGTTTAATTATTATTTAATAAATATTAAAAATGGTACCGTGCGGGTTTAAAAAGTACATTTTATTTATATAGCTGGCACAAAATCCAAAAAGCTATTTTCCATCCCTGTTCCCAGTGTATGTTAGGTTTTCTCTTATTATATGTTTTTATTTCTTTCATTAATTAAAAGTGGGATTTCGCTAAATAAGAGTAAATAATAATAAGTAGTAGTTTAAGTTTTTGACATAATTTTTTCGTTATTTTGTAACAAGTTTCTCTTTTTTTGCTGTTTGTATAGCACAGTAAATAAAAGTAAAAAACAAAAGAAAGAAGAAAAAATATTTAGTTTCTAAATTTGTTTTCATTTACCCAGTTATGTACGTCTAGTTAAATAGTTTCTTTATTTTTATTTAGTATTTTTTCATTTAATTTTCAAAAGTCAGCACCGTTCAAGCAAAACGATTGCAATTTATTTCAACTACTCCAAACTCAACACTCAGCCGGCGTTCTCCATTGCTGGTAAACTGTTCGTTCGTTAGCAGTAGTCTGTCTGTCAGTGGTGGTAGAGGAATTTGTACTCATCGTAGAAACAGTAGAAACAGAGTAACCCAAAATATTTGTGTGTGCCACTCAACTCCACTCTATTGTCTGATATTTTCTGTTGCCTTTAAATTATTTTTTTTTTACTAATTGTCTACGGACGACCTTTATGTAAAAAAAAAACAAACTATTGCAACACTTTTTTTGTCAGTTGGTATTTTTATACCCACCACCAAATAGATGGAGGGTATATTACGTTTATCATGCCGTTTGTAACAAATCGAAATAATGGTGGTAGAACCAAAAAGTCTGTCTGAAGGCACGATAGAGCTTTCACAAAAAAAGGCATAGAACATGAAATTTTTACCAAATATTATTTGATCCACCGAAATGTTTGGTATTGCAAATGGGCAAAATCGGTCTAGTAGGATCCAAGTTTCAAACTACCACGATCTGTAAAAGAAAATATCATGAAATTTTGCACACTTTATTTTTATTATAGCAGGACAAGTCCTATTAAAAATGCTTGGAATCGGTCCACGTTTTCTCATAGCCCCCATACAAATGTCTTCCCGGAATATGGCCTTATGGTATATAAATGTCTATAGCAAAGCCTTATTCATACAAAATTCTGCAACAATAAGTTTCATGCAAAGAAATCCGAAAAACGATATTTTGTTTGCAGCGGTCTATATTTTGACATAGCCCCATATAAAGACCACTTCCGAAAATCACTCAAATGCGCATAAATCTTTTATATAAATCACTAACAGCTTGAAATTTAACACAGATAATTCAAATACACATTTAGATCGTCGCACCGAATTTCAAAATAATCGGTCTATATTTGACCGTAGACCCCATATAAAGTCCAGTTCGGAAAATCACTTAAATGTGCAGAAATCCCTTACAAGTACCACTATTAAGTTGGGATTTAACACAAATTGTCCATACATATACAAAAATCGTCAATCTCAATATGCTAATGATCGATCCATATTTGACCGCAGCCCATATATAAAATCCACTTCGGAAATCACTTTAATGCGCATTAATCGCTTATAAAAATTAGTATTACGTAGAATTCAAGACAAATAATTCGCATATAGGTACATATAAATCATCGTACAATATTTTATGATGATTGGCCCGTAATAGTCCATAGTTCACTTATGAGGACTACTCCCGAAACTCATTAACCTACATAAACATCCACATCGAACCGAAATTTTACACAGATCATGGAGTATAAAAAATTATACTATTGACTTTTGTGAAAATTTGTCCATAATTGAGCATAGCTCTCGTACAAGCTCCACTTTCGAGAATAACCACAGAGTATACAGAGGTGACAAATTTGACGTTTCAAAAAGCCGCCAAAATCAGTTTCCTAAGACTTTTTGGTACTAAATATTGCGTTGAAGTAAATCGCTTTATGTTACACACTGTAAAAATAATAAAAAAGTGCAGTTCTGAAAGAAAGAAACAGCTATAAGTTCATGATTATAACTGGAACATGCATAAAATTCTTATGAATATCGTTGTTAAGATGAAATTCAACTAAAATCAACCTAAAATATATAGAAATATTTTATAAAGTTTGACCCATAATATGTAGGTGATTTGGTGGCGGCTATATAAGATTCGGCACAGCCGAATATAAACTCTTACTTGATTGTTTTTATATGTTTGTTTGTTTTTGTTATAACTATATTGTATTGTAAGTAAATTACACAGTTGTCGAAATTATTGTGCTTTTGAAATTTAACGGTTTTTTAATACATACAGCGACCAAGATTAAAGCTGTGTTCACATTATGTGTATTTGTCATATGGACTGTCACTTTTTCGCATGTCAAATTTGTACATATAGTCTAAAAAACTTCAAACAATATCATGTGTTATTTCTCTGCGTGCAATACATATGACATTTTTGTATTTAGAACGAGTTCTATTTTCAAGTGACAAACCATCTGACATCAGCTGTTTTTTATAACCAAAATTTTGTGGCGGCAAAAATTTATTGAAATTTTAATAAATATAATTTATACTTAATAGTAAAACAAAAATACAAAAAAAAAACTACACAAATTTATTATTGAAAATGGAGGGAAAAATTGAAAAGGAGTTAACAAAAGTAAGTACATATGTATTGAATATAACCATCATATGAACATGTATAATTTATAAACCGTATGTAAAACTCAAATTTTGACATACACATGAAATCACATATGGGTAAAAAAAGTGACATTCCACATGACAAATACACATAATGTGAACACAGCTTAAGTAACACTCGTACATATAAATAAAATATTTTATTTACAAAAATTACACAGTTTAAATATAAAAATCACAAAATTCCAATGAATAAATCTCATGTATTTTATAGATAATCTTTGGTATTTGAAAAAGATTTAACCTGTGGAATACACATTGCCAACAGTAAGTATACACTTACTTACTTACACACATTTCGGCTGTCATTTGTAGTTAGAAATAAAAGCATTTGGCGTGGGTGTATGGATGCTTACGTTTAACCTTTTGGGAGCATCAGTTATCTACAAACGAACATTTATTGACTTCCATTTCTATTTAATAAGGATTTTTGAACAATTAATAAGATATACAGGTCTATGTAAGTATGTAGATATGATTGTATATATGTACATAGAAATGTGTATAGTTTATCTGGCAAGTACAGGCTTATTCGTTAAATCGAAATTGAGATTTATTTTCTTAATAAGGTTAAAGCGGTTTGACATTTAATGACCGAATTGTCGAAATTAGACCATCTTTTGTAGACGAACTTGGGATGACTTGAGGCATTATCAAGGATATATAGAATGTTTATTAAACGCTATACATATGTAAGTTTCTAAATATATGTAATTCAGGTTTTCGAGACGAAGTCTTGACATGAATACGAAAAAACTGAAGAAAATGAGGCAACATGTAAAATAGAAATTAATAAATAAAAAATGATAATTACAGCAAATTTCAAACCACCAGATAACACTGGTTAAAAGATTGATGTTTGTCTGTTGGCTAGCAGGCACCGCAAGTGGTGCAGAGGGTTAGAACGCAAAGAATTCTGATGAGAGAAAGTGGTGTTTCTCGAAACATATGTAAATTCAACAATCCACAAATTGTACCTTAGTGTGATTTTTCTAAAAAAAAAATTAACGTTAAATTTCATAATGTTTTGGGGCTTATACTTGTGCCTTTTTTCATTGTTTTTTTTTTTGGGCCATTTTTCCTGGGGTCATGTTAGAAAATTTTACGTCACTAATTACTTCAGACCTGAATCATTCAAATATTCAAATCTCCACAAAACCAAAAGTTAATATTTCCAACTCCGATATTGAACGACTATTACTTCTCGAGGAAGAGTTTGGCAACATAATAGAGCATCTGTTGTAAATCAGTGACTAACCATTGGCTGGAGGAGGGTTGCAGAAAAAGAATCTATTAACACGAAATATTAAACCACCGTCAGAGGAAAAAAGTCAGGGTTGCTGATAATTAGGCAAGAAGTGCCCATATTTAAGTGAGTAACATATTTAAGCCAAGAACGATTTTGAACTTGAAAGTTCACATGAAAGTTAATGAAGAGTTCAAGAGCGTCCGTGAACACACATATATTGTAAAAGTACAAACCCACCCTACAACGCATTATAGACTTTTCGCTCAGAGTCAAAAGGGATAAAGCCTTCGTAGAGCCGATCTACCACTCCGCTAAGATGTGCCAATTGTTCGATAGGTTTAAATTTTAATTTAAGATTTTAATACTTAATGTCTGTATTTAACTACATTTTATATTATCACAAAAATTGATTCCAGTCACTCTAATAAAGATAAGTCGGGATCCGAGATAAATTTCATTTATTTTTAGACTAAGAGTTATAGAATTAATGCCAAAGCGTCAAAGACTTTTAAATATCTATTTTACACGCCGAAGATGTGACTCGACCGTTTTTGGTGACCGCTTGGATTGAGATTTGATATAATTTAAATTTTTTTTATTTGTCGCCAATTTTTATAAAACAAAGGTTTAAAAATTTCAATTGCATTTTCATATTTGATTACATTGAAAATGCTTGTAAGGGACGACATTTTACATTACAATTTTAAATAAATATTCACAAACGCGTAAATAATAATATTCAGTGAAACTGATATTCAAATTAGAGCTTTAAAAAATATGTAAATAAAATATTGACACCTTTCAGAAAAATTTAACTAACACTTCATAAATTAGTAATATTTAAGAAAGAGCTGCTGCAGTTTCAAACATTTTAAAGTCGTTTTTTAGTTTTGTTTTATTAGATTTCAATATGAAAAACCTACTTAACCACCAGATATGAGTCAGTGCGTTTATATGCAAACATTGTTTGTTTATTTACTCGTACAAATCTATAAAATACTTTATTCCAATTGTGCCTTTTCTACATTTCATATGAGAGAGCATCGATGAAATTCGATCCAACCAATCTATCTTTTCAGTAATCGGTAGCATTTCTATTTTTATTCTACAAGCAAGCAGCACCAACAAAAACAATCTTTATTTATTTATATTATTTCTATTTTGTTTGTACATTTTCATTTAATATTTTTTTATTTCATAATTTTATAAATAAAAACCAAATGTCTCGGGCAAACGATTGCATTTTGTATTGGTTATCAAAAATCTTGAAAATAATGTGTTGTGAGCATCGTTGAGTTTTTTTTTTTAAATTGTTTCATACTTAATTAGTTTAAAGTTTAGAGTCTTCAAATTGCTTTCAATAAGTATGTATCTCTCACTATTAACGAAATTTAATTCTGAATTAGTTTGCTTAATATAAACTAAAAATTCAAATAGTTTTACTTAACAATTCTTTACAACCAAAATTAAAGAAATCTAAAATAAAATATTTATGCTGATACACATTGCCTTAAATAACTATTGATACATAAAATGTTACTCAGTTTTGTAAGCTAAAGAAGAATTAAAACAGTTTAACATACGAGATATGATCAAAAAATAACCGTTATTTTCAACTTTTTCAAAAAGTATTTATTTATTCTTGTCCCCTTCAAAGTAATCCCCTCAGATACGAGTATAATACAGCCAGCGTTTTTTTCCAATCCTCGAAACACTTCTGAAATGCAGTTTTTGGTATCGCCAACAGCTCCTGTTTCGATTTTTCTTTTGTCTCCTCAATCGTAGCAAAACCTTTCCTTTCATCGGTGTCTTCAGTTTTGGAAAGAGGAAAAAGTCAGCAGGGCCAAGTCCGGTGAATACGGTTGAGTTTTTGACCAAAAACTTACGCACAAGCATCGATGTGTGAGCTGGTGCGTTATCATGGTGCAAAATCCATGATTGGTTTTTTCACAATTCTGTGCGTTTCTGACGAATTGCTTCACGTAAACGGCGCATAACTTCCTTATTGACCGTACGACCTTGTGGCAAGAATTTATGATTCACCACGCCATTGCAGTCGAAGGAAACAGTCAGCAAAACCTTCACATTTGACCAACCTTGACGTGCTTTTTTCGGTCTTGGCTCTTGTGGAGGTTTCCATTGGGATGATTGGGCTTTGGTTTCAATGTCATAGCCATACACCCATGATTCGTCACCAGTTATGACCTCTTTGAGGAAATCTGGATCGTTGTTGACGATGTTTAACAGCTCCTGAGCGATGTCCATGCGACGTTGTTTTTGCTCAAAATTTAGCAATTTTGGAACAATTTTCGTTTCCGCACGTTTCATGCCTAAAACATCACTAAAAATTGCCAACGAACGATATGCCAACATCATCAGCAACCTCTTTGACAGTGATTCGACGATTATCCAAAATCATTTTCTTTACTGCTTCAATGTTTTCACAAGTTGTTCATCGTTCGGGCGACCAGGACGAATATCGTCATTGACATCTTCTCGGCCTTCCTTAAACCGGTTATACCACAATTGAACTCGTGTTCTGCTCATAGTAGACTCGCCAAACGCCACAGTCAACATGTCAAATGTCCTTGCTTTCTTTGATCCATTTTTATACCCTTCACCATCATGGGAAGGGTATATATAAGTTTGTCATTCCGTTTGTAATTTCCACAATATAATTTTCCGATCCTATATAGTATATATATTCTGGATCCTTATAGATAGCGTTGTCTATTAAGCCATGTCCGTCTGTCGGTCTGTCTGACTGTTGAAATCAATTTTCTGAATTCCCCAGATATCTTCGGGATGCAAATCTTCAATAATTTTTTCAGACATGCTTTCGAGAAGTTTGCTATTTAAAATCAGCAAAACCGGTCCATAAATAACGGAAAAATCGGAGACAACCTCTGAAAATTCATCAAAAAAACTAATAAACTCATCAACAGATGACGTTGATCACACAAAGTTACTAACAAATTCATCAACAGATGGCGTGTTTAACATCAAAGTGTTCGAAAACTTTAAGTGTGTTCTGAAATCGTAATATAAGTGTGTCAAAAGACAGTGTGTTCATTTTTAATTGTGTTTGTGTACATTTAAATAACGAATATTTTCTTCAAACTACTTGACGCTTTTATTTTGCAATTAAAAAGAATCCGGTTTATTTAAAGGAAATAAACCACCGTTTTTAAAAGGTAAAAACGTAACAATATAATATATATATATATATATATATATATATATATGTATGTATGTATATAATATAATTATGCATCCACAACAAAGGTGAAGGGTATATATGATTCTGCATAGCCGAATATATCACACTGACTTGTTTCGAATAGTAAAAAATCGAAGAGCACGACAAAACACGACTAAAGAAATATATGTTTAAATAATGCAACTTATCGTCTTACCTGTTTACCGTTGCTAGTTTGTAGGTCTGGGGATATGGACACATTTACCACACTCTTTTGAATTGTTGAAAATTGTATAATAAGAATAAATAACAGTTCTCTTATTATTCTTATTTGTTTATCATAAAAAGTAATTATAGTTATGAAACATTAACAAAATATTAGTGCAGAAATTTTTACTTATATTAATGAAGTGCTCTCCAAAATTTTAAATAAAAAGAAACAAATAGCAAATATCAAGTGTAATTGTAGTAATGCAACACCGTGTATATTAGATTACTTTGATGGCACTTAAACTACTTACAAATACTTGTTTTATGTGCATTCACTGGATCCACTAAAGGATATTTTTTGTTTGAGTCCGAAATGTGGACAGTACTGCTATTTATTGTTACGAGTGTTCTCTTAGCAAATAAAGTACGAGTTTCTATTACGGGTCGATCATCGTGAAATTCTGGACGACGATTTACATATATATGTGAATTATTTGTGTTAAGTTTCAACTTAATACTGATTTTTATAAAAGATTTATGCCCATTTAAGTGATTTTCGGAAGTGTATTTGGGGCTATGGTCAAAATATGGACCGATGCAAACAAAACATTTATGTACCATAATTTCATATTCCGGGAAGGGGATATGTGTAATCATGGACCGATTCCTTCCATTTTCAACACGAACTGTCCTTGCATAATACGAAGAGTTTGAATTTCAGTGAAAAGAATATATCTATTTAACACGCTCTATATAACGATGTCTGCAGGTATAATTGCATTTAGATCCGGTGCTTCGTGTACTCACCTAGACTAACTGTATTATACACTAATTTATCTGAGTGGATCTCCAGAATAAAAACCTCTCTCCCAGTCACTCCACTGACATGGATTCTGCCGTAAAATGCAGTAAAATCTGAGAGGCCTTCATACAATCTGGGGTCCTGCTATTATAGGATTACTGGTTAAAGCTTAATACATCAGGTTCCTCAGGTGATCCTACGACATTGCTGTAGACGTTCCTCTAGGTCTTCCTCTGCGTATTCCTCAATGTCTTCATATGATTTACTGAAGTATATTATAAGTAACATTTTTTATCTGTGTATTTAACAGCCATGTCCCAGAACTCAATTCCGATCGAATGTGGTTTTGATTCCGTAAATTGAGTCTGTAAAAAACGAAAAACGATTTTTTTTCGAAACGAAACCACTTTAGATTTCTAAAGTGGAATTGTTGTTTTTTATGATTTTATACTAAAAAAAACTCATACTACTAATTTATAATGACAATTAAAATTAATTTTATTATTTCATTGTTTTTTTAGTTCTCTCATTGATACGTCTATTAAATTTTCAAAATTTCAAAGTTGGTGTCAGCAACAAGAAAACTTTTGTCAAAAAATTAAAAACATTTACATAGCATTGGAATATGACAGAGGAATTTCTTCTTCGTAGCTTTTCAATTGCGTTTTTATGTTTTTGTTCATTTAAAACAGCAACAATTGAAATTCTGGGCATTTTTAGAAAATTTTGTTGACTTTTATTTAAAATTTCTTTGTTAGCGTTTTTTTTTTTTTTTGTTCGCTTTTGTTACACTTTTTATTACAAAAAACATTAGTAATGTTTTTTGTTTGTAGGTTAAAAATGAAGATCTAAATTTGTTTTGGGAATAAACAAAATCGATCGAAATCTAGAGAACGCAAAGTAAAAACGATCGAATTGCAAATACGGAATTGAAACCATTCCGATCGAATTATATGACATGGCTGTAAATTTTAAATACATCAATGAGCGAAAAAACAGTTGTTCTCTTAAAAACTGAGAACTTTATATTCATTTCATGCTCTTTGTATTCTTAAAACAAATACAAAACAAATATGTATGTATGTATGTATGTAATTTAATTTTGTAGTGTGCAGTGTGACCAGATCTCAAAAAGTTCAGCGGCTGAATCTGATTAAAAATAATGCTAAAAACTCTTTTAAAATTCAAAAAAAAAAACAATGTGCTAAATTTCTTAAAATACTTGCTTGAAATAATTTTTACTTTGTCCAAAGAAATATTTTGTTTGGAACGAATTTAAGTACAATAATAAATACATACCGAAGTCTTAAGGCCTTATTCATTAAAGCTGTATTCACATTATGTGTATTTGTCATGTGGAATGTCACTTTTCTACCCATTCGTGATTTCAGGTGTATGTCAAAAAATTTTTTTTTTTACATACGGTTTATAAATTACATGTGCATATGATGGTTATGTCCAATACACTTTTGTTAACTCCTTTTCAATTATGCCTGAACGCCTCTAAGGTCGTATCCAAGCTGGACTGCAATGATAAAAATGGGGCAATTGCATTGTATGGCTCTTAAACCATTTAAAGTTTGACTTTTAGGTAAAAGACAATGGATTGTGATGCCAATGTTATTTGTAACATAGCAAGTGCAGGAGGATATTATCACCTGTACGCCGCGCTAGTTATTTATAAAAACATTATTTAATACAATGACAATGCCCAGAATCAATTGTAAACGATTTCAAATCCTACATTTTTAATAATAAATTTGTGTAGTTTTTTTTTTGTATTTTTGTTTTACTATTAGGTATAAATTATATTTATTAAAATTTCATTTAATTTTTGCCGCCACAAAATTTTGGTTATAAAAAACAGCAAAAATGTCATATGTATTGCACACAGATAAATAACACATGATATTGTTTGAAGGTGTTCAGACTATATGTACAAATTTGACATGCGAAAAAGTGACAGTCCATATGACAAATACACATAATGTAAACACAGCTTAAAATGTATAGATGACTAACTAGAAAATTTGTATGAAAATCACTCAGTTTTTAAATATTATTTTAATGATTTGTATACAAATGATCAAGAAAAATGTTTTACAAGTTTTGCTGAATCTTTTTAATCCACATACCTATCGTGTTCCCTTTTCACATTTTTCCTATTAAAATTCAATGTTAACAAAACAAAAGGGAACAAATTTCATGTGGAATTTTTATTCACGATAGGTGTGAATATAATGGAGAGATTTTATGATATTTAAAATGATTCCACTAAAAACACGAATTACTAAATGGCAAAACTAAAATCTTCATAACATAGAATGACTTTCACGTTTATAAACTTGTATCCAAAATTCTCTAGTTTAGATTTTTCCTCTCATATGAAGAACATTTTTGCCATTGTATGTCAAGAGCTGTAATTTCATCGGTTGATAGATTTGTCACATTTTTTTAAGTGTTTTCCTTTTTTTTTTAAGCTATTTTTGACAAAAATAAATTAGTATTTATTAGAAAAATGCTAAACATATTAAAGAAAATGCCAAATGCTAAATGTAAAATTTTGCAGCTAAATCCAAATGAAATGAAATCAAATGAAATAAGCTAAATTTAGCCGCAAAAATGCTAAAATGGTCACAATACTATTCTGCTGTTGGAATTTAAATGTTTTTGTTTGTGTATTCATTCATTCGATTGTTGGTTGTTTTTTTGTAGTGTTTTGTTTGCAGTTTTAAAAATAGAAATATATTCAATTATTTGATTCCGCAAATATGTAGTTTGTAGAAATATTTGAAAACATTTGTTTTTTGATTTTTTCACGAAAATACAATGTGAAGAGATTTTGACTTGAGTAATTTATATACATAAATACATATGTATGTATATACTCGTACATACATATGTATGCACATATACATACATATAAACTTTGCGGAAAACTATTAATATTTTTGAATTACATATGCAACATTATCCGGCACACTTTGAACTTTGTTTAACTAAAGGTTTATAAACAGTCACTTAAACGCACACCATTATTGTCAAATCATTGACATTATGTTGACAGTTGTGGGGTGTATATTTTACACTTTTTATAACTCACTAACGATTCTATATCCGTTTTTTCATTAACGTGCGTAGGCTTGTAAACTGAATTAATTTAATTTTTAAAGGTCAATTAAGAAATATTTATTTATTAATAAACCTATGTATGTATATACATATATACTATATGTATGTATGTATATGTATATACATTTCATATTAAATATTTGAGGTATTTACAATAAATTTACCACATCTGCCTCAAATCGAAAACCTCAAAAACAAATATTTAAATAAAAAAGAAAAACAATGGTAAATTATGAATGAGTTAAAATGGAAAATTTACTAAAGCCTAAACAACCTTGTTTTCGGTCTCTTTTAGGCGATTTTGTTTAGCATTTATTTATTAATAGTTTATGATACCCACCACCACCACCAAGAGTGGTGAATGAGGGTATATTACGTTTGTCATTCCGTGTGAAACGTTGTTAATATTCTCCTGAGACCCTTATGAAATTCTAAGTCAATTGAGCCATGTCCGTCTGTCTGTCCGTCCGTGAAAAAAACTCTCACGTCCAAAATACACAACGTAATTTCACAGAATTTCCAGAAAACTGTTTTGTATTTTCTTAGACAGTATGAAATCATTAACCGATTCTCACTATTTTCCTCAAGCTTTTTTCTTTTATCATAAAAATAACGTATAGAAAATTTCATGGTATTATCTGCAATATATTTCAAAATATTGCAATAAAATCGACAAAAAAATATCAAATTTTTATGGAGGTTGTCTCAAAATTTGATCCGTAACTCTGGTTCTGCTTTACCGATTTTGCTGATAAAAATTAAAATAGCAATACAAAATTCAGCAAAAATAAGTTTCACGCAAAAAGAAATCGCAAAACGAAATTTTTTTTTAGTTCGGTCCATGTTTGACCATGGACCCCATATAAAGTCCATTTCCAAAATTCACTTAAATACGTACAAATCTCTTTTAAACAACGTTAAACACTTAATATTTGAGATAAATAATCCTTATAGGTAAATAAATTGTTGTACTAAATTTTATAGTGGTCGGCCCATAATTGATTATAGCTCCCATATAAGGACCACATTCGAAAAAGCCATTTATTTATATATATATCTCATAAATATAGGTACCGACTCAAAACTTTGTACAGATCACTTACATATACACAAAAAACATTTTGCAGAATTTTGTGAATTTCGGTCCATATTTGACCGTATTGCCCATATAAAGCTCTTTTTCGAAAATTACTTTTATACTCATAAATCTCTTATAAATAATGGTACCGATCCATAATTTTACACGGATCATTTTCATATATATCAAAATAAACCTGCTGGATTTTGAGAACATCGGTCCATATTTGACTATATACCCCATATAAGGTCCACTTCCGAAATCTATGTTTATATTAATATATGTCTTAAATATACCGTTATTACGTTGAAATTCGACGTTAGATATCCTCATATGCATAAAATTCCCTGTTCCAAAATTAAAGAAGATCGGCCGATGATTTGTCATGATTTTCCCATGATTTGCCATATAAGAACCATTTCCGAAAAACAATTTCTAATAAATATTGATATCGAAACAACTTTTATACAGATCAGTAATTTTAATCCAGAAATCATACTAATATCGGTTATACAGTATTTAAATATCGGTTATATAATTCAGTACATAAAGGAAATAATTGATATTCTTAAAAAATAAAATAATTTTTTTCTATTCTATATTAAATGTTTTAATACAACTTGTGTTTTGGCAACTTGAAAAAATTATAAATATTTATCGCTTTTTTGGACATGGTTAACTATTCCATTTTTACCATCTTCTGAAGTTGCTTCTTTTATACACTAAGCAAAATATTTACTATCAAATAAGAAATTGTTCCATCAAAAAAAAAAAATTAAAAAAATTACAAAAGAATTACAGAGGCTGAAAAAAAGTACATTTGCGTACTTCTTTAGGTCTTATGCAGACAAAAGTACAGTTAGTAGAAAAAAAGTACGCGTACTTCTAAATGCAGTACGTCTGGCAAGCCTAGTTATACTGCAATTATGTTACTGGATTTTGTAGCTGTCAGTCAATAATAGCTCCTGAATTAAGTCCACTTTCGAGCATAACAACCAACCATACAACTCTTGTAAATAACGTTATTGAGATGAAATTCTACCAATATAATCCTAAAATACATAGAAATCACATTAGTGGATACTGGATTTAGAAGCTATCAGTCCATAATTGTACCACTTCTACTATGCCATCCATAAATCTCTTGTAAATATACAAAAAAGCCTCACCTTTATATCTTACCATTTTTTTACTTTATTTATTAAATTACACTCAAGAGTATTATGAAAATCAGACAAACTCAATTATAAAGGGTCAAAATTAGATAAAATTTCAAAATATTTGAAATAAATTATGTTGGTTGTAAAATTGTCTTTTAAACAATATATCAAATTCGAATAAAATTTGCCCTAAGACTGAATAGAAAACACAGAATTAGGATATTCTAGTCCTATAGCCAGTGTAGTTTTTGTATTTGTTATTACGTTTAGGTGGAGGGTATTAAAGATTCGGCACAGCCGAATATAGCACTCTAACTTGTTTTTAGTTTGAAGTTAAAACTGAAACTTTATTTGAATGTGTTACGGTTTTGTGATTCTAAAATTAAAAATACACAACAGCAACAACAAGAAAATAAACGTTACGAACGCAATGTATTCTCCCATTAACTGACCCTGACATTTTTTTTTTATGTATTTCACTCATTTACAAATTACTTCTCGTATCAATATAAAACCAACTATGAATAACTACGCTTCCATTTATACAACTATCCAAACGTACTTACGAACACTAACTCAATCCACTGTGCCGTTCGTGCTGGTTGCCTTTGTTTAGTGTATTTTTTGTATGAATAATATACTTATGAATGTACGTACATATGTATATAATCTACATAAGTACATGTTAGAAATGGGCTAAATAAAATATATATGTATGTATGTATGTAAATAGTTTTGTCCATGTTTTTGTTTGCATTTATTTCATAGTTGTTGTTATTTATCAACGTAAATTTTTCATTTTCTAGAAACGCTACAAAATATTGTTGTTTTGTTTTCTTTTTTTTAACTGACCAAGAATATTTTATTTTTGTAACAAAAATACACTGCTTTGTGTTGACCTTTAAGTTAAAAATAAAAATTATTTTTAAGCTTCTTCCTCGTACGGAAACATGCGAGTCAAGGCATTTAAAAAAAGAAACCAAGTACACATGTATGTACACAGTACAATACACGTACATACATATATGTATGTAGGTATGTTGTATTTATTTTGTTTTATTAACTGTCTGATGGATAAAATTATTATTTTTAATAAAGTGTGTTTATAATAGAAGAATCTTAGGTTTAAAATATATATGTCGTGTAGTGAGTCGCGTGCCTTGTGTAATTTTATCAAAACTCAATATTTCTTAAAATTTAATTTTTTAACTTATAACCGAAAATCTAAATAAGCAAAGACATACAGTTCTTTCCACTTTCGGCTTTGGCACATGGACTAGTCTGTCTAGTGCATCTAGGTGCTAATTGAACATCATAAAAATATTAAGCTATGTATAGACGATCGTCAGATATTACAACGTTGTCAGATCTATCAATGTACTAGCAATGTACTGACATTGAAAAATTGTTAGCAAAAGGTAAATTGTCAGTTTAGACGACTGTAAGAAAACTAACAATTTCATTGGCACACAATGAATTTATCTGTCAATCGAAATTGTCAGTTCACACAGTTGTCAGATTGTTGTGTGGCATTGTCAAATACGTTTTGCAGCTCTGTGTGTGTGTTTAAAAAATTTAAATATTGTCATGGCACAAAAAAGAGCAATTGGAAACATTTTATCTTCTTATGGCCTAAGACACACTTTAATTAAATTCTTTAATTTCCTTTCTACTTTTTTAAAAAATTTTATCAATGCTTGTTTGTTTATTTATGTATATACAGAGTTGCATTTAGAAAAAGTTTCTATGACAATGCTGCCATTGGCAGATGCATAAACTTTGCACATATGACAATGAAAAGTGTTTGCCAATTAACTTAAAACAATGACAATGACAAAATTGTGTGTTTACACGATTGTTAGATGTCTGACAATATTTTTGTCTTGCAATGTACTGAAAATGCTTTTTCTTACAACGCTGAAAGACACAAATTTTAAGTACACACGGTTGTTAGACATTTTCTGAACATTTTTCGAACAACGTTGTAATATCTGACGATACATAGATTTATTAATCATCCAGAAATCATACATTTGAGATTTAATATTAACCATTGTATGATTAGTGACTATGATAACGAGCGGATATTAGAATGTACTCTAGTTATAATTGTAGCTACTTGTGAAATTTCTGTTAATGAATTTCTCATAATTTCTTTAAACGTTCATTTAACAGAGACTGTGCAGCTATTAACTGGTAGTTTGTTTGCTAATTACGATTGAAAACACTAGTGTAACTGTGATGAGTGATTTTTTTAGTCATTTTCTTCTAGGAAAGACTGTTTTTAACAGCTCAGCTAATTTTGTTTAACATGTTAAACATGTTCAGTTTGGTCTAAAATTTAACCATGGATCGACTTGCTGTTCATTTGTTCGTCCGCTTGCGTATTATTGAATTTTATTATCAAAATTCAGCGACGCACAGTGGCTGAAAATCGTTTTTCATTGACCAAAATTCTGTAACTTTTGAACCGATCAAAATATTGAAGTAATTTTTTTAATGGATAGATATTTAGTTCAGCTTGACTCAGTTTAAATTACATTAAAAATGATTGATGACTTTTTAAGGACTTCTTGGTCAAAATTGAACTTTTGATTTTTTTTAACTTTTGGAGTGAAATATGGGTTTATTTTTTTTATTCACATATTAAAAAATTTAATATTTGGAACTTAATAATAATTATAATTATTTTTTGTGATAATGGAATTTTTTTAATGTTACACTCAAAAAAATTTTTACACTCAAAAAAGGTTTACACTAAAAAAAATAGTAAAATTAACTGGAGATTTTGCTGTTACTACAGAAAAATTTATTCTTTTTTGCTGTCAGATTTTATAATTTTAAAAAACATTTTAAAAATAAAAACTGCAATAGATTTTATTAGCATTTGTAACAATAGTAGGTTATATTTATTATTATTTTTAACCGACTTCAAAAAGGAGGAGGTTATCAATTCGAATGGTATGTTGCTTTTTTTATGTTTGTTCCACGATGACTCCGCCATTTCTGAACCTATTTTAAAAATTCTTTTTTTCTTTTACAAATTATTGAATAACTTCGTGATTTATGAATCAATTTTAAAAATAATTTTTTTATTTGGAAGATATGGCTTGCAGAAAAATATATTTTAGGTAAAAAAATGAAAATTTTAGAAATTGATTGAGATATATCGGGGATATATAGCATAAACCGATTTTTAAGAATATATCGAATATGGGTGTCAAAATTTAGCTCTGGTAATGGGAAAGCATTATATATTTAGCACAAACTGATTTTTTAAAAGATTAACAATATTTTCAAAATTCTTTCTTTCAATAAAAAAATTGCAACAACATTAGTTCTATTAAACATTTTTGAAAATTAATCCAACATTTTATTTGCCCGAAATTTTGAAGTCGGTTTTTTTTAAAGAATTATTTACTAATACTATGTTTTTCGTACTTAAATAACAATGAAGGCAATTATAATTATTATTCATTTGAAACAAATATTGATTGCAAATATTCTATATTTTGTTCTGCGCTATTTCTGTTCTTTAGTAGTTTTTTGGCTTCTTCGTCTAAATCCCGATGTTCCACTTGCCATTGATTTCGAATATTGGAGATGAACGGATCTGATGTTGCCAATAATATATTAAATAGATCTTCGTTTGTGGAATTTCGTGAAATTTTTCTAGTATTGTGCTCTCTATAAAATCTGTAATCCTTGTTCCTTTTTTCCTGAACCTCCTCTCCAAGTGGCACCAAATGATATTTAATGATATCTTGTCAATGATAAAGGATTTTGTGAACTGTTGCAGACATATTTCACCATGGGTAGTTGGTTGTATATATTTTTGCAGTTTCCTTAGCATAATCTCCAAATTGTCTAGCGTCAATTTCTTCATTGCACGCAAGTACTTCTAGGATTATTTTAAATCTGAAAATAAGGTTTAAATCCACTCCTGTTATTTCAGATGCTGTTTCTGGATCTGAAAAGAATCTTCGTGCGGTATTGCCATCATTTGTATTGCCTGACCCTTGTTTTGGCAGATCTATAATTAATCCAATTTTGCGATATTCATCTTGAACATGTTTCTTTTTTGAACTTCTTAACTCTTTGTTGGTTTCATTGTTTCTTATGGATCCTGAAGACCCGAAATCCAAATCATAACTGATTTTTAGTATATGTTCCATAAGTCGTATTCTTGCATGTAGTGGTGATAATCCAAATTCATATGCATTTAGATAATTGCTCTTGTATTTCGGTGCTACACGAATTTAAGTTTAATTTTATTTAAGTTTAAATTTCAGAAAAATATAGTAGTTTCATAAATATTTCATAACGCCCCTAACATTAAACGCTAGAGCGGTAACCACTTACAACAACTAAAGACTATAATCCTACCAACATTATAAAAAAGACCGCAGGCTATTATCGATGATAGCTTGCGAGTAGTAACCATTTATTTTTGACAAAAAACAAATAAAAAACATCTTTTTCTGAAATTAAAAAACAGTTGAGTTTGATAGCATGCCACGCCCACAAATATTAATAGTTTAACTTAATTTTTTGGCTACCTTAATATGGATATATTAGCTCCAAAAAAGTGTAAAAATCGGTGACAAAAAAAAATTCGACTTTTGGCCAATGAAAAACGATTTTCAGCCACTGTGCGACAGAGCTTTCACATTTCTGGTTAAATGGTTACGAAAACAAACAAAATTGTCGTATTTTGTGTGGAATATGGCCCCGTGGCATCATTGGACCTAACTTTTTCAAAGAATCCAAAGTCAGAAACGTTACTGTGAATGGCTAGTGCTACCGTGCGATGATTACAATTTTTTTTTTAGCCCAAAATGGAAGAGCTGGACTTGACTGACATGTTCGATGCCACACAGCAATTGAGAGGCGAGTTCGGTGAACAGTTTTTTGTTTACAGTTTGGAGCCGGTGCATTTAATCGCACCGGCTCCATTTAATCGCACAACGGTTGATACACTGGAAGCTATAGTTCTTATAAAAACACTCTTTACAATTAAGCAATATCCGGATTAAATATGCCATCAATGTAGCGCTGTTGCATTTTGCAGAACTCTCCAAATCTGGCTTGAAATATGAATTTATATTATAAATTTTGTTTTGCAATATTTTATTAATATTGCTTTTACTAATGGTAATGGCGAATAAATTGTGTATGAATATAGAAGCAAATTCCAAAATATACTTAGAGGCAAATCACAATGGAGAGATATGATATAATCCATGTTTGCTATATTAATCTCAAGAATTCCATAAAGAGAAATCTGGGTGGGGTTACTATTATGTTGAATAATCCAGTAACTAATAAATGTATGTATGTCTATTAGAATGTATTTTTTTTTTTTTTTTATTGAATTTCGAGGCAAGTGAGTAGGATAAATGTGACACTTTATATAAAACTTAAAATTTGATACAAATCGATAACTCGTGGCTTATTGCTACCGAAATTTGGAAATGAAAACAGAAGACATTCTATGATCGCATCTATCTCGGATGCAAATTTGATACTGAAGTTTGTAAGGCAACCAATAAGTGAGATTTGAAACTCGAGCATTTCATGTGCCTGTGTCCAGCATTTAGTCGATGCAATATATGATCTATCACAATTCAGACACTCGCAATGAAGAGGCTACAAAAAGACCACACTGTATAGTTTTAAAATATTTTCAAAGATTACCGAAACTGACCTACTCTGTTCAGATAATAACTTTTTTTAAATTTATTCAAGTTCCTTTATGGTTTATTAATAAAAATTGATAACTGATTTTCCATACAAATTATTTCAGCATCCATGGTTTTATTTCTGAAGTGTCATATGGAAAGCCACTTAAAACCTTAACATACATAAATTCAAAATGTCAAATGAGGAAATCTCATAATCTACAAAATTTTAATGGAAATATTGATAAATTCATTACATATTCGCTTCGTAAACACAAGTATTTGTGTACAATATGATTTTGAATTGTTTATTCAAGACAATAAATAAGAAACTAATATTTATATCAAAACATTCCCCCTCAAGAACTTTAGTGATAAAAAGATTTGTTTATTCACAAGAGAGAAAAAATTGTGAAAAAATTACCTACAATTACAATCTTTAAGATAGAGATTCAGATACAGATACAGATGTGTTTGTTGTTGGGTATGCGGTGGCACAGTGTGTCTACACACAATTGAATAACATGTGAGATGTTCGTAAAGTAGCATGTGAACATATACATACGTACATACCATACATTACATCCACTGGATGGATGTATGAATATGGCTGTGACAGTTAAGAACTGTGGCACTACAGTGGTAAAAATGTTTATGTCAATAAAATACTCGCTCGCACTCGTAATTACTGCCAGTCAAAGCTGTTGTTTTTAGTTTTTCGCTGGTTTCAATTCAATTTACTCGTAGCTTCAGTTTCAGTGTCGCTGCATTTTAGTTTCTTTCCTTTTTCTTGTGTTGAAGTACAAAAGTATTAAATTGACTTTGTCACCCTTGGCGTACGAGTATTTAAATTCTTAATGGAATTGAAAATGTAAACTAAACCTAGAGCTCTTTGTTCGTGTGTTCTTTTATTAGATTTTATAGCTTGAGTATTTAAGTGCGATTGTGCGTTTTGTGTACATACACACACACAAACAAACACACACACACACACATACATATTTTTTAGGGAAAGACTTTTTCAACACATTTTTTGTATTACATATTTTCAATTCGAAACTGAAATTTTGGTTTTTCAATACATACTCGTTTGCCCGCACTTTTATTACCATCGTCATAATATCGTGTGCATTGTGTGGCATGAACTTGTTTGTGTGCTTGTTGTTTACGGTAACAACAACTACTTTAGCATCGACAACAATATGTTGTAAATATATTTTCTACTGCTACAATAGCGAG
The DNA here is from genome assembly GCA_950370525.1 of Bellardia bayeri. Classification (NCBI taxonomy): domain Eukaryota; kingdom Metazoa; phylum Arthropoda; class Insecta; order Diptera; family Calliphoridae; genus Bellardia; species Bellardia bayeri. The sequence goes on from OX493266.1 coordinate 32,653,665, forward strand.
CACTATGAATGTGTACATACCATACGTGTCTTTTTATTTGTTACTGTTGATACTTGTTTGTTGTTTTGTATTAGTTTCTCTATCAACCAGTGGGGGGGCATTGATCTGGCATTTTGGAATTTGTTTCCCTTTTTATTATTTTCATGTTATTTTATTTTAGTTTCAGTTCTTTTCCTGTTTGTTTACCAACATTTAATAGAAATTTTATAAAACAAAATAATTCAGTTTTCTCTTCGGATTCCTTTCAGGCATTTGAATTTAATATCTTCATAGTAACAGCTTTGTATGTCATTCAAAAGCTCAAGTGTATATTATTTCATTAATCAAACAATTCTAGATATGTACTATATACCCTCTCCACCACCATAAGTGGTGAATGAGGGTATTTTACATTTTTTATTCCGTGTGAAACTTTCTCAACATTCATCTGAGATCTAACAAAGTAAATATATATACTTGATCCTTGTGAAATTCTAAGTCGATTAAGCTATGTCCGTCTGTCTGTTCGTCTGTGTAAAAAACTCTCACGTTCAAGATACACAACTTAACTAAACGAATTTTCCAGCACAATATTTTCTATTTTGTAGGTAACTTTGGTATTGAATGAAGAAAGTGTGAGGAAATACGATTTCTCATAGTCCCCATACAAATACCTTCGCGAAATATGGCTCGATGTTACATAAATTTGTTTGGTTCGGTCCATGTTTGAAAATGGACCCCATATAGTCGACATCCAAGGTTAAATTTTTACATAAATAATTCTTACAGGTAAATAAATTGTTGTACTAAACTTGATGGTGGTCGGCCCATAATTGGTCATAGCTCTCATATGAGGACCACATCCGAAAGAGATATTAATCTTTATATATGCATATCTTATAAATATATGGTACCGACTCAAAACTATATATAGATCATTTACATATATCTACACAATTATCATTCGACAGAATATTAAATATTCGGTTCATATTTGACCGTAAAAGCCCTATTCTGAAAATCACTTCAATACTCATGGGTCTTTTATAAATAATGGTACCGATCAAAAATTTTACCCGGACCATTTACATACATGTCAAAATCAAACTGCTTTATTTTAAGATATCGGTCCATATTTGACTATGGACCTATCAGTCCATAATTGTACCACTTCTACTATGCCACCCATAAATCTCTTGTAAATAATATTATTGAGACCAAATTCAAACAAAAAAGCCTCACCTTTATATCTTACCATTTTTATACTTTATTTATTAAATTACACTCAAGAGTATGTATTATGAAAATCAGACAAACTCTGTAAATTGCAGTAAGAAGCGTCAAAGGGTCAAAATTAGATAAAATTTCAAAATATTTATAATAAAATCACATTAGTGAATTACGATCAACAGGTAATGTTTTCTTTTAAACAATATCTACAATACTAATAAAATTTGCACATAGAAAGCACATAATTAGGATATACTAGTCCTATAACCAGTGTAGTTTTTGTATTTTTTATTACGTTTAGGTGGAGGGTATTAAAGAATCGGCACAGCCGAATATATCGCTCTAACTTGTTCCTACTTAAACAGTTATTGTGAATAAGGGAATATCGATTAAAATTCTCTAATTTTGTTTATGTACAACCCTTTGTCAAACATGTTGTGTGATAGATAATAAATAGTTAATTTAAAAAATTGTTTAAAACTACCCCTTTTCAAGTTGAAATTAAGAAAATACAATTTGAAATTCAGAATTCCAAAATGATATTGAGAAATAACACATTGAAAATGGGAAATACAAATTGATAAAAAATTAAAATTGAGAAATCGAAATTGAAAGTAAGAAAATATAAATTGAAATTTATTAGATTTGGAACACAAAATCGTGAAATGTATTTTATAAATAATAAAATATTGGAAAAATTTTATACAAATTTTAATTTCTCAATTACAATTTGTATTGTCTTAATATTAATTTCGATTTCAAAATTTAAATTTGCATATTCTCAATATTAATTTTAAAATTGCATCTACACTTTCCCCAAGAAATCTGGACGAGTGCAGAGTGTTCGACAGGTTGACTACCAAATGGGTAACACAATGCGATCAACTGTATGGACCCAAGTGAGCTGTTTTTTAAGAATGGCTGCCCATGAACCCTAACCTAACCAATATTAATTTATGTACATTTCTTGATTTCAATTTGTTTTTCTCAATATCAATTTGGATTTCTCATTTTCAATTTGTTTTTTCTCAATTTCAATTATCAACTTGGTGTAACTATACAAGGTGAGTGCAGTAGCACAGCTGACTGGCTTTGTTAACAATTTACTTATTTCAAAAGTAATACATTTTCAAGTATTATTGACAGTAGTACATTATTTTACACAAACAAAATGCCTGATGTTTCTGTATTGTGTTGTATTTGTTGCCGATTTGCACTCACCTTGTATAGTTACACCATGGTGTAGAAAAAAAAATTCTAGTGTCAAATTTTTTCTAACAGTAGAAAGAATTTCAATTGCATTAGAATTACATATACATAATTAAAATCCGTATACAATTTGATTTACATATGTATGTATGCTTTGAAAGCAATATAAAGACAAAAGTTATTTTTCCTCGAAATAATGTTCTTTGTAATCCTGTTCACATTTTTCCTTCTTATCTGTAACTAAAACAAAAAACATAAAAATAAATCTTTATACCTACCAGGGTTTACAAATGCTTAACTATTTTCAAGCACTACTTTAACTAGAAGAAAATACACAGGCAAAAAGCAGAGCACAAAGTCAAAAAACAATAATAAAACTATTGACTGTAGCTTAACTATGAGATGTTATAAAGTTTATACCTTTTTTTTTATTATTTTTTCTGTTGTTGTTGTTGTTGTTTTTATCTTTCATTTTACATAGATTTTTTGTGACAAATTTCTTTTCCATTTATGCGACAACTGACTACTTATTCTTATGATTGACGTACACTCAAAAAAAGAATCAAGTAATCCGTACTTGAATCAAGCCAGATAGGGGTCAATAGTACGGTAAGTATGGTTTTACTTGAACCGAGTACAAAATACTTGAATCAAGTATGAATCTTCCAAGTACGAAAAAGTTGATTTTAGCGCGATTTATTCATATTTGTTGTCAAAATGATCTCAGCACGTACTTGATTTAAGAATTTTTTTTCTTGATTTAAGCTCGAATCCATACTTGATTTAAGCCTATTTGGGGTCGAAATGATCTCAGCACGTACTTGATTTAAGCAATTTTTTTCTTGATTTAATGACGGATCCATACTTGATTTAAGTATGTCTGAAGTTGAATTAATCCTAAAGCGTACTTGTTTAAGGTATTATAAACTTAATTTAAGTTCGTTTTCGTACTTGAATTAACCTATAAATAAGGTTAAATTGAGCGCAAACGTGCTTGTTTCAAGCATTATATGATACAACTTCATATTGAGAGCACATGAGAGAGTAAGTTTTAATTCACTTATTTTCTCTCAGGGATTGGTTTAACCCTTTGTTTACTTAATTCAAGCAAAACACTTGTTATTTTTTATTTATTCCTGTTTTGAACTCAAATCAACATTTATTTTAGTCAATTTGAGCAATTTATACTTGAATTAAGTAATATAAGGGTTAGTTTTTCAAATTAATCCCGATTTTTACTTAATTTAAGTAAATGGTAGTATAAACGTACTTAAATTTTCAAGTACGTATTCTGGCTAAAATTGAGAATAGAATACTAGATTTTAGTACTCCATTTTTCTTTCTGTGTAGCTACAGCTGTATGATGTAATACTACTCGTATTTGTACCACGAACTTCAAATAACTGCAGATACATTGTATATTTTTTGGTACCTCAATTCTAATGAAAATATTTTTGTTATTTGAGTTTCCCTTCTTTATCTTTTTAAAAAAATGATTTTTTTTTGTTTTCTGTTCGATATTCATGTGAAAATTGTTGTTCAATGTTTTCCCTTCTTCATTATTTTCATGTGGATTTTTGTTTCTTTTGTTAATTCTGCCTTATTGAAAAATTTGTAATGCTTTTTAAACCAATTTTATTTTTTTCTTCGTTGCCTTTTATTTCTTTCCTTGTTTAAGTTTTTGGTTTTTTTTTTTGTTATTATGTTGCAATAGATAAATTTCTAGCTTTCTTTTTCATTATAACATTATTAAAATTTCATTGCATTTTTTAGCCTGAATAAATTAGAAAAAAAAACTAAGAGAAGAAACAAATGAACCAAACGAAACGAAGCGCGCAGTAAGACTAAAGATTGATGTAATTATGTCATTTTTATTTAATGCTGATTATCGTGAGAAGTTTAAAAAAAATACTTGAATATCTTCTATTACGTTTGTCTGTCCATCCGTCCGTATGTTGAAGTTTATGGCCTGCAACAACTCTACCCGACACAATGTTGCAGAAAGTGTTGTATGCTCGCCTTAATGTTTTAAAAGATACTGCACTCCTCTCATATGGCACATTATTCAAATATTAAAACAAATATGTATTTTGCTATTAAGGAAATCTTAATTGATATATTATCATTTTAACATACCAACAATTATGACGACTTATGTACACATATCTACATATATATTTATGTATTTATATACATAAGGGACTTGGCAAAATATTAATATCTCAATTTTAATTAAATGCATTCGAATAGATGATATGTGATATTGAAAATCATACATTTGTATTAATGATATAAACTTCGGTTAAAACTTAGTAGTACTTTGGATTTCCTAAACCCCATATAAGAAACTGATCAATTAGTTTGGTTTCGTACTATATCAGAGTTACAATGATACCATGATACCTGATTCGCCTTTATTTTATAGATTTTGTTGTAAAGTTACAGATTCGGATTAATTTTTTTATGCAAAACCTAAATGATAGACTAGACATCGGTGTAGTGTAAGAGATCCTCATCTGTTTTGCATTGGAGACAATAATTTTTAACAGCATGGGACAATCAATAACCAAATGATAATACTTGGTAATTAGATTGTAAAATGCTTGTATCAAGAAAAAGTTTTTACCCACACCTCCTTACAGATTTCTAAACTTAGATCTGAAACAGTTTTCTACAAAAAATTGTCGTCGCACCTGAAGTTTAGGCATGAAAAATCCAAAATTTCAAAATCATATTCATATTAAATTGTAATTTATTATGAGATAAAATTAATCAAATTAGATACATACACGCTTTTAGAAAAAAAATTAAATCAAATCTCAACACTACAATTGAATAAATGAAATTTAATCGGAAAATTACTTAAAAAAAATTACTAATTAAAAAAAAAAAAACTTTGTAAAATTTGAAAGGAATATTGAGGTCAATAAAACTAGGAACAAAAATTTGTGTCTCCGTTTATAATCATTTTAATTATTTCACAATTTAATAAAACAAAATAAATCTGTTTAACATTTGAACCCTTCAAAAGAAACACACAGAAAAAGCTTAACAACGAAGCTAAACATCTATTTTTACGAAACAACATAAAAAACAACAACCTTTCAAAAAATGTTCCATAATAATACTTTGGACTAGGAGCAGAGAGGAAACACCAAGGGGAATAGTTTGTGTGTGTGTGTATTTGAGTAACTATAAAAAGCTGTAAAAATACCCTGTAGTTCTTGAAGTATCTATTGATAATTATCATTAATGTAATCATAAGACTTACTTGCTGTCTTTGAATCCGCTGGTATGTAGCGTTTTTGGACTTATATAAATTACTTTTGCTACCCAAAATAATTTAGATATTTCCTATATAATGTTATATTTCCTTTAAATGTCGTTAGAGTTTAATTTAAAAATTAAAAAAAAAAACAAAAAAAAAACATGTATGACACACAAAATTACTTTAATTTTCAATATTCTATAGTGATTCTACTAGCGAATGGTAGTGTACAGAGTTTATTAACTGGTGGCTTTATAAGGAATATTTATACGTTGTGAATTTGTCAGTCAAAGGCTTTGTGGTGAATGTATTTTACTAATAGTTCCATGGACAGCAGAGTAGTGCATCTGTAATCACTCTTTGCACCATAGTTGCAAGTACGGATGGATTTGTTTCTATGTCTAAATAAATTTTGTTTGTAGTACAAGTATTTACAGTAAGTAAGTAACTTTAAGCATCTTCACTTTTTTCAGCCACATTTTTTTATGCCACTCTTTCTTTTATACATACATACATACATATTTGTTTACACCCTACATCATGAATAGTAGGAATATACATACGTGTATGTATATGAAATATTGATTGAGTCCCAAGATTTTTGGTACGGAAAATTGGAAAATCGGCACATATCTATCACAAATGTATTATAGAAAATATGTATATTAAACAAATCGAAAAAAAAAATATAAATCACTTTTGAGAAAATTATTTCTCAAAACTTTTTTTCGTTTTATTTTTATCGAATTTTAAAGCGAATGTGATATATACAACTCAGCTTCGCTACCCCCATCGTAATGAAATAAAAATTTAAGAGTATATATACGAGTATATGTATATGTAAAAGACATTCGGTTGCGATTTTGTTCACGGCCCAAGTCCAATTGCTTTATCCTTTAAGCAGGGGCCAAATTACCGCATTCGTGATCGAATGAGCTATCGTATGGAAAAATGATTTCAATATCGAAATTATGATAAAATGTACTAAATTTCTTGATCGATATCGAATGCCATAATCTCAAATAAGAAAATTACGATAAATTTTACTCGATATCGAATGCGGTAATTTGGCCCCTGCTCTTCTTCTTGATTGTGGTACAAAGTCATTAAATATGCGACGCTCGTCATGTTCCGCAAATGTCTAGTTAGATCATACTGTTACATCATAATGTCAAAGCCATTCAAGGAGTTATTTGTGCTCTAATGATGTTACTGTAGCTCGTGATGTTATGGTACAACTCCGCTGACATGGAACATGTTCTTCCCGATGTAGTGTTGTTTATGCGGCTCATAATGCGGTCTTCAATGCGTGTCGATAATTGTTCAAATCTTTCCACAGATCTAGAAGTTGAAGCCACACTCCTTTCTATTTTGAGGCGAGCCTCTTTCCTCTTTCGAAGTTTAAATTAGTTATTAAGATTGCAAAGATACTGTGTTCTTAAAGATTTTTGGAAGCATTTTATTTAAAAATTTTACACAGTTTAGTTTGTTTAGAATCAAATATTCTATTAACTTTTTTTCAACAAGTTATGTTCATTTGAAAATCGTCAAAATAATGAAAAATCTTCCGACTAGGCAACTTTTGAACTAATATTTCGCAAAAGCTTGTGGATGGATTTTAAAGACCAAAGCCTTATTTCAAAGGTATTTGAACCTCCTTTTTAGAAATCATTATTTAAATTTTTTTTATGATGTCAGAGCTCTTTCTGAGCTCCCAAAAACCCCTAATAAAAGACTCTTTTCTGACATTATCTAAAAGCTCTTTTAGACTCTTTTCTGATATTATCTAAGAGATCTTTCTGAGCCCAAAAAAAACCCTCATAAAAGACTCTTTTCTGACATTATCTAAGAGCTCTTTCTAAACCAAAAAAACCTCTCATAAAAGACTCTTTTCGGACATTATATAAGAGCTTTTTTAGAGCCCAGAAAAACCCTCATAAAGACTCTTTTCTGACATTATCTAAGAGCTTTTTCTGACGGACTATTTTCGAATGTAATGACCCTCTTCTCTGAAGGTTTTCGAAGCAATAATGATTGTATTTTGGGCTCATAAAGACCATGAATGATCCGGAAAAGGTGTCAGAAAAGACTCTTTTCGGACTTATATGGCTTGCTGGAATGTAAGATATACGAATTTTAGAACTTCCTTTGAACTAAACTGAACTATTTGTGATTCAGTTGTAGTTATTAATAATATAGTTACTCACATTAAATTTAGTACTTACTTACTATTTAGTACTTTAGTACTTAATTTGATTAAGGGCGGATGCATGTCCATTTTTCCAAACTCAATAACTATTCATGAATATAATTTTATCATATTGTTACTCATGCGAAATTAGACAATTTTTCCTATTGTATTCTTCAAGATATACTAATTTTTTTATTGATAGTTCGGCCAATATTCACCCAAATATTCATATGGACATCGGAATTTCCTTACAAAATTTGATAATTCTAGCTATTATATAGATAATCGAATTTAATTTATTTGGGAGTTGGGAAAGTTATTCGCACAAAATTTGAGAAATGAAGATGTTATAGGAAAATTCCCAGATAGAATTTGGCATATAAAGGGTACCACGCCCACTATTTTTATTCCGCCCATTGTTCGTTAACTGTTCATATTGATGTCAAAATTGACCGTACAAAATTTCACCACAATTTTCAAAATAATCAACTTTTAATAGGTATGTGGACATGGGCGATGTGCCAGCTCACTTCTTCCAGGCATACAGAAAAACAGCGTGAACATTTCAAAAAAATCATTTCAGGATGCTATGGACTACGAACACACATTCATTTTTAAATATACATATATACATATTTATATAGATCCACTGAAAGATGTGGTAATTGAGTTGAGATAATTATGTTCATCTAGAAATCCATAAATTCCAACGCATATTAACTATGTCCGTTTATATGTACTATCGCTGTGTAAAAGACTTTATTGTGTAAACACTTTATTTGGAATTTATAAGATTTGCTGAATTATTGTCAGTTTGGAATTTAAAATCAGGCAAATTGGTTAAGTAAAAAAAATATTATAGACGAAAATGATAAAAAAAAAAGATTTTTCTTTTTTTATTTTTACTTTTTTTTATCAATTATTAAATCTGCCTTATTTCCGTAGACCTAACAATATGTATTCAAATCTTAAAACTAAAATTAAAACTAATTACTCCCTAACAGAGCATTAATTTGTTATTGCTCTGCCTCGACTCCGTCTGGCTCTGAGCTAGAATTCTAGCAAGCGGATTCGGGTGGGTTTGTAGCTTTTTGATGTAGTTCTGGCGGACCCTTCTGAATTCATTTTCTACCAATGGTACTTCCAGATCTCTGTAGATGTTTTCATTTCTTATGTATCATGGTACGCTCGCCATGGTCCTAAGTATAAGTTCAATACTGGTATTACTAGCAGTTCCCCACAATTGGATTCCATATGTCCAAATCGGTTTTAGACTGGTTTTATACAGGGTGACTTTATAGTCCAGGCTTAGCTTAGATTGGTCACCGATTAACCAGTGAAGGCTAGATGCTTTTAACTTCATGTAAAGTCTCTTGGTTTCTATATGACGACGCCAAATAAGTCTTCTATCTACGTGAATACCAAAGTATTGAACATAATCGGACTGAGGTATATTTGCATTGTTAAGTGTGACAGGTGGACAGCTTGAAAGTTCTAGATGCATTTAAATGTTCTGTTTGTTAGTTTTACTATAGAGATGTAAAGAATTCAATAAAATTCAACTGATTCTGAGTTTTCATAATTCTATATGGAGGAGGGTATTTAGGATTCGACACAGATATACATACCTATGTTGCACTTTAACTTGTTTAATTTCAGTTTTCAGTTTCTCTATAAAAGACTGCACAAGTAATGTTAAGTACAAGTTGCATCATTGTGTGCACATTATGCTCGTTTATAGATCTGTGCAGTTTTATTTTATAAATTCTCTTTCTTTTCGTTTTGAGCTTCATTTTCATCTTCTTTTGTTGTTGGCTCTACCAAGTATAGCAGAGTGTATCTGTGTGCTTTTGCAGTAATAGTGTATGTTGCTATGTATGTTTTTAGTACCTTCCTAGCAAAAATATGCTAAAAGTACTAGTATCTTTTGTGTTTTTTTTGTAGTTTTACTTTTTTATTCCAATTAGTTTTTTTTTTCGTTTTGTTACTCAAAACTTTGTTCTTTAAGTCTTACTTCCATTTATTTGTAAGGCTTCTAGAAAATAATTTTATTTTTTTACTTTTGCAATCATTTTTTATGTCTTTGAAGTTGTTTTTATATTTCTCTGTTCATTGTTGTTGTTTTCAATTCAGTCGAGTTTAATGTTGAAGCTTATGCATGGAGACGTGTTTAACTGCAAATTAAAAAAGTTGCCAAGTGCAGTAATTAATTATGCAGTACAAAATTATGTACCTATAGTTATATTTATTTATGTACAATATCTTGTTGCAATTCGTTTTTAAAAATATTTTTTGTTTAGTTTCTAAATATGTACATACAATATTTACATATGTATGTGGTTAAAATTAGTGGCAAATAAAATTCAACTAATTAAAAAAATTGGTAATTGTCAGGTTTTATTTGTTTCCTCGTTAATTGTTGTAATACAGATGCGAGGAATAAAACTTTTAATTGTTCATACCTTTGTTTCTGAATGCATATTAAATGTTAAGTTTTATGATAATAAATTTAATATTCCTATTTCAAAGATTACTTACTAGAAAAAGAAATATAAAAAAAGCTGTCAAAATACTAACGATGCATGGACAGAATCAATCATATGGAGACCATCAAGCGCTCACATTAGGCATAGAAAAGTTGATACGATTGCACTTTTGAATTTAACCCTTTCATGCCCGAATTAATTGGGGTACAGCAACATATTATTTGACGACATATACCAGATAGTCTATATCTATATCAGTTTCAGGGCCGTACGGGTTTTAGTTTACCCGTGGTGAAATGTTGCCTATAGGCTACATTGGACAAAAGTTGTAAAAACACATTTTATTATTAGAGAGTTTTTTATTATTAGTATTGATATTTATTTACATATGTATGTTATAAAACGAAACAATTCTTTTGTGGATTTAAACACAAATATATGTACATACATATATGACATTTGGAGCATTTAGAACGAGAAACCCCTGTCTTACATATTCTGCAGCGTCCTTTTACTCCCCATTCAATCCAGTGACCAATTTGGTCAAATCTTATAGCCTTTGAGAATTCAAACACATATACTCTTTTAAAAGAACTTGATGGGGATGCTTCTTCCGTTAAAGGAAGTAATACGGGGCGATCTCACTTGCGAGATAAGACTGTTTCCTTGTTTGTGGACTTCAAACTTTTGTTCAGTTCCATCCTTTTGTAATGCATATAAGTTGGACTAATCACAAATCATTTGAATCATTTGATCATCTTTTTGGGTTCTTCATATCTAATTTTACTTTTCCAGCTACACAGAAAAAAATAAAAATGAGTTTCAATTAAAATATTTGTGGAATCAATTAAAAATTTAATTGAAATCGAACCTGTAAACAAAATGATAGTATCAATTAAAAAAAAATGTGAGATTTAATTGAAAATATCAGAAAAAGTAATTGAATCAATTAAAATTTTAATTGAAAATTTTTTTAAAATCAATTAAAGGTTTAATTGAAAAAAAAATGATTTTTTTTCCGTGTATTGTCTACAACATTCTGCTGCTGTCTCCATCTCAAGCTTTGTAAATTTACTTTCTCAAAAATCTCCTGTACCTTTTCTTCACATTGACTGTGCTTTCCTTCATAATCTTCACTAATAAGCTTTGAAAATAGCTCCACCTCAATATTTTCACCTCTTGCTGCAATCCTCTGAAGCGTTTCTTCAACAACATTCTTCAAGTATGTTGTTACTTCTTCTTCCGGTTCATATTTATCATCATTGGTGTTATTACAATTAATATCGAGAAATTTTTAAATTTCGCAATTCTTCAAACCCCTTGGACGCATTTGAAAAATTTAAAAATTCTCTGGATCAAACTAACACACTTTCACAGTTTTTTTTACATAATTACCTTATCTATTTCTTTATAAAATAATTCAGTTTTCTTTTTACAATATGTATCTTTTTTTTGCTTCGTTTTTTATTTTGTTAATGCAACTTTGATCTGCTCCAAAATGAACTACTTACATACACGCATAGATAATAAAATTTTGCAGAACAAAATGCAAGAACCTTATTTGTATTAAAAATTAAACCAAAAAAATTTTTAAAAATAACGTAATTGTTTGTAAACAATGAATGAATGTTGCTTATAGGCAACAGTGGGCATGAAAGGGTTAATTTACTTCAACCTTAGCTGTCGACAGTTCAATTCCTATCATGTGTAGCATGTTTTTAATTTTTTTGCGTTTTTGAATTTAGATTTTTTCAACCTAAATTCTGTCAAATTTTGGTTGTGATTGTTGAAAACAACAAAGTTCTACTTCATATGGTTTTTAGATATCGCCTGTAAACTTTAGGAGCTTTTCCAGCAAAACTCACTTTTTCGACTTAGCATGTTTTGGAATTGAGCTGTCGATGTATTCATAAGTCAAATGAATTAGTGATAAATTCAATATTCCTTCCCTTCACATCAATATCAAAACAGAAATTATTAGTTTTTGAATTATTTTCATTTTATAACAATGAAATAAAACTACACAAAAACATATTTTAGTTTCAATTTTTAACAGGTTGTTATGCTAAATCGCCTTGGATACTATTTATTTATTTATTTAAATACATCTTCGTATAACAACAATCCAAAAATTGGTTCATTGTACAACCTTGTCTTTTTTTTTTTTTTTTTTTTTGTAAGCAGGCAGCAAATGAAACCACAAAAATTAATTACTACAATAAAACAAAAACATCAACAACAAAACAAATTGCAAAAATAATCAACGTTAACATAATAATAACAACAACAACAGCAAAAGCTATACAACAATAATAATAACAACAGAAAAAGTGAAAAGTAAAAGGTAAATAAACGCACAAGATCAAGGTAAATAAATGAATTTAAAATACATAATAATAAAAATAGTAAACAAATACAAAACAAACAAATACACTCAAAACAAATTAATTAAACAGTTTTCAAAAATCATACAAACAACAAAAATTAATAAGTGAAAAATAAATTAATAAATCAAAGTTATTTATTGAAATAAATTTATAGAAATAGATTTATAATTGCAGATAATGATGACGTTGATAAATGTTAATATACATATGTAGGTACATAGAAGTGTTGAACTAATTAAATTATTAATAAAAATGTTGTGTATACCTGTGTAGTCAAATGTAATATATAATACATACATACATACATATACATACCGACATATACCTACATACATATTTGTTTTTAATTTAGAAAATTAAAAGTTAAAAGCTACACAGTATACACACATACGAGTACGAGTATTATTTAATATTCAGTATGATTATTTTTTATATAATTTATCTTTAATCAATAATGCAATAAATACAACAGGTGTGCAGAGCTTTAAGACAGTGTTTTATTTTTTTTTTGTTTTAATTTTGTAAAATGTTAAAGAAAAAATCTTGAACGACGTTAAACCCTAAAATATTTTTGTTAATCTAAAGAATGAATAGAAATTAATAAAAGAATGATAATTACAGTAAAAACTTCGAACTACCAGAACTAACACTGGTTAAAGGATTGATGTTTGTCTGTTGGCTGACCGGCACCGCAGTGGTGCAGGTGGTAGAACGCAAAGAATTCTGATGAGAGAAAGTGGGATTTCTCGAAACATATGTAAATTCAACAACCCAGGTTCGATTCCCAGTCAAGAAAAATTATCAAACATTTTTTAATAATAAAAATTTTTCAAGTTGTAATTCCTAACTTCAGTAAAAATAATTTAATGAAAATTAAATTTAATGAACTCGAGCCTAACTAAAATTATCAAAAAGTAAAAATTAACATTTCGATTATGAAATAACAATTATTCTATAAAGAGCTTTTAATTCTTCGAATTGAATAAGAATAATAAAAAAGTAGCTGAGACTTTTGAGAAGTGGGACATTTTTTAAACTATTTCACAAAAAAAAAATTAAAAATTATTATGTTCATATTATTTTGATATCTAGATAAATCAATTAGCACCAGCGATTTATAATGATTGATAATTTAAAATCAATAGCTGGACAGATTACAACAGAGCAATACATTGGATCATATTATTATAGTCCATATAATAATATGTTATACATATGTACATACATACGTATGTATGTAACTACATGTTCAGAACTCTTGATCTTTTTCGGTCGATAACGCAACATACGGGATATGAATGTCCCTTTGTGCTACGGTTTTGTTCAAGAACGGCTTGTTTGTTGAACTTCCTCAGCAAGTTTATTACACAGGACAATAATTAAATACAACTGAGAATAGGTATATTTCGAACTCATTACGTTGGTTGGTTAGTTGAGAGCCTTGATATAGTAGGGCTGTCCACGTAGATATCAGTACTCGACGTCTTGAGATTTAATTATCAGATTCTTCTCGCCTTTGTAGCGGTAGCGCAGATTGAAATCGCATCACCTTGAAGAAAAAGTTGCAACCCAGTCATCCTTTGCAGGTATTTATATACTCGTACATACATATTAATAATCTTATTAAAGTTCGCTTTAGGTACATTATAATCCATTTTCCAAGGTTAATGGTTTCATTTAATAAACCATAGTTTTTATAACATCTGGTTTCATTCGATAAATTGTTTTAAACATACATACATCGGTACATATTACACGTAGCAATTCCTTAAGCTAAGCTGATTACCTTTTAGAAAACGGAGTGCGGGTAAGATAAGACGAGTACACACTTGATTGTAATTGATAATTCGTATTACATAGGTATGTAAAGAAAAGAATATGTATGTATAATAATTGTATCGTTTGTACCTATGTTCCGGCAACCGTGATTTGGGTTTCTTGGATTGTCCTAGACGTTTAAATGTTACTGTGTTTAAAAATTTCTGTATACCTACTCTCAAATCAAAATACATACGAGTGATTTAAGTAATTAGTTAGTTAGTTAGTTAATTGTTCTTTATTTTTTTTTTGAATTCATTTCTTTTGTTACAAAGTTAAAAAAAGAGTTTAAAGTAAATAGAACATACGACTTTGACCAATGTCGTCAGTCGGATAGAGATTGTGATTTAAATTATAACAATTGTGTTTTATGTTTAATTTAGATTAATAATTAAATTCATCAATAAGCTGTTTTCGATAACCTATTGCATCTATAACAAAAAGATATATATCTTTAAAGTTTTGCTTTGCATTATTTAAGATATTTATCATTTTAAATCATTTTCAGTTATTGTAGTTCTTTTAAAATATTTCTAGCGGATTTCCTGTAAAATTGGACATATGGCAATAAAGTGCGAAATATTTTCCGTTTCGTTTCTATTACATAAAGAGCATATGCGGGGCCTATGTGTCTGAAATCTAGATCCATTGAGCTCAATCAGGTCACACCTGGCTTTAAAGATGTAGCTTACTGCCGTCGTATTATTATAGATTTCGAAATATGTTTGTTGCTCCTTGTAGTTAAGTTTTGAATAAAAACGATTTATTCTGGTTGCCTGTAGTAAGTTTCTTTTCTTTTTAGCCCAGTTAGTATATCAAATCTTAAACGTTCCCAGTTCTCTCTTGAAACGCATTCGGAAATTTGTATTGTAGTTACATCACAAAGCTAGTTTTTCTATGTGTTTATACCAATACGATTTTTTTCTATTGTGAGTTTGGTTAGTTTACAAATAAGGTCTTTATTATATAACTCAGATGTAAATCAAGAGTGTATATATAGTTATTTTCAATACCAGTTTCTAACATCAATGCGTACGTTGGGGTAAATTCAGGTAGCTTAAGTATCTTTTTTAAGAAAAAGCGTTGAAGTTTGTCTACCTCTTCAAACAACGAATATCCCCATACTTGGGCACCATATGACTGGATTGCACGACACACTTATTGGAAGAGATTCCATTTTGCCTTTAATCCGATTTCTTTTTTTGATAAAAATTCTTTCCAAGTGGCGTTTATATTGTTTTTAGCAGATTTATTCCTTTTTTCTATATGTTTGCTAAACGTCATTTTAGGTGATATTGTTACTCCGAGATAAGTATATTCGTTTGTCACTCTAAGGGGGAGCCTCCCCCTTAAATAACCATTGTTCATGAGCAGAAATTTTGCCCCCATTTCTCAGTATCATCATTCCGGATATTTTCAAATTTAGCTCAAGATTCCAAATTTCACAACATATTTCTAGCCTTTTAATCATAGATTGCATCGTGTTTATATCATCTGCCAAAATCACGATATCATCAGCATACATTAAAAGTCTGATATTTTCTGTGCCCACATTAACACCTCCTCCTATATAATCATGTAAATCATTGAGATACACCGAAAAAAGCGTTGGAGATAATATACATCCTTGTTTTACACCAGACCCTGTTTCAAACTCATCGGACAGTTCTTCTCCATTCCAAACTTTAAACTTTGTATGGCTGTATATACTTTCTATCATTTGAGAAAATTTTGTTGATACGCCAATGCATTGCAGTTTATATATAAGCGACTTTCTCGAGACTTTGTCAAAAGCTGCTCTAAAGTCCACAAAAAAGGCATATAATTTCTTCTTGCCATTAAATTTAAGATGGGCAATCGCTGCTAAATTGTACAGATTATCAGAAGTTGAGTACCCTACCCGAAAACCAGCTTGAAATTGTTATTATATTATGGTTGTGTAGCCATTGGTTAAGCCTAGTATTCAAAATACTCATAAATGTTTTTGCTACGGTATTCATAAACGCTATACCACATTAATTATTTGTGTTCTCCCTTTCTCCCTTTTTAAAAATTGGAAAAATTATGCTGTTTGTGAATGTTTCATCTAATTTTGACGTTTCATCCAGAAAACTATCAGAAGCATTTTTGAGAAATTCATAACTTACGCGATCTTCTCCCGGAGCTTTATTGTTTTTTGCCTTTGCCAGTACATGTATTATTTCGACGATGTTTATTGGGTGATCTAAAATATCGTCTGAATAAAACATTGCTGCATACATAATATTGTTTGATGTTTGTGGTGGACTTAACAACTTAAAGAAGTATTGTTCGAATTCATTTGCATAGGTATATTCCAGAGTTTACTTGTCTTTCTACATTTTTGATTTCCTTTACTAGGTTCCACCAGTCTTTATTGTTTTTAACTAGATTTATTTGATTATCTATGCCTTTATAATATTCTTTTTTACTATATTCACATGTTTTTTTGTACTGCTTGTTTTTAACAAGATACTTTTTCTTGTTATCTTCTGTGGGATTCTGACAATATTGTTGCAATGCTTCAAAGGATTTTTCTCTTAAGTTTTTACATCTGTAATTAAACCATTTATTTTCCCTATACAATTGCGTTTTTCTTACTTGGTCGTTGCTGTTAGGATTTGCCGAGTTTATTATTTGTATTAAATCTTTTAAATCCAAATTATTTTTAAACTGTTTTATGGTGCATAATTCTTGATTAAGATTTTCTTTATATTTCTGTCTGTCATCCCATCTAAGTTTTGGAAGTAAATTCATCGAATTATCAACAGCTCTTACTTTTACATTTATGTTTAAAGTTATAGGCATGTGATCAGACCAAGGTTTATTTTCTACCACAAAGGACTCAACCGATTCTAAATTATCATGAGCCAAAGCACAAATATCATTAACTGATTTGCCAGCACCACTCATAAAAGTGAAATTTCCATATTCATCACCTCTTGTACATCCATTCATAATATGTAAACCGAAATATTGACAAAGTTCAAGAAATGATCTACCCTTAGCTTCAATTTGTGTATCTCTAGAACTTCTGATGTCAAGGCCAGCTTTAAAAGTGGATTTTATAAACTCGTCTAGGTATTGTTGTTCATTTCCTATTCGGATATTTAAATCACCAATTAGGATGAGATTTTCCACACATTCATTTGTTAGGAAATTTTTTACTATTTCAAAACTATCATACCAAGTAGCTGCTCTTAGATATAATGGCATTATATTTATTGTCTTAACAGAGGTTTTAATGATAATTAGCTCAACATTTTCTTTTACACTAAACTCGTATGAAATATTGTACTTTTTAAGTTCTTTTTTGACGCCATATACACAACCTGCAATTGCTCTTCCAAATCTACTATTTCTGGCCGCTGCTTTCCAATATGTATCATAACCACTGAAAAATTTTTTAAATCTGACTACCTTATCTTCCGTTATATGAGTTTCTAATAAAACTAATATATCGCTAGTTTTAATAAATTGAAAGAAATCATTTTGCAAAACTTTATTTTCTAAACCATGGCAGTTATATGACAAAATTTTTAAAGGCATTGAAGTATTTTCATTATAGATGCATTTAGGTTTTACAATTTTACTTTTAAGACATTTTTTATTTTTTTTTAATGGTTTTTTGAATTTTTTAAGCTTAAATTAGATAAAATTTCATTATAATTTATAGAGATTGATTTAAGTAATTATATTGTGCTGTGTAAACACCGAAGAAATTTCAAGGAAAAATTGTATCAACTTTTTTAATAAGAATTGCTTCGTGTAAATTGGGACTTATTTATTTTATTAACATATTTATTTGTATTTACGATTAGTTTTTGTTTTTCAAAATCTTTATTTTTAAGTTTCAATTTCAATGTTGATTAAAATATTTCAAATGTCCATGAACTTAGGAAATAAACTCAACACAAATCCACAATAAAAACAACAAATAATCAAACTCAAAACGATCAACCGAAAGTTGTACGAAGAGAAAAACCAAACACAGCAAAAACATATCAAAGTAATGCAAACGACACAACAACTTAACAAGAACGAATGAAAAATACAAAAAATACAAAAACAAAATTTAATAAAAATTCATTAAAAAACCCTCAAGCAGTAGACCAACAACAATAACCACAAAACATAATACTAACCGTAAATAGCTGTACAAAAAAAAAAAAGACAAAAACAAAAACCAAAGCAAAATATTTAAAACTACTAGTAGAAGAAATATGAAGATACAAACACAAACTCCAGCATTGTCAACTTGGTGCGTTTCGCACAATTTTTGGTGCTTTTTTAAATTTTTGGTGTGAAATATTTCTTAGTTGGTGCGCGCGGTGCGCTTTTTTTTTAAATTTCGGTGCGTTTTTTAATTTTTCCGAAAATGTGATGAAATCTTTATTTTTACTAATTTTTAATTGCAGTTTTTTAAAAAATCATTATCAGGAAATCTATACGATGAAAAAGGACCCCATTGAATGCATTTTATATACAAATGTACGAGTATGATAATCAAACATTTGTCACACGAAGGGTATTTCTAAAGCTAAATAGGATAAATTTAAAATTAACATTTTAAACATGAATATAAAATTCTTGTGTAGCCTGGGGCCAAATTACCGCATTCGTTATCGTATCGAAAAATGATTTCGATATCGAAATTATGATAAAAAGTACTAAATTTCTTGCTCGAAATTACGATAAATTTTACTCGATATCGGATGCGGTAATTTGGCCCCTGATTAGCCTACTGAACTGTAGACGAACAACCAGGGTTAGAGTCCCAGTGAAGCGCTAACAAATTTTATTGAATAGGGTCAACGAAGTAGGTACTATAAGTACTTAAAATACAAAATAAAAATATTTAAAAAATATGTACATACTGAAATTGGCCCGTTTTCACCAATTAATTAATTCCGAATAGCTTATTGTGACTATTTTTACTATTATTACTTTTACTATTAATCGTTGATCTCTTTTTAAAAAGTTAAAAAAAGAAGATATTAATTACATACCTAGCTATCTAGTACAAAGGAATACAAACAAATTTGTTTAGTTTATTTTTTATTTTTGTTAAGTTTTATTTTCTTTTTCTAAAAACGCTGAACTGTTGAAGACTGTTTTATTGTTATATTTATAATACAAAAATATTATATTTTTTATGTGAAATTAAATCAATAGACATTTTAAATAAAAAAGAAAATCTAAACTTGTTGTAATTTTTCAAATGGCGCGTTTTTTCTCCATATTGGTGCGTTTTGAAATTTCAAAGTTGACAACACTGAAAAACTTATACGAAAAGTCAATAAAGATTAGCACACATTTTAGTGCTTTTGTACGTACTACATTTTTCTTATCCTGCAACACTTGGAACTAGTTCCGCTTTGACCAACGAACTTGGCACGTTCGTTCAACATCTGCATGACATTGCCAGGATTTAAGGTTCACCTCTGCATATCTACCCAGCAAACCATATGAGTCCGAAAAGAGTCTTTTCCCAGCAAGCCATATGAGTCCGAAAAGAGTCTTTTTTGACACCTTTTTCGGAGCGTTAACGCTCTTTATTAGCCCAAAAAACAATCATAATTGCTCCGAAAACCTTCAGAAAAGAGGGTCATTACATTCGAAAATGGTCCGTCAGAAAGAGCTCTTAGATAATGTCAGAAAAGAGTCTTTTATGAGGGTTTTTTGGGGGCTCTTAAAGAGCTCTTAGATAATTTCAGAAAAGAGTCTTTTATGAGGTTTTTTTTGGGCTCTGTGTAATCTTGTTTTTATCATTCTTGTGTGGTACAGCTATGTTTTTTTTTTTGTTCAAAGCACAAATAACAGGACAACAACGCTTTGGTACACACATAATTAAGTGGAATTTAGGAGTCATACTGCGTGCCGACTCTGGACAGTAACAAGCAAATTTTATTCTTTCGCTCCGAAAATGCTCCTTAGTTGGACTCTTTTCTGACTCCTTTTTTCGGAGCGCTCCGGAAATGCTCTTTTGTTGGACTCTTTTCGGACTCCTTTTTCGGAGCGCTCCTAGAACGGTATGCTTGGTAGTAGTTGTTGACCTTTTACTCTATCCAGTATAAAAAAAATTCAAAAAATGCTACGATTTTAAGTACATATATAAAAACAAGTAAAAAAGTATAGTCGGTCAATCCCGACCATAAATACCCTACAACTAGTATATGTTGTATAAAACAGTTTTTCAGAAATGGGCGTTATATGGGAGATATCACCTATTTTGGACCAAAATTTAGTGTCATGATTTCTGTGGATATAAATATTATATGTGTTAAACTTGATCTCGATATAAATACTTTTAAAAGACTATGGAGGTTAAAGTGAATTACGAAGAGGGTCTTATATGGGAGTTTCGACTAATTATGGACCGACCACAATAAAATTAGGTGTCATCATTTCTATACGTTATTTGTGTCAAATTTTATTTGAGTACCAACATTTTTAAGAAATTTATGATCGTTAAAGTGATTTTCGGAAGTGGGCCTTATATAGGAGCTACGACTTATTATGGACCGATCATAATAAAATTGTACCGTATTATTTGTATATATATGAAATATATTTGTATTAAATATTATTTAGATACCAACATTTTTGAGTGAGTTATGCGCTTTAAAGTGATTTTCGGAAGTGGGCCTTATATGGGAGCTACGACTAATTATGGACCGATCACAATAAAATTTTGTTGCTTTCCAACTCAGGAGTAAGCAACATTTAATTGTCCATATAATCTAGAAACATTGTTTTCAGCTTCAGCTGAATGTGCTTAATGCATTTTTTAAGTGGTCTAACAATATCTCCGCAATATTTTCCATCTACTGCATCCTGGGGGTTACTATCTATAACCCCCCTGGTTTGGGGCCCATCGGTTGAATGATTTCAAAGTTTATAACGGACATAGACACATTTATTTGTGTTTTATATACAGTAGCGCCAAGCGAAACTCGTTCAGCATAGTTACATATGTAGGATAATTTCAATAGATACCTAAAGTTTATTTAAACTAAATAGCAAATTACCTTAAAGCCAATGCAATTAACGGATATAATTAAGGGAAATGAAATTACATGTTATAAATTTGAATCAATGCCAAACTCGCACACTTTCAATAATATAATAATAAATAATGGGATTGAAAAGAAAATCGTTCGAATTTGTATACTTTTTACATTGTATTTCGAAACGTTATTAATGTTCTTTGCATTATATTTTTCGTATATGTTTCGTTATTAATGCTACGAATAAACTTTAGATGTATCTACTGAAATAATCCTACAAATAAAAAAATATAGAAAAAATCTTGCTATACTATGTTCGCTTCGAGCTACTGTACTTACTTATATACATATTTACACCAATAGTTAAATAGTTTGAAGTTGATTGCTACCTTTAAAACTGCAGGGTATGAATAAACCCAGTCAGTATATATGTAGGTACATACACACAGCTTCAAAAGTGTGTAAGCACCAGTAAATTTTTTGTAGTTTTTTAAGATTATGAAAAGCATTATAGGTAGTTCAACTTAAATTTTTTTTTTTTTTCATAACCGAATCTATTATTCAACCAAATATCCAACAAAACGAAACTTTGAAATTTCAATCGATGGATAGATTTTAGGATTTTCATTATCTTAAAAAAAATCAAATAATTTGTTATGTTTACTCACTTTTGAGGCTCATAGTACATATGTAATAGTTGTTGTTATTTATTTTTTTTTTGTTGGTGTTTATACTGTAGTAAGTACAATGATTTACGTACATTTCAAACTTGCATGTTTGTGCTTTCGTTGTGTTTTTTACATTGTCTTACAAAAGATAACGATAAAAACAGAAAAAAAGTAAGATTCTATATTCGGTCGGCTGTGCCCAATCTTATATACTGACCACCAAATCACCTATTATAGGTCGAACGAAATATACTTTTGCACCGTAATTTCTATTTATTTTAGGTTTATTTTGCCTGAATTTCATCTCAATAACGATTTTTACAACAATTTTATGCATATTGCAGTTATATTCAATAATTTATATTGATTTCTTTCTTTCATCATCATATTGGTCTCGTCGATCATCATGAAATTCGAGTTTCATACAGATCTGTATGACGATTTAGGTGTATATGTATGTATGTGAATTATTTGTGTTTAATTTCAACTTAATAGTGATTTTGATAAGAGATTTATGCGCATTTAAGTGATTTTTCGAAGTAAACTTTGTAGGGGAACTGTGGACCAAAAATTTACCGATCGTCACAAAATTGTGTATGAATATTTATTTTTGTCGAATTGAAATTTGCTGCTGATGCTTATAAGAGATTTATGCTCATTTAAGTGATTTCCGAAAGTGGACTTTATATGGGAGCTAGGGTCAAAAATATAAATCGATCGTTGTAAAACTGAGTATGGCGATTTTTATACATATGTACATATATGTATGTGTGCACCATTTTTGTTAAATTTCTTTTTAACTATTAAGTGATTTTCAGAAGTGAACTTTATATAGGGATATGCCAAAATATGGACTGAAGCAAACAAACAATTTACATATGTATGTATGTGTATACCATAAAGGCATATTTCGGGAAGACATTTTTATGGAGGCTATGAGAAACAGGATTTGTCCTTCTATAATAAAAATAATATATGAAAAATTTCATGATATTATCTGCATTATATTTAAAGAAATTAGCAAACTAAATATCTGAAAAATATCGAGCTTGTCTGAAACTTTGGTTTATAACACGGATCCCACATTTTGATGGAACAACGAATGTTTTGCAAAATTTCATTGTTATATGTGTATTTTTTTTAAGCTCTATCCTGCCTTCAACATACAGACGGACGGACATGACTAGACCGTCTTAGAGTCTTATAAGGACCTAAAATATATAGACTTTCTGGTTCTACGACCAATATTTCGATGTGTTACAAACGGAATAACTAACTTAATATAATCTCATCTTTTTACATATGTAAAAAGAAACTCAAAGAGATAAAAAAAACTAAAAACAAATCAAATTTTAAACAAACAATTTTGTGACAAAAAAAAAATATAAAATCATTCATACACTTGCTGTTGTTATTGTTTTATGACAAAGTGGAAATAGCTATTAATCGCTAACGTATCATATAAAATTAATTCACACTACCAAACGATCAAAGATGATATCGCTTAACTCAGTATTACGATGTTTAAGTGGTAAGAGAAATGATCGTGCGAATTATTATATAATTTGTTTTATTTTGATTTCTTATTTGTACGTATTGTTATTAATATGCTAAATTATGCTAGAAACACAATTGGGACGAATAACGAATTTCGCCCCAAACGATCAACTAGTTGGTGACAATTCGCTGTGTAAATTCGTTGTAAGAAGAATAAAGGCAAAAAATAATAAATAATTTTTAATCATTTAATGCTTTTGTTTTCGTATAACACCTGATAGGTAGTACCTATATTATATACATTAAAAAAATATTGATTTATATGTTTATTAAAATATAGTATGTATATATACAGCCATGTCACAGAATTTAATTCCGTTCGGAAGTGGAATTAATTCCGTATTTGGCTTCTATAGAAAAAGTAAAACGAATTTTTTTTTTGGAATGAAACCTTTTTAAATTTGCTATGTGGGCTCTTTATGAGCCCGAAAAACAATCATAATTGCTCCGAAAACCTTCAGAAAAGAGGGTCATTACGTTCGGAAATGGTCCGTCAGAAAGAGCTCTTAGATAATGTCAGAAAAGAGTCTTTTATGAGTTTTTTTTTGGGCTCTGTGTAATCTTGTTTTTGTCATTCTTGTGTGGTACAGCTATGTTTTTTTTTTGTTCAAAGCACAAATAACAGGACAACAACGCTTTGGTACACACATAATTAAGTGGAATTTCTGAGTCATACTGCGTGCCGACTCAGGACAGTAACAAGCAAATTTTATTCTTTCGCTCCGAAAATGCTCCTTAGTTGGACTCTTTTCTGACTCCTTTTTCGGAGCACTCCTAGAATGGTATGCTGGGATACTTCTGACTCTGCAAGAGAACCTAATAAATATTTAGTTTGAATGTTTAATATTCATTATTTTGTTAACAAATAATTATTAAATGTTGTCATAATGAGGATTTAATAAAATAATTGTTTCGATACTGTTGTGTTTTTTTTTTTGTATTTATTTGTTTTTTATTTTGTTAAACAAAATTATCGTCAATGTTATTGTTATCGCAAAATTTGTGGTTAAAATAAAATAAATATTTCTTGTGTGTGTTATTTAAATTTCTGTTGTCGTGTACATAACGGGTGGTTAAATTTCAAGGGCCGATGTTGATTTTGAATAAAACACAAACTATTTAGGAAATTATTGTAATTTTATTTTATTATGATATATTGGTATTACTCAATTATGTATGGAACAAAATATCGGTCAAATGGGCGCCGCGACCACGGCGGCACACCTCCATCCGATGGTCCAAATTTTCGATGACCCTGAGACATAATGGAGGTTCTATGCCGTTAATGTGCCGAATTATCTCATCCTTTAGCTCTTGCATTGTTGCTGGCTTATCGACGTACACCTTTTCTTTCAAATAACCCTAAAGAAAAAAGTCCAACGGTGTCAAATCACAAGATCTTGGCCATTGAATTTGTTGCGCAAAAGAGCCATTGTTTCGTTAGCTGTGTGGCAAGTGGCACCGTCCTGCTGAAACCACATATCGTCCACATCCATATCTTCCAATTCGGGCCATAAAAAGTTCGTTATCATCTCACGATAGCGAACACCATTCACAGTAACTGCCTGACCGGCCTCATTTTGGAAAAAATACGGCCCGATGATGCCGCCAGCCCATAAACCGCACCAAACAGTCACTCTTTGTGGGTGCATTGGTTTTTCGACAATCACTCTTGGATTCTCATTCGCCCAAATGCGGCAATTCTGTTTATTGACGAATCCACTGAGGTGAAAATGTGCCTGAAGATGATTTTGCCTGAAGATGATTTGATCATCCACTATTGCCATTTCTTGCCACCATTCTGCCCATTCACGACGTTTGGAATGGTCAAGAGGCTTTAGTTCTTGAGCCAATTGCACCTTGTAAGCATGTAAATGCAAGTCTTTATGCATAATGTTCATCAACGACGAGCGTGAGAGGTGCAATTGTTGGGCACGACGATGAGTTGAGGTGGACGGCTCTTCAGCCACACTATCGCGAACAGCAGCAATATTTTCTGCAGTACGAGCTGTACGAGCATGCACTGGTGTTCTCGCATCTTCTAGAGACCCGGTTTGCTCGAATTTTTCCACGATTTTTGCGATTGTACGCACATTTGGACGATCAAATTGACCAAAAAAATCACGAAGTGCACGATATGCATTTTGATTTGAACGCCCATTTTCATAATAAGTCTGGATAACTTTAACACGTTGTTAGATTGTGTATCTCTCCATGGTTCAAATTGAGTAAGTCTGAAATAGAGAAATGTCAAATAAAATTCGGAAAAGGCTTGGCGTTTAGGTGTGGTTCACATTCATCATCGGCCCTTACAATTTAACCACCCTTTACATATTTCTTTTTCGGTTTCATTTAGTTCATTTGACTTTCAAATGTCCAATTTTAATTGCGGTTGTTCAAAATATCTATGTATATACTACATATGTATGTACCTAATTGTTTAATTTATTTATTTAAATGAATGGGAATATTATCGCAATAAAAACTAAACAACAATCTTATTTTTTGTGGTTTCTAACAATTTGTGATTAGAACACAACTATCATTTTTTCATGATAATCATTATTTGACTGCCATCGTCCATTTGAAAGTTAGTTATCTGTAATTTAAATATAAATAAATGTGTATCTTTCATAACTATTTTCTAAATTATATTTAAATTTGAATTTTCAACATTCGAATTGATAACATTATCAAGAGAGTTTCATTCATACTTATTATCGTGCAAACAAAGGCTTCTTTATATTTAATCTACTATTTACTATTACTATACTATTGAATATATTAAATTTTGAATAAATTTTTATTATTTCTAATAAAGTATTTATGTCAAAAAATGTCACAAGAGTGTCAAAAATAAAAAAACATCTCATTAAGTAGGTCATACCAATTAGAAAGTTCAGTGTAAATTCGAAACATATGTAGTATGTATGTATGTACATATACTAAAGATCAAATAACTGTTATTGTAGACAGTCTATTCCACGTATATTTTTACAAGTGAGACTTGTAGTTCAAATTTACATATGTAAGTGCTGAGTGTGAACCAATAATATTTCTGATACATATTTGTTATTGATTTTTGTTTTAATAATTGCTTTCATTGCCGATTACTTTTGATTTAAATATCAATATATGTACCTTCATAGATTAAAAAAATATTCTTTACATTATACATATACATATGTATTTATTACTTCTTATAATAAATTTTATACCATTTACAATTCTAACATCAGAATATCCCAGCAAGCCATATGAGTCCGAAAAGAGTCTTTTCTGACAGCTTTTTCGGAGCGTTAACGCTCTTTATGAGCCCAAAAACAATCATAATTGCTCCGAAAACTTTCAGAAAAGAGGGCCATTATATTCAAAAATGGTCCGTCAGAAAGAGCTCTTAGATAATGTCAGAAAAGAGTCTTTTATGAGTTTTTTTTTTGGGCTTTGTGTAATCTTGTTTTTATCAGTCTTGTGTGGTATAGCTATGTTTTTTTTTTGTTCAAAGCACAAATAACAGGACAACAACGCTTTGGTACACACATAATTAAGTGGAATTTCTGAGTCATACTGCGTGCCGACTCAGGACAGTAACAAGCAAATTTTTCTTTCGCTCCGAAAATGCTCTTTTGTTGGACTCTTTTCTGACTCCTTTTTCGGAGCACTCCTAGAATGGTATGCTGGGATGTCACATAAACGCTTTTAATATAAACGAAATAAAGAAAACGTAAAACAAGTTCGAGTGCTATATTCGGCTTAGCCGAATCTTAAATACCCTCCACCTAAACGTACTAAGAAACAGAAAAACTACACTGGTTATAGGACTAGAATATTCTTATTCTGTGTTTTTTTATTAAGTTTTAGTGCAAATTTAATTATTATTTTATTTATGTTAAATATTTTGAAATTTTGTCTAATTTTCAACATTTTTAATTGATTTAATTACTAATTCTTGACATAATTTACAGAGTTTGTCTGATGTTTATAATAATCTTGAGTGTAATTTAACAAACAGTGTATAAAAAAGTATAAGATATAAAATGAGGCTTTTTTATTTGAATTTGATCTGGTGGCATAGAAGAAATGGACCAATTATGGACTGAATCCAGTAAAAATCCAGTATCCACTAATTTGATTTCTATATATTTTAGGATTATATTGGTTGAATTTCATTTCAATAGTGTTATTTACAAGAGTTGTTATGACCGGAAGTGGACTTAATTCAGGAGCTATTACTGACTGACAGCTACAAAATCAAGTAGCTTAATTGCCGTATAACCGATACTAATATGATTTCTGGATTAAAATTTCTGATCCATATAAAAGTTGGTTCAATATCGATATTTATTAGACATTTTTGTGGGTTTATTTGTTTTTTGGAAATGGTTCTTATATGGCAGCTAGACAAATTAAGGACCGATCTTCTTAAATTTTGGAGCAGTTATTTTCATGCATATGAAGATATTTCACGTCGAATTTCAACATAATAACGGTATATTAAGTATTAACGTGGATTTCGGGAGTGGACCTTCTGTGGGGGATATTGACAAATATGGACCGATATTCTCAAAATCCAGCAGTTTGATTTAGGCATGTATGTAAATGATCCGTGTAAAATTTTGGATTGGTACCCTTATTTATAAGAGATTTATGAGTATTAAAGTGATTTTCGGAAGAGGGCTTTATATGGGGCATACGGTTAAAAATAGACCGAAATTAACAAAATTTTGTGGGATGATTTTGCACATATGTATATGATCTGTGCAACGTTTTCAGTCGGTACCGATATTTATACAATATATATAGGGATAAATGTCTTTTTCATATGTGGTCCTTGTATGGGGGCTATGACCAATTCTGGTCCGACTACCATAAAATTTAGTACAACAATTTATTTGCCTATAAAGATTATTTATGTAAAATTTTAGCCGTTTAACATTACTTATATCTGTTTTATACGTATTTAAGTGAATTTTGGAAGTGGATGGGGTCTATGGTCAAACATGGACCATTTTGCATTAAACTTATTTTTACTGAATTTTGTCTTGATATTTCAGTTTTATAGACATTTATGTATAATTGTAGGGGGGCTATGAGAAATCATGGACCGCTTCTTACTATTTTCCGCACACTTTCTTCTTTTATCATAAAAACAACGTATACAAAATTTCATGGTATTATCTGCAATATATTTCAAAATATTGTAATAAAATGGACAAAAAATATCAAATCTTTATGGAGGTTGTCTCAAGCATTGGTCCATAACTCTGGTTGCCCTAAATCGATTTTGCTGATTTTCAATGCCAAAGTTAACTGTAAAAAAATAAATATTTTTCTGGAAATTTCGTTTAGTTAGGTTGTATATTTTGGACGCGAGAGAGTTTTACACAGACGGACATGGCTAACTCGACTTGGAATTTCACAAGGAGCAAGAAAATATATACTTTGTTGGGTCTCAGATGAATGTTGAGAAAGTTTCACACGGAATGACAAATGTAATATACCCTCATTCACCACTCTTGGTGGTGGAGGGTATAAAAATGTCTACAAAAAACAAAGCATGAATACATATTTAGAGTGTATATTGAATAAAATAAATGAATAAAAGAGAGGGGCCGGGGCAATATAAGAGAACTAAACAAACGAAAAAATAAATAAAAAACATTGAAAACAATTATTCATCTGTTCAATGATATCAACAATTGAACAACTGTGATTAACATTTAGTCACAGCCAACATCACATCATCCATCTACATATGGATGTATGTATGTAACCATACAACCAGCTATTCAGCCATTCATTTATTTAAGCACATCCTACAACAAATCATCCATCTCACAATGTACCAGTACAATGGGATGAAAACAAGAAAATACGAGTGAAAACAAACCTCAAATGTACATACATACATATACAAATCAAGAACTACTTTATATAAAGTGTTTATTTGAACAATTGTGATGAGATGTCCTCCTTCTCTTTCTCTTTTTCAATCTCTTACTCGTGATACGTAACAACGACAACAACGACAATTGAAAAGAACAATCATCATTTATCTAAAAATAGTGTTGATTATACATTTTCAGATTTTTTAGTTTATTATTGTTGTTGCTCTTATTGTTTTTGTTGTTACATTTTTATGTAAATAAAGAAATAATCTTTGTAGACAAGACAACATGTGTGTGTAACTTCTACGAATAATTGATGTAGCAAAATGCATGAGCGAATTGTTTTACAATATTTTTTATACTCATGCTTTTTATTAGGTATCCAAATACATAAACCAATAGTAGGTATAGGTCGAATAACCGACACTGGTGATACGTTTAATTTGATTTCCTGTTTTAGCAATACAACTCTGATATAATTAAATATCTTATCCTCGATGGACGCATAACTGATTTTGTCTCTAGAACTGACCAAGCTAATGCTAACGAATTCAATCCACTGATACAATACTTTAGGCATTTGCAATTCAAATATTCAATTGATTATAATTTTTTGGAATTGTCACTACGTCATTTAAAACTCTGTTTTAAGTATTAACCTGCAAAATGAAAATTTTACTTAGATGTTTTTATTAAGACTTCGACAATCTAATATCTCATTTAGCCATATATGATGCTCACTAACACCAAACGTTGATACAAATTTTCTTATAACTGAAATTTGTATTTTATTAGATTAGTTCTTAAAGGTTCTCTCCGTGTACACCTGGTCACCTTAACATACATAAGTTTGAAAAACCGTGCCAACTGGAGTTGTTGGAATAACTATGTATATCAATAGATAATGCCTTAACCTCCTAAGTCAACTCAGGTAGTTTTCCCAACGGATGGGCTTGGATTACGACTAACACGCAAACACTACAGTCAACGAAGAAAAAAAAACATCGCGCACAACATATAAACCTAAAACACCTATGTGCATTCTGCGGGTATGCTTGAAAACGGCTAGACGACTATAGCATAAGTTTTAAGCGGCAGGCTGGATAGATATACTTCAAGAAAGCCTAATACTGCTACGGCAAACTGTGGCCGTGACAGCAGCACAACAGTTAATATATTTAATACTTAAAGTCCCCCATCACACTGGAAATGAGGTCAAAGAATCAGCTAAATGGATCGGCGACCATGTTCAATTATTAAAATAATGATGGCGAAGTTAAAATTCGATACAACGAATAGGTTCCTAAGACAGAAATACATAGTTGTTCGCTATTTATAGAAATTACTCAAACTTTGAAGATATTTCGATAAAATTTGGTACGTGATATTTTTTTATCCCAAGGACACTTTGGTTGAAATTTATCCATTATTTCACCTAGCCCTTATACAAATGTCCTCCCAACAAATTTCTCCAGAAATAAGTTGTACATGAAGCCTAAACTCGTTAACAAATTTAATGCAGATCGGTCCATAATTGAACATAACTCCCATATAAGGCCGCTGACGAAAATTACTTTAAAGAGCATAACTCTCTTAAAAATGTTGGTATCCAAATGATATTCAACACAAACCTGTTTCACATATACAAAAAATCATTTGAACGAATTTTGTGGTGATCGGTTTATAATTAGCTATAGCTCCCTTATAAGGCCCACTTCCCAAAATCTCTTTAACAACCATAAATCTCTTAATAATGTTAGTATTCAAATAAAATCGAACGCAAAAAGGTTTCGTATATGTATACAGAAATCATGGCAACTAATTGTATAACAAGCGGTCCATAATTAGTCATAGCTCCCATATGAGATCCCCTGCGAAAATCACTTTAGTATCTATAAATCTTTTATACATATATAAGTGTTTATGTCGACATAAAATTGAAAACAAATAATATTTATATACGCAGAAGTCATGCTACTACATTTTTCGACGATCGGTCCATAATAAGACACAGCTCCTATATAGAGACCATTTCGAAAAATCTGTTTATACACATATACTGGGTGTAAGATATTATATGGTCAGGGTTGACCGACTACACTTTCTTACTTGTTTTAATTAATTTAAAGTTAATTTAAAATCCTTTCCTTTACTTTCCTTAATAAAATTATTAATTACGCCTTCTTTGCGGCATTACTTGGTAGACCTTTCAATTTCTCTTCTCAAATAGGTCTTCTATCATGCATCTAACCAGTAGGGAGTAGACAACACCTTGATTGGCAATGACACGCCGTGTAAAATTGAAACGATTTTGCAATGCGGCTGGAAGTCCTGGTGACTTTAAAATAAGGCCTCCTGGAAGGCCTCTTTACAGCATCATTTCCCCTCTAGGAAACGTAACCGTCAGAGCAGGGACAGCCAAGTTAGAAAGTAATATGAAATTTTAATACGCCGATAGCCTTTTTAGTACTCATAACTAAAGTTACACTAGAAATGTCTCTTATATCTTTGCCATTATGGACAAGTCCTGATGGTTCTCACAACACACACAATTCAGACAGTGTTCCAAGTGTTTTTGGTACTACACGTTTTTTACTTCTCTGGCACACATGGACAGATTTATTTATTTATTAATGTTGCATCATAATTTATTTCCTTTCAAACAAAAACAACGACATGTTGTAGATAGTAAATGACTAATAATGCGAAATACAAGCAACTAAATATTATTACTTAAATACTACCGATATTGACATTGGAATTATAAAAAATATCTTTATGAATAGTTTTATTTTCTAACCCATAATTATCCCTTTCAAGTCCCATTTGTTGAATATATTCGATTTATAAGCAAACAAGACAGATAATTATCGTCTGAATGTTGCAACATGCCAGTGAATTAAAAAAAAAAGAAGAAACCTACACTTGGACGCTAAAATAATGGGAGTCGTCTTTTGTGTAATTTTCACTAAACTTGGAGTGGATGTAGTTTTACACTCACATGCATTTATTGTAAATTCATTCAACC
This sequence comes from Bellardia bayeri, assembly GCA_950370525.1. Taxonomy (NCBI): domain Eukaryota; kingdom Metazoa; phylum Arthropoda; class Insecta; order Diptera; family Calliphoridae; genus Bellardia; species Bellardia bayeri. The sequence continues at coordinate 32,686,402 of OX493266.1, forward strand.
ATTCAATCGCACAATTATTCATTCATTCAATTCATTCATTCGCTCATTTATTTATTTACTCACTACTCGTAAATATTTATTCGTAGTCGTATTATTAAGCTTTAAGTGCGAATGATTTCACTAAAGATAAGATTATTACAAAATATGATTGAATTGTGAATGTACTTTAATATTGCATGAATAAGTCAATTAATAACAAAGAAATCAGATTCGTTAATAAATATGTACATGTATGTACATATGTAAATGCATTTAAAATGTATTTATTATATCAGAAATTAGGTAAGAAATATCTGGATACATATCTAATTTGTGGTAACATTATACATAAATATTTCACCTTGAGGTATTGTTCAAAGAAATTTATTTTGAGAATTTTTTGTCATGTCAATTAAAGAAACTTACACATTTAAAGATTTCATAGCGATAAATCTTTTAAAAATATTACAAATACAATACAAGCAACTCATCTTTCACTCACCACTAATGTCTTATTTTATATAATGCCTGGTTGAGTTCAGGCTAATGCCTGACAGTTTATACTCGTATATCTATCTACTGACTACCTGTACTGTAGTTTAGTTCATTAAGGTGTAGTGGATGTTAAATAGGAAATAGTTGTACTGGATATTAACAGGCTATAAGGTCGAACATGACCCAATCTGATACCATCCTCCCAATATTATCGGTAGAGATACTGATACTGATATTAAAAAGTTACTGTAGTCCAACATTTTGATGTTTTCCTGCATAAAAAGTCAGAAATTAAAACAAATTAGAAATCTTTATTTGATGCCGAATTTTTTTTAGTTTTCATCTTCTTGCAAAATACTGGTATTATGCTTGTGCCACCAGGAAATCCGTGAAGTACAGGTTTCTATGACAAAATCATCTAATATTTAGTGACATACATACATATCGATGGTATCATGTAAAAAGGCCCTAACTCGCATATTTGAAACTTTACAGGAGAAGGTAAAAACATAATAGAAACTGTAATATTCAACATGTAACTTTTTTTGTACAACTGCTTGTAAAAGCGTTATTTGTTACACTATTGCAATAAATTTTTGTGAGGAGGTGTATTTGCATTAAATGCATTGGAATCTCAAAAAAAAAAACAATTTCGAAAAAATAGCGAGTTAGGGTCTTTCTACATGAGACCAACGATATGCTACCCCTATTTAGATACTATGTAATTTTAATGGTTGTTTTCCAATATATAAAATCGTCGGGTTAAGAAATATTTGTTTCATAATTTTATTTCTAAGTCACATTCGTTTTTTGAAAGGTCTTTAAAATATATACATATATACAGTATCTGAGATATAGATTTCCTTAAATGTCCTCATGAATATATCTGATATATTTTAATCCATAATTCATCTAGGCCATGGCATCTACACAAGGGTAGATGGATATCGTTTATGCCAGTAATTTCAAGAAATATATATTCACTGGTCTAAAGTATTTAGTAAAGATAGATATCTTTATCTAAGAGGTAATTGGACATTATCAATATCTACGGGTTAAAATTAGTTAACTGTTTCGTAAAGTAGATAACTATGCATAAACTAAGGATAACTATAGACATAAATTGACTTCCTTGCCTATAGAGATCCGAATTTGATCATTAAGCATGAGTTGTTATTTGTAGTCCGGGTTCGATTCCCAGCAGCTGCCACTCAAACAATAATGAGCAATTGCAGAGTTGTGATATAAAAACCTTTCTTCTTTCACCACCTTTACTTCTTTAACTATCCCCTTTCCAAAGAAAGTAGCGCAAGTATATCTGTGGGTTGGAGCTAAAAGGGTCAATGTCAAAATATTCACTTTTGAGAAAATTGGAATTGAAGGTTTTTAAAAAATTCGTTTTAGTTACAGCTGACACAAATTGCAAGCTGCACTTATCAAGTTTGGCTCAGACATATAACATGATGGCTAGAATACGATGGTAAAAAAAACGTTTGAAAAATTCAAAACTAAAAAAATAAAAGATGACATTGGCCCTTTTAGCACAAATTTATGATTTTATTTGAAGTTTTTTTGTGACATCGGCCGTCATAACAAGAACAATATCAAACAGAAAAGCACTATTTTTCAGTTATGTTGTTATAAAGATTATTGCAATCAAAGTACACCAATAGCCCGGTCTGCGTCGATGATTGGGACTGGACATTTGTATGGATTATTATTTAATTGGTTCCATAAGCCATTATTTAGGTGAAAAAAAAATTCCATTTTTTTAATTCTTTTTTTTTGGAAAACAAGTTTTTATTAAAATAAATTGACGCTATTCAGGGGCGAATTTTTCAAAGCACTTTTTTTTGCATGTGCACGCTTCTTTCATTTGCTTAGCAGGTATCGTTTTATTTCCCAATAGGGAAGTATATTCACTACCTTCAGTTTTTAACGACTTTCTTTTATTTCGGATCCAATTGGAAGGATTTAGATTTCGTTTTCTTGTAGCGTCAGCCTTATTTTCTCTTTTTCTGCCTCTTCGTGATTTGTTTGATTGTTTTTCAACATGACCATTTTTATCAAATTCTTCAATAATCTCTTCCGAATTACTGTCTGTCGGTACATATTCATCAGATTTTTTTTCAAACGGTTCTAAATCAAATAATTCTGATTGTATAGTTATTTAAATTAAATTTAAGCTTGACATTTTAATGTATCACTTACCATTTTCGCCAGTGTCACACATTTCTAAAATCCTCAGTGTCTCTGTCAGTACAAGAGACAGGACAGAAGGCCGATAACAGATTAATTTGCACTCGCGATAACCAACAAAAATAAAATATACAACCTTCCTGCGTGGGATAAAAATAGCGACTGTCAGAAATACGTATGTAAGTCTACGTATAGGCACTTTTGTCTAAAAAGGGGATTCCCAAAACTAAAAAGTATTCAATCTAATCAGCCATGTTTTTTGGAATGAAACCACTTTCAATTTGCTATGTGGAATTGTAGTTTTAAGAATTTCTAGGTTTGATTCCAAAAAAATTGTTCGTTTTACTTTTTCTATAGCAAAATACGGAATTAATTCCACTTCCGAACGAAATTAAACTCTGTGACATGGCTGTATAACTCATTTCTGACTTAAACACATTGATTAACACTGTTCACCTTATAGGGTAATTAATACGGTTCTTCATAGTAACAAATAATAATGGTCGCCAGAGTTGCCAGCCTTTGAATTAAAAAAGCAAAAAATTAATAAAAATACAAAAGATACAAGTTGAAGCTAAAAGGGCCAATGTCAACATTGACCCAATATTTATTTAAAAATATATAATTGCTAAAAGGGTCAAAGTAGACATTGGCCTTTTTAGCTTTAACTTTTATAGATGATTTAACCCTCCGATGAGTGGGAAGGTCCCTAGGTACCTTTTGGCCTACTTCGGCCACTATGAAAAAAACATGATTTACAAAAAAGGTCCGTAGGGACCTTTTCACACGGCCGTGAAGTTCAGAACTGTCACTCATCGGAGGGTTAATAAAGACATTGGCCAGCATTTTATTTCTGAAGCTATTCTGGGTTAAGTATGACTTAAGCTGTTTTGCCATACTGAAAGAGAGCAAGAAAACAAATCTAATGCAATGATTAACTCGAAAGAGCAAAATAGTGACATTGGCCCTTTTAGCTCCATTAATTGTCTGAGTGTTACTTCTCTTTAATAAAAAAAAAAATTATAGTTTCTAGCAATTTATTTCAATCGTTATTACTACTACGATGCTTAAAAAGGAGATATTACGCGTTTCCAAATCAAACTGATTTAATTTTTATTGTATTTTCAATCATTATGAATGTATAAAACCGAAGCAATTTTTACACAAATATTATCTCAACAAGTTGAAATTTTAGAACACAAAACATTATATGATTTATATGATGTCAATAATTATAAAAAGGTACGGAGGTACCTGCTAGAGGAAGTAATTGAAGTGAGTCAATTATGATAATAAGCAATATCTCTAAACACACCTTATACATTATATATGTACATACTTACATATGTACATATGTATGCAAACTGAGTCAATACAATAGCTCCTACAATTGTTTACAGAAGCTATAGCAATTTCTTCAGCCAATAACAATAACAACGGCAGCAACAACTTTATTGTCAACTTTATTTTACTGTCATAAGAATATTTAACAATAACGACAAGAAACAAGTATTCGTTCATTCGCTTGTTCAGTCATCTATTCATACCGCATTAGCCATGTTATAACTGAGATTAACATGCATATTCTACTCGTAACTATTTCAACCTTCATACATACTATACATATGTATGTTTATACTCTATCAAACATACACTACTGACAAACATACATAATACATATAATCGTACATACACACATATATTTCAGAATATAAACTATGCAGTGTTTGTTATAGCTATCAAGTCAATATTGATTAAAATTTAGATTTCTTCAAATCAAGCAGATGGACGCACTTAAAGGACCATGACCGTTTTTGCCCCATAAATAAAAAAATATCCTGTGTTTTATTCGGTAATGGCGGTGGTGTTATTTTTATTAATTTTCATTATTTAAGAAAGCATAATTATTTCTTGGTTGGATATACATACATATTAACATTGTAACTATGAAACACACTATGAGTGTTCAATTATGTACATACATGCATTCTAACAATATATGTATGTATATGTATGATTTATTAGAGTTTGTTATTAAATTGTGTCTTCTAAATACAAGAAGAGTTTAAGTATTGTTCTATAGGAGTTACATACATATTTGCATATCAACCATCTAAACCATCTTTTACACATTCTTTACATTCCTATTTACCACTATTCTACACGTACTTAATTCCTCGTTTAATACTCAGTACCTGTTTGTAGTTCTTAATGTATTTTATCTACTCAAGTTTTGTAATAACGAATGTCAATGGTTTCATATACAACAAACAAAAATATTAAAGGTAAAAAACCCAAAAAAAAATGGTAGACACTAGATGCACTACTACTACAAATAACAATAAAATGTCGACAATAAATCGTATGTGTGACATACTATGAGCCTCAAAAGTGAGTAAACACAACAAATTATTTGATTTTTTCAAGATAATGAAAATCCTAATGGTTGAATAATAGATTCGGTTATGAAAAAAAAAATTAAGTTGAACTATAATGCTTTTCATAATCTTAAAAAAAATCGAAAAATTCACTGGTGCTTACACACTTTTGAAGCTGTGTGTAGTTTTATTACACTGTTTGTTGATATATGTATATCTTTGCAGCACGCTGTGACATCCATTTTTTTAACAAATTATTTTTAATTAAATAATGGAATGTTTGAAAGTTCTAATTTTTTGTTAGCCATTGAAATAATGTTTAAAAAAAATCCAAATAAACCTTTGATTTATGTTAAACGCGTAACTGAAGTTGAGGTTCCCATTTTGGAAATATTTGTTGTTAATTTCCCAAAGAAGTTCAGTTATATATAATTGAAATTAATATTAACTAAATAAAGGAATTACTACATTAAATTGATTTGATAAGGCAGGATAGCAGGGTAATTACAATACTCCACCGAACCTGTCAACTAGGGTACAATTCCTTCGACGAAAAAGGTTAAATCATTGAAGGTCAAAATAAATATAAATTCGGCTCTCAAGCTCAATAAAATTAAAAACTTTTTCAAAATATTTATTACATAAAGGAAATTTCTTATTTTGTTTTTAACATTTTGCTCTCTAATAGGTTCACGTAAACCCATACGGTTCTCGTCTTCAAGATGGAGATAGGAACAGATTGGTTGGTATCCCGCTTTTATGCTGTAAGTCGCCTATGCAAACTTTTTGTGTCTGATCAGACCAGATAGTCTGCTTTGACTAAGGATCGACGTTGAAGTGTGTATTTGGTTTGGTTTGGGCCAATTATTATCATGCATCACAAAGACTATGGACATGGATAGGAAAACTTTAAGGCAGAATAGCTGTGTCTTCTTACGGAAAGGTTTTTGAAGGGCGTCTCTTTAGCTAGGCAGAAGATGTACAAAATAATTTTAATTACAAGTTACAAAAACAAATCAAATAAATTGTAAAACATAGAAAATGCTAAAATTTACACGAAAATTTCTCTTACACGAAATTCTTTTTTGTCTTTTCGTTGATAGTAGACATCGAATTAAACATGCTGGTCAATTTAGACTGATACACAAGAAATGCAATATTATGTTATCAATGAAACTAAATTCCTTCGTAGAGCGTATGTTAAGTAAACCCCTCACAACTACAAGCAGATATAAGTGCCTTAAAGCTGAAAAGAAACCCAAGTTAATTGGCAATATGGCATAGAATGGAATGTCTGAGACACTGGCACTGGAATCGCAAGAAACAAACCAAGATAGTGAACATGACATCAAAGATACTATAACACAATAAATTGTCCGTTTATTCATTTCGTTGTGTATGCTAAAGTAAACTGATTTCAACACTCTATTAAAACTACAGTCAAATAACACACGACTGAAATGGAAGAATGAAGAGAGGAATACGACAGCGGTGATTGGACTGACTATACATACTATAATTGCATTAAAGGAATCATTTAATTTTGAAATAATTTTCATTCCGTACAATTCTTTATTCTGTGTTTCTATACCATTCAACTTTTCTATAACATACAAGTACTAAAACCAAAAGTAATAATGAAGAAAATAAAGTTGAGCGAATAAACAACCCCCCCTTGAAGATGGGGGAAAAAATATTGTAGAAAAAAAAACCCAGGATTGAAATTAACAGCTACAATCGGTGCTTAAACAATAATTCCTACTCAATTAACTCGGGATTTAATGTGGCCATAGTTGTAATTATAGTTCAGTTTGCCTTATGGAGCAATGACACCACTGGGTTAATAAACTTGGAAATTTCGAAATTGAATTAGGAATTTTCTATTTTAAGTTTTAAATATAGAATTTGATTGTAATCTAAAAGTAACTAAACCGACAACAACTTTTATCAACAGATTTTTCTTTCACACAAAGCAATAAAAATTAAATGTGGAAAACAACGAGTGTGTGTATGTAAACAACGTGATACTTTATGAGCGATGGGTTCAAATAAACAACCACCACACAAGTCACCATCTTCACGTTTCCAAAACATACAAAAACACACAACCACAGTCACTAACGTATAACATAAAGAAACATAAAGACATATTTACGTTTGTATTTAAAGCAAATGCCGTGTAATTTTGTACATACATATGTACATACATCCATCCATACGAGCATATTCTCAAACATGTCAATAGCAAAGGCAACAGAACAGCAGCACAAGCACAACCAGTAGAGGCAGACAGAACCAGCCACAGCATCTAAATTCCCCCCCAGCAAAGATTTTTTTGTCAGTCTGCCTACCATACAGCTGAGTGTTTTGGTGTGTGCGTATTTTGTAAAGGTAAAATATGTACAACACAGTTAAAACGAATGCCGAGCTTCAAGTACATATCCAAACTTAAATGTGTGTTTGTGTGTGAGTGTGTGTGAATGTCAATGAGTGTTTGTGTGTGAACATATAAAATGTAATTGTAACAAACGTTATACAATGTTGTCAAGCCATTACACAGCGAGACAAACATATGTATTAATCCATCCAGCTATGTAGCTATTCATACCTTCTAAACACATAATACATACATACATACATACATAGATAGTGATGTATCTATGTACATATTTTTATGCCGAATGAAGTGTATGTTTGAATGTAATAAAACAAATACTTACTGACGACAAACATAGAGGGCTACATACGCCCTCTACCTATACATATAAATATGTATACTTACACACATTTTTATAAATACAACTCCAACTATAATTCATGTACACACTCGTATGTACATACATATGCATCTGTGTATGAACTTTTATTAACTAAATGTATGAATGAAAGACGTAGTGACATTTCAAAACGTGCCATCATCGTCATCTTCATCATCATTTGGGTATTGAGTGGCTGGCTAAAGGGAAAACATAAGGAAACATCCTTTGACTTTATCCTGCTACATGCTTGTTTGTGCAATAATTCATACAAACTTCTCAATACAGTATTTTTGTTTTGGCCAAAATATTTTCCTAGTTCTTTAGTTATTTTGCAAATTGTATTAAATATTTCAGCAAATACTTGGTAAAGTCTTCTACAAACCGTCTGCATTACTTAGCTGTAGATAGCTAATCTATTATCGGTTATATACATATGTATATAACTCCTCATTTTGTAGTAATTTGGATGAGCACCTACTACTTTTACTGATAACGATTTCTGCGAGACCGGAAGTAAGGACACCACCATGTTTATGTAATGCTGTTTAAGTGCTAGATATTGTGTAAGTAGTGAACAACCAGAATTAGAATTTTCAGTTAGTAAATGGTAATGAAAGTTTTTGCTGAAAAAAAAGTTGATTTTGGTTTCTTAATAATAATTGTAAACGTTAATATACAGAAATATCATTTATCATGAAAGTCCTTTAGCATTCACCATTTTATGTAAAATTGACTACTTAAACACTTAAAATGGCTGCCCATTACTAATAAGCTTACATGAAGGACTCACAGAGCCATACATCAGTGGTTTAGTGCAATAAAAAGAAACGTCTTACAATGATTGCCAGGGTATTGTGCGTACGTCTGGATATGTAGAAAATAGGTTGAACTAATATGAAAACATGAAACTTATACTATATATAACTTTTATATTAATTATCCGAATAGAAAGGCTAATATATGGTTATACAAATATCCAAAGGACTATATGTATCTGAATACACCATCGACTCGCCTGGAGTGATTAGCTGAATCCTTAACTTTATGGTTGATTTTATATGACCTGGGAAAAGTTAACAAGTCAATTGTTATTCAAGGTCTTAAAAATTTTAAAAAGGATGAAATTAAGAAACAAAATATTTTTGGTAAAACATTAATGACTTCAGAATGCGGCATACAGATTCAAAAAATAATCAAATTTCATTTCATCATTATCTTAATGGGATAGCACATATTTGTTAGCGATCAGAAAAAAATTTTAAAAATAGTTGATAATCAATAAATTCTGTCCTGCAGCACCAAAATATGTCCACGATTTTAACCATGAAATAGTTAAGAACTAATTCATGCTGTGAATAATAACTTTCACTGCATACATAAGAGATTCTCAATCATGCGGTGTGATTATTAAGGAATCAGTAGCTCCTGAGAATGAGCTACAGTGTTGCCAGAAAATAAATTTCAAAATATGCTAAAACTTGAAAAACTAAGTGCTAAAATGTTCTACAGAAAAAAAATAAGTGCTAAATTTGTTCAATGTAACAATACAATTTTTATTTTAAATGTTCCAAATATAATTTATAGTTTTTTCTAATTTTGTTCATAACAATTGTTGACTTGTTTTAATAGATTACATTTCATATATTAATTCAAAAATAAAAGTTATTTTTTATTTCTCCATAAGTATTTTTTGGAGTAGAATAGTAAAAAAATTTTTCGAAAAAAAAATTCGTTTTTATCAAGCAAATTATGCTAAAGAGCATTTAGCATAATATTTAAAAATTTCAATGCATTTTCGAGAAACAAAATGCTAAATCTAGCACTGAAAGTGCTAAAATGGCAACACTGATGAGCTATACTAAACACATTTTTGAAGTGTTAAACAAAACGGTGACACGGTGTGGGAAATATTTCACACCTTTAATATACATTATATCTAAACTATCATTACACAGTCAGGCAGAATCAATTGTTTCTTGGGAATAAATCTGACATTTCTAAACGGCTAGTGCGATCGAGATGAAATTGTACATGAGCGTAGCTACGTAGTATTCCAGTTTTAAAGATTGACTCTACAAACCCTCCAGAGGGGTAGCTGTGAAGGCAATTTATTTCAAAACGTACAACTTTTGTTTTTAATACATTTTCTAAGATCGAAAAATCAACGATTTGAAACAAATAATATGTGCATTTAAACCGCAGTATCAAAGTCTAATATGAGGCTTCTCGGCAACGTACAAGAAAATAAAAATGTACTAAATGGTGACTATATTGATTCGTTGGAGCACCAGCGCAACACAACCCACTGTGTTTCACTCCCTAAAGATACTACAATGCATGAGTTCTATTAAAATTAGGGAATTTGTTGTTCCCGATACTCGCAAATGAATAACTTACCTAAAAACATTATTTTTTGTGGTAATTCGACCACAAATTTGTATGGACAGACAGATCGATTGAGAAAGTGCATCTGAGTAGACATTACTGTTTTTATGGCCTAGAATACGATTTTATAAAAAAATTACACTGAAAGTTTGACACACACAGACACACTGGGAAAATCCATTTGGTAAGCATGCAATAAATATAAGAAATTTATATTTTATCGACAATTTTAGTGACATAACAGAATCCTTTTAAAATATAATCAAGTTGGAAGTTTTCAATATGAAAAATTACAAGATCGCTAATTCGAATCAGTACATTTTAAATTGAGTTTAATAGATCTAGTTAAAAACTTAAAACAGGTAAATATACAATTTTTAAAACTACTTAACCATATATGTATCTATATACATATATATGTGGGTATATTATAAATTTATTTATAAGTTTGTTTGTTTGATCCGCAGTCACACCTTAAGGATCGTAATTTGCAACATAAATATATTCTTAATTGGAAGAATTTCAACATTGAAATAAAAATTTGATAGACGGGAAAACTTTGAAAATTTTTCTTAAATATTGATTGCCTTTGTTATCAAGCAACAGCATTTTTAAATTAAGTTTTTGTAGCAACAAAAATGGTGTTAGAAATGAGATTTTCTAAAAATCTATCTGCGGGTAAAAATTGGATTTTCGTGTTTAATATTAATAAATGATCTGCAATGACTTATAATTTTAAATATCGATATATAAACAAGTAAGAAAGTATAGTCGGTTAAGCCCGACCATATAATACCCTACACCCAGTATATGTATAAAACAGTTTTTCAGAAATGGTCGCTATATGGGAGATATAATCTATTGTGAACCGATCATACAAAAATTTAGTGTCATGATTTTTGTGAATATAAATATTGTGTATGTTAGTGATTTTCGGAAGTGGGCCTTATATGGGAACTACGACTAATTATGGCGCGATCATCATAAAATTTATAGACGTGATTTGGCTTCATTTACTACTCATTTGTGGTGACATTTGTTTGGATACTTGCATAATTAAAACATTTATGATCGTTAAACTCTAATTTCGGGAGGCCTTTTGTATGAGAGTCAGGTGAAATAATGGACCAGTTTTCCCCAGTTTTAATCCCATCCATCCTTGGACCGCAAAAAATATCACGTATCAAAGTTAATTGAAATATCTTCAAAATTGCGACCTGTACTCTGCCCATGATATGGGCAGCCAGCCAGACGGACGGACGGATACACATAGTGATTCTGAGTCGAGCGGTATACTTTAAGGTGGGTGTTGGACTAATATTTTTGGGTGTTACAAACAAATCCAATATAGGCTATAAAACAAAACAAAAAAAATTTATAAAAAACAAACATTTGCGAAATTTAAACTGAAAAGGTAAAAAGGGTCAAATTAGAAATGTAAGTTTACAAATTGTCAAACAACTTGATTGACAATCTACGATTAACTCTAAACTAATGATCACGTAAATGTGTGAAGAAGTGAGGAACAATTTCTTTTAGGAATACCAATCAATGCAAAATTAAAAATGTCCAGTGGTCAGAAATAAAAAATGTAAACCCTCTGACAACGACAGATACAAAAGGCTAGTACCTAACATGATAATTATTAACGTCAAAAAATACAAAATATGCTTATTCAAGTAGAAGGTATGAGTTATTCATATTGTAAATAACTTCCCAGCTAGCAATTGGAAAATTGTTTTTGATAATATCAACAAAATGAGTATTTTATGATTGGCTTAGATGACCAAACACTGATTAATCAGTTTGTCGATAAAAAAAAAGAAGACTAAAAAAAGACTCATTTAAATGTTTAGAAAGCGACTAATTTTAAGAACAAAAACAAAATCTGCTGAATGTGCGGAATCATAATTTAATCACACAGATGTTCATAATATGACTGTTTTTAAGAAAGTGACAAAAATGTGTCGCAGAGTTCAGAAAACCGAGTCATAGAAGACTTTTTCAGAAGAGTCGCTGCTAGGGTACCATTTTCTCCCGACAAAACATTCATTTTCAACTCAAAAGCGAGAGCATAAGTGATTATTTTAATCGCGCGGGGGAGTCAAAGAAGACTCATATTTGATTAAAAATTTCAAAAAATGCTAGCTGGGTTAGAACATAGGCAAAGTATGTATGTATGTATGTTTTTGCTTAATTGTATTGTCTCATATTATTTCAAAGTGTTTTGAAATTATCTAAATGCTCAAAGTAAATATATAATTAAAATGACGTGTGATAATTCTAAATGATAATTTAACTTCTGAATGTTATGATTGGCGTCTTTGATAGTATTTTGAACAAACACATTCTCAGCAGCAATTTGCCACCATGAAAACCCATGAAAAAAGGGTGTTGATCTACTTGTTGATCGTATGAGATCAAAATTAATTTTAAAATCTTAATACTTAAAAGAAAAATACATAAATTAAAAGATAAGCGATAAACAGAAAACAAAATGTTGCTGAAACTTTAACAATAGCAATAACAATAATAACATCATAATGACAACAAAAAAAAAAAAACAAGAAAACAGAAATAAACATGTTTACTTGGATTATTCTGTCTACTTGAAAAATGAAATGTTTTTGATGAAAAGCGAAACACACAAGAAAAAATACACAAAACATACATACATACATACATACTTGTATGGATCTGTCAGATACAAGTGTAAAACAGAGTGTGTGTGTGTGTGTGTGTGCGTGTATATGTAGCACAAACACAAAAATCAAACGCATAAAGCGGCAACATGCGATAAAGAGCAAAAACAACGTTAAATTCTCATCATCACAGAGTAACAACAATAAGAACAACAACAACCATATTATGGTGTTTAGAAATTAAAACCAACAAAAAGTCGGAGAATGTGCAGCACAATTAAGCAAATAAAAGTAAAAAACGTTTCTACTTAGTTGAGTTGTGTTTTATTTAAAGAAACAGCAACTGAAAAATTCTGAAAAAAGCAAAAACAAAGCTAAAGACAAATGACCACAACGTTGTTTAACAGTGAGCTACAGATACTTTATGTAGATTCATTCACGTACACAATTTGTTTGCAGCCCAAACGGCAGAAGTTAAACAAGACGAAGTAGAAAAAAATATTATGGTCATACCGACAACGAATAAACCACCAACCAGCCGTCTGACCGACCAACATACCATTCAACCGACCAGCCAACAAATAAGTATATTATCTCCCAAAGGTTTTGTTTAGTCAGTCATTCGGCAGCTTAGTTCAGTTTAGTTAAGTTTGGTTTGTTGACTTCAACAACAAAACAAAAAGTAAAAATATTGTATATGACACTCTGTATTGTTTTCTTTGCTTTACTTCTCAACAAAACCAAAATATAACCATAAATGGAGCACATATCTGTGAGATATTCTTAACGCCTCGAATTGCTAAGAGAGTGTGTTAATAGACGCAAATTGTTTTCAAAATACCCAACAATAGGCTTGAGCATAGTGACAAATAAGAGCAACTTACTCACACTTTCGCTTTAAATGAGAAATGCATACATACATATGAATAGGTATTTAACAATACTCAATCTGTATCTCATGGATACAAATTCTATAAAATCACACAAATAGTTATGAAATCCATTTAACAAAAATGTATTACAAATAAAAGAGAGTTTATATCTGATTATAGTAATAGTAATAGAGTAAACGAGCCAGTGAGAGAGAATGTAAATATGTTTTTGGAGAGCGAGTCCAGTGTAATTAGTATAAATATGTTATTGTATATATTTAAGAGATATTAAAGAGTTTATTTGTGTATTTCCGGAAACTTTTTAAGGGATAAACGGTAGTTTATCTCCCAATTAATGAAATGTATACAAAACAACAATATAAATAGCAACAATAACAATAACAACAACACTCTCATCAAAATAAACTGATACGACAAAATGTATCGACAAAATACTAATTAGGGAATTTAACTGACTTTAAATGACTTTTAAAAAAGTATCTTAAAGATAACTACTAAGCGTAATACAAACTTTTACGCAGTTTAAGTAACTTAATGAAATTTCTCTTTAGCTGTGGCCTGTTTAAATTTGCAGTTTTTATTTTAATTTTTTTTTTACGATTTTATTTATGTTTATGATTTCATTTTATTTTAATAAACATTTTAAATATTTATTAGTTCCGAAAATTTTTACAGATTTTCCTACTTACTATTTTACACTGGACAGGTAGCAAAGGTAAAACAAGGAATATTAGTGTGTGTGTGTTTCTTTTTTATTTATTTTTATCTCATCTCTATCAGATTTTCAATTAGGATTTACAGGGCAGTAGACACACTTTAAAACATCTGCTACTTCCTAAAAAAAAACACACACACACACGCACATACAAATAAAAAGAAAACACACAATGAAGCCAAGGAAAAGGAAACTGAACAACACTATTTAACGATTATTGTCTTTAAGTAAGTAAGTCCGTAAAAGCCTACAAGTACGAGTGAGAGGTGAATCTACCAAACACACAAAAAAGGAAAATATGTATGTATGTATGTTAAAATGTTCGTTCTGTTTTCTTTTGAAACTTTTTATCCACAAGGAATGAAAAATTCACAAACACACATGACACATGTAAAGGTATGTATGTATGTATGTACATACACACCTATAATGTTCGTATGTGTGGGCATAATTTGCCTTAAAGGTTATCAAGGTTGTTGCCACAGTATAGTATATTTTTTAGTATTTTAAATATGTATGTTGTTGCTGTTGTAATATTCAGTGCTTTATTTATATCGATGTTTGTGCATGATTTTTTTCTTTTTGTATACAAGCGTATAAATATTCACAAGTGTAGTTTTTTCTATATATGTACATATGCATGTATGTATGTACATACATTTATTTTATGGCATTATCACAAAAATTAGTATGTATGAATATCCAAATTACAAAAAAAAAAAAAAACAAAAATTTAATTTTTCAAATTTACTAATTATGTAAATAAACAATTCCTCAGAAAAGTCTCTAAAATTTTTCAAAACAAAGTTTTGTTTAAACAAAAGCAAACACATATACATACATACATATACATACATACATATTGTACGTAAGTATGCTATCAATATTTAAATAAGTATAGATTTTTATTATAAACAAGTAAATTCACAGTACTGGTATGTGTAAGAATACAAACCACCCCTCAGTTTGATAATATTTTAGTTGTTGTTGTTGTTGCTTTTTTTGTTTTTGTTTTCTTAGTAAAATTGAATTTTAGGACTCACTAGTGACTTTATATAAATACTTTTCAAGCTACAAAACTTAATTAGTGAGTTATATCCCTCTTCTAGAATTGTGATAAATATTATTTATCCAATTCACAGCGGCCCTGACTGTTGGAAGATTTGTCTTGAAAGAGAATTGTTTCTTTATTTTTACAACGAAGTCAAAACTAATTATCAAGATATAAAAATGAAAATGTGTAAACATAGAAACAGATTCTTACTTATCAGGTTGCTAAACATTACTGACATTACTTTGATATTTCATGATATTTGTTGGTGTACGGATCGGAATACTGTAGCGCACGTGTTCGGGTCAAAGTTAAATTTTCAGCCTGACATACTGCAGACATAATTGGGCCATAATGGCAATTTAAAATTATCCACAAAAAACATTGTACATCGTTCGCCATTATGATACACAATACAATTCTTGTCTGAGTTTATATAAAACGAAAGACCTAAAAAAAGATTATTTATTGAAACATGCTTAAACAAAAGCAAAATTGGGATAATTTGAAGATGAAATTTAATGAAACAGTTGTACGTAAGATATTCATAATCTTGTATTATTATCAATGACATTATGATGGGTCTTTGACTTCGTTTACATCACCACCGTAGCCTTGCCTAATTATATCTGTCGGTATGTCTGAATAAAATTTTAAATTTTGCTGCCCCTCGGCTATACAGACTTTAGGGTTGGTTGTGACTATTATTTCAGTTTTTATAATAAATTAGTGCGAGTATAAATAAACCGAAACTTTTATAAAGAAAAAACATAGATTATGGAATTTTAAAGAAAATATTAAATTAAATATTTGAGTTATGAATTCAGCTATAATCCTTTAAAATTATTAAATACTTTTGACATTTTTAACCATCGAACACTTTGGAAATTAAACCTTAGTCAAACCTTCTTTCATCATCATCATCAGTTATCTCTGGTGTCAGTTGTTGCATGAGAAAATTCCCGATAATTTCTCGATTTGGCGCTGCATGTACGAGATAAGCGAAGCTTTTTTGTAAAATGTAATTTACAATTAAATTAAATTTTGATTTCTTCGAACTTTTTTTTTTTTTTGATAAAATAAAATAGTTTTTTCGAGCTCGAGAACAATTATTTGTAAAAAAAATATATATATTATCTATTAAATTATTTCTTCCAATATTTCGATATCCATCGGATATCATTATCAAGGAATGAGTTACAATTATATTTTTAAGAGACCTATTATTGTCTCCACATTCAATAATGAACTAACACATTTAACTTCACAATTTTGTTAAATAAGTGGACATTTGCCGACATGCTAGAAGTGAACATTACTTCATAACCACAAATTTTCTCACTCTGTATAATTCATAATCGAAATGTCAAAGAAAACTGATCGATATTAAAAAACCATTCAGAAAATATTTTTCTAAATTCGCGAAATGTAAAGGCAATGCCCTTTCGGGCACCTAAAAATTAGTTAAACATGCACTTAAATGAAGAAAGTTAAATTATTTCGGCTAATGTACGATATTGTAACGCTAATCTCTCCAAGCAATCTGAAAGAAGTTTCTTGCATTACAAAGTACTACTGTGTATTAGATATATGTTTTAGGTTGATTTAATAGAACTATAAATTTGACTTTACAATAATTGTAGGAATTGTTGAAAACAATAGTTGCTCAAGCATGACTCAATTTAATATTTAAATTCATTTATAATGTATCCATTTATATATTTATTTACTCGTACTAACTAACTAACGACTTGTATTTATAAAATATGCGCTCAAAGTTACAAATAAATAAAACAATTGAAAATGATTCATGTGTTTCATCTAAAGGATGGCGAAATCGTTTTGTTTGCTCGTTGTTCGTGATATAAAAATAATCATGAATAGAGAAGATTTCATTTTATTTTTACAATCTATGAACATACATACATACTTACATACATATATGTATATATGAATGTATGTACGAGTACAAATACAATTGTATTCAATAAAGTTGATATTAATATAAATAAGATGGAAGATTATGTTCAAGTATTTAGTGTCGTTAAGACGTAAGAATTTACATTGTTTTCTTTTATTTTGAATAAATACATACATACATACATATGTACATAGTATATTAAATATATGTATGTATTAAACTATATATTATATTATATTTTACTGGTATTACCTACTTCTATGGATTGGATGTTGGATTGTAGTTTATCTGAAAGTGTCATTGAATTTAAAATAATAAATGTAATAGTACAATTTAATAAATAATAATAAGAATATAAGACCGTTAATAGGAATTTCTGTATATACATACATATGTACATATATACGAGTTCATATATGAATGTCAAATTACTTGTGGTGAAGCCATTGACTGATAACAAGAGGACCATTTTATATTATTGCGGTCAATTGTTTTATAAACTTTTATACATAATTATAAAAAATTAATTACGAATATATTATTCTGAAACAATGTGTTTCTATGACGTATAGCTTCGTGCTAAAGAAACGGAATATGTATGTCAATATTCAGCCTTATTATGAGTGTCGTTTTCTTTTTAAGACAACGACTGTTTCGTAATAGATTAAAGAAACAGACAACGACTGTTTCGTAATAGATTAAAGAAACAAATTTAATTTTTTCTTTAATATATTACGAAAGAGTCGTTGTCGTAAAAAGAAAATGACACTCATAATAAGGCTGATTATCTAAACAATTTAGTTTGAATTTCATCGGAATAACAAAACACTTGTTGCAAAACTACAAGACTGAATGTTTGATCTATTCTTATTATTATAAATTATAAAAAATAATATTAAAAACTTTTACCAAATCAGGAAACTCTAACAATTTTATCGCCGGATCAAAAAAAAAACTACTTTTGTTAGGGATTTTTCTAAAAAAATATAGCGAACCCTGTATTACTACTCCTTCTTCTATGATATTTGTTTGAAATTTACCCTTCAACGCCTATTTCGTGCAACGACCAGTTCTCTAATTGGTGATTTTTAATTAATTAGAGAACGTTCTTTTGAAAGTATTGATCAATATTTTTTTTAGTGAAATTGTCTTCTTGAACCTAGTTCCGAGAAGAAGTTGATGTGTTTTTATTGTGTCTCCATTGAATCCATTTAGAGCTTTTTATACATTCGATTTGAAAATACTTTTTTAAAATTTGTCTGGAAAATATTCACTGTAATATGTATAAATTTCGTAAAAGGTACACAACAAAAACACTCATTACCGATGCAATATTAATATTTTTACATTTCACTTCTTAAACTCAGGCAATTAATATGCCTATATATACTTGCGTTACTTTCTTTGGGAAGGGGATAGATTGAAGAAGTAAAGGTTTTGAAAGAAGAAAGCTTTTTATATCACAACTCTGCAATTGCGCATTATGTGTGTTTTTAGTGCAGAATTGCAGCGCCTCTGGTGGTGAGTAGGCGCATTAATGTTAAATCTTGCTTTTATAGCCTTTATTTAATTATTTTACTTCGGTGGCGTTTAAATGCTATACCACCGAAGGAGGGCGCTGTAATAAATAAATAATTATCAGAAACTGTACTTGAGGTCCATAACTATTTCTTAGTGTAAACGTGACATGAACTGATGTTCCATTTATTTAGTCATTCTTGTATGCGATTAAGTCTAGTTTGTATTATGTTAGAAGCTTCAGAAGGAGAATCCTTGGAAGCCATAATAGCAGTATCATCTGCATATGTTGCTATGATCCGATTATATTAGACCCGACACACTTCATTGTGGAACACCAGACTTTATCAATCTAAAAGTAGACTTTTCGTTATTTACTTTTACATGAATTTTTCTTTCATGTAGATAGGATTTTAAAAGAATATAAAAGGAGCTGAAAATAGTTTCTTAAGCTTGTATAATAGATCTGAATGCCGTATCTTATGAAAGGTTTGCTGTATCCCTTTCCGTCCCTACCTACACATATGTATAGGTAAAATTTACGATAAGTTTATGTAGGATTGGCTGGTTTTTTGCAACTATTTTTAGTCTGTTCATAAAATGTGCTGCAGGAGCATAATAAATTTATTTCTATGATTTTTAGGGACTAAATAAACTTTGTAATTTCTTAGGACGAAAAGGGTTATATCAATCAATACAGCAGAACAGTAACGTTGTCGCTCTAATGCTTTCGAAATTACATCAATAATGCGGTGACTGATAATCAGATATTATACTGTGTAATTCTAATACAGGCAACATTCTTTCTAAGATCCATTTTTCAAACATTTTCGAGAATATCGGCAATAAGCTTATTGGCCTCTGTGAGATTTTTAAATGTTCCTGTTAATTGGGTTCATGGATCATAATAATTTTTGCGTATTTCCATTGAGACGGAAAATAATATAACCTTAGCACCACAGAGTTAAATAATGTTGCTAAAAGGTACTATAGCTTTTTTAGACAAGGATTTTTATCTTTTTTGAGCATATGCTGTCGCAACCGGAACATTTGTTATTGCTGATCTTATGTATTTGTTTTTGAAATTCAGTAGGGGTAACATGCTTAATTGAAGGAGTCACTTGACGAGCAACTTCTTGGAACTGCTCAATTTCATATTATTGTGATCTTTGATTTATATCAAATGGTTGGAAAACTTTTTCCAGATATTCCTTAAATGCGTTAGCCTTAGATAAATCGGATCTACAACAAGTTCCATTTTCATTTTTAGGAGAATATTACGTTTGGTAGGACGCTTCAGATATCTTGTTGCTTTCCAGAGGTTGTACTAATCAGTTCGGGTTGCATCCAAATTCTTTAAGTAATCTTTCACACAATAATTTTTTTAAAATTCTTTAAATTTCTCTTCTAGATGCATTATTAAAATTGGTTTTAACGAATGGATTTCTGGTTCTTTGGTATATTCTTCGTAAGTATCTTTTATTCATTATTATATTTCTAATTTCGCTAGAAATTCTTACATTATATACATACTATGTATGTATGTATGTATGTACATACAATAGGAAATGAAAAAGAATTCAACGAATTATAACGCAACTTAGACGTTTTCATCGACCCTGTTTTCATAGACTAGTTTTAAAAAACATTTTTGTTAATCTTTTTGAAGAAAAACTTAAAACTAAGTAAAAAATTAAAAAAAAAAGCATATAAAACGACCCTGCATGTATCTACTAAATTAGATATTGATAATTAGATCACAATACTTTAATTGCAGTATCATTGTTTTTCATAAACAACAAAACAACAAATTAGTAAGCAACACTTTGATGTCGTTTTCTGATTTCAAGGTAGTAAATATGAATATTGTGATCCAGAAGCGAATAGAATTGATCAGTTACAAGAGACGATATCTTAGGATGCACCAGCTAAAGGGGTAAAATGTCTTAGCTTGTTGTTGTTATTAATTTACATCATAAAATTTCCTTTTTACCTATTGACGTTATTTAAAATATGTCGTCATAGAATAGATTTTGTTGTTTTTGTTTTCGATATTTTAACAATGTTTTTTTTTTCTATTTCTATACCACAATTTCTATTGTAAGTCGCCGACGTAGTATCTCTTTGCCGTAGTACATGTGTGTAAGTGTTTGTGTGCAAACAAATTTACACGGAGACAAGTAGAAGAAGAGGAAGAAAAAAGTATTAGCTACTTTGAGTATGAAAACAAGCTACAACAACAACAACAACAACAACAGTGTAAGCAGCAGAATAACAGAAAACAGTCTGTGCATTTTGTAGATACAAATATTTTTATTATTATATTTTGCAGTTTAACGTCTCTGCCTCAGCGTCTCTTTTTTTCTTTAGCTTGTTTTTTTGATTTTGTTTTATTTCTATATATGTAAATATGTATGTATTTACGAGTATGTATGTATGTATGTAGTAGAAAATATTTGTTGCTTTTGTTGTATATTTATTTGTTGCTACGTTGTAATTGCCATCGTCATCACATCACAACTTGTGTTGATTTTGTTCGTTGGTTCGTTCGTGGTTGTTGTTGTTTTTGTTGTTGTTGTGTCCCCAGTCTTGTTTTCATTGTTTACCGCCTGCGGCTCTTTGGCAAATGTGGCTCACTTTTTTTTTCATTCTGTTAGTAAATTTTTTTGTACTTTTTTTCATTTTCATTTTTATTTTTTTGGTTTTTATATGTTTTTGTTGTTTTATAGTTTTTAAATTGCAGCACATTATGAAAATGCATTTTCTGTTGCTTTTGATAAGAATTCACTGTGTGTTTGAATGAGTGTTTGAGTAAGTGAGCGAATTTGTGTGTTTAGAATTCATTTTGCTATCTCTTAGAGATATGTATGTATGTACTTAGTAGTAAGTCTGAATCTACTTCTACTAATATTATATGTAAGTATGTATGTATGCATGTGTATATCTGTGTATCTATGAGTTTGTTTTATTTTACTGTTTTTTCTTCATTTCAGTTGTTTATACCATCAAGTAACAACAACAAGAAGCTTACTTACAGTGTGTACCTATATACAAAAACCAAGAAAATGAAAACAAAAATCCAGCATAAAATATAAAAACCAAGAACTATGAATAATCAGAATTAATCTTAAAGCTTAAGTCTTGCAAATCTTTTACCAACATTTTATTTTTTACAACTATAGGAATTTCATTTTGAATTTTTTTTTTTTTTCAGAAAAGCAGTTTTCTTTATAACTTTTTTCATTACCGTGATTGTTTTGTTAGTACAATTTTATTACAAAAATACATACATACCTACATATATACATATTTATTATATACATACATGTGTATAGACATATGTATGTAGGTATACTATACATATGTGTATAGACATATGTATGTAGGTATACTATACATAATAATAAATATGTATGTTTGTATGTATGTATTTGTAATTAGAGTTAAATATTAATATTAATTACTATTAACTCACTAGTATTTTGTGATGGGTTTTTTTTTATAGCAGAGTACTGATTCTACCAATAAATTTTAAATTTAAAGGGGCAGTAGAAAATCGTTTGTAACCTTGACTTTTTGTTAAATATATATGTACATACTAGGGATGCCAAACGGGACTGGTTTTTCAAATCAAGGGATTCGGGATTTTTCTTTCATATTAAAAAAACTGTTTATTTAATTCATTATTTTAAAT
Source organism: Bellardia bayeri (assembly GCA_950370525.1). Lineage (NCBI taxonomy): Eukaryota > Metazoa > Arthropoda > Insecta > Diptera > Calliphoridae > Bellardia > Bellardia bayeri. Next base: position 32,709,031 of record OX493266.1, read on the forward strand.
AAAAATACAAGAAAAGAATTAGTTCATTGAATTAAAGTAATAAAGAAACAAACAAGTCACATACATATATTTAATATTAATTTGTTTAAAAACTATAGATTTTCATTTATTAAAAGTTTATAAACCTTTAATAATTTTAAAAACAAAATTACATTACATACATAGTTTTTTTTACTTTGTACATACATATACATATGTATGTATAAATTATTAGGTTGACAAAAATTATATGTCATTTGGCTTTTAATTTCTATATTTATAAATTTAAAAATAATAGAATATTAATGATCGTTCTTTAAAAAGCTACTCAAAAATATTAAGGCATCTAAAGTGTCATCAGATAATCTTGATCTAGTTTTGTTACCAATAGATGATGCTGACAAAAAACATCGTTCACAATCAACGCTTGTGGGCAAAATTGTTAGCAAATTGTTGTATGCTGATTGCAAAAACAGTCCTCTTTCACCCCCGGAAATAAATAATTCAATTTCTTTTTCAATGTTTGATTCCATGCCATTACGGACGTTATTAGGTGTTTTGTTTGGACTTCTGCACATTTCAATTGCATTATTTAATTTTTTTATGATTGAAATATTTGTTTCCTCAATCATTGATAAATCCGAATCAGAATCATTTGAAGGTGAGCTACAGATCTCATTTCCTTTAAAATGAGCAATCAACGTTTTTAACTAATTTCTAATAGCAAACATTTTTATCAAATTCTGATTTCAATTTTGGATTTTAATTTTAATTAAATTGAGTAAATCATTCTATGTACTTTCTTGGATTCTTTTAAGGGAGAGCTTTCACCAGTTCATCACTTAATTTGCAATCACTTTTTGATACCTCTTTTAGCATAAATGAAAGTGCAGCATCGGCTTTACAGAGATTCATATCACTGCGACAAGGGCTTCAACTGTTACTTTAATCGGATTTAAAATTACAACTATTTGTTTAAGTAAAGCAAATTAATCATCTGTCATTTGTTGAGTTTTTAAATCAATTAAAGCTTTTTTTATTGGAATTTCCAGTTCCAAAAACCGTTGACACATATCAAATAGTGTGTTCCAGCGGGTTTGGCAATCCAGAATTAATTTCAATCGCAAAAATATTTATTTACTGAATAGCAGCCATTCTGTTCACATTAATTTATGTTAAGTGTAGATGTTTTGTATTTGTGTATGCCAAAAAAGCAAGTAAAAACAATGTCTGGATCTTTTAAACAAATAAAAATTTTCGGGATTTATTAATACCGAAAAATTCCGGGATTTTTTAAAACAAATCCCAGAATTTTCGGGATCGGGATTTCGGTATTGCCATTCCTAATACATACATATACATACTCGTACGTACATTTTTTGCATTCACATTAACTAGATACATATATTGAATTCACAACTAAAGATTTTATTAGAAATGTAAGGTTAGGTCAGCAGGCAGCCATAATTAGTAGAGCTCACTGAGGTCCATTCGGTGGTCCTTTTGTGTTGCCTGGAAATAAATAGATAGAAAAAAGGGGATAGATGTTGTTAGAGACAGATAGTGAGTAGATGTAGACAGGAAGAAGTAGAAAATGTCGGGTCCGGAAGGTTCAGCAGAAAAGATGGAGTAAATACTCCGAGCCGCTTAGCGACCAATAGTTTCACTATAAGTGAAGGGATTGAGTGTCAGATCATAATAGCCAATTGCTATTTCTAATGACACTAAGTCACTTAATTGTGATCGTTGTAGTTTTAGCATGTACAACGTTCGTCCCCTATTTAGCCTAGGCCAGATTATTCGTGTGATTGCACAGGTGTGTTCGTTTGCCCACCTGGTTTGAGCAAGCTCATAGTAAAACTTGCTGATTATACTGCATATATGATTAATGTCATCATCAGGTAGCATGGAACCATTATTTGCTTAGTTATCAGCGACAAGGTTTCCAACTGTGTCTCCATATCCACGCACCCAAACGAATGAAAATATTGAATGTCTCGTCCTCCTATTTAAGGATATTCGGCATTCCTGGACCAAGTTCGATGTATTGTATACACCAGTTAGATACTTTATTGCAGCCTGGCTATCAGTATATACTTATATGAATATCCCTGCCTGATATTCTGTTATAACTGATCCAGTTAGCTGCATGTAAGCATTTTAGTCGGAGAACAAAACGAGAATAATAACGTACAGACAAATCCCGGTATAATGAATCGAACTCCGATATAACGTGCAGCAAAATCTCATAAAAGATGTACAAATTTCGACGATGATTAGGCCTCCCAAGGTCAACGTTTTATTCAAATATGAAATCTCGATATAACTAATTTTTCAATTTAACAAAATGGACTGACAATATATCGTTCGTTATACCGGGATTTGGCATTAAAACAATTTTGATATTAAACCAGAGACCGAAAATATCTCGTCCATTTAATCAAAAATCAAAATTGTGATTTATATTTTAATTTTAAAAATAAATCACTCAAAGTAATTGTTATAAATTAATTTTTATTTACATGGTTTGGTATGACCTTTATTAGTTTTTGTTGTTTTTTAATGCTTTGGTGAGAGACAAACTATTTCAATTGTGGTTGATATTTGCATGGAATAGAACACTTTCATGTTTCAATTTGGAAGTACATATATCTTCCGACATAAGATTCTTGAATAGCCTACTATTAATCAGTAGTGATATGTATGTATGTATGTCAGTGATTGATTTTAAATAAAATTAAATAGAACTGCGTTAAAATAATAACATAAAAATCATAATTTATGACTTTCTTGTAAAAAGTAATAAAAACAACAGAATAAGTTAAAATTAAAATCATTTTCAATCACTTCATTGCAAAGTTAAATTAAGTAGGTACATATTTCAAATGACTGAAATATTGCAAGACTTATCTAAAATATTTCTAAATACCTTTGTATTGTATGTACATACATACATATCTATCTATCTTAAATACGAACATTGTATGTATGTATTTCTGTATGCTTTTGCAGGCATGTGTGATTATCTATAATATTTGATGTTTAAAATTTCAAAGATACTGTTATGCTCACGGGTTTTTTATACTTACATACTCGTATATAGATACATATGTACATTGATATGTATGTATGTATGTATGTATGTGCATTTATTGTGAGTCGAGTGATGGTATTTAGTTTGTACATTTTTTAACATACATACAACATTCATTACAATTTTACACTGATAATTATGCGCTATTTTGCATGTGAACATTGAGACGTTTTTTTCTTCTCTTATACTTTTGTTGTAAAAAATTTCAAAATATAAAACAGCAACAACAAAGGCAGCAAACTAAAACAAAATACATAGTATGTACTAAAAATGGAATAAAAATACAGAAAAACTAAACACACATACAAATGTACGTAGGTATGTATGTAAGTAAGAATGAACAACGAATAAAACCCCCAAACGTTGAGCATTTCTAGAGGAGAAACCAAAGCCATAAATTCAATTTTTATTTAGCCATGCAAGTTGGCCTGATATGTAGACAGTCATTCAGTCCAACCAACCGTTAGTCAGTGAGTCAGTCAGTCAGTTCGTAGTAGAATACTGAACAATAACAGCCGGTTAGGTTAGCACAAGCAAATCCACATAAACTGAGCATTTAATGTCTGTGTCCGTCCGTCTGTCGAATTGTTTGTTTGTTTGTTTGTTTGTTTTTATGGTGGAGAGCCCCATCCACACACACTCACGAATACGACTGATTGTATTTGGGTTTGTTGTTATTGTGTGATTGTTGTTGTATTTGTATCTTTTGCAAACAAGTATCTATGAAATGTATTTCAGGGTCAGTAGACGACAAAATGCGGCGTCACTACTACTATGTACATACATACGTTCATACATATGCATACATACATATACATTCAATATTGTTTATAGAAAATAAAAATTATGCTATTGCTGTTGTCATTGCTTTTGTTTTATTGTTTTTGTATTCAATATTTATGTAGTTGTAGTTGTAGTTGCTTTTGTTGATAATAACTGGAAGTGAAATACAAAACGTAGGACAGCAACAAAAACAACAATAACTAACAACAAACAACATTAGCTTTAAACTGAATGTACATACATATGTATATGTATGTACGTTGTACTCGTACAATGATTGAATAATTTTCTAAGTAAATCAAAATTGTTTAAACTATTTACCTACATACATACATATGTATGTATGTATGTATTTAATAAATATGTATGTAGTATGTAAGCATTTGTACTGGCAAGTACATAGTTGCCAAATGTCATTTAAGTGTGTAAGAGATACCTACCTACTTTATGCAATAATTACAAGTTTATGTTGGTTTCAAAATAATTTGTCATGTCTTTATTTTTGTTTTGTTAGCTTTTGGTTGTTATTTAAGCATACAGCTTGGAATAATTATGGCCCCTTCTTAATTACTTTTTAAATACTTAAATTTAAGTGCTTTTATAAATTTAAACACAATTTACACATCCACGAAATACAAATCCATATGTACATAAATGTATATAAATGCAACTCGATACTCTTTCTTTAAATGTTTACTATTGCTCTTGAGTTAATGCTCTTTGTTAGCTGAAATATTCTCTTTATATGACTCTGTTGGTTCTCTTTTTTGACGATTTTTTCCTGTTCTTGTCAACTAAAGCAAAAAAACATTTTTTCTCTGTATTTTTTAATCGCATTTATGACGTTCATGTTAATTTGATTTTTGTTGGTTCCTGCTGCCGCTACTGCGTTCTGTATCTGCTAGATTTTGTGCTCAAACAATAAATGCCGGACAGACAGACAGCCACAGCACAGCCACTTTTTTAACAAGTGACATCATAAAATTAAACGCTTCATTTGTATCAGCTGTGAAAATTTATTTACAATCACACGCACACATTTCGACAAAAGAGCGTCAACGCTCTGAATGGTTTCACTAAATTCAATTCTGGCTGACTGACTGCCCGCCCGGCGTCATAGCAGAGTGACTGTCAGACTAAACGAATAAATATGAATTTCATGTTTTTTTTTTTGCTCATACTCTCTCTAATGTTTATTGTTGGGTTTGATTTGGTTTGCCGTATCGTGCAAGTGTTTGTATGCGTGTGTGTGTGTGTGTGTATTTGAACATTTTCATTATTTATATGGTCTTAAATAGTAGATACAAAAGTGTTTATTTATTTAATTTTTTTCTATATGGCGTTGTTGTTGTTGTTTTTGTTTCTTTTTGAAGAGGGGTTAAAAACATTTTAACACTTTTCATTAATTTTTCTTTTTTTTTTGTTTGTTTCTTCTTCTGATTCATCTAGTTCTTTGTGTTTGTTGTTGTTTTCATATGTACGTTTGTGGCTGTTGTTTTATTGAAGTGGTTTAATTTGAAATTTCGTATTTAGCTCATAAAAAAATTGGGTTACTTAAATGTTTATGGCTATGTCATTTACTGAATACACACACACACACACACACACAAATATAAAGTTTTATTAAAATGTTTTTTTGTGTACGGAACACCCAGGACAACAACTTTCTCTGTGTGTAAGTGTGTGTAAAATATTTATGTCAACTGGAATCCCTGACGAAATGAAAGACGCTTCTGCAATGTAGACAGTTTCTTTGGTTCTACGAGAAGGATTTCCATCAATCAATAAAAATAACTCAATCAGGCTCATGGCAAAACAACTGTCCAATAAGTAACTCAAGATTAATAATTTATATTTGATCAAAGTTTCAGGTGAAAACATAAGAATATATATGTAGCTAGTTATTAAAAATTAAATTGGCATCCAATTCACAACCTATGTTGTATTGTAGTAACCATATAATACCCTACACCCAGTAGGTATATGAACAGAAACACTTTTTCCGTGAGCGATTTGACCTAGTGTGACCTTGTTTTATCCAGCTTAAATAAGGTTCAATTCATTAACCCCAATTTACACGATTAAAAACGACTTACTGTCTATTTTAAAATTAGTTATGTTATATTATTTATACTAAAATTATACAGATTCAACCATTCAACCCAGCAAGCCATATGAGTCCGAAAAGAGTCTTTTCTGACACCTTTTCCGGAGCCTTCATGCTCTTTATGAGCCCAAAAAACAATCATTATTGCTCCGAAAACCTTCAGAAAAGAGGGTCATTACATTCGAAAATGGTCCGTCAGAAAGAGCTCTTAGATAAGCAAATTTCTCTTTCGCTCCGAAAATGCTTTTTAGTTGGACTCTTTTCTGGCTCCTTTTTCGGAGCGCTCCTAGAATGGTATGCTGGGCAGTATGTATTTTTCTTAGCCTAATTTTAGTACTCGTATTTCGAGAATTTGTGTTGTGCATTATGAGGAACCTCGTGTGTGTGTGTATATAATGATCATAAGAACTTTAGGCGGTGTGTCATATTTGATAACGATTTTCGCCAATTTACTGTAAGGAAAGTGTGACCTTGATCATTGTATTAAACGGTACACTTCTTTTCTTGACGCTTCTTTTTATGTTATTGAGTTGGCAATTTAGACTTAGTTTAACACTACGATTTTAGTAATGCTACAAATCAAGTAGAACTGCTATGAAATTGTTTTGATATGACTATACTACTCAGTAAGATCGATGAACTAGGCAACCTGTCGTCGCATTTAGGATCCAAGAAGGTAAGCTCAGATATATCGTTCATCATATATTCCTTCAGAAATGTATGTATGTCTTAACAAATGCAGAGTCATTCATTCACAGAAAAGGCGAAAAATTGTTTCCTCTCCCGTTTCTGCGGTCCCAGCATAAATAATAACGACAGTAACTGTTGAAAGAAGGTCTAAGTATTCTAGTGTGCGTACTATGGTATCCAAATTGTTCGATTTTTTCTTTGTTCGAATAAAAGGAATAATTCGAATAGGCGATTTTAACTTGCTCAAATTAGTCTTATTGATGAAATGTATATAACGGAAATTACATTACATGGAAACAAATTTCCCGATCGTATAATTTTAAGAAATTGATCTGTTGACCGCCCTCATCATGTGATTAAACACCAGTATATTATTTTTTATGTTAAAGATAGAGTCTATACAGACCCAACCGAATCGATTATAATATCCTCAAATATATGATAAAAGAATCATATAATAATTGTCTCTCTAACACAATAAACATTTAAATTGTGTTCTTACAAATTTAAAATGTCATCATAAAGTATAGAATTATTCCACATAAAATTATTCGAATTATTAGGTATTCGAGAATGGTAATTTTTAAATAATAATTCGAAAAGATTGATGTTTGACTGTTGGCTAGCAGGCACCGCAGTGGTGCAGAGTTTAGAACGCAAAGAATTCTGATGAGAGAATGTGGTGATTCTCGAAACATGTAAATTCAACCCAGGTTCAATCCCCAGCTCAGCCAAAAAATTATCAATAACATTTTAATAGAGATTTCATGTTGTAAAACAATTCCATCAGTAAAAATAATTTAATGAAAATTAAATTTAATGAACTCGAGCCCGACTAAATAAATATCAAAATTTTAAAATTAACTGTTCGAATAAAAAATAATAATAATTCGAATAATTGTTAGATTATTCGAATGGATACCCTAGTGCGTACCAATCAACCAATAACCTATTAACTCTTTCATAAGACTGCAAATAGGATTTCGGCCTCTATTAAAGAGTTTCACATTATATACCAGCATTTTATAATATTGCATAATACAGTATAATCTCGACAATCCGGACAGTTAAAAACCATGTGGTGTCCGAAATATGGGAATGTTGATATACTCATATAAATTTTCTGAAAATTCTTTCACATGTTGCAAAATTAGTTAGAGATTTTCATCTGGTAAAGTTTGGACTCTTTTTTCTTTTTATACGTAATATCTCTGAGGCTTATAAGTTTTAAAATATTCCCAGCTGGAAGCTCCTATTCTTCGCAATATTTTATACAAATATTAAGGGGAGATATGGCTTGGGAATTGTTACATACGAAATAATGCAACGGCATATATAACAGCCGTGTCTTTATTCAAATGTTTACCGGCTTTTATGTACGAGGAGGCTTAAGAAACTTCTGGTGTTAGCAGCGTTGTTGTGTGGTCGTAACTTTGATATAATAACTTTGTACTTTTATTTATCTTTATGTACTTTTATTTAGCTTTCAATAAATGAATGAAATTAGTGTTAATACGCGTGTACTTATTTCACCCCCATCCATAACAGGAATGCTGTGTTTTTGGAACATTATTGGCATATTCGCCATTAAATGATTCAACCTCATCATCTTCTTCACTCTCATCGTCTGTGATTTTAACTTTATCATTAAGTCAATCGTTAAACTCATTGGTACTTCAGGTACTTCATCCTCTGAGTTCTATTCTTCATCATAAAGAATTTTATTGAAACATTTTTTTAACATATTTTCATCAGTTTTATCTCAAGCATGGCAAATCAAAAAGACGACGCTTTTCAATGAAAAGGTCTTAAGAGCGTCCCTTAAATTTTCCGAACTTGATAAAATTGCGGACAAAAAGCTTTTAAGATAGTTTATTTTTAAAATTCGAATAGCATTTTGATACATTGGCTGCATCAGTGCTGTGCAGTTAGGTGGAAAAAACATAATGCAAAATTCGTTGTTCAAATCTGCTAGTGACTTTAGATGGCATGTTGCATTGTCTACAAATACATATTTTAATGATAACGAAGCCGATCTGAAAGAGTTTTATAGGGGCATTTGAAGATTAGCGTTAACGATAGCCAACCTTCAAAAGGTATTAAAATAAAAATAAATTAGATCAATTCTCATAGCTTGCTAAAACGTATATTGTTCTCTACTCATTTTTTGTGTACATTTGCATGAAATGTGCCAGAAGTACATAACCATTATTTTGCATCTAAACAAACTTTTTTACGTCGATAAAGAATCTCCTTATGGGAATGCAAAATATTCCATTTTATGATATTTAGAAGTCTGTAATGTTTTATTCGGAGGCGTATGAGTTTATATTTAATTCAAAATTTTAGAGCATTTCCGAAGATTTGTAATACATACATATTTAATATGAGAACTTTCCAACTCGAGGTTTCTCTTCTCAGCGGACAAAATGGGTAGAAGAGCTAATTACACATGCTAAAAGAATAATTCCTCATGCTATGCCTTCTCTCAGAAGGTGTTCTGAAAGCAGTTTCACACATTTAAAATTGCATTTCAAAACAATAGCAAACATGAATGGTTTTGCAATTATTCCTGTATATCGTCACGACAACAACAAACTATATTTTGCTTCCTTTGTTATACGAGTAATAAAACTTAATAAAGAACGCGTCTATAAATTTATGCCCTTATTCATAAAACTTACAACAGGTTTATAACAGGTTTATAAAGCAAATTTCCATACAAAATTTGTTTTATAAACCTCTTATAAACCTGTTGTAAGTTTTTATGAATAAGGGGGACAGTCTTTTGTGAAAGTTTGTGGTGTAAAGAATGTGTGAAACAGTATTTTATTTAAAACCCGTCTTATGCTAAATTCATAAAGAATATTTTCCATAATAAAATTTTTAATTTATCAGTCCATTAATTATGCCTTCTATTAAGGATTGCCTTTCAATTGTCCTTCACAAATAGGCCTTCCATAAGGCTTCTAAACAGTAGGGATTAGGGAATGCGGCTGGAAAATAAGGACATTTGGAAGGCCTCTTAACAGCATCTTTTTTCCGCTGGGTTATAAGTTACCTGGTAAAACAACACCTTAAAAAATACGTACATACAAACATACGTACATACATAAATATGTAAGTACACGTACTTGCAACTATGTAATTAATTATGTATACATAAATTAATATGATTAAAAAAAATATGTTTGATTTAGAATTCAAAGATGATAATAATTTGCATGGGAATCAATTATTAATTAGTTCATGCATGATTTAATATAGGGTTTTCCAATAAGGACTTGACAACTCAAACTTACTCTTCAGTAAATCGATTGTAACGTGTGCTGTGTGGCTTGTGGCACCGTCTTGTTGAAACCACATGTCATCCAAGTCCATGTGTTCCAATTCGGGCCAAAAATAATCGCTAATCATTGCGCGATAACGATCGCCATTCACAGTAACGTGACGATCGTTATTGTCGACGAAAAAATATGGCCCAATGACGCCGCCGGCATGCAAAGCGCACCAAACAGTAATTTTTTGTGGATGAAGTGGTGATTCGTGAAGCACATGTGGATTTTCAGCAGACCAATAACGCATATTTTGCTTATTGACGAACCCATTGAGCCAAAAATGAGCTTCGTCACTGAAGATGATTTTGCGATGAAATTCATCATCTTGGTGCATCTTCTCCAGAGCCCAATCGGAGAACGTACGTCGACTCAAATGGTCCATCGGCTTCAATTCTTGAGTCAGCTTAATCTTGTATGGGTGTAAACCCAGATCCTTACGCAAAATTCGCCATAAAGTGGTCTTGGGGATGCCCAGTTCTTGAGAACGCCGCGGAATCGACTGATTTGAATCGTTTGCTACGGACGCCTGAACGGCAGCGATATTTTCGGAACTTCGACCAGGCCGTTGTCTCACTGGCACGACAGCATCACACAATGAATATGTAGACTCAAATTTTTGCACTAAACTTGTTATTGCTTGTCTACTAGGGCGATAATTACGACCGAAAATTGGAGTTAACGCTCTTAAAGTTGCGGTCACCGACTCCGAATTTCGGTAGTACATTTTTATAATTTCCAAACGTTGTTCCTTCGTGTACTTTACCATAACGAAAATGTTAAGTTTACTGAAAAAAAAGAAAGCAACAATTAGATGATCAGTGAAATAGTGCGTTCACAATTTAAATTCAGAGTTGTCAAGTAGCTATTAGAAAACCCTATATATGAGATTCCCATTCCACTTAAACACAAAGAGAGACAGACGAATACAGAGACACTGACACACAAACATATCTCTATACTAATAAACACATTTAACTCCAATAAAGAGTAACAATTAAAGAGAATCCATGGACAATAACCAAATGCATAATTAAATCAAAAAGTTTCTGATGACAATTAAAATGTCCAACAGCAAAAGTTCAACCCAATTAAATTATGTCTCCCCACACTATCAATATCTGCATCCAACAGTAGAATGCCGCTCTCGTACTCATATATACAGTAAATATGTAAATACTCTCATACATGCAGATACACAACCAGACATACAGAAACATACATATGTACATAAATATGTGCAGAACGACATACATACATACATACATACTTAGATACATTTTCATTGAAATTCTTATAAAAGAATAAGGTAAAGGAAGGAGACAGAGGAAATTCTATCATTGTGAGTGACACACTACAAATATGAATTGCAACGGACACACATACATAAATTCCACAATTGCCCAAACTGTTCTTTTTTTTTTTTGTTGCTCTAACAAATAATTTTAAATTTTCACTTTGTTTATTTTTCCAATATGTACATATGTATTATATTTGTGTTTCTTGGTATTTTATTTGATATTTACTTGTACATCCAACCAACCAACCAGATACAAATTGAAAGTGATGCCAACTTGCTTAGGTTAGTAGCACTACACGTAAAGCCAGCCATTAGATGGTTGGTTGATGGTGGACTTGAAGGTCTGGTTAGTTATTCCACGAATCTGGCTCTTTAAAAATTGCAATAACGAATAATTAAGTGTTTGTTGCATGCTGGAATATTTAAGGAGAGTTTGTTCGAAAAAAATCTTTTATAAAAACTGCAACCACAACACATTTTTTCCAAAATGGATGTTTACGTTTACAAGGGAAATATACCAAGTTAGGATGTATGTATGCGGAAATATTTCTGTTTCATATGCAACAATTTTCATATTTGCGACACGACTTTATCCAAGGTTCATGTAAATGGATTAATACATGTATTAGATTATGTTAGGGTGTTAGGGTCAATTGTAATACCATGGCTCCTGCTTGATATAAATTTAATAGTCTGATTCTTAAACGTCAATAATATCTAAAAGAAACCACAGTTTATGGTTAACTGTTTGTTATCTATTGCGTTCGATTTTAGATTCCACATAAAACAGTTTAATGTAAATTTACTGAAAATTTTAAATTAATTAATTCAAAATTGTATAATTGGGACTATGTATATGTTATGTATGTCAATGTTACAATACGAGTATGTATATGTATGTCAATCTCCCCAAAAATTACTTGAATGCTAAATCGTATAACATCTATTTTATCTCGATGATTCAATTATTCTCTTATTCGAGTTAAATAATTAATTAATTGAGTTATTCTCCTGATTGGTTCAAAATTGTTGGTCTTAAATGTTTTCAGTCACATAATGGTAGACTGTCATAATTCTGAACACCAACGATTTTAAATTAATGGTTTACTTGTAATTTTTTCAAATAGATAAAAATTGTAATATTTTCTTCTCACATATGTACTCGTATATTGAGATTGCCAGACAGCATACTTCCTCATGCACAACTAGTATTTTTTACTACTGTTACCCCTCTCAGTATGCCCGGCCATTGTCATACTAAGGTTACCTCATCCCTCAGTTCCGAATTGCAATCCCCTTGTTCCAATCTTAAGCTAGAATTATGAATATCGCAGCTCTGTGGTTTGTTGTAGTATTCGTTTCCACATTTATTCAGTTGGATTTTAACTAAATACGAGTACTTTTGCTAAACGCGCACTAAACTCTTCCTTCTTTGTATGAATTTTATGAATTTATTTGGGATTTTCGCTTCCTTCCTAAATATTTTTTCAGTTGGTGTTTTGTCGAATTTTAACCAAATTTCTTGTTGCTGCCTGCCACAAGCAGCAGTTACGAGTAACACAGAAATAAACGTTCGTGTAAGTTTCTTTTGGTTTTTGGAGGAAAGTATATTTTGTATACTTACTATACAGTACTACATATATGTACGTATGTATGCAAGGAGTAGTAAATACATATAGTGGTACTTGCTGCTGTAGCTTACAAATGTCATATGGTGGATACTAAATGCCGAGTTTGGTGGAATGGATGATGGTTGAATGAATAGATGGATGACTGGCTGGATGGTTGTATATTTTATATGAAACAAATGGTCAAAGATGTACGTATGTATGTACGTGACATATGTAAGTGAGACATACATACATACATACATAGATAGATAGATATGTATGTATGTGTTTGTAGACATTCGTTCGTTTTACATCTATAAGTACTTGCTTACTCCAAACAAATACATAATATTCTATTCTATTGTATGAATTATTTTTTCTCTATAGAATGAAAAATATTCGAACAAATACATATACGCGTCCATACATACGTACAGAGCCAAACTGCCAGATATATAGACATACAAATAGTCAGTGAATCGCTCATATATAGTAGAAGATATAAGGACATACATACATACATATAAACGTTCAAAGATCTGATTGTGTTGTTTGATTGTACTCGTACCATGTACATTTAAGTATTGTTGTTTGTACTTTCAGTCTTTGCCTCGATTCCATGATGGACAAGGTTTTTTTTTTTGTTCCTCATTTTCATTTCTCTTGCCTGTTGTTTGTTGTTTTTTTTTTCTACTGTTACTGACGAAATGACTGGCTGTTGAACTCACCTTTAGACTGTGTATTTTAGTACGATATTTTTTCACATCAAACATTTTTTATCATTTGTTTCAGCTACTGTTAGTTGTCGTTATTTGCTGTTTTTTTTTCGTATTCTCATGATGCCAGTGTGTCCATTGTGAGATTTTATATATTATTTTGGTTTTATTTTGATAGGATGACGAATTTATGTACCAGAGAAGAAAAATGTGAACCATAAAATGGTAAGAAAGTACCAACCTAAAGTTTCTATTAGAAAGTACCAAATTGTTGATGTGTTGGAAATTTACAATTTGAGGGGTTGAGTATATTAGAAAACACTTGAAGGTTGAGGTATGAATTCATATAATAAATATCTATGTATGTCGATGTTAAAAATATCCAAAGAGGTTCCTTCCTGATCTGTTATTTGATATCGTGAATAAAAATTCCACATGAAATTTGTTCCCTTTTATTTTTTTAACATTGAATTTTAATGGGAAAATGTGAAAAGGGAACAAATTTCATGTGGAATTGTAAATGTTCTTTACTACACCATTCCCAATTTTCAAATGTACATACCTATATCCGGTTATTTCCAACCATTGAGAATTAATAATTTACTTTAAACGGCTACCAGATGAATATGAAATGTATGTATGTACTTAAAAAGTAGAGTACATAGTACTGAAATTTCCATCACTGGTTAAGTCTGCATAGCAAGTACGAGTATGAGGTGTAAGTATCAGCGATAATAATGTACATACATAGTTGAATTGTTTGTTGTTGGGATGCTTTAGTGTGATAATAGTGGTGGTCGTTCTGTTGGATACTGGAATGAACGGTTGGATAGATGAATGGTTGTATGTATGGCAATATGAATGTAAGAGCTTAAACATGATTGCTACACATTTACCCATTGCAGACTGTTACTGTTATGTGAATGAGGCTGGTGTTGGATTCTGGATGAGAATGATGACTCTTCTTCATTTTATAAAGTTTGTGTTATTTTTTATTTTTTTGTTTCCTGATGATTTTGATTGTGATGTCGACGCGTATGATATTTAATCGTTTAGCAGTGGATTTCCATTAATGCTTGGTTTTTTGTTGGTTCTTTATTTGGTTTCTGTTGTCTCCCCTCTTCATCAATTGGTATTTGTTGCCACACGTATTGTTCTGGACTTTTGAACGAAATTCTTTGATTCGATTTTTGTGGTTTTGTCTTTTAATCCTCTTCTTAATGTTGTTGTTGTTGTTGTTATTGTTGGTTTTTCTTGCTGTGATTCTTTTTTTCGATAAATTCTTTTGTTGTTATTGGTAATTGGTAAATTTTATAGAGCTTATGAAGGTACCGTAAAAAGGTTGCTTTTATATCTAGTTGCAGCAACATCTTTATTAGGAAGTTTAGGCTTTTACACCTGAAATACATTTAATTTTGCCGAATGATTTGTTTTTT
The DNA here is from genome assembly GCA_950370525.1 of Bellardia bayeri. Taxonomy (NCBI): domain Eukaryota; kingdom Metazoa; phylum Arthropoda; class Insecta; order Diptera; family Calliphoridae; genus Bellardia; species Bellardia bayeri. Next base: position 32,724,081 of record OX493266.1, read on the forward strand.
TTTTTATCAGATCATTTAAAATAAACATATTTTTTACTGATAATTAAGCTTTGATAAAAATGGTAAAGTAAACTGTTTTATTAGATTTGAGGGATAGAAAATTCATTCTTTAATATTTTCTAGTTAAAAAATATAAACAGTTTTTAGGTTCCTGCAAACTATTTTGTATAAATAAATATTGTCAGAAAAATGTTTATATTAGAGAGTTGCACAATATTCGTGTTTTTTGAAGCACTTAAGAGAAAAAGCGCATAATCGAGCGCTTCAATAAAAGCGCTCTTTTGAAGCAGTAAATGCGTACGAATAAAATATACAAAAAAGATGCATTTTTAGTGCTGACAACGAAGAAGGTTTTAAAGCGAAAAAACAAAACTGAAATTATAGCCTACAGATTTACGCATGACAACGAAAGTTAGTCACAAAACGAATATCGCGCTTCTCAGTTACTATGAATTTTTCTTAAGCAAAAACCTTCAGATAGAATTTGGTCTTTGATTAGTGTGCGCGAAGGGACGTAAAACACTTTAGGAAAGTGCTTTATTTTCATGTTTGATTAGGTTAAAAGAAGCGCTTATTGTCAGCAGAAAGTAGTCCTCCAAACCGGGAACACCTCATACAAAAATCATGCATCCCATCAGCAGGTTTGAAGCGATTTGAGGTATGAATTCATACATAAAATCTGCTCCTTTTGGAACACATTTTTTACTGGGTAGTTAGATGAAAAGTTGTCTTTATTATTAAAGCCACTGCACACATTGTTCTGAAAAGATATCGCTCATATCTATAACTCTCTTATCAATTTGTATGATGATATTAAACTGGCTGCTTAACTTGCTACGAATCTGCTAAAATAGAATTTATACTGTAGATGTCGAACGGCTCTAAAATGAAAAAAGAAGAGTTCAAAAAGCGTGACATTTGCACAGATCGCCCTAACTCAAATCTAAACTAAAAGATTGCACAAAACAGACTTGAAAAGGGCGATTCTATTCTAACGGGTGCAACATTTAGACACTTTAAACGTCTTTTACTAATAGAAAGAAACGCATTTTCAATTAAGTTATTTCTAGAAGGGGTAATATTTTTCTATATACTATTGTTATCCATTTACAAGAATTTATATGAAACGACCAAATAGCCACGAGAGAGCTTTAAAGTGCATAACGGGTGCAACAAAATTGGCCAACTTTCATAAGATCATACCACAAAAATACAAAACTCTGTTAATTTTTAAACTTTTATTGTATTATTCTTTTTTATTGTGAAAAATGAGATATTAGACGATGATTATCAAATCAAACATCGTAGAGAAATATAATCCAAGAACTAGAAATTTGCTCTTTAAGCCATGACGGGTGCAACATGCAATTATGACGGGTGCAATGCGTCTAATTTTCACATAATTATTCAAAATATTGTTATTTATTAATCAACAAATAAAAATAAACAATAACAATTTACTACATATTCAATACGAAAATGATAGCGGTTACACCGCATCGAAGTTATTTCAATATATAAATCAGCATGTTGACATATATATTAAAAAAATGTTTGTGCAAAGATGTTCGTACAAAGACTTCGCGCGACATCAAAAAATCTTGAGTACTGTTAACAAGGGCTTGTCGGGACTTTACAGCGGTCCACACTGTTCTTTTTATACTTCCAGCTAGTCTATCAACCGCCCCATTGCATTTTTAAAATCAATAAATTTTCTAATAAACTAAGAACAATTACTTACTTTTTTTTAATATCGCTGATTGATAAATGTTTGCAGTTCAATATACAAAATAAAAATATGATCACAATCTGGCAATAACAGCTGTTTTGAACAAGTATTAGTTACCACGTATGAATTTTCTGTTCGCGCCAAATATATGAATCTTAATGCTTCGAAGTGCACAACAAATTTATATTTAAGCTTACGTCTAAAAAAATTATATCATTATAAAATATAGATATTTTAATTTAAATTGCCATCAAAAAAAGTATCAAATAGTGTGATTTGAAAATTTATGTTAAAAGTTGTCTAGAAAAATTTAATCACTGAATAAATATTTAGAACATCTAGACGCAACTTTACAATGGGATTACTCATTATGAGGAGCCACCAAAAGTCTTAAAAGATCTGTTATATAAAACTGGTTGGACACTTAGATTGGGCATGAATTAATACTGAAAAATGGAATCGGTTCGTTAATCATTTGAAAAAAGTATTTACCCCAAACACATCAAATGGAACAACTGACTTACCACCAGTTGAACACTATTTTGGAACCCTACGTTTTGAGATTCGAGAAATTGAAATGGCTATGATTCAAACTCTCAAAAAGCGCCTTGTAGTGAACGTATACATTGTTTGGTCACTGTAATATTTCACACCAAAAAACTGCAACGTATGCATACATGCATTATTTATGTTTGTGTGCAAGAGCAGCAAGTTTGTTAATGACCGCTAAAATTGAATCGATCAGTTTACACTATGCTGAAATGAAAAGTCAGCATAATTTGGACTATTACTCAAATATTCCAAAATAATTTCGTTCCATGTTTAAAGTTTATCAATTTGGTTTTCGTGAACGTCAAGGAATAATTGAACTGGGAGATAAGAAAATTATTTAAATTAAGAAAATATTGTTTGGCAATATGTTTGCCATGTTAAACTGAATGCCGGTAGATTTGCTGTTGATACAATTGGTCCTTTACTTTGCAGAGCTCCGAACATTTTAGGAAATATTAGAAATATCGCCTAACATTAACTGGTATATATCTTTGTTTGATATAAAATTCTCAAGACTTCTCCTGAAATACATATATTAATCTTAAATAGCAAAAAGTTTACCATTCCGGAGATTCTAAATTAGTTTCAGACATTGAGAGTAATTCTTAAAATGATAAAGTTTTTTATTACTAATTATATGTAGTATTAACTTATTTAAAGAATGTGAGATATATACATACATACATATGTACATACCCTGCAGGAAATGTCAATAGTGAAACTGTACTGATTTACTATTGACACAGTCACCAGTACTAGTGACTTAGTATACCCCAGACAATGCTAATTGCTATAGACATTTAACATGTGCGTGTCATTGAAAATCCACTACTGACATATTTACTATTGACAAGGTAGTTCTTTAGGGACCAAATTGTCTACACTTTTGGTACTTTTCTGAAATAGAAAATAAAAATGCATTTTTTACTAATTTTTGGAGTTTTATAAAAAAAAAATAAAATAAGTACTAAAAAATATTTAATTAAAAATAAATTTGAAAACACCCGAGTCTTTGGCGGAATCGAACTCGCAACCCTCAGAATGATAGTCCGGCACACTATCGCCTAGTCTATCGGGGCTCACTATTGACAAAAAATAATTCTATAATAATAACAATTGTGACAATATGCTGTTGACAATGTCGCCAAACCGTTACCAAAAAAGTAGACAAAAGTGGTGACTTGGAGACACTTGTCCCCAAGTTTCCTTCAGGGTAATATACCTATACGAGTATGTATGTTTATCTATGATATTCTTTTAAAAATAATTTCGTTTCGTGCCGTTTTCAAATGGAGTCATTTTTTAAAAAACACATTAATAAATTTCCAATCCAGAGTTTATTTTTCTCTAAAGTGATTGTGTCAAAGTATGTACATACATACATATTTTAATTAAAATGTCTGACTGATTCGCAAATAAAATCTTTGTAAGCTTGTGTACACGAGTTTGTATTTTATGGTATGATTTATCATAAAAATTTAATTCGTTGAAATATATGTAAATAAATAAATTTAAAATACACAAACAACAAAAACAACCCTGAATTACGAAAAAGATACAGTGAAAAATGTAAAAAAAAAATAAAATTAAATAAAATAAAATAAAAAAATAAGCATCCATGTTCATGTGCGAATGAGTAGGTATAAATTTCTGTACAACAAAAATAAATCATTTAGTGAATCATTGAAAACAATTAAAATAATATTGTTGAGCTTTTTGCTTTGTTTAAATAAACGTAGAAAATGCAAATAACAAAAACAACAACGACAACAATATCAATACACACAACAAAAGAAACAACAATGAAAAATTAACACAAATTATTAAAAATTTTGTTGTCTGTTTGACATCAACTACAACAAGAGCAACAATAACAACGAATCTGGCCAACTAGAACTAAAATTATACCCAGCAAGACATATGAGTCCGAAAAGAGTCTTTTTTGACATCTTTTCCGGAGCGTTCATGCTCTTTATGAGCCCAAAAAACAATCATTATTGTTCCGAAAACCTTCAGAAAAGAGGGTCATTACATTCGAAAATGGTCCGTCAGAAAGAGCTTTTAGATAATGTCAGATAAGAGTCTTTTATGAGGGTTTTTCTGGGTGATTCTGAGCCGATCGGTATACTTTAAGGTGGGTGTTGGACCAATATTTCTGGCTATTACAAACATCAGCACAAATACCATATACCCTCTCCACTATGGTGGTGTAGGGTATAAACACGAATTAATTAAATAATTACATACATATGTATGTGTATTATGCTGCATAAACACCGAAGAAATTTCAGGGAAAATATTGTATCAATATTTTCTACAAAAATTGCTTCGTGTAAATTGGGACCATATTAACAGCAACATCAATAACACTCATGAGAATGAAAACGAAGAGCCAGTAAACGTCACCAATTGGAATGACTATCAAGTGCTGAAAAGCCAACAACAACAAAAACTAAGAGAAGAATGAGTATGAGAAAATCAAAACACAGCGATACTTAAAAATATAAATCGCACTAATTATGCGGTAAAAACAACATTAATAGCGACAATTACACCAACAACATTTCGACACAACAAGGAGTAGCAGCGTTGCCGTTTTGGTTACTTTTAACCAAAATTAGTTACTTTTTTTTCCAATGTGTACTTTTTTTCCGTTTTGGTTACTTTTTTTAATATAAAAGTAACCATTTTTTACATTGTTTTTTACTTTGACTTAACACCACTAATTTTGGTGATAAACTAAACTGCCACAATTTAAACGTTTTTATAACGTTATAATAACAACACTGTAACAACCGTGTGAACTTAAAATTTTTGTCTTCCAACGTTGTAAGAAAAAGCATTTTCAGTACATTGGAAAACAAAAATATTGTCAGACATTTAACAATCGTGTAAACACACAATTTTGTCATTGTCATTGTTTTAAGACAATTGTCAAACACTTTTCATTGTCATATGTGCAAAGTTTATGCATCTGCCAATGGCAGCATTGTCATAGAAATTATTTCTAAACTCTGTATGTACATAAACATACAAACAAGTGTGCATTAATAACATTTTTGAAAAAAGTGAAAGAAAATTAAAGAATTAAATTAAAAAAAATAAAAAATGGGTAGTGACATATCTTCATAGAGTGCAGATAAAATGGTTTCAATTGCTCGTTTTTGTTCCATGACAATATTTAAAATTTTTAAACACACACACACACAACGCTGCAAAACAAATTTGACAATACCACACAACAATCTGACAACCGTGTTGACAGATAAATTCATTGTGTGGCAATGAAATTGTTAGTTTTCTTACAGTCGTCTAAACTGACAATTTATCTTTTGCTAACAATTTTTCAATGTCAGTACATTGCTAGCACATTGCTAGATCTGACAACGTTGTAATATCTGACGATCGTGTATATATAGCTTTACAAAAAAATACATGCCTGTCGCCAAACATAACAATCACAATCATTGTTTTGTTGAACGACTAAGGTACTTCAAACGTCAAAAACCATCTACAAACTGAAATGCAATTGTTAATTTATATTTTACATATATATTTTTTAGCTGAAATATAAATAAAATAAGATTTTAAATATATAAAAATTTTGGTTACTTTTTTTTTGCTTTTGGTTACTTTTTTTACATATTGGTTACAAATTTTTTTTGGTCGTGGCAACGCTGACGAGTAGCAAAGAGAATTTTATAATGTTTGTATTTTAGACTCCAAAATTTAGAGGCAGAGCAGAGTGTCTTCTGTAGGTGGTTCACAAGAGGAGGAACAAATCACCACTGTTTGCAAAACTACTGATTGTTGGTGTTGGTTGTGGTAGCGATAATGATGATCAAGGCTGCCAAATTTGGGGTTTTTACCCCAAATTTAGGGATTTTTTGTGGCTGAAGGGGACAAACATTTTGACTTGGGGTTTGGGGGTTTTTTTGGGTTACTAAAAAAAAAATAATGATGATATTTTGGGGAATTCAAAAAAATGTGTTTATTTAATTTTTTTATAACATAAAAATAGGTTCCATGCGCACATTCACAAGATTATCTTATTTATTCACGTAAGTTTATGTGTCATCAATAATCGCACCCTAATATATATTAAAGCAAATTCCTGCCTCTGCGTTAATAATTAAGTCATCAATTTTCTGTGATTTTATTTATAAAATCTAAATCTATTTGAAGCAAGGCAGCTTTGTTTTGATGCCATGTTTACGTTTATATACCCTACACCACAATAGAGAAATATTGCTCCAACACCCACCTTAAAGTATACCGATCGACTCAGAATCACTTTCTGAGTCGATTTAACGATTTCCGTCCGTCCGTCCGGCTGGCTGGCTGGCTGTCCATGTAAAGCTTGTGCGCAGAGTACAGGTCGCAATTTTGAAGATATTTCGATAAAGTTTGGTACGTCATATTTTTCCGCCCAAGGATGGATGGTATTGAAACTGGTGGAAATCGGAACATTATTTCACCTGGCCCCCATACAAATGTCCTCCCGAAATTGGGGTTTCTGGTCATAAATCTTTGAATTATGCAAGTATGCAAACAAATTTCACCACAAATGAGTAATAAATGAAGCTAAATCACATTTACTATTTTCGTGAAGATCGGTCCATAATTAGTCGTAGCTCCCATATAAGGCCCACTTCCGAAAATCACTTAAAAGAGCATAACTCTCTTAAAAATGTTGGTATTTAAATGATATTCAACAGAAATATGTTTCGTACATATACATATAATATGGTAGAATGTTATGAATATCGGTCCATAATTAGTCGTAGCGCCCATATAAGGCCCACTTCCGAAAATCACTTAAAAGAGCAGAACTCTCTTAAAAATGTTGGTATCCAAATGATATTGAACAGAAATATGTTTCGTACATATACATATAATATGGTAGAATGTTATGATGATCGGTCCATAATTAGTCGTAGCTCCCATATAAGGCCCACTTCCGAAAATCACTTAAAAGAGCATAACTCTTTTAAAAATGTCGGTATCCAAATAATATTGAACACAAATATGTTTCGTAGATATACATATAATATGGTAGAATTTTATGACGATCGGTCCATAATTACTCGTAGCTCCCATATAAGGCCCACTTCCAAATAAAATTTAACAAAAATGAGTTTCTTATGTACAAATAGGATGACACCTAATTTAATAATAGTCAGTTCATAAATAGTCAATACTTCCATATAAGACCTTCTTCGTAATTCACTTTAACCTCCATAAATCTATTAAACGTATTTATACCGAGATAAAGGTTAACACACATAATATTTATATTCACGGAAGTCATGGCACTAAATTTTTGATGATCGGTCCATAAGAGGTAATATCTCCCATATAGCGCACATATCTGATAAACTGTTTTATTGAGATACTGGGTGTAGGGTATTATATGGTCGGGCTTGGACTATACTTTCTTACTTGTTTTTAGTTCGCTTTAATTTTTTATTTTTTAAATGGATGAGTCATTGTGTTCAAATGTCCCCCATATGGGGCAGCTTTGAACGGCAATTTTTTCTTGTAGCGCTTATGTCCAAAAATAACATAAACAGTTACATTTTTTATATATATAATATATTCGATTTATTTATTAACAAAAAACATAAACATTAACATTAAAAAAATAAAAAAAATTCAGATCAAAATTAATTTTTATATTATAAGACGGAAAAGGCCTTGCGATTTCAGGTAACATTACATTTTCCTTTAAAGCATCATGATCAGCATTGGATTCGTCATTTTCAGAAAATAAGAGAGAATCAACAATGTTTGGTACATCGGTTTATAAATTAACATGTTCAAAGGTGCCCCCTTTTTCTTTGTTCAAACCTGAACTGGATGGCACGGAAATTTATAATAAATATTTTTTTTTACATAAATATCAAATAACTTACCTTAATTTTGTTTGAAATGAATTTTGGACTGCAATAAATTCCATTCACGACAGAAAACGATACTGAATACTTCTTCACTTGTTCACCCAACTACATTCAGTCGACGACTGAAAAAACTAGCAAAAATTGTTGACGTTGCTAGAAAACAAGGTTGTCATGTGAAAAACTCGGTTAAGAGTCGGATAAAATGTTAAACTGAAATTTTATCAACATTGTTCAAAGGTGCCCCGTGTTCAAACGTGCCCCCCTCTCCCCTACTGTTATTTATTAAATAAAATGCGTCGGAATAATAAGCGTTAAATTTTAAATTATTTAAATTTTACAAGTACATATTAAAATGTACCTATTTAATTTTTTTCTTAAAATAATAAAAACTTCAATTCAGTCAATAAATCAGCCTATAAAACACCAGATGAATTGAAGATTTTTCGATGACTATAAGACTGATAATATGCATGTAAGTATGTAAGTATCGAACATCATTGCGATGCTCATATAAGGATTTTTAGATTTCAGATCAGTGTTGGCAAAGATGGTATAATTGTACTTTTTTTTGATACATTTTAGACCCAGCTGGTACCGTTGGTACTACCACGAGTCATTTGGTACAGTTTCAGAATACTGTTGCATTTGCAATTCCAAATGAAATTATACATAGATAAATATATGATTTAAATTACCATTTGTATAGTAGTGCAAGTAGGAGAGATGATTTTATTCAATGCTATGAACATTTTGGAACTGATATCTATATGATCTTTAAATATACATCTATACATAATATGTTTATGGAAACCTCTGAAATATTAATTCACATTAAATGATCACAATGAGGCTGAATTCAGAAACTAAAGCTTAATATTTAGTTAATAAGAATTTAAAAAACGTTAGAAGTTAACCCTTCTATTTCTTTAATATATTCTTGAAAAAAATTAGCAATTTTGGAAATCTTAGTATGTACGAATATATATCCCGATACTTCATAAATAAGAATGTTACAGATAATCATGACAATGAACGAAAATAATATTCTTAATGAATCAGAAGAAATCCCGAATGAAGATAATTTCCAGGAAACATTTTATTACGAAACAAACTCTATTTCTTTGCCTTTAATTTATCTTTGTTTCAAATGCATTAATATAAAATTGTTGCTCTATCCTTTGATAACTTTATTCCAATAGAGTTAGATTGTGATTCTTTTAAGAAGTCTTACACCATATTCCATTTTATCACCAAATGAATACCCAAACTTCATTTCCATTTTCATTTAAAAATTTGTTAGTTCGAGTAAAAACTGTTTAAACATTCGTTATATCAAATTTTTCAATAAGAGCGGTACAAAAGTATTTTTAAATAAAATAAAAACGTATTTGGATATTAATGAAATTCTTTATTCCTGTGAAAGTACGTTCGATGCCATTATGTATGGAACTCGATTTCTTTTGCATGGCCACCACGGGCACGCTTGCAGAAGTCCAGACGCTGAACCCAATTTTCGGCGGTCTTCAAGCATAAATCGGCCGATACTGCTGCAATTTCACGTTCGATATTCGTACGAAGTTCATCAATCGTCGCTGGCTTGTTGGCATAGACCATAGACTTGACGTAGCCCCACAAAAAATTGTCTAACGGCGTCAAATCGCTTGACCGAGGCGGCCAATCGATTAGACCATTTCGTGAGATAACACGTTTTCCAAACTTGGTTTCCAATAAATCGATTGTGATATTCGCTGTGTCGCATGTGGCGCCGTCCTATTGGAACCACATGTCCTCCAAGTCCATATCATCCAATTAGGGCCAAACATATTCTATTATTATTAAACGGTAGCGATTCCCATTCACAGTAACGTGCCGGTCTTGATCATCACGGAAGAAGTACGGCCCAATGACGCCGCCGGCCCATAAACCGCACCAAACTCATGGAGTACGTGCAGATTGCTGTCTGACCAATAACGCATATTTTGCTTATTGACGAAGCCATTCAGCCAGAAATGAGCCTCATCGCTGAAGATAATTTTTCGATGAAAATCCGAATAATTTTCAAGTTGATGCTCAGCCCAATTCACGATCATGCGACACATCCTGGTGGTCAAGCGGCTTCAGTTCTTGCGTTGAAGTTGATCTTGTAAGGATATCGGCCAAGATCTTTTCGCAAAATTCGCCACAACGACGTCACAGAGATGCCCAACGCTTGAGAACGACGTATGAGAGACACATTTGGGTTTTCTTCAACTGAAGCCTCAGCGGCAGCAATATTGTAATGTGCCTGTGGATTCATATTTTTCCACTAGACGCTCAATTGTTGATCTGGTAGGACGATTATGACGACCATAAATTGGACGTAGCGCTCTTAACGAATTTCGGTAGTATATTTTAATATGTAATTTCGACTCGTTGTTGGCTCGTATATCTTTCCATCATAAAATGGCAAACTTTACTGAAGAGAAATGTCAAAAGAGCGGCAAAAAATATGGCATCGTTTGCTGTCCCTATCGGTCTACTTTTGTAGCGTCCCTGTTGAAAAACGCTTTTAAAGGTAATGTTAAACATTTTGCCGTAAGTGAATATATCGAATTTTCGTTAAAGTGAGTTTGGAGTTAAGTTTTATTATTATTTATCAAATATTAAAAATGGTACCGTGGAAGTCTAAAAAGTACATTTTATTTATATAGTTGGTACAAAATCCAAAAAGTCATTTTCTATCACTGTTTCAGATAGTCTGAGTATAATAGAACTACATACGAGTATATACTATACGAGTATGTACGAGTATATGAGTTTAATAAAACTATAATATTTGAGTTTTAGTTTGTGGCAACACTGGCTCTGTGACATGACCGAGTGAGTATGTGAGACTATGGTTGTTTACTGGGAAGCACATACACTCTAATATAAATATAAACGTACACATGTACATATGCATGTACTTGTACGTATGTTTTAACAAATGTATCTACATAACGATGGACATAAATTTTATTTATGTGGAAAATTGTTACGGTAAACAGATACAAATTTGTATTTGAGATGGTTTATCAATGATAGCCACACATTCAGACATTAATACGTAAATACACATAAATATTTATGTTATTTACAATTATTACAAATTATATACATAGAATTTAGAAGGAGAAATGTATGTACATATGTATGCTTTTTTCAGCTGGCGCTAATTGTAGAAAGTTTGAACTAAATAGGTTGAAAATATCAAGTGGCAAGAAAGAGAACATTGCACTACTTTCTCATAGTTAATAATGTTTGTGTGTGAATTATAATTGTGGCAGTTGTACGTTTGTATTTCTTGTTAATCTTTTTTCAAAACAAAACATTCTAAATAAAACGAAATTTAAAAAAAAACGTATAAATAACTGAACAAATAAATTAATATGCTTATTAATTTTTATTTTAGCTTTTCTCGCTAAGCAGAAAAAACAGTTTCATTCATTTTTTAATTACAGTCGATTTCTAATTTTAGTTTCCCACTAGAAATATTTAAGTTGAACTGAAAATTTATTGTTCAAATGCAGCTCAAAAATAATGGTTTCAATTTGATTATTTGATTTCAATTTGCAGCTTGATATAAATTCACCACATTTATGTTGACAATTAATCCATTTGAGAAAAGGAGGAGATATTTTAAATCGTATATCAAATTGAAGTGAATTGAACGTAACTTCAACTCTAAAGAACGGTTGAGGGATTTCCTTCTCAATTCTTATGAATGGACCTAAAATAATCAGTTGGCACAGAACTATCTAGACATTTGATGATAAGCAATTTTTGCTTCGATATTGCTATTGCCCAATATCTTACCGAGTTTTTCACATGACATTACTTAGAAGTATTCGTACAATAACTATTTATTATCTGTTATAAAGGGTGACTCACTTAAACATTTTTTTTTAATTTTAAACGTAACACTTACAATATTTTAACTGAAAGAAAACAGTCTTTGACATTTACTTTTTTAAAATAATTTCATTCCAATGGTGGTTGCGACATCTTTGTAGATGATTGTATCTCCAGCATTGTTACCGGTATCTCGCGAATTGCGCAAGCAATGTTAATATCTGTCGAATAAAGCGAGCAATGTTGTCTTAAATTGAAAGAAAAAATCTAGATGTGTGATTAGGTCGATAATAAACATGATCAAAGTGGATGAAAAACTTTTCTCACAGAACGCTGACTTTCGTAGTACAGCTGAATAATTTGGACATGATGAATGAAACACTCACGTGATCTGTGAAAAAAACAAATCAAACAATGAAACAAATCAGTTTCCTAGGGTTGTTTGGTACTTTTCTTATAAATATTGCCATTGAAATGAAATTCTACTAAAATAAACCTAAAATAAATAGAATTTACGGTACAATATTTTATGAAGTTCGCCTAATAATAGGTGATCTGGTGGGGGGCATATCAGAAACTCTTACTTGTTTTTACTGATAACAGCTTCAGTGAAACCTAACGTTAATATGAACGTCCCCCATTTTAATCTATCTAAAGAATCAGTTTTCAACATTGTGCTGATGTTTTTTCTTTCTGTTTTTTTGTAACCTGTTGCATTTGAAATCATTACTTGCAAATTCAAGTTTTTGAAAGTAATTATTCTAAAAAATGATTATTGTAAAAATAGATGATCGTTTTTCGTTAATTTCTAAATTTTACTAAAAATCGTCTACAGACATTGTTTATTCGAATTTTCGAATCAAAGTGATTAAATATCGTCTAAACACTTAGTTACTTACAACTGGCAACAGCATTGGATCGTTTAGTACTCATATGCATGGATGTGTATAAAACAGAACATTACATTTGAACGATTTTGAAAAATCACATTGGACATGATTTGTTAGTCAATTCTATGGCATTTTGTTACGAAACTAAAAAAATAAGCTGCACAGAAATCTCACTCACCCGACAGCGTCATCAATGCCATCAACGACGGCATCAATAATGTATCTGTCTCAAACCAAACGCAGCAACATTCACAACATTTCATGTTAATGTCCCCCTTTAAATCTATCTAGAGAATCAGTTTTCAACATTGTTCTGATGTTTTTTCATCTTTATTTGCTTTAATTCATTTTAAGAGAAACATAACGCATTTTTTCTTTTTCTTTTATTTTTTAATTTGTTGAATTCAAACACCGAAACTTTTGTGTACAAGCAGCAGGAGAAGAAGATACGCAAAAAAAACCAAATGCTCAAGAATTGAAAGCGAGACATGAATACGAATTTATTTCATGTCGTTTTGTATTGTATTGTTGTTGTAGCTATTGCATTCAGTTGTTGTTATGTTTTTATTATTATTATTACAACACTATCTCCAGTTGTAGTAGTATACATACATACATATGTACCTATATTAGTTACACACAAATCTCGTAGATACTTTAATCTTGCCAACAACATAATAGAAGTGGTGGCTGAATCACCACGAAATCGTACCACATCCAATTCATTTATTTTATCGATATGTGCATGTGTTTTATTTCTGCTTCAGACTCACTACAAAAACACAATTAAGTATTAAAAACCAACAGGCTCTACAAAATGGAACACACAAGGTCTGTGCAGCAATAAGAAGGTAAAAACACAGATTAAAAACCGACTACAACCACATTGCGAAGAGAGTAGTAAACGTCATACAAGAAATATTTTCTAGAAACAACAAAAAAAAATTTTTGTTAAATACACAAAAAAAAAAGTCAAAGAAACAAACAAATGAAACATCTACAATTAGAGTATCTCCCAGAGACGTTGTGATGAAAAAATAAGAACAAACAAAACAAAAACAAAAAAACACAGACGCACAATAAATGTGGACTTTGGATTTGTCATTTTCAACAATTGAGATGCCTCCGTTTCATTGATTTTAACATTTCAAATTATGTAACTGAAAGTCATGAACCACAGAAACTTATTTCAAATTGCATCAATTCTTTTAGTTACAAAATATTAATTCAAACCGATGATTAAAAGTCCATCTTTTTCTTATGGCCGAATTCACAGTCTTTAGTTAACTAATGGCAAAGGCTTAACTAATGATTATTTATTCGCAAGGCTTAGTTTGCCATAAGAATAACAAGTAATAGTTAAACAATAGTTAGTATTTTAGTTTACCAATGGTTAACTAATGACCGAGAATTCGGCCATTAGAGATTAATCTTAGGAGCATGCATTGATTGTTGTTTTATACTCGTATAGTACCCACATAATGTTTCATAAACAATAAAATATTTTACAGTAAACAAATTTAAATTAATATAAAAATTTCAAAAAATACCAAAATATTTTAAACAAATAAAAAAACAGAGTGTTCAGAACTGGCATCCCGTTTGCATTTCTCGCAGCACTGTGGAAGTTTGAGCGACAAATGTGGCAACGCTTCAAATGATTGACCAGCTCCTTGATCAATGATAGAATCAGATGATAACACGTCTTTGATGGCTGCTAAGTGATAACTCGTATAAGGCGTTACCAACTCAATTGTTACTTCTCGCAAAAAAGTTTTCTTTTCATATTCCCTTTACGTTGGTTCCAAGTAGGATATAAGTTTTTCCATATAACTAGGTGATGCGGCTCCAACAACATCTACTACATTTTGAAAAAAAAAAATGCAACAGGCCATATATTTGTTTTGCGTCGAACTGTATACTCATGAACCATTTGATGAAGTGTACCAACACCCCCCTTGGTGAAGTTATAGTATAAATTTATTTCAGATTTATTTTTATTGCTAACGTCTATTTTTACTATGGTGCATCGTAGACAAAAACAGCACGATTCCTCTTCGGTACATACGATGCCAAAGTTATATTATTAGAAAACCCAAAGACGTTAGATTCGATGTCAGGATTTTTGTTTGGGGAAAAAAAGTGGGGGTATGAAAGCCTTGTTTTTTCTCATGGTTCCAACTACTGTGAAACCATTTTGTGCTAAGTTTTTTTGCAACTTCAAGGCTTGTAAAATAATTGTCAAAGGTAACGTTTCTGTTGGTACGGAAGAATGGCTCACATAGTTGGTTGACTATATTGTATGCCAAATTTTCCGCTCTATTTAGCCCTTCTTTTTCAAGATATGTTATACCAAATAATGGGTAACTTGTTTTGCTATCACAGATCTATTAAATCTTCATACCGTACTGTCAGGTTTGCTGGGTAGATACTGTTTGAATGACACTCGTCCTCGAAAAGGGATTAGCTGCTCATCAATTTTCAGATTTTCTCCAGGCAAATAAAACTTTTTTTAAGTTTAGATTTATACATTCCCACAGTACTCTAATAGGTGGAAGTTTGTCTTTTGACTTTATAAGAGATCTTGTCTTTTTATCATCGAACCTTAAGAACCTCAGTAAGAACGCAAATCTATTTTTTCCCATTTTGGCGCGAAATATCGGATTTCCAAACAGTGGATCTCAGTACTCCAAAATCAACACCTCCCTGTTTGTTGACTCCCATAGTCAATAAAAGACCAATAAATACCTGCATTTCTGTCTGTCGGCTTTGTATATTTCACTGTAATTTCTAAAACTTTCTCGTTAAAAAATATATTAAAACTGTCTACCGGATCAACAATTTATTGGCTTGGTAGCAGCACCACCTTATGAATAACACCGGGAATGATGTTGTGTCGAGGAGTTCTGCTATGCTTCTCAGGGGCATATTGTTTCATCTCTGCCCATAGATTTTTGAACAGACATGTATTCTGCTGCGGGGCATCATCATCCTCACTCCATAACTGTACATCTTCACTTTCAGATGCTGCTTCTGCAGCGGCACTTTCATTTTCGGAACAGATATCGACAGCAAAATCCTCATCATCGCTAGAGAATTTACACCCAAAAATATCTTCATTGTCACTTTCAGAAAGGGCACGTTCAATTTCTCCCTGTGTTAGTTTTTTTCCCGCCATTTCTAACAATAGCTAATCAAATTTGCTGATACAAAAACTAATATTGTGACAAAATATACTCTGCGGTTGATTGATTGATTTATTATAAAAGTCAACAAATAACCTGTTCAGAGAATCAAGAAGAAGCAATGATTTCAACGGCGACTAGACAGTTTCAGAACGGCGGTCACTTGTATAAAACTTGGGCGACTCGATTCACGCAATATATTTATGTGTCTATTGGACACTTGTGGGTAGATGCGCTACTATTTTTGTTTTTTGATAATAATAATAATAAACTATTTATGCTACAAATATTTTTATTGCGCATTTCTATTCTCAAGACAATCGGGGTAGAATAGGTAAAACGGGGTTTCTCAAAAGCATGAGCAATGAAATTCGAATGAAATGTGTCCGCGAGACACTTGTGGGTAGTTAAGGGTTAAATAAGTAATTTTGATATCTTATGAACGATTTTTCCCGATATTTATAAACAGTTGTATTTTTAAAGGAATTTATCTGAAGTTCTACATTAGATTCAACCAAAATGTTTTTTTAATTACCCAAATTTGCAAACTTATATATTTATTCCGAACAATATAAAAATATAATTGAGAAAAAAATTCAGCCCCACTGCTACCGACTTATTTTTATTTATACCAACAAACTAATCTCAACTAAAAAGTCAGTTTAAATTTTTATAATTCAAATCTATGTATTTAAATCTACAATAACTCATCATAATTTGAGAATATTTATAAAGCATTTAAAAAACTGTCAAGGTTGTAAATTTAAGATTAACTAATCCAGAAAATGAAAAAAAAAACAAGTAAGAAAGTATAGTCGGTCAAACCCGACCATATAATACCCTACACCCAGTATTCGTATAAAACAGTTTTTCAGAAATGTGCGCTATATGGGAGATATGACCTATTATGGACCGATCATCCAAAAACTTTATCTCGATATAAATACATACTTTTAAAAGATTTATGGAGGTTAAAGTTGATTATGGGGAGGGTCTTATATGGGAGTTTCGACTAATTACGGACCGACCATTATAAAATTAGATGTCATCATTTCTGTATATAATTTGTGTCG
Organism: Bellardia bayeri; assembly: GCA_950370525.1. Lineage (NCBI taxonomy): Eukaryota > Metazoa > Arthropoda > Insecta > Diptera > Calliphoridae > Bellardia > Bellardia bayeri. The sequence continues at coordinate 32,741,280 of OX493266.1, forward strand.
AATTTTATTTGCTTGCCAACATTCTTAAGAAATTTATGATCGTTAAAGTGATTTTCTGAAGTGGGCCATTTATGGGAGCTACAACTAATTATGGACCGATCTGCACAAAATTTATATATGTGATTTGGCTTATTTGTGATGAAATTTGTTTGGTTCGTTTCATAATTCAAACATTTATGATCGGTAAACCCCAATTTCGGGAGGACTTTTGTATGGGGGCCAGGTGAAATAATAGACCGATTGGCACCAGTTTCCATCCTATCTGTCCTTGGGCCGAAAAAATATTATGTACCAAATTTTATCGAAAAATCTTCAAAATTGCGACCTGTATTCTGCGCACAAGCTTTACATGGACAGCTAACCAGACGGACATCGTTAGATCGACTCAGAAAATGATTCTGAGGAGATCGGTATACTTTAAGGTGGGTGTTGGACTAATATTTCTGGGCGTTACAAGCATCAGCACAAATCCAATATACCCTCCCCACTATTGTGGTGTAGGGTATAATAAACGATAAGAACCAAAAGCACCATTAAGTGAATGAAATTTACTTGTTTTTTGTTGATTGATGATAATGGTGGTGATGATGATTAAAATTAATAACTAAATTCAAAATTAACAATCAAATCACAAAATACAAACATACATATGTATGTATGTATGTAACTGCGTAAGTATATGCCCATAACATTCTATAAAGATTTCATATTGCAGGTGTTAAGGTGGTGGCGTTTTCGTCAATCCAGACAACCAGTCAAACGAACCATCCATTCAGCCGTATTTATCTTTTTTACAAGTTCTTTTATGATTTTTAATAGTTCTTTTCAATATTTGTTATTTGTTGTAATCGAAATTAACAAACATCTATGTATACATACTGCTGTTGGTGGTTGATATACATACATATGTATGTGTATGTGTTCTAACCAAGCGGGAGCAATTGCTAGGATTTCACTTTGTAGGCCTTTTGAAATACCTATTGACGCATTCTAAAAGATTTGATAGCCATTCCGCACTGCCTGCTCTCAGAAGATATTCCAGAAGCACTTCTAAAAGATTACATAAATATTCAAAATTGAAAATAGCAAAATAAGATCTATTAAACCTTTATTAAAATCAAACATAAATAGTTTTAAAAATACCCCTGTAGGTAGGGGTATATGAGCGAGTACATATGTATGTAGGCTTTATATTCTAAAATAATAAAGATAATTTTTACACGACACCAGGAGAATTTAAAACAATCTTCCATATATTTAAACTTTTATATGAATTGTGTATGGTAAGGTAGCGTATTGTAGCTTTCTAAAATAACAATTTCTATAATGCTAATTGGTATAATGCCTTTTTTTTTTGAGATTTTATGAAAAATCCATTAATATTTCCCCTGATAGCCATTTTGAATGGTTTCGTTTAGCAGACCATCAATTACACTTTCCTTTGCGGTGTTTTTAAGATCTAGCCAAGGACTTTCAGAAAATTTAAATGATTTTGCAAAGCGGCTGAATGTTCTTGTGTCTGCAAAATAAGGTCTTTAGGAAGGCCTCTTTACTTCCTATACTTTTTCCCTGCTGGGATGTTAGTGTAAATGAATATGCATATTTCATTTTATTCATATTGCTGTCAATAGGTTATCAATGACTTAAAAAGTATTCATATGAATATCAAATACAATCATAATCATATGTACTTTATACCTTACATAAAATGAAACTATTATAAATACATATTAGTTTGCTAAAGAACTTTGCAATGTCCACCCTACTACATAGTTGTAATTTAAACCCAGCAATGGTAGTGAATTTGTTAAGATAATAAACTTTGTCGCTGTTAATGAAATATATAATGAGTTTAATCGCGAATGTATTTTGCTCAAAGAGTATTTCGTAAAGGAAGTCCGCAATTAATTGTTATCCTAGAGTATATTATTACTACATTGTCATGTAAGATTGAGGCAACTCTCAGTACCAGCACCTTTACAATATTGAACTAATGAACCCGCTATGAAGATAACAGGAAATTGGGGCACTTCTTGGATGTGAGACACACCAAACTCATAAAACTCTTTTTGAAGTAATGGCTATATTAGTTACGATACAAAACATAGAATGGACATTAGGAATTTTACTATCCGAAAATACCTGAAATACCATATCAAAGCCACTTCTTCCTGACATAATGTTAATTTATATTATTTTCACACTTTTTCGCGGCCTTGGATCCAAGATTTATAGCGTTTAATGCATTATATATATCTTAAGAAAAACAGTTATAGCGTCTATAGTCAAGACTCTTTTTGGGTGTTACAGATACCAAGATGAAACTGAAATAGAAAGTCTCTTATTAGAGAAGAAACACTTGGGAGTCACTGGTCATGATTTCCGCAAACAAAAATTCAACTTAGTCAATGCAAAAATATTTAAAAGAAGAAAGAATTAAATTTCATAAACTATCTCAGAAACCAAGATCCTACTAAAGGCCACTACTGACTATCCTATTTAGTCGTACGGTATGTCAAAAAAATCGTGTGTGTTCATAAAGTATGATAATAAATTTAACTAAATGACAGTCTGTCCGACTTGCAAAAGTTTTTAAAAATTTTCATAAAATGATAGTTTTTATGTGATCAGAGTTGTATTTTCTAATACAGCTGATAAGAAGACAACAATGTCGGCTTCATTGATTTAAAGCACAAATTATAATTTAAAGGACAGACATTTAACATTTTTTTAATTGTTTGCATAGTTTATACAAATTATTATATTCACATATAACAACAAAATACAATGAATAAAAATAAATAATTAAACACAAATATTAATTGAAATGGCGGAACATTGCGTTTGTTTTACATTAGCAAAAACATATGTTTCCCCATCTATTTTGTGTAATAGTGTGGCACCTATGACAGACTTTGTTGCGATTTTTTTTTTTTGAGTGTGATGGAAATCGGTCAGATTTTCCAGTGTATGAATCGTACGATTGTGTAGGATAGTGTATCACGACCTTAAGAAAACATGAACAATAAAGAATACTAATAAAAATACTAAACATTCGCTTACCTAAACACAGATTAAATATGGATAACCAAAACATTATTGACACAATTCCGATTCTCGGCCGTTAATAAAGCAATGAAAGGTCTCAAATTCTGCTGATATAGATGAATTGTTTTCTTAATTTCCGACGTAATTAGCCCAATTGCCAACAATTTTGAGTATCGGTATGTTAATTGGCCTAGGAGTCTTATCTATGTTTATCTCCCCAAAAAAATCGTTTAACTTTTTTTTATGTATATCTATCTATTACTAATATTCTTTTAAATTCGGACTATAGGACAAGTGAGAATGGAACGTAATTAATTCAGCTCAAAGTTTAGCTTTAACAACTGGATGAATGAAAGTTTTCTTATCTTTTGAAAGAGTCAGAATCTTTTAACGAATGCCTACTGCTCCGAGCAGTATAAAGATCTGTGAATATGTTTGGAGAGCGAAAATATTTACTTGCAGACTGACGAATGGTATTTTGCAATGCAATTGATTGCGCTTGTTGTGTTTATATTTCATTTGAGTATATGTTTGAAAAACATATCCTGATTGAAATTTTGTTATTATAAACGCAAAATAGTCGAATCCAATAAATGATTTCAAATAGGACACTCTTAAGTCGACCTGTCTCAACCAGCCAACTGTTATGTATGTAACTATGTTACATAAGCATTTATGTACTATTTGATTTTATATTTAGCTGGGATCGTTCGTTTCCATTTCATTTTCATATTCTTTATACAGGTTTCTGTGAAATGTGTGTGTTTGGTATTTAACTTAAAGTGCTTGGGACACATGTACAAAAGAGGGCATAAAAATAAAAACGATAGGAAAATACCTTCATTCATGTTTTATATCCTTTTTACTTTGAAAAGTAAATGTAAATAGAGATGCTTGGAATGAATGGTGGCAAGAAGTTTCTATGTAGAGTGTGTTTTAAAGCATTTTTTTGGTGGTGGTTATTTTTTATTATTCAATATGTTTGTTTGTATGTTCTACGAGTATATCTACCATTTCACCATTCATTCTGCCCTTCTTCCACTTTACCATTTTAAATGGCAGTTATACTTGTTTAGTTTGATATTTTACAAAAATAATATTCTGTGAAATTCTTCGTAACAAACGTTATGAACTCCAACTTTTCGTAATAAAAATACAAAAATAGATGATAAAAGAAGAAAGTATTTATTTTACTTCTGGTGTCGCTCCTCATAATAAAATGTAAAAATCTCTAATTTTTATATGAAATAATTTAATTTCGTTGGGTCTTTTATTGTCTCTTTCTTTGAATTTCATGAGCATTTTTTCGTTTGTTATTTCGTTGGCTGAGTAAACGAAATGAAAGATACATAGAGAGAAAATTATCTGTCATCTTCGTACATGGTGGGGTGATTTTAGCTGTGTTTTTGTATAAATGTCAGCTGTAAATTGTTTAAGTTTTTAATATTTTTCATTTTTAAGTTTTTTACTTTTAAAGCAATCACAAGTGGTGATTGAGGGTATACGAGTAGAAGTATAAGTTTGTCATTCCGTGTATAACATTCAGAAATTTTCATCTGAGAGCCAACAAAGTATAAATATTCTTGATGCTTATGAAATTCTAAGTCGATTGAGCTGTGACCGTCTGTCTGTCCAAAATCGGCAAAGTATAAAAAAATGAGTTTTAAAAACATCAATTTTATGGTTGCTTAGTATTTGCGTTAATTATTATGTTGGCATTCATAAATGCTCGTATATCGTGTATGTTCCAGGCATATATTTTCAAGCAGTTCATGTCCTTATTAGAAAAACTTTCCGGATCATTGGATTAGTTGAGTTTGAGAAAATCTATTAAACTAATGGCTTTAAAACAGCCCCAAAAATTATTCAGTATCAAGGGATATCGAATAAGTATATGCACATATTGATGATAGAAATTCGGACATTAGACCCCAGAAAGTGTGTATATCAAATTTGTTTCAGAATGCCAGATGTATTTAGAGGAGATAACGAGACATTAATCGCTCACCACGCTTGGGTTCCTGTACGAGGGAACATTGAACATTGATATTGGCATACCACTACTGAAAATTAGCCCCTTACATGTATCACAAACTTCACTCAAATACCAAGAAAGATAGATAAACTCAGAACTCGATTTATGCCAAGAAACCTCATAGCGGTCATTACTGATCAATACCTTGAATCCATTGGCCAATTTAGCATTTTTATACCCTACACCACCATTAGTGGTGATGTTTGTAAAATTATTGTAGCCAAAATAAAGTATACCATGTAACGATGTCCGACCGTCATTAAGTCACCTGAGAAAGAACTTAGAATGACAACACGATAGATGTTTTGACATCTTGCTTAAAGATATAATATTTTTATTTACCAACCTGGATGTCTCGTAGACGTTTCAGTGTGATTTTATCAATACATGTCCGAATATTCTTACAGCATACTCAGTACTATCTCTAACAGTTTATCGTCATTTTAACGACCGAAGTTTGTCAAGTCACAAAAGGGATTGTAGGGATACTTCAAACTGCGTCGTATTCACCATATGTTTTGGTCACAAATAAAGAAAGTACGGAAAAGTTAATCTGATGTAGCAAGATAAAGTTTCGAACGGCAAAACAAAGTCTTAAAAGGACAACAGAAGATTACCTAGAACATATATATGCTCTAATTGTAATTGAGAGCAATAGAGTGATGCTGGCTTGGTGTCTTGCTTGTCCAAGTGGAATAAATGACCAAGGTCAGTCAAAGATGTCGTAAATTCGAATACCAAGATCCAAATAGAAATGGTGACATTGATATTGAACCTAACTGTTCAATTTAATCGTACTAATTTCTAATTGATAAAACCAAAAAAATGGACTTGTAACAAACATTCCCATATACTTTATATGAGTGAGTGATTATTTTCATTTACATACATCATAAAAAAAACTTTACAAAGGTATATATATACATATGTATCTAAAAATCTATGTCAAATTAGGATTTTGTTTCTGGGTATAAAACTATGTATTATTAAATACTAAACATCTCAATTATTGTGGACATTTTAGTGTTACAGTCTGTTTTTTACTATGTGCTTAATTATTAAAGCAAATTAACAAGATTACCAAAGCAATCAGATATTAGGTTAAATAACAACAATAAAATCAACTCACACAGCAAACATACATATATACAAACAAAAACATATTTACATACTCCATCTATCCATTACAACAAAAGGGCAAATTTATACAGCCATACACATGTACATATTCATTATTATTTAAATGTACACACATGCTTAGACAGACAATTTTTCATACAAACTAAAATACGAACAATTTACACATACATATTTATTTAAGCTTGTGGTAGTGGACAGACATACCCTGCAGTCCGTGAAGCCAGTTCAGTGTTGAAAAGCTAAAAGTAACTACAAATTACATACTAAAACACAAATTATATACTATGCCAGGAGTCTGGCATAGTACTTCTGGTCTTGACAAGGTCGAGAAAATTCTAAGCAGCGCCATCATAACGGCATTCAAAATTTCTTGCCCTCAGACAAAGACTAAGCAGAGTTATCCACCATGGTAGAACAAGGAGCTCTCAAGACTACGTAAGGAATCAAGTAGAGCCTTCAATACTGCATACAGAGATAAGGAATGGCAACCTTAGCGAGACAAAATAAACGCATATAAGAAGGCCATACAAATCGCAAAAAGAAATTCATGGAGGAATTTCTGCGAATCCATTGAGAATACTTAGGACTCCGCAAGATTCAGCAAGGTTTTAACAAAGGAACACTCCAATCCGACATATGTCAAAAGATTGGATGACTCCTGAGAGGACTCTTCATCAGAGTCACTGGATATTCTACCTGAAACACACTTTCCAGGCTGCAAGGATGTAGGTGCGGATGAAGTGACTCATAGAGTTTCAACCTCTGAAATTGATAGAATTTTGTGGGCGATTGATACATTTTCTGCTTACAAATCATCAGAGCCAAATGGAATCCTGCCGCAGATGCTGCCGAGTGCAAAAGATTCTATCATTCCATGGCTGGATAGAATATTTACACTAAGTCTCTCTCTTAACTATGTTCCTCATGGCTGGAGAAAGGTGAAAGTGATTTTTATCCCCAAAAACGGTAAAAGAAGTCATGAGAGTGCAAAAGACTTCCGCCCAATAAGCCTGCCATCCTTGTTGTTGAAGATACTAGAAAGGCTCATCGACACGTACATAAGGCAAAAGTTGGCAAGTTTCTCACTACTCTCAAGAAGCCAGCATACATACCTAAAGGGTTGCTTAACGAAAACTGCTGTACATGAGGTACTAAGGACAATTAAGAGGTCTCTGGAATTCAAACAACACACGTTCGCAACGTTCTTAGACATAGAAGGGGCCTTTAACAATGTGACAACCTCTGCAATTCATCGTGCTCTAGAAGATCTAGTTGTTGAAAGGTATATCAGTCATTACTGTATGTCTTGGTAACAATGAAAAGCCGCAAAATGTTCAGCGCAAAATGAGGCTTGAGCCCTATGCTCGTTAAATGGATGTACCTATACAGCCATAATACGTTCAATACTGACTTATGAATCGCTAGTCTGGTGGACTGCAACACAAAGGAAATACATATGTCGTAGACCAACTATACAAAATTTAGCGATCAGCCTGTATTGTTATTACAGGTGCATTACGCACTAGTCCTTCAGAAGCTCTAAATACTATTCTGCGCCTTACACCAACATACATACACTTAATGGTCATTCCCACAAGTAGTGCGGTGAGACTATCTGCCACTGATTACTGGAGATCAAGAACGTATGGACATGGAAAAATTCTATATTTGCTTTCCCCTTCATTACACCAAAAGTCTGATTACACAACACCCCTCATAGGATTTGATAAGAGACTCAGAATCACTATTCCATCCAGACGTGAATGGAAAGGGGTTCAGATGATTGATGGATACGACATAATATGTTCCGGCGTCTTCTGCGATGATCTCAGTTTAAAATTCTCGATACACCTCCCAGATAAATCTAGTGCATTTCAGGCTGAGATACTACTGATTAGGGAAGCATGCAGAATTTTATAAGAAAAAAATATTCGCGGCAGCACAGCCATTTTTGTCGACAATCTGGCGGCACTCATGTCACTCAAATCCCATACTGCCACATGCATTCTATCAGGCAATGCAAATAAGAGCTGTCAAGGTTAGGTCGTCTAACTGACATTGCTCTAGTTTGGGTCCCTGCGAACTGACCATAGAAGGATCTGATTTAGATGTCTCTTCAGATACACTTTCAAAAGGCTGAATTTAGGCGGCGTAATCTGAACATCTGCATACCACTAGAAGTATGTGGCCGGCATATAATGATAAACACAGTATGCAGCTCCTAAATACGAAACAAGAGACAGCTCGAAAATCATAGCGGTGACCGGTTACTGGACGATCGATGAGCATGCAAGCAGACTCGTACTTCCCTTCAATGATCACTGCCGCAACTGCTAGGACCGGGAGAAAGAAGAAACAGTATTTCCTCTTCTCTGTGAATTTCCGGCTCTTCTAAGCTCTAGACTCAAATTTTTCAACAATCATATACTAAACAACCTAGCGGAGACATAAACTATTAGATGATGCGATTACATCGGATACCTGAACGCACTAGCCTGGTTATAGTACCCATTATATACTAGCATCTTGAAAAGATCTAGTCCTATCATCTATCCATCAACGAGTGGTGTGGTCGTTTTCAAAACGGAATCAAGAGATTCCACTTGAATGCTTGCAGGCAGCAGGCAACCTCGTAAACCCACCAACCAACTACTAATGACTACCTTACAACCTACTTTCAAGAATTTATTTCAGCGTATTTGACGAGGTCGTTAATAGATGGGTGATAATTTGCTGACATCTACAAAGAACCTGGTCTAAATAACGTATACTATAGATACTTACATGACAATTGCTGCTTTAAACGCCAGGGTAATTAAATGCGCACCAAAAATACGACCATCAGACAAATATATATTTTTAATAACCTGATAACTCGATATGACACGAAACTTTCAAATAAAATGCTTAAAGCAAAGAACACACATAGATACAGATTCGCATTACAATTGTGTATGAAATCATTTAATAATTTGTTATAGTGTATGGGTGTGAATGGAAAACATTATTTTGTACTTTTTGATTTTGAAATGAAAAAAACATAAAAAAATTACAAACGCAAAGCAGGACATGTTCACAAAAGTTAAAAGAGAGAAATGGTTTTTATGACAGTATTTTACAGTGAAATCTCCCAATACTGAATCTAAAATTTTTAAATTAAGCTGGAGTGTAAAAATCACAATCATGGCATTTTCTTTTAAAAACATAGCAAAGGGTGCCCCATAGACTAGGCGATAGTGTGCCGGACTATCAGTCAGTGGGTTGGGGGTTCGATTCCCGCCAGAGACTCTGGATCTTTTCTGCAGATAAGCCAAAAAGCTTCGCAGTTTGTGTTTGTTAATTATATTAAAAAAAAAAACAGCCTCGTTAAACTTATATCACATAAAAAAATTTCAGGAAAAGTGAGTGTCTCTGAAGGATTTAGTGATTGCAAGGATTCCAAGGAATGAGTACATTCGAATGCCAGAACTTCCAAAGTTTTGAATGAGTTTAGTTGTGATATGGACAAACATCTATCTATCTTCACCTTACATTGATTTCGGTAGAAATTGTAACGATGAACATTTTTCATATATTTGGGGACTTAGGAGAAATAATGTTTGTCAAGAAATAATTATTGACAAGACTTGTCTTTCTGAGACTGATTTGGTTAGAAATTGTGTTTTTTAATAACCTGCTCTAGTCTTGTTTCAGCTGGGCTTTCATCCGATGGAAAATACAAAATATTAAAAAGAGATTAAATATTTAATGAACAACTGTCTTAATGATGAAACAGAACTATGTCTGAACGTTTTTTTCCATACAGTTCGACAAAAAATTATGCTCTCACTTTAAAACAGAAATGCTTTAAACAATATTACCATACTTTTATTAAATTTTATACATTGTGTAAACAAAACCATATGCTGCAAGCTTTGGCGCAAGAAAAATAAAAACGAAAGGAAATCAAAGAAACTTTTAAAAGTGAATTTAAAAGTGAGATTTTTGTAATTTAAAAGAAAATAAGTGATATTACATTATTACATTAATTGAAGAAGTACAAAAGCATGATTGCATATATAATTTGCAGTCGCCATTGTACAAAAATTTTTATTTCAGATTTGTGGACAAAAATTGGAAAAGCCATCGGCATTACAGGTTGGTACACAGAAGAAATATAAAAACATTAAATGACAGTTTGTGAAGTTGCAGCCTCGTGTCAATTATGGGCCTGTTTTCTCTGAGAGTCGTTTTTGCTTGAAGTTGCGGTTGTGTTCTGTTTCATCATTTAATTCCATTGAAACTCTTTGAAACATAAATAATAATGATTTTGTCGTCACATAACAATCATGTCATGTTATTGCATTCTCAGCTAGACTACATATTTAGTTGCACGCTCAGTTCTACTCCATCTGATAATGATCTTCATTTGTGCAGCAATTATTCAACATTTTGTTTTGTTATATTGTTCAGTTAATGTACATACATACACATGCATACATAGATACATACACATACATAACTGCGATCCAATAAATACTTACACCCAATTACACATGTGTGAATCACATAATGCCAAGTATTTATTTAATTAGCAGTGCTTAGAGGCAATTTAAAGAATTTGTTAAATATTTAGCGATTAAAAGACTGTGTGTGTACATTTGCATGAGAAACATTAAAGGTATGATGATATGTTTCATTGGTTACAATCCCAGATACAGATTATGAATGTGTAAAGTGTAAAGTGTAAATTTGTATGTAATTTTGTGTATACGTGTGCGGATTAATGATTATGTGAGGCAGCTTGGTTTGTTTGTAATATTTGCCTGTTCATGCATCTAGTAGGTTCTTGTTTGGGAGTCATAACCAGCATTTACCATCATCACAGTCCACATGTATAAAAGTGGCCGGCAAGCAGGGGTAGGCAGGCAACCAACCAACACCGCTTTAAGAGTGTGATGATGATGAGATGTAAAATGAATAAAAATGGGTAACAGAATCAAACACAAAAAAATTGTATGTACGAGTACATATATTGTAAATACTTGTGGATTCAGTGGGGATGAACGGAAAAAATACACAGATGAACTTGTACAGAAATACACACATACAAATAATATTGTGTGTGTTCTGAAAAGAAACTTGATGAAATAAGTTGATAAGTAGCAGTAGCAGCAACTCAGCATCATCATCATTTCCAGCCTTGTGGTAGTATCAGTGTAGAAATAGCGAAATACAACCAACTACTTCGACATCGACATCAACAAATAATAATACCAATAACAAAAGCAGCAGTTGTAGAAGCAATAACAAAAAAAAAAAAAAAAACATGAGTAAATGATGTTTAGTATGAGGTGCCACATTCATTTTACTTCATCATATTTTATGTTGTTGCCGTCTTTGTTGTTGTTGTTGCTACAGCAACACATATCCACATACACTGTTGTTCAGCACCCTTACCCGAATCCGTATCATCATGCACTCGAAAATGTTGAGAAAAAATTATTTAAACGGGAAATAAAATAAAACAAAACAAATGAAAAAATAATGAAAACGAAAACTCAACCAAAAACCACAAAAGCAACAACATCCAACAACGACAAGCAGCAAGCAACAACATCAGCATTACAACTTGTAGTCAACAAAATGGTTGGTGACTTGACTGCCTGTTTGGTTGGTAAGTTGGTTGGTTGGTTCGTAGTTTGGTTTGTTGCCTGTCAGTATGACTGACTGACTGACTGACTGACTAAACGACTGAAAGAAGAAAAGACAGACAGATTTGCACTGACTGTTGGCTGTAGCATTCTTTCTATGGCAACCGTTGTTGGTTGTTGGTTGTTCGTTTGTTCATTAAATAACATCAGCTCGCCATAAAGTGCTAAAATATAAATTAAAATACGTTGCGAGATTTCAAAGAAACAGCAGCAGCAACAACAACAGAAATGAAACACACTCTCACACACAGCAAACACAAATTTATTAACACCCCAAGGGCGGGTTATTACAATTGAAGGGGGAATTAATGGATTAATCAGAGATTTACATGAAACAACAAACAAACAAATACGTACAAAGATACATACATACATGCATATGTACATAAGTATGTAATATGTAAAATCATTTTTTTGGTTTTTAACCAATATGAAATAATTGTCAATTTAAATTGGAGCTACATTTTCAAAATTTGAACTTCAAACCATTTTACTTATTCGTAACAAGTACATACAAACATATGTATGTATGTATGTATGTAGGAGTATGTATGTAAAACAAATCACTCAACCTTCACCCTCAGAAGAAAATTGCAAGCCACAAAATAAATTTGAATAAAATTGGAACATCTTGTGAAGTGGAATTTCATTCATGCAGTGTGACCACATTTCGCTTCATACATACTTTTCTAACAATTTACTGATGATTGGGGTGATATTTAAAAGAGTGGTGCACTGTAAGTTCTTACTTGGAACGAGGGAGATATACAAAGAGCTTGCACATGCTTGCACAAGAGATAAAGACAGCTGATTTGCTTTTTTACCCCAATTTGACCCATTCACTCACTCAGTGTGTAAAAAAAAACTAACAAAGAATTTATAAACAAATATTATGTATTTTTCAAATTTCATTTGGAAGGAATAGTAAACGGCAACAAATTTTACTATTATGTATTAAATACCCGTGAGATATTTTATTTGTAAATCATTGTTCCATAATAAGACATTTTAACCTGTTTGAATAACTCGATCACTTATTTAAAATTATTCGAATAATTCAAAAAAATAACAAGTTTTTTCCTTAATCAAGTCGTACAGAAAGTATATTTATATTTTAATAAATACATACATATCTTCTTTGTCTATTTATCATCGTTATTTTCCTCAATGTCATCTTAAACATCAGTTTCCTTCACATATTCACCACTACCTCAGGTTATGTTGTAATCATGCCACTGCGGTCCATTATGATTCCATTTATATTATTTATTATGTTTTCATATACATATGTATGTATGTACATATCGTCGTAGTGAATGCAATAGGTTGTATGTCAAAAAAAATTAATTTGGTTGTAACCTGCTAAGCTTATTATTTCGAGTGACGGTTGCGGATATCAAAACCGAAATGTGAAATTATCCAACGCTCTTCTCGAACTAAACATCAAAAACAACGTCTGTATCGAACAAAAATACATGACAGTGGCTCACACGCAAATGGAAGTCGACTCTATCGAAAAAAAATTAGCGAAGCGAAAAGTAGTATATGTATGTCCCTGCGGATTATTTGCCGATTATACATTCGGCAAGGCAAAATCCAAGGCCGTATGAAACAACGTATCTACAGCATACCGACTTTTTAAAATTTGATCCTGTTTTCTACAAAAGAATAAGACCAGGAAGAAAAGTTATGTCATTCAAAAATATATACATAACTTAGGCAGCAATAGGTCGTATGTCACATTATCTTAAATTGTTTAAGACATAACGTTCTGAAACCCTATACAGTGTGATTCGTGTCGATTTATTATTATATTGTAGCCAGCGAAACTAAAATAAACAATTTTTCTCAGAAATATTCAGTTTTTTGTCTCTCCTGCAAAAGTATGATTTTGTGACATACATACAGCCTATTACATTTACCACGACGATATATTACAGGTATTTCAATTTGATATACATACATATTGATATGTTTTAGTAATATCCTCGTGTTTCCCATAATATACAATATACATATACTCGTAGGTACATAAGTATTTTGTATACAATCAGTGATATTGAATCACTTTCTCTGGAGCTATCAATAAGAGGAAAATATATACCGTAGTTAATATGTAATTTCTCCAAAATGTGGACTCTAAAATATCTGTTTCGAAATAAATTTCAAACCCGTTCAGTATTTTTTTTTTTGACTAATTATCAGATTTCTTTTAAGAATTATAACTTATTGCAATAACATTTACATATTTGTATAAGGAGCTATTAGAGACAGACACTCATCTTTTATCATTTATTTAACCAATTTTGTCGTTGCATTAAAATTGATGCGTTGTTAGAGCAATTATCAGATGTCAGGATTGCAGTGTCATCTGCATATGTTGCAATTAAAACATTCTCAATAATTAGCATGACCGAATAGAAAATAGCAGAATAGTAATAGGCCTTGATTTTATATATGTATTTTGGAGGATTTGTCATTAACTTTAACAAAAAAGCTTCTGTCTGTAAGATATTGTTTCAATAGTAGGTAGAAAGGTATTGCAAGCAACTATTTTAACTTCAAATATAACCCAGTTTGCCATACTTTGTCAAATGCTTGTTAAACATCCAGGAATACTCCTAAGCAATATTTTTCAGATTCCAATTTATCTAGATTTTTAGATTTGGCGTGATTAATTACATTTTTCTGAAACTGGTAATAATCTTTTCATAAATATTCTTTTAGATATTTTGAAGGATTCACATAGTGTTGCTTGAACTGGTCGGACGTGTTATTTTTAGTGCGGCTGAATTTTCGTAATAGGTGAAAAAAAAATAAACAAACAAAAAAAAAACTTGTAATAAGTGAAACAAAATATATATATATATAAAAAAAAAAGATATCGTAATAGGTGGAAAAATATCTATAGTGGTTTTTCGGTAATTTAAAAATTGCATAACAACTGCATGAGTGTCCCGCTCAGATGTAATTCTGAGAAAGAGCTAAGCTACAGTAGAAAAAATTTATGGATCTCTGAGGAAGAATCCTTAAGAAAATCCGTGGAGTCTCTTCTCACTACAAAAGCCGAAATACGGCGCCGTTCCTGTTCGCCCAATATAGTTATCTCATCCGATGAGAAATCATCATCTTCATTAAATAGTGCAGTCAAACCCAAAAAACAAGTAGGCATGGATAAGTACATCACCGTTCTCAAGCGACAGAGGAGCCCGACATCTCCTCAAATGTCTTCCAATTCTAAAGTTCCTAAGACCGTCAGCAGTGATAAGCCAAATGATCAAAACAGATTTGCTCTACTTCAGACGGATGACCCAGAAATACCGAAAAAGACGTTTAAGCCCCCACCAATTTACCTGAGAGAGCCCACTTCCAATAAACTGGTACAAGGAATTGTTGCTGTAATAGGTGAGAACATGTTTAGCGTAACCTCAATTAAACATGGAAAAATCAGCGAGACAAAGATCCAAGTGAATAGGGAAGATGATTTTCGAAAATTGTCCAACCAGTTGGAGAGGGAGACCAGGGATTTCTATACCTATCAGCTCAAAAGCGCAAAAGGACTCCAAGTCGTTCTAAAGGGTATAGACCCATGTGTTGATCCTGCGGAGATAAAGAACGGATTAATGGACAAAGGGTTCAAAATCAAGAGCGTAGTGAATATTAGAAACCGTGATAAGATTCCTCAGCCCATGTTCAGGGTAGAATTGGAACCTGGAGATGTTGCCTTAAAGAAAAACGAGTCCCATCCAATTTACAATCTTATTTATCTTCTGCATCGTAGAATTACCGTGGAGGAACCGCATAAGCGTGTTGGACCCGTCCAGTGTCTTAATTGTCAAGAATTTGGTCACACCAAAGCGTATTGTAAATTGCCGTCTGTTTGTGTTGCATGTGGGGAACTACATGCAACTGCTCAATGTAATAAGTCCAAAACGGACGTAAAAATAAAAAAATGCAGTAACTGTGGAGGAAATCATACCGCTAATTATAGAGGTTGTCCAGTTTATACTTATTTGAAGGGCATAAGGACCAATAAGTCGCCAGTATTACCTGACCATCCTCAACAACCTAATTTCACGTCGAGTAAGAATTTTCCTCAAATTGTACGACCAACTACTCACGTAAACGCTCCTAATTCTAGACAAGTTTCTTACGCAAACGTGGTCAAATCTAATATGCCAGGTCTGGAGCAGGAACCTATATCGCAATATTCTGAGCCACATATCAACAATCTAGAGACAACATTGCAGACACTTGTCCAAACTATGAACACTTTTACGACCACCATGACATCCATGATGCAGGAAATGCTGAAAATGCAATCCACTATCTTGCAAGCCATTTTAAAGAAATGATTTATTTAAAAATTTGTTTTTGGAACGCGAACGGCCTCCGCCAACATAAAAACGAACTGGAATACTTCCTGATGGATAAGCAGATTGATGTTATGATGATTGCTGAAACTCACTTGACGTCGACAGGGTACTTCAAAATTAATGGCTACGTGTTGTACGATACTAAAGATCCCCGCGGAAGAGCTTGTGGAGGTTCGGCAATTCTTATAAAGAACAGAATAAAACATTATCTAATGAATAACATAAGTGAGGATTACCTCCAAGCAACAAACATTTGCATTGAATTCTGTCAATACAAATTTGTTTTATCATCGATTTATTCTCCGCCTCGATTCTCAATAAAAGAACACCAATACCATAACTTCTTTAATTCCCTTGGAGCTAGATTTTTAGTTGCTGGCGACTTTAACGCCAAACACACATTTTGGGGTTCACGTCTGGTAACCCCAAAGGGTCGCGTACTCTTCAACACCATTGCTCAAATGGGCTTAGATGTACTCTCAAGCGGACATCCCACCTACTGGCCGACGGACCGACGGAAGATTCCCGATGTTATTGACTTTGGAGTAGTGAAAAATATCCCTGTAGAATGGATGCAAGTGGATCCTTCATTAGACTTGTCCTCAGATCACTCTCCTACAATCATTTCAATGCATTTCCCTCAAGTGTGCGGCTCTCCATTTAGAAACATGACTAAGACCCGAGTAAGCTGGATAAAATACAAAAAGTATTTAAGTTCCCATTGCACGGAAAATATTGTGTTGAGAACTACCGACGATATCGATCAGTCGATTGGCAACTTTACCGAGGACCTTCGACGAGCTGTGCATCACGCTTCCACTTATCACGTTGAATGTAGAAATAGGACAAACAGAACTTATTTATCTGAACTCGAACATCTCCTATCAGAAAAAAGAAGAATGAGAAGAGAGTGGCAACTTCACAGGTCTCCTGAACTGAAAGCTAGGCTACGGGTATGCAGAGATATACTAAGACATTTCTTAGAAACCCAAAGAACGGCTTCACTTAGATCCTACTTGGAGGGTCTTGATAGTACCCCACAATCTGACTACTCGTTATGGAGGGCGGCAAGAGGTTTAAAAAGACCAGTGAGAGGAAAACCTCCTTTGCGAAATCCGACTGGTGACTGGGCTAGAAACGATTCCGAGAAGGGGACTTTATTTGTTAACCATTTGAGAAATGTGTTTACTATAAACAACTCGAATAATGCAACTGATTTGCCACCACTCGTTATTAGACCTCCTGTACCTCTAAGACTTAGCTTTAATGATATTCAAAGCGCTATTGGTACTCTGAACCTTAAAAAAGCTCCAGGTATGGATAAAATCAGCAATAAAATGCTTGTGGAGTTACCTCGTATAGCTAGAAGAATTATCCTCTTTATCTTCAACGCTATTTTACGCCTAGAATACTATCCTGCAGATTGGAAGGTGTCTATGATCACTATGATTCCTAAGTCAGGGAAGGATCACACCAAAGTAGAGTCATATAGGCCAATTAGCCTACTGCCGACAATTTCTAAACTGTTCGAAAAATTGTTAATGACTAAGTTGATTCCAATTCTGAACGACACTGAATGCATTCCTAATCATCAATTCGGCTTCAGAGCTAAACACAGCACCATCGAACAAACACACAGATTGGTAAATGTGATAAGAGGGTCGTTTGAAGACAAAAAATACTGCTCCGCCCTTTTCATTGATGTGTCCCAAGCGTTCGACAAAGTTTGGCATGACGGTTTAATGCACAAAATAAAATTAACTCTGCCTGCTAACACCCATAAACTTATGGAAAGCTATTTATACGGTCGCAAATTTAAAATCAAAGAAGGCAATTTTTTAAGCCCCGCTCAGCCAATTGAAACAGGTGTGCCACAGGGTAGCATACTGGGTCCTACTTTATATTTGATTTATGCCTCCGACATGCCGTCAGACCCCAAAATCCACACGTCAACTTTCGCAGACGATACAGCCTTTATCAGCGTTCATAAGGACCACCAAGTAGCATCACAGAATTTGCAGAATTATGTTTATAAACTAGAGAATTGGCTAGAGCTTTGGAAAATCAGGGTTAATGAACAGAAATGTATTCATATCACTTTCACATTGCGAAAAGAAACTTGCTCGTTCATCAAAATAAATAATCAAATTATTCCTCAACATAATGAAGTCAAATACCTCGGCATTCACCTCGACCGCCGTTTAACTTGGAAGTCTCATATTGAAGCGAAACTTACACAGATGAGATTAAAAGCAGTGCAACTTAATTGGCTAATTGGCAGAAATTCTTCACTAAAGTTGGACTGCAAACTATTGTTGTACAATGCAATTCTAAAGCCAATCTGGTGCTATGGAATTCAATTATGGGGTACTGCCTCAGCATCAAACATTGAAAAAATTCAAAGGGGTCAAAATAAAATTCTACGTATAATTACTGCAGCTCCATGGTATGTTAAAAATTCTCGAATTCACAAAGATCTATGCGTGCCATTAGTAAAAGTTGAATTTACAAAACACGCGTCAAAGTATGTCAGCAAACTTGAACACCACCCAAACCCACTTGCACGAGACATCCTTAACTTTAGTGGCCATAATCGGTTGAGAAGGAGGGATACCCTTGCTTTAACACAAGCGCAAAATAGATGACTGGATCAGTTGATGTGAAATTTTTTTAGTATCATAAAATTTTTGTCTAGCACTGGCTGGACTTATTATTTTCTTTTAGTATTAAGATTCGAAAACTTATTGTCATTTCATTATATGAAGATTCAATAAATAAATAAAGGCTAAAAAAAAAAAAAAAAAAAAAAAAAAAAAAAAAAAAAAAAAAAAAAAAAAAAAAGATATTTTGAAGAATAAAGCCAGAAAACTAATTGGACGGTAGGATGAATCAATGTTCGTTCTCAGGCTTGTTAATCATAACAATCTTTGAGCACTTTCATTGCATCGGAAAGTAATTTAATCTTAGTATTGCATTATATAGTATATATGTATAAGTTATAAACAATTTATTATTTTTTATCGAACTGTTAATTTTTAATTTTTTTGATATTTATTTAGTTAATAAATAAAAAATGATACTTACAGCAAATTTCGAACCACCAGGTAACACTGGTTAAAAGATTGATGTTTGTCTGTTGGCTAGCAGGCACCGCAGTGGTGCAGAGGGTTAGAAGGCAAAGAATTCTGATGAGAGAAAGTGGTGTTTCTCGAAACATATGTAAATTCAACAACCCAGGTTCGAATCCCAGCCAAGAAAATTATCAATAAAAATTTTAATAGTAAAAATGTTTCAAGTTGTAAAACAATTCCTACCCTCAGTAAAAATAATTTAATGAAAATTAAATTTAATGAACTCGAGCCCGACTAAATAAATATCAAAAAATGTATAAGTTATGTATAGAATACTCTTTTTAGGCAGAGTTTGAACCACTTTTTCATTTATGCTATCATAACCAGGAGCTTCTTTAGTTAGTTGAACATTTTTATTTGATCTTTGACTTCTTGTGGCGTAATATGTTTATGGGCCAATCCATAGGATAAGAACTATTTCATATACGTTGCATGAATTTATGTTTGAATAACGTTGAAACGTATTCTGTAGGTGACACTCAAATGCTTCAGCTTTAGATTTGTCAGCATCTTTTACTGGTATACGAGTATTTCTTTTTGTAGAACGTTTTATGTATTATTTGTGTTGAGATTGCTAAGAAAAAATTCAGGATTTTTGCTATTTTGCCATATTTTTGTGAGCCGTCGCTCTCTGATTTCAGTTGTTATAAAAACTTGATTCGAATAATTACAAGTCGAGAAGTTTGGAGTTGATAAGAACTCTGCTTCGTGAATTGTACTATTAAAACGCTCTATTGCATTATATATTTCCTCTGGGGATTTTGCGGAAACATTAAGGTTTATATTTCTTTCCATAAAAGTCGTTAACGATGTTTGCTGTAACTGTATGGTGGTATTGAAACTAGCAAGTAAAGGTGTGTGATCAGGGGGCTAATTCTCGCATTCGTATTGGGATTCTCTTATTCGATAGCGAATTAAATGTATCGAAATTTCTAATGATGGCATTAGATAACGAATGATTATACGAACGCAACCTTGCGAGTTTTTACTCGTAAGCAAAGAAGCATTCGAAAAAACGTTTTCTTAGCAAACAGAAGCAAAAAAAGAAAATGTTAGTAAAAAATTTGTTACTTACTTAAAAAAATATCATAATATTAATCATTTTATTACTTTTAGGTCAAAAATAAATTTTACCTATGCTTGCTTTGTGAGCCAGCCTAAAACGTCTTTTGAGTCTAGAAAAACACATACATACATACATAAATACATATGTACTTACTCATTGTTTGTCAATCTTAAGGGGTCGGAGGTGTTTCTTATTTGTTTCCTTATGTCATTAATGTTTTCAATATCGTCAGAATTAAAAGACGATGAATAAAAAAACATAACTGGATCCATTTTTAATTTAAAATAATTTCTTTAAAAAATTTTGCTTTTATTTGAGTTATTTTTTTTTCAGAACCATATGTTTTTTGTTTACATTTTCTTTAATTTGATTCAGTGTTGTAATACGTACTTGTTTAAGTTTTTTACAATACTGAAGCAATGAATCGATTCGATTCGTATCGAGTACCATCAATAGAAAAATTTGCACTGTCGAAATAAATTTCGATTCGAAAACAATTTCGATCACGACTGCCAGAATTAGCCCCAGTTCATTAATATCAAAAATATGTATAAGATGACTCGGAATTCCATTATAAACGGTAAAGTCCAAAAGATCAGGTTTTATTCTGGGATCTGTTGGAATGCCCACTTCGAAAATCGAGGAGTTAAATCACATGTAATTCTAATGCAGGCAGCTTAGATATAAGATTCTCTGACTTCATCTAATATTTCATACTTTATTGTTGATTTTATTAATATTGCTGCACCAGCATGTGCTCCACCATCTGTATGACTTGCTGTTATTATATCATATCCTTTCATTTTAAATTTATTTGGGTTGAATGAATTGTGGCTTAAAGTAGGAGACTAATTGTTATTTTGAATAAAACAAACGTTATTTCGTATTTTAAACATATTTTGCATATATTTAACGACCTCCTACAGTAAGTCTTTATATGGCCAAATTCCTGACAACGATGAAATTGAGAGATATCCTTTGTTCTGTTCGGCGGTGAAATATTTACAACAGCATTGAATATTTTCTTAAACATTGTTGTTAGAACTTGGTTACAAATCAACAAAAAACATTGGAAGTGACGATTTTGTAACTCTACTTTTTATGTTCGTAACATTTTTAATCTTATGCTCGCTCCAAGGTTTGTAAATTTTTTACAACAACTCTTTCCTGTTTCAATTGGTATGTATTGGAGTTAACTTCTTTGTCATTTAGGAATGAGACTAGCATTCTATAGGCTTCAATATTTTAAACGGTAATACCATGTTCAGACGGCAATATGAAACACTTGTTTCGATTATTGAATTACGATTGTGAATCATCCCGTTCACACGGCATATTCGTGTTTCATTTTGACAGTTCTTTTTTATGTACATGAAAACTAGCTAGTTCAGATAAACTGGCGATAATTTGTTATCAAATTAGAGAAATATTCGTGTTTGGGTAGTAGTTTCAAACTGAAACAAGATGTTTCGCTCTCAAAATTTTGTATTGCGAAACAGGTTGATTAAATCATGATTGGGGTGCGAATCACGAATGAGAGAGCGAAACACGAATTTCAGTGCCCGTCTCTTATCTGTCAATTTCTTAATGTTTTATACCTAAACAGCTAATCAAATTAGTTTCTATTCATTTTGAAATTTTTTTTATCATAGCACTAATAACTGAAACTGGAACACTCTCGTTTGTTGTTTGTCCATCGTCTAATTCATCTTCATCATCTGCTATTTCATTATCATATAGCTATAGATTTTTTTTAAAGCAGAAAATTTATTTTGACTTACTACATTGTTGGTTGCATTATATAAATTATTATAATAAATTAATACAGTACACAGAAAAACTTATTGCCCGACAAATTTTAATTAAACTTTTAATTGAGTCTTAATTGATTTTTAATTAAACTTTTAATCATATCAGTTAAATTTTTAATTGAAAAACAATATAATATTTTTTTTTAATTAAAACTACTTTTAATTAAATTATTACAAAATATTTTAATTGATACTACAAATTCCTTCATCGGTCCATTTTCAATTAAATGTTTAATTAAATATACGAATATTTTAATTGAAAATCAATTTTAATTTTTTCTGTGTACTACCATCATCGTCATTATTAGTACTGCTATCACTCATCATGATGGCAGTGTAAATTGTTATTATTCAAAAGAATTTTTAATGTGCAAATTGTTCTTGTTATTTATTTAAAATAAAAAAATCTTTTATAAAAAACTAGTGACCTCAAGCTTACAAATTATTTAATAAAAATCAAAAAGGTCGAAGAAAATAGAATAAAATTATTTAAAAAACATTAATAAAATAGTTTTTTTTTCCTTTGGTAAAAGTTCAACAATGTCCTTTTCTATTTATTTGTTGTTGAATTTTATTAATTTGGTTTACAAATTGCAGGCCATAAAAGTAATTTGCATTTGAAAATCCCAGTTCATTTTGTGGCGTTTTTCGTAATTGTTCTTGGAATTTTTTAATGTTTTTTTCAATTGTTATTAGTAATAATTTTGTCCGAATTAACATTACTGAAGAAAAAATTATTTTATAGCTTTAAAATTAGGGCAAGTAAATTAAAAACAATTGTGATATGTTTAGTAAATGTTGTCCAGTAGTCAACAATTTTATTGGTCTATAGTTGCGGAAGCATTTAAAATTTACCACTTATCTCAGCCACAGATTAACGACCGACTAAAAAGAACGCTATACACCAATGTAAGCAACGAAAAAAATCCAAAGGCTGCTAAGAGCCATAAGTCGCCTAACAAGATGAAAACCATTTGTTTTGGAAATTAACAGATTGTTGAGGTTATCGTTCGCTAAGATCCATAAATATAAAAATTTTGCGTGTCGGCAATATGTTGTATACCTACTATGGCGAAAGCACTTTTGGTTCAGATGGTCGCCGTAGGATCTAGTGGAAGTGAAAGTAAAATAATACAAAATCCACGGTTAATTATGATGGCTGTTCTATGGTGATATGGGGTTGCATTTCTGCCAATGGAGTTGGTAATCTTGTATATACTGCTGATATTATGCACCACCATGGCAACTCGTAACTCCAGAACCAAAAAATAAAAAATCCATGATCAATTTAAAACAAGAATACTAAAAAACTAAAAAAAAAAAAAATTAACAGGAATTGAAAAAACAAAATATGTAGGTACTTTTATGATTTTCAAACTATTATGTAAATTAAATATATCAATAACTAAATAAAAACGAATATTTTTAAAACTTTTTCGGACTTCCTATACGTGGTAGTTCACTGCGTGCGAACATTTAAGTAGAGTCGAAGGGACCCCGTTTCGGGTTTCCTATACTACATAATATTTATTATCAATTGCATAAAAATTTAATTATTTTACTTCATTTTTATAATTTGATGTATGTACATACGTACATATGTATAAAAAACAAATTTCTTCTAAAAATGAGAAGCCATAATAGTTTTGCGATACACTGTACATACAAATATCGAATAGGTATATCTTTTTAATATATTATTAAATTTTTTTTATGACTTATGCAACTTATGCATGGAGTAAAAATGTCAAATATAATAATAAAATTTGAAAACTGCCACCGGAACGGAAACATTTTAATACAAAAACAGAAACAAAGCCAAACTAATCGCTTACCTAAGCTACATGCATACATACATACAAACATATGTATGTATGTAAGTACTAAACCGATTCATAAAAAAGAAAAAAAGCGAAAACATTTTTTCGTAAACCATCATCCATAAAAATAAGAAAACTTGTTTAATTTTTTTTTTTGTTTTTGTTTTTCTCTCTGTAGTTTTTTGTTTATGTTTTGTTGTTGATAATAACACTTTTCTTTTGTGAAATTGAGTTCTTTAACAAATAGAAAAAGTTTCATATTTATATGTATGCACTACATATAAACATACATCCATATGTACATAAACACATACACTCAGATACAAGCGCATACATAAAATCAAATAATCGTAATAGAAATGGCAAAAAATCAAATAAAAACCGCATCAAATGCAATGTGCAGTTAGTTACAAAAAAACAGCAAGAACAGCAACAAAAGTCACAATAAACAGAAATGGAAAATACGAATATTCATTCGTTGTACTCGTATGAACATACATACATACATACAACCAAACATACGAATGTACATTATTCGAGTAAGTGGTATAAGAATCAGGTCAAAACACCAGAGGAGGAAGGAAAACGAAAACAACAAAAACGGAGCAAACGTAAAATCACAAACACACGCACACATGCATATATACTCGTATATCCACACATACCAAGGTACTGTTGGAACAGCCAAGAACAAAAACAACATCAAACAAAATGAACATTTTTATCAAACAGATGAATGAAAATGAAGACAAAAGCAAAAAAGTAACAAATAATCATAAAAGCAAATGAAACAATAAAAGAAAAAGTACAGAATGATGATGTCGGAGATGAAGGATGCAGCAAAGCAAATGACTAAAGAAAATCCTTTAATAGTATTGCAATACACATTTAGAGAAATATAGGCAAACAGGAACAAGAAGCCAATAGAGAGCTTTAACAGGACTTTATCAGTTCTAGGTATTAAACACGAATGTACATATGTAGGTATGTAATCTAACAGTTTGCGCGCTGTCGTAGTTTCATATTTCCGCCAAAGAACTCATAGCTTTTTCCTTAGCTACATTTCTGCAAACACTGCATTAAATTACACTCTTTACGTATTCCCAGATATTCGAAATTAATTGCGGACAGTTTCAATATTGTTCTTACCGCATTGAAATTTTTATATACATACTACATACATACATACATATGCACATATGTATGTATCTCTTCATATAAATTATTTGACATTTCTCCTGATTTTAATTACAGTAAGGTAATAACAAAATCAAGAGGACAATGGAAGAATTGATCTATAATACAAGTATCTATATACATACATATTTAATAAACCAGTAAGAAACTATGATCGGTCAAGACCGTCCATAAGGTATAATACCCTACACCGAATATTTGAGCAAAAACTGCTTTCCTAGAACGTTGTCGAAAGTGGGCCTAATATGGGAGCAATGACTACTTATGGACCGATCATTATAAAATATGGTACCATGACTTATGTACATATGTATAGAACTTATTTTTGAAATAACTTTTATATACATACATACATATATGAAACTTATTTTTGTTGAATTTTATTTGGATACCACAGGCTTCGCCTAGGGCCGAAAAATTAACGCACTAAATTTTGTCGATATATCTTCAAAATTGCGAACTGTAAGGTGGGTATTAACAAATATTTTTGCTCGTTAGAAACAAATCCAATTATAATAATTAGAATTATGATTACTTAAGGTATATAGCCATATGTTGATATGGATTCCAAATCCCCAGCGATGACAAAAAGTTTTCCATTTCGCAAAACTTAAGTCGAAACTCAATTATCATATGAACCTTAATGACGGCTAAAATCATAATTCAAGACTAACTGGTTGAAATATGTGGAAAATATATTTTAATGAATAATATGTTTCGACTTACTTGCTTTCAGTTAAAATAAAAATATCCACTAATCCGCGACCACATATTCGTAGTCAGAAGATCAGATTATCAGTGACACTAGTGAATAAAAAGCCGATTATACATATATACTCGTATAGAGAAGCTTTAGCAAACAAGCCATTCTCAGTTGTACGTCTCTTTCGATATTCTAATAGGATGTCCTTGGTTTAAAGTGGAAAGAAAGCAATGTTACTATTATGCCAGATTGTCTACCTTATACACTACCCAAAAACAATAAAGAACCAAAGTACAAATAAGTCAGAAGAATTCCATTTAAATTTGCAATCTATTAGAAATGAAACGAATCTAGACACACAATTGCTTGGATCCACGTTCCTAGAAATAAGTACAATACTTGACATTGCTTAATGTAATTCCTGATCAATTTGAGTACCGGACCATTTCACCATTTCACGGTGCATTCACCCTCAGATTATCAGATTGTGCACTTAGGGGATCTATTTGCAATACGCTGATAAGGTATGTACCTTCGCTTAGAACTAGAAATAACCTCGTATGTAGAAATGGTCAACTTTGGACAAATTCTAAATTTAGTATGACTGATATTAATACATACTCTTGTAACCATAAATATATCATTGCTGATTTTTGTAACAAATGAACACAATCTCATTGCACATGTAACATTAACGTATTTAAAACTTCTATTGGAAACAAAAACTCAGCATGCCGAAATTTCGAAAGATGTTTAAGTCTTTTGGCCGTTCTTGCGTCAGAAAAAAGTCTTTACAGCATACACCAGTATACACAGTATACACACGTAGAGTACCATCTCTAGAAACTTGAATAAATGTAAGAAAAGCTCACCGATATTAAAATCAAACTACAACTCTAGGACGGAGTGATGACAAATAGCCAAATGTAATTGAGCAGTATTTAATTGTAGTTGATACAATATTAAATAAATTCCCTCAACCATAACAGATTTTAACTTGCTTCATAAACGATTGCAATATTGCAATACTAAACTTCTCTATACTCAATTTATTCGCTTTAAGCGAAACTAAAACAGCTGTTTGCTTGAAATACTTGCCATCACATTAATAATGCACCTGGCAAAAATTTGTCAACGCGTTCAAGGGTGATATTAAAATTAGTTAATTTTTGCATTTAAGAAAAAAATAAAATATCCATTCCATATTCAACGGAACTATAAAACAAGTACATATTACATATAAATACTTATGTACTACATATGTATGTATATTTACTCGTATGTACATACATATGTATATAATTATGAACTTATTTAATACGACCTTTGTGATGAATATTCTGTAAATGAATTCCCATCAATCTTTTAGAATCTTTTGGACCATAAATACTTATACTTATCACCTGGTCCATTGTGTGGAATTGTTACCACAATTCAAATGTGTATGTGTGTGTGTATGTGGGATTACAAAAGACAGTAGAGACAGTTTATTCAACATAACTAATATTTCTAGGTAAAGACGTGTGTTCACAAAAATCTGGTACCCTGGTATTATGTCTCGTATCTTGAAGATACACAAAAACGCACAAATACTGATATTTAAAAAAATTCAGTGAAAATAAAGAACACAAATTAATCATTATCAAATTGAAAAAAAAACACAAACACAAATAATATCTAAATATTTACATACAATACATATAATGTATACAGCTGTGTGCAACTAATTAAGGACAGTAGTATTCAATATTTAAATCAACCGCTACATTTCCTAACATTTTTCAATTCCGGTAATTTTTAAAAGTTACATTAAATGAATTCTTAATACTTGCCTAACATGGGTAAAAGCAAATCCTGTGATGTCAGTACTCGAACTATTATTGTACAAGTGCATCATTATGTAAACACTTATCGGGAAATCGCAATAGCCTTAGATGGGTTTTCAAGCGGTGAAATATTTCAAAAAGCATTCGACTACAGAAAAGTTGGCCCGTAAAAAAAACGTATTACGACAGTTCGTGCAGATGCACTGATTGCGTGCGAGTCGAAAAAAAAATCCACATAAATCAGCAAATGAGATTCGGATTGCAGTCTGTAGATACAGTAAAACGTCGATTGCGACAAGTTGGACTGTTTGGAAGAATTTCACGAAGAAGCCATTATTGAAACAAGAGACTCGAATTCGCAAAGAAGTATCCCCATTTGACGAATGTAGACGGAAAAAGAGTATTATTTTCGGACGAAACACAAAAAAATATTTTCACCGGCCAAAGTAAATCCGCGCAACTTTGAAGCATGGCTATAATGCTTTGGGGTGCTATGTCGTCACGTTTAAGCATACGGCTCAACATTTCAAGCAATAGTTTTTTAAAAATTTGGTTACTGTTCTTGACTGGCCTTCATGCAGTCCTGATCTCAACCCGATGGAGAACTTAAAGAACAAAATAAGCCCTTAAAAAAAGGATTCTAATGATATCTTTGCTGAAACAAAGAAAGCTTGAGAAGCTATTCCCAGTGTATGTATATTAATGCCTCACAGATTTCAAGATGTTATCGATAACAATGAATTTGCAACAAAATATGGATTTATTTTAAAATAAATACTTTTTTTGTAAAATTTTTGGTTTTTCCTTAATTATACGCAGTATTGATATCAATCTTATTTGAAAATATGGCTCACAGATTCATTAATAATAATTAATTTGACACAATATGCAGTTATTTTCTAGGAATAAAAGTTAAATTGACTAAACTACGACAAACTTTTGGGAATATCATAAAACCATTCGTATTATTTGCTTCAAGCTCACATCTTAGTGTCGTGTCCTTAATTAGTTGCACATAGCTGTATATATGCAAACATACATATATAATAAATAAACTGCACATGCTTACATAAAAGTGTTATTTGTTCATAGAAATATTTGATATGTATCTGTGAGATACAATTTCGTGTATTTTTATAGAAAATACCATAAATTGTTGAACAAATCTTTAGCAATGAGAAGAAAGCAAGAAAAATATTTTAAATCAATTAATAAATGTATAATTCCTCTTAACTGCTGCTTTAAATTCATTATCAAGATAAAACATAAAGACAGCAACAACATAAATGTATGCGCTCAACACAACATTTATTTTAAAATGATGAACACAAAGAATATGTATTTTCAACAAACAAAACGGGGGAATAATACAAACGATTCCAAATCTAAATACTGCATCAACAACCACTTCGACTACTTCTTTCTTCCACAGCTTTTGTGGATATTAAACGTTTGAATGCTTGTATATACATATGTATGTATGTAGGTATCTGTGTGTCATGTATACACATACATTTATATGTACGTGAAACGACTTTGACTACTCTACAGATCTAGAGTGTAAGTACATAGTATCTGTGTGTGTGCAGGTTTTGAGTCTTTTACATTATTCGTCTCTTTGAGAGGCCAAAACAAAATTTTTTTTAAAGCGAAAAAAGCATATCATACACACATTCATGGCAAGCAGGAAAAGCGACAAAAACATCAAGAAAAAATAAATAAATATTAGAAATTAAAACAACAAATGTAATATGCCTTCTCTATACAAGACACTGACTGACTGAGTGATTTAGTTTTACAAATGCTTAGAAACATATTCAAACACACACGCTCACACACAGATACTCGCATCGCACTATGAACAGGAGAAAAACCTAAATAATTTCCTTTTTAACATACGTTTCATCAAAGTAAGCAGCAGAAGCAAAAACAGTTGTTGGTTGGTGCGTCCCTGCCATCATCAGTTGGTTGGTCTGATAGACAGGCCGTCAAAAGGACGGATGGACGGGAGTAAGTAGACACGAAACCACACATAGTCACACACTTTTGTCACAACGACAAATTGTCATTTAAGAGTAACTTTAAGTTGCCCAACCACCCCTATACCAGAAAACAACAAAAAAAACCCTATACACGTTTAGGTGGTTTAAGAGAAGAATGACAGCTAGAGAGAGAGCAAGAGACGCAGAGAGTGAGAGGGTTTCACTTTGTGTTTTTGAATAGTGCAAAGGGGCCTGGCTGTTGTATAAAAATATTAGCGGCAAATAGAAGGCATCATGTTCAGCAGTGGTTCTTTATCGCTGTTACGCGTATCACTTGTGGTACGCAAGAAAGGCTATATTTGTATATATGTACATATTAATGCCCCATGTACATTGATAATGTAATGTTCACGACACTCGATAAAGAAAATAGCGTAAATTTTACCGTCACTCCGTCGGTTGGTCAGGAATTAAGAAAGTCATACAATTTTGTGATAACTAAGCGGCATAAGGAAGTTTTGAAAAAAAAAACAGAGGAATCCTAATGAATCCAGTTTTTCTTTTTTTACATTTGTTATGTAAATATATTACATATCTGCCATACCCAGTAGAATCATATGTACACAATTCAAGATTGCTACATTAACTACATATGCAAAATATTTGTCCTTTAATCATAAAATAAACTTTTTGAAATACATTTGTTAAAAATGTTAAGACCTCTGTATCCAATAAAGATGTTGGCCGCAACTACACTGTAGGTGAATCTTTCGCAGGTCAAATTTTCGATTTTCGGGACTTTCTAGCTAGTGGCGAGATGCCGGTAGCCATGACATCCCGCGAGTACGTTCGGTATTCCGCAAGGACTTTTGACTTCACATAATCCAAAAAAAAAAATAGGTATGATATCACACGATCAGTTGAACGACCCGCAACGCTAAATTAGCAAAGGTCGATGAAGCAAACCAAATTCTACTTGAAGTGCCTCTGAAAACATTTCTCGTAGAACGCTGATTTTCATATACAGCGTATACTGAATAAAAACCACATGATATTTAGATACCAGTCACGAGTTATCTGGCTGAAAACTATTAAATTAAAGTTCTAAGTGGATCAATTGCAAAAATAATTCTTTACATTGTCATGAAAAATCCTTCATATTCAAATACTGAACTTTTTCCAGTATGATAAAGACCTTCTCTGTCCTTATTTTGGTGAATTTCTCAACATATATTCCTTTAGATCCCGATCATAAGAGTCAGACATGAAATTGTAGGTAGCGCAGAACTATTAAACTATTTTTCTAGCATTTTTATGTGTCATGGGTCATAAATGGAGTGCAGAATATTTAATAAGTCCAACGATACAAAAGTAAAAAATATCTCTTTGTGACTTTTGTATCTTTCCGAATATATGTAATATAATTTCCCAGCAAACTACTATGAAATTAAGTATTATAGCATTTAATAAGCATTTATAATTATATTAAACATCTTATTTCAATATCTTAATACAGGCGACTTATTAAGATGTCAAAATATGATATAAATACCACCCTCGTATACTATATGATGTATTGTAATTCAAATAAAGTGATTTTATTTAAATGTAATTTAAAAAAATTATGATTTTATACGTAAACCCATATTTAGGAAACGCTGAAATTTATTGTATTTTAGATTCTTTGGTTAGCAATGTGTGTCATCAGGCATATATGTACGTACTACGTACATACATACATATATTTTTATTCGTTTAATTTTTTTCCATAAACCACGACAAAAGGCCCAACCATCATCATCGTCGTTGGCATCATCTTCATCGTCATTCACATCATTAGTATCAAAAGCAGAAACAGAAACAGCAGCAGTTGGAGTACATAGTTGTACATAATTCAAAAAACGTTCAAAGGCAAAAGGCCCTTTTAATACACATACATACATACGAGTACATTATCATGCATACGAGTGGAGAATATGCAGACATAGATACACACAATCGTACATAAAGACGAAAATACAGACAGACATTCATAAGCCAGCACAGCCACTGACACAGTCTCAGCTGCAGACACAGATACTGGTGTACTTACTGGTGAACTGAATCAAAAGAGGCAGTGGATGGATGAATTTATTATGGCTTTTTTTTTTTGCCTGCTTTCTTTGCACAGCAGCAATAAAAACAACAGCAACGAGAGACCTAACAGAAATATAGAAAATACGAACAAAAACCGTGAGGATTCGTTAGAATAGTGAACAATATTCAAGTCAAAAAATATACTACAGAAATACAATAACGACAACAAAAACAGCAGCAGCAGCAGCAACAACAACAACGACAACGGCCAAGAAAAAGTATCTGAAACATATTTACTGTTGCCATTTTGCTTAAAATCAAACTGCTAGCTGCTACCACCACCTTTACCTCAAACAGCCAGAGCCACAGAGAAAATATTTATAATCACAAATAGCCAGTCAAGCATATCAAACATACTACATGTACATGTTCGTACACACGGCTAGTCACTCTGACAAACCAGCCCGAGAGCCAGCCAGCCAGTGAGTTGGCCAGCCATTTAGTAAAGCTATTCCAGCCGGGCATTAGGCATTAATCGTTTTTGCTAAATACTGAAAATGATTGAAGAAATGTGATAAAAAAAAATATACAAAATAATCAGAGAAAAATACACAAAATAAGCAAAACCCATTACAACAACATCCACTAAGGCACTGACAACAATGTTGGACAACTACAAAAACAACGAACAACGAAAAAAGATACAAAATCAGGTTCAATGAAATCTAAGGGACAGACAGGAAAAACAAAACAAAATAAAATATACACCGACTCACACACAGCCAAATACATACATATGTATTGTACATCAATTGACCGAACATTTGACTGAAATCAAGCATCTAAAACAATTAGATACTGAAACGAAACCTCATCTCATGCAAAACCAACCGGCAAGCATGGCGTGTGTATGTGTTCGTATCTTAAAGATACTCGTACATACATACATACATACATACATACTTCTTGAAGAAACAAATTTTTGAATTTATCATTTAATGTCTTGTTAATGTATACATGTCGTTTCAACACTAAAATCAGGAACGTGTCGTCGTGGGTGATTCAGCAAAGTGTTGTCAATTAATTTATTTCTACTTCTCATCTCTTGCTCGCTTTGTGTCTTCATTTCTGCTCTTTTTATTTTATGATGTTGTTGATTTTCATGTTCAAAATGACGTTTAGTTGTTTTTTAGCATGACTCGACAACAAATTGAATTTTGTTGCTTCTTTTTTTTCTTGCGCTTAATTTGTATGTATTTCAAATAAAATGATCAAGTTTTTACTGCTAATTTTCATTATCACTTCAATAGCCTCAGTAAACTTATTTAATTATCAACTTGTTATTGTTTCTTGATTCTTCTAGCAAATTTTTACAGCGTAGGTAGGTTCAGTTTTAAATTTTTTGGGATGATTCTCGAAAATATTTCTCACGCAACTGGAGTTCTTTAAATTAAAAGGATGTACATACAGATGTAAATATATATTGCTTCTTTAACTAAAAGTATGTTTGTATATATCTACGTATAATGTACATACACATGTATGTACTTATGTATATGTAATAAAGGCGAACCCTGCAAAAATCTATGGAGTACGTGGTCCATTTCAGCTAAAATGTAGTAACTACATCATGGTCCTATGTAACGCACTCATGGACCATTTCATTTGCAAAGCAAAACTTCTTGTTACACGACAATTATTCGTGCTTTAACGGCCGTAATCGTTGTTTAAAAACATTTGAAGTAGTTACAAG
Source organism: Bellardia bayeri (assembly GCA_950370525.1). Classification (NCBI taxonomy): domain Eukaryota; kingdom Metazoa; phylum Arthropoda; class Insecta; order Diptera; family Calliphoridae; genus Bellardia; species Bellardia bayeri. Next base: position 32,774,937 of record OX493266.1, read on the forward strand.
GAGTAGTTTTGGGACTATTCCCGTCTTATGCAAAGCTGGATTATATGGTCCAGTCCTAGGACATCGAAATGTTAAATGGACTAGTTTTTTTTTCGTACAAATGGATTATGTTTGGAGTTGGATGGTTGGTTGGTTTACGTGGTAGTTCACTACGTGCGAACACTTAAGTAGAGTCGAAGGAACCCCGTTTTAAACGACCAGACCACTCGTCAGATTAAATGTCGTATACAACATACTGTAGCTAATATGTGTACAGAAAGTCGCGTTTTGCTAGACCCAACCTGTAGCTGTGAGATATCTCAGTAGGTCATTGAGTTTTGACCCGGCTACCTCACCAAGGTTGTTCAATGTATAGTTTCCCATGAATTTATGTCTTTTGACACTCAGGGCTGGGCATTCGCAGAGAAGGTGGAAAATCGTTTCCTCTTTTTCCCTATCCTTACAACTACGACTGTGGTCGTTAAATGGGAGTCCCAGGCGATTTGCGTACTTGCCTAACGTCCAGTGTCCCGTTAATACTGCCAGCAACCTTGATATATCCTTCCTATTCCGGGTTATCAGTTGCGTAATGCGTTTCTCGTGAAAAGATGGCCACATCAACTTGGCTATCCTACATGTGTCTAAATTACGCCATCTCAGCCTTTGTAAAGAAATGTCTGAAGATGATACCTTTGCTAGTCCCCAGTGGAATTGCTACTGAGACCCCATCGGAGATATCCAAGGCAGATCCCGTTCTGGCTAGTTCGTCTGCCCGTTCATTGCCGTAGTGATTCCTATGCGCAGGCACCCAGACCAAGGTAATGTCAGACAGATGACCTAGCCTTGACAGAGAACTCCTACATTGCTTAACTAGTGAAGATGAAATTGTGTAGGCATTAAGTGAGAGGAGTGCCGCCTGACTGTCGACAAAAATACCTATATTGCCGATAATTTTACGTTCATGTAGTGTATTACAAGCTGCCGTGATTGCAAAGATTTCCGCCTGGAAAACACTATACTCATTCGGAAGACGATACGAGATGCCTACCTCAGGTTCGTCACAGAAGACCCCACAACCAACACCGCAGCTCATCTTAGAACCGTCTGTATATATCCTAGTGTCATATTTGTGCAAGAAATTACCCTTATTCCACTCACTCCTGGAGGGAATTAAGACCTTGAATACCCTATAAAAATCCGTGTATGGAGTAATATAGTCAGATGGTTGGAGAACGTCCGAAGGCAACTGGCCAAGAATCCCCGCGTGACCGTATATTCTCGATCTCCAACAACCGGACGATTAAAACCTCGCTGCGCTGAAGGCAGAAGTGGCCATTATGTGAAGGTCAATTGGCATAAGGTTCAATATAGTGTTCAGTGCCTCTGAAGGACTAGTCCTAAGTGCGCCAGTTATGCCAATGCAGGCTGATCTCTGGACTTTGTATAGTTGGTCTACGACAAACTTCTTTCTAGTTGCAGTCCACCATACAAGAGATCCGTAAGTAAGAATTGGACGTACTATAGCCGTATACATCCACTTAACTATGCTGGGTCTAAGTCCCCATTTTCTACCAAACATCTTACGACAGGTGTAATAGGCCACCGTTGCCTTCTTTACCCTGTGTTGAGTATTTAGCTTCCATGACAATTTAGAGGCCAGTATGATGCCTAGATATTTTGCATTATATGAAAAGGAGATTTCGCAGTTTTTCAACCTTGGAAGTTTGAAGCTTGAAATCTTGATCTTCGTCGTGAAAAGTACAAGTTCCGTTTTGCTTGGGTTCACCCCAAGACCATTAACCGTGGCCCAGTTATCGAGCAACCCCAAAGCAGTGGACATAATCTCACTGATCACGTCCGGAAACAGACCTGGTACGAGTATCACCACATCGTCCGCATAAGCGACAACTTTTCTTTCCCTAGTGTCCAGATCAATGAGAATCGAGTTAATAACGATAAGCCACAGTAGTGAAGAGATTACTCCTCCCTGTGGAGTGCCTCTCTCAACTTGCTTGGACTTAACGGTACTACCAAGATTTGCTGTGACTATTCTTGTTTGGAGTACTCCTGGTCCATTGTTAAGTAGTTCATACATGCGTGTATGGACTACTCACGTTTTTTGAAGAGAAGTGTTTGTTCGATAAACACAAGTACTGATGCTCCAAATGAGACACAAATCTGCATACATTCACCCTGAACTTAAATTGACAAGCAATTAATGCAAAGTGGGAAGTGGGAGGTGGGACTTGAAGAACAGTTAATTAATATACAACTAACAAAAATTGTTAGTCAATTCATCAATAGAATGTGGATCCTAAACCTCAGTAGAACTTATTAATTACAATTCATAAATTTCGCAAGACAAAATTAATTATTGCGGATTTTTTGTGAACTTGGCACATTATATAAAGGTCTGGTCACAGTTGGCAAATATTTGCGGAAAAGACGTAACCACTAAATAAAATATGTTTGAACTCGTTTATTTATTAAAACAAGTAAGCAAGTATAATCGCTCAAGCCCGACCATATAATACCCTACACCCAGTATATGTAAATATAAAACAGTTTTGCAGAAATGGGCGTAATATGGGAGATATAACCTATTATGGACCAATCATCCAAAAAATTTAGTGTCATGATTTTTGTGAATATAAATATTATGTATGTTATACTTTATCTCGGTATAAATACTTTTAAAATATTTATGGAGCTTAAATTGAATTACAGAAAGGGTCTTATATGGGAGTAGTGAATAATTATGGACCGACCATTATAAAATTAGGTGTCGTTATTTCTGTATATAAGAAACTTATTTGTGTTAAATTTTATTTGGATACCAATATTTTTAAGAAATTTCTGGTCGTTAAAGTGATTTTCGGAAGCGCGGACCTTGTATGTACCATATTATTTTTATATATATGAATTTGTGTTAACTATTATTTGGATACAAAGATTTTTAAGAGAGTTATGCTCTTTAAAGTAAGATTCGGGAGTGGGCCTTATTATGGACCGATCTGTACAAAATTTGTGGATGTGATTTGGCTTCATTAACCATTCATTTGTGGTGAAATTTGTGTGGATTCTTGCCTAATTCAAACATTTAAGCCCCAATTTCGGAAGGACATTTGTATGTGGGCTAGGTGAAATAATGGACCGTTTTCCACCAGTTTCGTTCTTGGGCCGAAAAAATATCACGTACCAAATTTCGTCTTCAAAATTGCGACCTGTACTCTGCGCACAAGCTTTACATGGACAGCCAGTTAGCCAGCCAGACGGACGGACGGACGGACATCGTTCAAGCGACTCAGGAAGTGATTCTGAGTCGATTGGTATACTTTCAGGTGGGTGTTGGACCAATATTTCTGGGCGTTACAAACATCAGCACAAATCCAATAGACCCTTCCCACTATGGTGGTGTAGGGTATAAAAACTTTGTTTGTTTAGGACAAGACACAACAAATATATTGTCTTATTTTATTTGATGCTGTTTGATCTTGCAAAACTCTTGTAAGAGTAATTTGTGTAAAATTTGTGCAAAAACAGGTGGTTACGTTTTTTTGATTAAATATTTGCTCTTTATAAAATGTGTCCATTGTTTCAACTCTTTTATTTGATTTAAAGTTTATTTTGCTGCGTTTTTTATATCAGTTGTCGTATCGTGGTGATAAAAATTTATCTCCAATATTTCCTTTCATGATTTACGTTGTTTCCTTGAATTTTAAAACAATTGAACAAGAATTTACACAAATTTGCTGATTTTATATATTTAATAACGAAGAAATATTCAAAAATTCAATTTGACTGAGATAATAAAGGACTTAGAACTTCTGCATTCAATAGTAGTACGAAAAAAAACAAAGTCATTGTAAACGTTTTTTAAGCAAATGAATATTTAAAAAATAATCACCCCTATTGTGAATAAAAATTCCACATGAAATTTGTTCCCATTTCACACATTTCCAATTTAAATTTAATGTTAAAAAAATAAAAGGGAACAAATTTTATGTAGAATTTTTATTTACGATAGGGGTGAATATTTTTTACCTCAGTTACCTGTTTGCAATAAAATCATGTCCTCATGTCATGAGGATTAAGAAATAAATAACAGCATAAAATAATTCTTTATTGACCAAACTATTGCCAAAATTTTCGTTTATCAAGAAAGAATGAGTGCTGCCAGAAGACTTTTTTGAAAATCCCAAAGTTAATTATAAAAAAAACTTCCTCTTTAATTATTAATATTGATATTCGTATTGACTTTTGGCGTATTAACTGGAGTTTAAAAAATGGTCTTATTACCACCACTAATTGGCAGCTCCGAGTTTAGAAACAGCATTTTTTTAAAAATTGAATTGACTTTTAATAATATGTAGTCTACGTCTAAGAATTTTCTCAAGATCAACTTTATGCAATTTTAAACAATCGGGCGGAAGTATATCTGGTGAGTTTAAATTACAATCTGATAAAGTTTTAAACAAAATGTTTGCAAATCCGAATGAAGAATATTAATTAAAAAGGTTGGAGTGGAAAAACGCATTTAATATATTAAAAAAGTTAAGAACATATTTAAGGAAAAATAAATATGCCTTATTATAATTATATGATAGTTCTATGAATATTATCATCAGATTTTAATTTGCCCTGGCTCGACAAAAAACATCAAATTTTCAATTAATACCTCCTAATTTCCTAAAATTCTTGTAATACAGTCAAGGTGTTATAAGCATTTTGTAACTGGTGTTCCTAAAATTGTTCGTCTTTTTTAAGCCATTATTTCCTGAATGCTTCAAGCAAAGAGCACCTTTTAGAACTTTTTCAAAATAAAGAAATATGTTTAGTTAAGAAATAATTTTGTAGTTTTTACACATATTTTTGTTTCCACTATCCCTAGATCTAGCGTAAAATTAAAAATCTGTCTCCTTTTTGCGGCAACTTAAATTTTTCAAAAAAAAAGTTCCTAGAAACAGGGAATTTTCGGTACGTTTAGCAACACTTTATGGAATATAAGTAAATCTGATGAATTAAGCTTTGTATAGACGGTTGTCAGATCTTACAACGTTGTCCGAAAAATGTTCAGATAATGTCTAACAACCGTGTGAACTTAAAATTGTTGTCTTCCCGCGTTATAAGAAAAAGCATTGACAATTTACTTTTGGCTAACAATTTTTCAATGTCAGTACATTGCCAGCACATTGCTATATCTGACAACATTGTATGACCTGACAACCGTCTATACATAGCATTACCCTTATAAATTACTATGTACACGCTCAAATGTCTTTGAACTCATTTAAAACACATATACCAACACTGGAATAACATGCAAGCTGGATCAGTAAAAGTTACATACAATTCATAAAATTTGTGATATTTTCGTTCAACATTGGCAGAACGCTATTAATAAGTTGATCGATAATATTGCCGAATTTGGGCTGTACGATATCATTGTTCATGTATAATTGTGAAATCTTACTCTTTTCAATACACAACATACTTTAATGCTTTTTATATAAATCCTTTGTTTTGAAAAACAGCGTTCAGGACTCAAAATATTTTGTGAAACATTCAAACACATACAATGGAATATGATAAAAAAAAGCACATTGTCTCTCTCTCTCTCTCTCTCTATATATATATATATATATATATAAAATCAGTCGTTACAGCACATGTACATATATACATTAGTTTTACATATGTATGTAAGTATGTACCTAATAAATCGTTTGAAAGTGTAGTAATAAATGGTTTTATTATTGTAATAATTTCAAAATTCTTCAATAAAGTACATTAAATTATTTAAAAATAATTCTTCAATTACAAACCAGGTGAAGTGTAAATTAATATATGGCTGACATTCAGTGTTAATTTTAATAAACCGCAAACACACAAATGGTTTTAATGTCATAAATTGGCAAATCGTTAATAAAAAGGCAATAAAAACCACCAGTTAATTAACCAATGCATACATACAGACATACGTATGTATGATTGCTAATATGTGTGTAAAACAAACTTAAAGTAATAACGTTTTTTAATTCAACGGTCACATTAGGCAAATATTTACTCTAAAAAACGTAACCACTTGTTTTAGCACAAAGTTGTTTGACTTTGTTTACTCTTACAAGAGTTTTGCAAAATCAAACAGCATTAAATAAATTGAAAGTAAATATTTGTTGTGCTTTGGCCTAAATAAGAAAAGTTTTTTTTTTCTAAATAAGTAAACGAGTTTAAATATATGTTATATAGTGGTTACCTCTTTTTCGTCAAATATTTGCCAAATGTGACCGTAGCTTCAGTATGTGGTATGTGTAGTGTACACAAATGCAGATTATGCAGTTCTTTAAGTATTCCGAGAATCGGCTCTGAAGTGTGAATGTGTAATTACGAGAGGAAAACAATTTATACTCGTACATACCTACGATCTAATATACGAGTATTTTTAAACTTCCTTTATTACAAGTGTGTATGTATGTATGTATGTATGTATATCAGTTATGGTTTAAATCGCGATTAAACCAAGGATACATTTTGATCTTCTTTGAATAATTCAAATCAAAACAGTCTGTTTCCAATGGTTCTACGAAATGTTTTCTTGTGAATGAATTTCATAACGTAAGAATGAACAGTAACAGCGTTCTTTTAATAATTTCTTTCATTTTGACCTTTTGTGATTTAAATACGTACATACTTCCTTCGACACCCACTCACTAGCTAACTCACTCACTCAATTACTCATTCACTCTGTTTCTTACTCATGTACAGAATTGTAAATTTATTAAGGTAATTAAAAAATACTTCAAAGATACACTCGCACAATTGCATTAATTGTTAGCATTAGTGCGAGTATTTAAAAAAGAATTTAATTTGAATTTAATTTTGTCGTAAATACTTGCGCGTACATTATTGTTACATATTTTTACTCGTATTCGTATTTGTTGCTGATTTCTTTCATTTGTTTCATTTGCCAGTAAATTACTCTTTAAGCAGTTTATGACACCAACTGTTGGTTGGTTGGCTGGCTGACTGGCTGGTTGGTCTGTCTTCATGTTTGTTTTTTTTTATTTTTAATACGAGTATCTGCACGTATGTACCTTCTTGTTTAGTTTTTCTCTTCTTTTCTTGTAGCAGTTAAAACAAGTTTGTTTTATTTTTTCTTTTTTATTTTTTTATTTTTATAACAAAAATTGTGCAAAGCTACAGTTTTTTTTTTTTTGTCAGATGTTAAAACGTCTTTTTTTAGCCTGCGTTAAGCGAGAGACTTAAAGAAATCACACACCGAGTCATAATCAAATGATTTCTAAAGACATGCAATTTACACATAATTTATTTTCAGTTTTTTTTTGTTTATTTGTTTAATATCTCTTCGTTCACATTAGTCGAGTGAAATTAACATGACCTTAAGTCATTGATGTCTATTAAAAGTTAATCACTAATCGTTGAAAATTAGTTTGTTTTTGTTCAAACGCACCAAGTGTTAATATTCGAAATCTGTTAGAATGTGAAGCATTAAATAAGTTTCTTATAAGTTATTATAATTTAATAACTCAGAAAGTTTGTACGTTTATGGAATTCAATGAAAACATGTTAAATTTCGTCACAAGTATCGTGAGATGCCCATTCCTACATCTCTGATCATTTTTACCAAAATTGGCTATCGCTTCAAAACTGTTAAAAAGGTAACGGTAACTGTATTCTGGCCTAATTTGCTAACGATATTTTAAAGATAATTATTAATTATTATATTAAATTTTATTATCCAAAAAAAGTTATGAAAACATAATAAAATATGTAATTGTAGTTATTTATTTATTTATTGATTCCATTCCCTGTACAACAAGCCTGAGTCTTATACTTATAGCACAGGAACGTATTACGTTACAAAACAAACCTGATGCAATTAAATATAACAATATTCAGAAAAGTTAAAGTTAAAAAACTATAAATTAAAATTATAAAATTAAAAAAGAAAAAAAAGTAAAAATTATAAATTATTATTCAAAAAAATTGAATAAACATTTCAAACTATTAGCATTGCCGTTCAGTTGTTGACTTTGTCGAAGATTGTTCCAAAGACGAGCGGCATGTAGTTACATAAAACTGTCATTCAGATACAAGTAAATTATGTCGAGGTATTACAATATTTCGGTTTCGTGGCGATTGAAAAAAACGTAGTTTCTCGAATATATATTTAGGTGTTTGAAAGTTGATTATTTTATGTAAAAAAATAAGAGTGCGAATTTTTAGCAAACTTTCAAAGGAGACTCCATAACGATTATTGGCAACAGAGGAAATATGATCAGACCGTCTTAATCCATACACATATCTTATTATGTTATTGAGCAAGACATTCAATTTTCTCATACCAACTGAGTCACAGCTTCCAAATACTGTATTGTATTAATATTTTTACAAATCAATAATAAGAAGATTCGCAGTTTATAATATCAGAGAATTTTTATTCTGGCTTGAGTTCATTAGTACAGTAATAACTCAAAAATCTGCTCTGATTTTAAAAATCTAAAAGTTACAACAATTACAATAATTCTAAAAAATTTTAAAACTAATTCAATCAGAAATTGAAATGTACTGATTTGCGCTCCTTAATTATTCGAATCAATTAAACTTCTATTCGTACAAATAGTTTAAGTTAATTCAATGCAAAGAAACAATTATTATTTTAAAACGAAATTTACTTGAAAAATATGTGAATGAAAATTTACAAAAAAAAAATATTGAGTAAACGAACTTTAAAAGTTATACGAATTATTTAATCGATTAATCGTATAAATAGTTTAGACGAATTAACTTAATATAATTTAATAGAAGAAAAAGAAATATGCGAAAGCTAAAAATTGTTGAAATTATTCGAATAATTTAGTTGATTAAACAACTAATTAAAGTAAATTCAATATAAAGAAAAACGAAATTTACTTCAAAAATCGTTGAACGTTAGTTAATAGACACTATAAGGCTAAAGGTTGTCAGATCTTACAACATTGTCAGAGAAATGTTCAGAAAATGTCTTACAACCGCGTAAACTTAAAATTTTTGTCTTCCAACGTTGTAAGCAAAAGCATTGAAAAGTTACCTTTTGCTAACAATTTTTCAATGTCAGTACATTGCTAGATCTGACAACGTTGTAAGATCTGACAACCGTGTGTACAAAGCTTAACACATCTATGTATGCTAAAAGATAATATGCAAAAACAGTACATTAACTAAAGCTATGTATACACGATCGTCAGATATTACAACGTTGTCAGATCTATCAATGTACTAGCAATGTACTGACATTGAAAAATTTTTAGCAAAAGGTAAATTGTCAGTTTAGACGACTGTAAGAAAACTAACAATTTCATTGGCACACAATAAATTTATCTGTCAACCGAAATTGTCAGTTCACACGGTTGTCAGATTGTTGTGTGGCATTGTCAAATTCGTTTTGCAGCTCTGTGTGTGTGTTTAAACATTTTATTTATTGTCATGGAATAAAAAAGAGCAATTGAAATCATTTTATCTGCTCTCTATGAAACAGGATTCATCATTCCATTTTTTATTTTGTTTAATTTTCTTCCACTTTTTTCCAAAATGTTATTAATGAACACTTGTTTGTTTATTTGTGTACATATATGCAGAGTTGCATTTAGAAATAACTTCTATGACAATGCTGCCATTGGCAGATGCATAAACTTTGCACATATGACAATGAAAAGTGTTTGACAATTGTCTTAAAGCAATGACAAAATTGTGTGTTTACACCATTGTTAGATTTCTGACAATATTTTTGCTTCCAATGTACTGGAAATGCTTTTTCTTACAACGTTGGAAGACAAATATTTTAAGTTGACACGGTTATTAGATATTTTCTGAACATTTTTCGGACAACGTTATAATATCTGACGATCGTGTATACATAGCTTAATGGATACTCGTATATGCATTAATTTGACATGTTGACATTCTCTTTTGTCTCTTTATAGTTCGCAGTGTTGTCAACATGGTGCGTTTCGCACCATTTTTAATTTCGGACCGTTTTTTAATTTTTCCGAAAATGTATGAAATATTTTTACTAATTTTTAATTGCAGTTTTCAAATAATACATTATCGTGAAATGTATACGATGAAAAAGGACCCCATTAAATGTATTTTTAATACGAATGTATGATAAATGAATACATACTATCAAATTCGTCACATGAAGGTTATTGCTAAAGGTTAATAGGGTGAAAATCTTTGTTTGAAAATGAAATTAACATTTTAAACATGGAAATAAAATTTCTTGTGTAGTCTGATCGTTTCGTCTACTAAACTGTAGACGAACAACCAGGATTAGAGTCCCGGTGCAGCTCTCACAAATTTTATTGAAACTATGCAAATAGAAGTACTACAAATAGAAAACAATAATAATTAAAAAAGTACCAAATATGTACTGAAATTAGCCCCTTTTAACCAATTAATACTTCGGATCAGAATAGCATATTGTGAGTTAATTTTTGAGTGGTTAAATGCGCATTTTAACTTTATTAGCTCGTTTATTACAAAAAAGTCTATATAGAATTTATGAAATAAAAAAAATTTAATTACATATCGAGTTCAAAGGAAGACAAACGAATTTGTTTAGCATATTTTTTATTTTTATTAACTTTTCTTTTTTTTTATAAAAACACTGAATTGTAGAAGTCTGTTTTATTGTTATATTTATAATAACTATGTACAGAAATTTTATACTTTTTATATAAAAGTAATTCAATAAACATTTTAAATAAAAAAGAAATTATATACTTGGTGCGTTTTTTTTTAAATGGTACGTTTGTTTCTCCATTTTGGTGCTGTTTGTAATTATAAATACTTTTATTTGAGCTTTATAAATAAAATTTGCACTACCACTGAGACTCTAATCCAGGTTGTTCGTTTTCGGTTCAGTAGACAAAACACGAATTTCAATTCTTAAGACCTAAAAAACATATAATTTTTGGTACTTTTTTATATTAATGAATTTCCATTTAATATAATTTTCCTATAGTACGTATTACTACGAATATTTTCGAAAATTATTTTTGCCCAGAAACAAAAAAGGATTGTTCGTCAGCAGTTAAGTAGACCAAACCCTTGGACTGCACTGTAATTTTTATTTATTTTATATAAATAAAATATTTATTTTACATATTTTCAAATAAAGTTTTTTATCCAATTTACGATTAACGATATCCTTGAGAATTTTACAGTGTATTCCTGTATACCTGGAAGGAAACAAAGGCCGCTTTTTATTTTAATATTTCAAGTAGGCGAGATTCCATGGACATGTACGAAATAAGTATTAACATTTGTGTATCTCCGAAACTGCAAAACTAGAGTCCTCAAATATTTTACGGACAATTTCAACATTCATAAAAACATTTGACGAAAAATCGCCAGACTAGAAATAGTGGGCGTGGTATAAGGGTGCATAGTGTAAAAGCTCTTTAAATATTGTGTCAAAAACTTTAGTGTTAATATGTTTATTTAGGTTGAAAATAGTCGGACCCACAATAGTGGATGTGGCTCCTTCCATATAAATTAAATTCGATTATCTGGGAATCTGTAACAACTAGTCTTCTCAAATTGTGTAAGAGCAACTTTGATGTCCATATGAATGTGTAAGTAAAAATTGAGCGGACTATCAAGAGGTGGAGTGACACCTCACATACAAAGTAAATAATAAAATTAGTATATGTATCTTGAAAAATACAATAGGAAAAAATTCTCTAATTTTATAGTAGTAACAATATAATAAAATCTATATTTCAATTTGAAATTTGTAAAAATGGACCCGTCTAAGTACTAAATTTGTAAATCTCAAAAAATACAATAGTTAGAATATTCGAATTTAATGTGAGTAACTACATACATACATACATATATTACTAACAACAATATCTGAACCACAAATGTAGAATCTTCAAGTTTTGTATGAATACCTATATTATCAACATTCGTGTCTAAATTAGAAAATAGCCGTGGTACCGCCTATACGAAGTATGTAAATACTAAAATTCGTGTATCATAAAAAATATAAAATAATTAAAATCGTAAAATTGTATATAGCACAACTGACAATTATTGCTCACGCAAATTTCTACTAAAATTCGTATTCATATCTTGAATAATACAAATGTTTTATAAATAAATTCGGAATCATAAATAGTGGGTTTTTGAAAATATGTATTTGGCATTAGCAAATGATTAATTATATGTAAATATTATTTATAACGTATGTGGAATAAATATGAGCTGTGATCGATGCAATTCGGTTCGATGTAGTGGATTCGAAGATCACCAAGAAGACTGCTAAACAGTTAGAGCAATTGGACTTGCGTCGTTTCGAATGGTTTTGAATACAAACTAATCTGTAAGAAAAAGTGTGAATAATAATTACAAAATAACATATTTTTTTACTCTTCAATTTTATTTCATTACGATGGAAGTAGCGAAACACAGCAGATTTTAGCTAGTTCGATATAAAGCTGACACCTAGAACACCTATGGCAAAGAAGTAGTACATCAATTGTTTAACAATGAATGAAGCTAACTTAATTGCAAAAGGCAATTTTCCGAGTCAATTGTTATAGTTAGTGGCAAGTATTAAATTATTTCATTTCACACTTAACCCATTTCATCCTAAAACTGTTCCTTATTGAATGGATTTAAAAACAAAATGTAAAAATAACCTAAATATTATGAAATTATGGTATCAAATATGGATTATAAACGTTGTTTGGTTGTTGGACTCTTTTTTATTTGCTTCTCAATGATGCAAAAAAAAAAAAAAGGTGGAATGACCGCACCTTGGCGTTTAGTTATTGTTGTTTTTTTGGAACAATTTATTTTTGACGGTTTGGTGTGTGGTTGCATCTTGGCAACGTTTTAAATATTTGAATTACAACTGACAAGTTTAATACTTGTTTTGTTTTGTGTATAAAAATGTATGCATACATGCATAAATATATACATACATACATACATATATATTTATTTAATAAAAAAAAAGTACACAACAGCAAATTGTTGTTGTATTTAAAATAAAAATTATATTTTTATTGAAGATCCATCCCCACACACAAAAAACAAATTCAAAAAAATTACAAAACAACGTGCCGGAAGTTATTTATTGTGTGAACAGGCCTGTTACTTACAGACAGATGGACGGACAGCCTTATATGTATGTGCAATATACATACATACATACATATGTACATATAAATACGTATACTAATGATGAAGAAGACGACAATAAAATTTTCATTTTCAACAAGAAACAAAACTTGAAATGTAATACATATTGTATGTATGTATGTACATACTTTCTTGTTGAGAAATTAGCAATTGCCTCAGATACATAATGTGTATCTGATAGTTACAATAACTAAATATGTAGGTACTATCTAAACGTGTTTAATTATAAATAATAATGTACATATATATTTAAAAGTAAAATAAAGGAAAAAAATTAAATCAAACAAAAACACAGTTAGTAAGTTGGTAGAAAAAAATAGCAATTTTCATTTAACCTTATTAAGTATCTAAAAGATACGCATTAGTTAAGCATACAACAAGAAAAAACAACAACAATTGAATCACAGAAATTACAATAACCACAGCAGATAGCACAAGGCATAACCATACAATTAAAATATCTACTACTCCACACAATCACACAAACACTCCAAAGCCATAAAACACACACAGATACTCCCGTGTAGTATGTAGGAGATACTTGCACGAGATTCAGTTTTTTTTCTGCCTTTATTTTAAAGAGCATAATTATGAGAAGGTTACTCAGAGCCACAAAACAATGTAATATTATTTAATAAAGAAAAAATCGAAACCAATTTTGAAGAGAGCGTACAAATGAGAATGTATCTTTTTCTGTTGTATAAACAAAATGCAAAAAATCAACAGCAACAACAACAACTACAGACAGCAACCATAAAGATAATCAGAAATGTATTCAAAACAAACACTAAACAAACCGTAAACAACCCAAACAGACGTCAGACCCTGACAATCAGCTGTTTTCAGCGTGTTGTGATTTTCAAGTCAAACAAGTACTCACTCACTCTCTCACTCTACTCTAGTCTCTCTTTCTATCTCTCACACATAATGAGTAAATGTAATGAATTTTAAGAGGCAAACATCATGAAAAGAGAAAAGTAAAAATACCTACATAATATTTTATTTCAGATACAAACTATGTACTTACTGCACCTATTAGATACAAGTACATACTTTTCTCAAGTTAACTTGAACAACTATTTATTATCAATAATATAAATATTACTTTCCATAGAGAGCTTATTTGTTATTAGTTTAGCATAAGCATAATTATACTTTAATTTCTTTTGCAAAACAAACCGTTTAAATGTATCTTATTAGATACATAGGTAGATATGATTTTTAAGGTTGTTTACAAACAGCTGTTTGCTTTTAAACAAATTTACTCTTTTGTGTGTAAATTCTCAGAGAATTTTCTCTAGCTGCAAAATCTTAAAGATTTTTTATTTTAGTTTGAAATTCATTTAAATTGAAAAACACAAAAAATAATAAATAAAGAAAAAAAATTCTTATCAATTGGTTGTTTTCATTTCATTTTTCAGTTTAAAATTTAAATAAACAATCAAATAAAACAACAGATTTTGCTGTTGCGTTTTAAGTATTTTATTCATTTATTAATTTATTTATTTATTATGAAAATATGTAGGTATTCTATAGATATTTATCGTAGCTTTTTGTAAATATTTCCTATTAGTTCACTTGGGACTTTTTTGTTTCGCTTTTTGCTGGCGACCTGAAAAGAATTATTTAAAGCTTAACAAGTTAGAAACAAAATCGAGTAAAAATAACATTAAAATGAAAATGTTAAATAAAATAATATAAAATATTTTAATACATAAAAAAATCGAAAAAGCCAAAGTAAAAAGAAGAAACATAACAAACAAACATTTCTACTTTGAGTTTTGTTGGTTTTCTGTTGCTGTAGTCAGTCTACTTGTTTCGTTTCAAAGTGTACGATACTAAAAGTAGTAGTAGTAGTTGTTGTATCTATAAGTACGTGCATGTTGCTGCTGTTTTGCTGTTGTTATTGTTATTATTGTATCTGTATACAATATGTATTATGTGTGGATGTCTGTCTGTCTGTCTGCCTGTATGTGTGTATTTATTTATTTGTTCATAGTACGGAAAGTATGTTTGATGGTTGTTTTATTTAATTTTTTCTTGTGCTGTTTTGTAAACTGAAAAGACATTGAACGCTACTTTTTGTGCACAGAACAGGGTTTTAAAGAATAAGTTCATTGCAAGAATGGATTCGTTTAAAAAAATACACATTTTACAGCAGACCTTAGATGTCTTTAGGAACAACCACTTACATACTTAGATTAGCAACCACACTACTCGGACTCTGTAGAATTCCATGTTCTTAACAGGGAATTAACTCAATAGCTTTGATTCGAATAAACAACCAGGGTCCACTAGTGTTACTTTATAGGAGCAGATGTGCAACACATCGTGAACCTGGTTATTTACAGGCTCGTTTCGACCTATTTCTACTTACATTCCGTGATTATTTGCTATTGTACAGGGATGCCTGCTAGTTTTAAAGAAATATCGGAAGAAAAAAGAAAAACAAATATGTAGATATGTGTAAAACTTCATGTAATATTGTAATTATTTAACCCTTAATAGTCTAGTGGTACCTTGAGGAACCAACCAACAGAATTTAAGAATTCGTTTAACGAATATTTTTAATAAATTTGTAGTTTTATTGTAAAAGCGTGAAAGGCTTTTGAGTTAAAAAAAAACAATTGTTAAAAGCTTCAACAAATGCTTTAACTAAACAAATCAAAATACACTTTTCAAATGATCTGTTTGAAATAAACTTTGAATTAGATATTCGGTCGGACTAGTGTGACACTTAATATAAAACGCTGAAAATGTTAAAAAAAATGTTTTTTCTTCAAAAAATTTTTTTAATAAATAATAATTTCTCATTTGTTTGCGACTAATTCGTAATGTAAAATCGTTTTCTAAAAACGTATTTAAGTTCAAATAGATTTGAAAATGCTTGAGTTATTAAAAATTTTACAAAGAATTACATGTTCCAGCCCACTTTTAAAGGAAAATTCAAGTAACAAATTTAATCGTTTTGAGACATATTTTTTTAATGAAATTAATTTTTACCGTTTTAAAATATACAGAAGAGTGGTAAAGTTCAACGTTTTATTGGCCAAAACAGGTAAATTTTTTTATACAATTTGCAAATGTTTAATATTTTGTTAAACGAACTCTAAAAATGTAGGAATATCCCTTTGAATTCTTTTTTAATGATATAACCGGAAATAAAAGTCAAAAATAATTAGGTTAATACCTATAATAGCGCTTATAGTCTTGACTGCGGTTGAATAATGATCAGAATAATTTCCTAAGTTGATTATGAATGAAAATAAAACTGAACGCAAATAAGTTATACATACATACATAAGTTATGGTACCAAGTTTGGTTCATAATTAGCAAATGTTCCCATATTAGTGGGCCTAATTTCGAACATTTTCAAGGAAAACTAATTCTGTTTTTACACGGTTATTGGTTCCATGAAACTTCGTTTAAAAAAGACATTGATCATATGCAAAACTTATTGAAATTAGGGAAAAACAGGGAGTTTTTAAGAACAACTATTCAGGTTTATAATATTAAATCACATACATATACAATGTGTTTTTACACAAGCACAGTTATTAAAGAAAATATGTAAAACAAAATGTAGGGGAGGGGGGCACGTTTGAACACGGGGCCATTTGAACAATGTTGATAAAATCTCAGTTTAACATTTTTTCCGACCCTTAACCGAGTTTTTCAACAACGTCAACAACTTTTGCTAGTTTTTTCCAGTCGTCGACCGAATGTAGTTGGGTGAACAAGTTTTCGCAGTGCCATTGTAAATTTTTTTTATTTTTTTTAAGAGTGAATAAGTCATTCAGTTATCGTTTTCTGTCGTGAAAGAAATTTATTGCAGTCCAAAATTCATTTCAAACTAAATTAAGGTAAGTTATTTGATATTTATGTAAAAAAAAATATTTATTATTTATATAAAGAAAAAGGGGGCACCTTTGAACATGTTAATTTATCAACTTATTTTATTTTCTGAAAATGAGGACTTCAATGCTGATCATGATGCTTTAAAGGAAAATGTAATGTTACCTGAAATCGCAAGGCCTTTTCCTTTTAATATAAAAATTATTTTTGATCTGAATTTTTTTTATTTTTTTAATGTTAATGTTTATGTTTTTCTTAATAAATAAATCGAATATATTATATATATAAAAAATGTAACTGTTTATGTTATTTT
Organism: Bellardia bayeri; assembly: GCA_950370525.1. Lineage (NCBI taxonomy): Eukaryota > Metazoa > Arthropoda > Insecta > Diptera > Calliphoridae > Bellardia > Bellardia bayeri. The sequence continues at coordinate 32,792,300 of OX493266.1, forward strand.
TGGACATAAGCGCTACAAGAAAAAATTGCCGTTCAAAGCTGCCCCGTATGGGGGGCATATTTGAACACACTGACTTCATCCATTTAAAAAATAAAAAATTTAATCGAACTAAAAATAAGTTACTTGTAGACTTAAACTAAAGTTTATTTCCATACATATTAGTTAAATTATGTAAAAAGTCAATAATTCAAAAATATAAATTTTTATGTGGCTTGAAAGCAAAAAGTGTTCAAAGGTGCCCCCCTAATTTCAAGTTCAAGTTCATTTGATTGTATGCACTAAAAAGGAATTCCCCTAAATTTGTGCTATTTACAATTGCTCTAGCCAATATATTTAATTGTATCCACAAAAAAGGAATTTCCCTAAATTTGTACATATTCACATATTCGCAAAAATTTAATTTAACCAAAAAAAAATAAGCCCAAAAGATTTTGAATCGTGCAAAATGGAATAAAATGTGTAAAAAATGTAAATTTAACAATCAAAACCGTCTAAAAACAGAATTAGGTGTACTCGGTGTAGGGTATTATATGATCGGGCTTGACCGCCTATACTATCTTACTTACTAGGATTTGTGAATTGTACTGAACTTATTATTCTAAATGTAAATATTTAACATTTCTAGCAACAGTCTGATATCGGGCACTGGGAGATCTACATATGTGCTTGGTTTTAGAACAACGTTTCTTTGGTTGTCTTTCTGAATTGTACTGGATATGGAATGTGGATACATATTGGGAATAGCAGGTTTTTACTTGGATCAGACATGCATTTGCGCCGCATGAATTGAATTAATCAAATGACTGTAATTTCTAAAACTATTCTTCGATTTTCACTTCTATTGAACCTACAGATTAGCCATATTTCCGCTTCAAATTTACAACAAAATTCGTTACTACTTTAAATTTTCAAGCAAAAATTCATAACAATTTCGAAAAATCGGAAAACCTGGAAGGCTCACCACAAGCAACAACTTTACTATTTTCTTGACTGAGATTGTCAGCCAAACAAATTTTCGGCAAAATCGTGGTAATATTTCAAGCTTTTTTCTAGTCAGCTTCTAATGGTGAATATATTTATGCTATTCGTGTAGTAGACCCTCTAAAAAGAGAGCACAAAGAATACATTCTTTGAGATTTTCCTCCAAATAAAACGAATAGTCTCGTATACACTACATTCAGTCAGTGCATTTGCGTGACTCTATGACGGTATATGTACATTAACATCCATACACACGTACAAAAAATATACACACATCTCTCTATATCTAAATATGTATCTACTCGTACAATATTTTTATATACTTTTTGCGTTGAACATAGAAATAAAAATTCAACAAGAAGAAAGAAATAAAACACATACATATATACATATAAAAAAAAACAACCAACAACTACGGCAAAAAGCAAAAAAAAAAAAAAATTAAATAAAAATTAAAAGAAAAAAGTATCTCACAAATTGTTTGATAATCAAGCGTGTATTACTAACAAATTTAAAATACAATGACATGCTTATTTGTTAAAACGTCTATTTATGTAAAATACAATAAAATTAAATAAATTGAAATGGAATGGAATAAAATAAAATCTATAAAACCATATTGTATACATACATACATACATATGTACATTAATAAGTAAGAGAACGAATTATAATGGAGAGTTACAGTAGTTGTCTTAAATAAATTTAAAAAATTTATTGCATTTATTTTAAAACGCAAAACATAACACAAAAGAAAATCAAAGGTACCTCTACTTCAAACAGCGTTGTCAGTTTGACGATTTTTTTTTCGTGATTTGGGATAAAAATTTCCTCTTGGGATCGGGGGATGACAACACAATTTTAGGGGATTTTTTGGGGACTTTATTTATAACTGACAAGTCTAAAAATGTGTGTTATTATTTATAGTGGATGGTTTCTAATAAAGAAGAAGTATGTAAATATTTAAAAAAAAAAGTATATTTTTTACTATTTAAAATGGCTGCAAATACTAATTTTATTAAAAAAAATCATAATGCTTCTTGGGAACGCGAAGATTTGGCAAAAGGTTTGAAATATATATACGAGTATATTTTTAAAGTGTAACGCTTGCGTTGAACGCGTTTTTTTCAATCATGAATACTACCAAAACAAAAATATGTACGTAAAAAAATGCAATATGAATTATTGGAAGCATTTCTCAGAATAAATACATACTTTCAAAATAATTCAATTTGTTGTGAGAAATTTAATCCATCTGCTGAAATGCTAAAGCTTTTTAATACAAGCAATATGTACAAAAAAATTTCTGAGGCTGACGAATCAGAAGATTTTTATTCTGAAGTTTTGGAAATGCTAAACTCTGGTAAATAATTTTTTATACTTCTATATATTAAATTATGTGTAATTTTTTTCTTTACAAGATTTATAATTACAAATCGAATTAGTTTGAATATTAATATATGTAGCTATGGATAAAAATTAATTTTATTATTAAATAAATATGTTATTTTTTAAATAAAATAAAAATTTTACAAAAAAAAAAAAAATTATATAAAAAAAAATCAGTTTGGGGATTTTTGGGGATGACAAATCCAAAATTGGGGATAAACTCTAAAAAAAAATACTGGCAGCACTGACTTCAAAATGTATCATTTTTGTTTGCGTAAACAGATTGTTTGCTTTATAAACGGTTAAACATGTTTAAGGTTCTAATTTAATAATCTAACCGTTCGTTATTTACTAAATACATACCTACCTACATAAATAATTTAATTTTAATAATATGCTAAGAGCATGACTACAAAGTAACTTGAGTAACATTTTAAACAATTTCGTTTTCATTTTGATTTCGATTAAACAAACTAAAACTGCCATCATCATCCATACTGGTATCAGTTGCGGAGTCATGAAGAAACCAAAATTCATTTTATTGAATAAATGAATTGTAAAAGTTTTTCATAATTGTTATTGTTTACTAACTGCTTATAAATTGCACATAATTAGAGAAATTACCCGTTTACGCTCTTACAATCTCTTTTTAACCTCCTCTCTTTGTTTCGTTGGTTTATCGAAAAAGTGCGTGAGAAAAACACAAACTGAACCAGTGTGACCAGATCTCAAAAAGTTGAGCAGCTAAATCAGTTTTAAAATAAGCTAAAATATGCTAAAACGTGTTTTAAAATGCAAAAAAAAATGTGCTAAATTTTTTAAAAACTTTCTTGAAATAATTTATTACAATTTGATTAAAAAATAAACTTTTTATAGGTATAAATATTTAATACAATTTTGAACTGAAGAACAAAACTAAATAAGGTTCTCTTCATGAGTCTAACCTTAAATTCAATTGTTTAATATTTTTTGAGTAATTTTCATTCAAATTCTCATTATTTTTTTTTTACTGTATCACGCCTAACATGACCAGAGAGTGGAATATTAAAGATGAAAAAGTGGGCTTGCGAAGCGAATATATATAATGAAAGAGCGGGATTTATAAAATAATGATCAAGTTGGTTTTATAAATAATCTCATATTTATTGTATTTAAACTTTTAAAACGTTTATATTTTTGTAAAATCATTAATTCTAAAACTAGCAAAATCAGAATGACTGCTGAATATTAAATTACATCCATTTTACAAAAAGACTTGCAGCGAATTGATATTTTAAAAACTTTTCAAATTTTATGTACTTATGTATGTATGCATATGTATCAAATATCAAATTCTTGGAACATTTAAATCGACTCAGGGAGTGAGAATTTAAACAAAAACTTGAATCTGAACATTTTCAAAATTGAAAACGTTAAAATCTAAATGGTCAGAATCTAAATCTTTTGGGAATAAGTCTGCCATTTCTAAATGGCTGGTCCGACCGAAACTAGCTGAACGAAAGTTCCAAAAACTGGGTTTTTTACTTTTCATTCGTTTCTGGTAAAATACTTTAAAATCTGTTACTAAAATAACGCCAGTTAAAGAAAAATGTTTAAAGATCACAGTTTTGAGTTTTTATATTTTCTTCAAAATTAGCAAAAAGCGGGATTTTGGTTTGAAAAGCGGGATATAAAAATTAAGCGGGATGAATCTACTAAAAACGGGAGAATTCCACCAAAAGCGGGATGTATGGTCACGTTAATCATGCCTTAATTAAATCTTCTGTAAGTTGAAAACATTTATTAAAACTTTTTAATCCACATCTAATATAAAGGATAGAATTCATGGTATTTAAAATCATTATGTTTCTTATTTTATTACACTTTCACTTTCAACTGATGTTTGTAACGCCCAAAAATATTAATCTAATATCCACCTCAAGGTATACCAATCGATTCAGAATCACTTGCTCTCAATGGCTGTCCACGCATAATAAAGGTAGCAATTTTAAAGTCCATTATATCACTTAGCCTCCATACAAATGTCCTCTCTAAACAGGGCTCTATCGATCATAAATATATGATTTATAAATGTATTCAAGTAAATTTTCGCTTAATAATTAGTCATAGCTCTAACATAAGGTCCTCTTTCGTAAATCACTTCAACATGAATTATAATCGGGCTTGACCGACTATACATTCTTACTTGGTTTTTAAACAATTCATTCCACTAAATATACGTTTAACTTCTGAATTACTAAATGGCAAAACTAAAATCTTCATAACAAAAAATGAATGGGCGTTTTCATAAAATGCATAACTTACTTCCAAAATTTTACGGTTGAGTTTTAATTTTTCCGCTCATATGAAAATAAATGTTTGCCATTTTAGTTCATGAATTGTTAGTTCTTCTGTTAATAAATTTTGTCATTTATTCTTAAAAATTTTCTTCTAATTTTCCTTTTTATACCCTACACCACATTAGTGGGGAGGGTATATTGGATTTGTGCTGATGTTTGTAACGCCCAGAAATATTGGTCCAACACCCACCCGATCGACTCAGAATCACTCCCTGAGTCGATTTAACCATGCCCATTCGTCCATCTGGCTGGCTGTCCATGTAAAGGTTGTGTCGCAATTTTGAAGAAATTTCAATAAAATTTCGTACGTGCTATTTTTTCGGCTCAAGCACGGATGGGAATAAAACTGGTAGAAATCGGTCCATTATTTCACCTGGGCCCATACAAATGTCCTTCCGTAATAGAAGTTTAACGATCATAAAAGTTTGAATTTTGCAAGTATCCAAACAAATTTTACCACGAATGGGTAACAAATGAAGCCAAATCACATCTAATTTTGTGGAGATCGGTCCATAAGCAGTCGTAGTTCCCATAAAAGGTCCACTTCCGAAAATCACTTCAACGACCAAAAATCTCTAAAAAATGTTGGAATCCAAATGGTCGGTCCATAATTAGTCAAAACTCCCGTAATTCACTTTAACCTCCATAAATCTTTTAATAGTAATTTTATGGAGATAAAGTTTAACAAACATAATATTTATATTTACGAAAGTCATGGCTCTAAATTTTTGGATGATATATATAGAGCCCATTTCTGAAAAACTGTTTAATACGTATTCTGAGTGTAGGATATTTTATAGTCGGGCGTGACCGACTTTACTTTCTTACTTGTTTTATTTTCAAGCTATTTTGAACAGAAAATAAATTAATATTCTTAAATTTATAAATACTAATAAATGCTAAACATATTATGTATTAAGAAATGCTAAATAAAATGCCAAATGCTAAATGTAAAATTTTGCTGCTAAATCAAAATTAAATACGCCAAAATTAGTCGCAAAAATGCTAAAATGGTCACACTGAACTGAACACAAACACACATTCATGCATAAACTTACTGGTATACACACGCACACATACTTCAATACAAACATGTACATCCATACATATATTTTTTTATTAATCTCAACAGAGCCACATTTGAAATTCCAACAATGAACAGCAGAAAAAACGAATAACAATAAATTATACACTAAAAAACAAAATTAATAGAATTGAATAATTTTATTTTGGACGTCAACAACAAATAGACAACAAGTCGATTTGACAATCATTCAGTCGGTCGGACGGTCGGACGGGCGAATATACAAATAAAGAAATAGTTTTCCAAACCAGATTTAATGAAATTTAGCACAAGTTTTCTGTTTTCAATTGATTAGTTTTCGATCCAAAATGGCATGTCAAATTGAATGTCGAATCGTTATTGAGACACTCTTTGATAAAGAACTTAAAGTTACACAAAAGTAGAAAATTGTGAATGATTTCATTTTCTGAAAAGAAATCTATGCATTAAAGGGCTTTCAAAAGAGGCCTTTCACTAAATAACATACACGCATTTAATGATTTCTAACAAAGGCCGTTTTTAGGGAATTACAACAGTTGCGTTACAACATTATACTACGGTAATGGATATGACAGCAGGTTTTATACAATTCTTTGGAAAAGATATATGTACCTACATAGTAAAGTTTAAAACTACATAATTGAAAATGGTCTGTTACTTCAGAAGCAAAAATTTCATTCGAGAAGTCAAGTCACCTGCACATATGCAGAAAGAGAATTTGTACAAACTTAGATTTAAGTTATAATAACAATACTATTAATAATGTAGATAACTGTACAATTTTTGGATTACATTTTGATTGTAAATACAACTTTAAGTTGCATATCAATAATTTGAAAACTGATCTATCGAAAAGACTAAACATTGTAAGATACTTATTATCTCGAAATAGTCATATGCATCCAAACAGTTTATTGAGGTTAACTAGTTCTATAATTTTATCAAAAATTGATTATGGTCTTATTATTTATAGTAAGGTTGGAAAATCAAGCATAAAGGTTTTGGAAAGTTTCCTAAATGCAGCTGCCAGATCCAGTCTTAGAGCCTACAGAACAACACCAATTAAAATTCTACAAGCGGAATGTGGTCTAGAGCCTCTGCGCATTCATGTAAATAGACTCAAACACCGACTCGTATACAAAATCTTAATCCAATCAACTCACTTACTAAGTAAACCTTTATCTCTAGTTAGCAAGAGGAAAACTGAACTAAAAAATATCCTTCCACCTTGTGCCAAATATATAAAATATACAAAAAACTACAAACTTATATTCCAATATTGCCTAAAGATAAATACGGCCACGGCGGGGGCAATTAAAACCTGACGTTTTTATAAGAGATTTGTTATTCTTCAATAAATCAGACACCTCGCCCACCATATATACCAACTGCTTCAACGAAATTTACGCCAAACACAAAGCTGAATCCTGGAACTTTATTTTCACTGACGGATCAAAAACAGTATCAAACATTGGATTTGCTGCAGTCGAAGAGCAGGGCCTTCTACTCAACGGCATTCTACCTCTTAATGCCTCAGTTTTCAAAGCTGAAGCTGAAGCAATTTTAAGAGCTCTCGTGTTATGCAAAAAACAATAAATAAAGCTATAATTTGCTCTGACAGCCGTTCCGTTTTTGACGCAACGTATAACGAAAGAAACAACAACGAAACTATATGCAACATTCGACAACTTTTAATACATCAACAAAACAATATAAAGCTCATGTGGCTTCCTAGCCATATAGGCACTCAAGGAAACGAGCTCGCGGACAAAGAAGCAAAATCCACACACTTATACCCAACCTTTCAATTCATTCCCCAAACAAGATCCTACTTATGCAGGATGGCAGTTTCAAAACTAAACAAATCGTTAACAAAGTCCTGGAGCCAGTTCAACCACCCGTACAAAGAGATAAATCCAGAAAAAAATCCAATTAAACTTCCTCCCTCAAGCGATTGGTACAAAAACAAATGTTTTGTTAGGCTTAGGCTAACTCACACACAAACCACTCATCAACACCTTCTTAAAGGAGAACCTAAACCTATATATGCACATTTTGCAACCTTGCTCCACTAACAATATTCCATCTTTTAAAAGACTGTCAAGCTTTGCATCTAACTCGTAAAAAATTATGTAATTTATCAATCATTATACCTTTATTAAAAAACCCGACAGTAGAAAATATAAATTATATCTATAATTTCCTACAGCACATAAAGTTAATTAACAAGATTTAGTAATTTTAGTTTTAAGCCGATATCCTGTAGTAGCTAGTGCTTTGTATATTATTTATTGTCATTTAAATTATAATAAATTTGAAATAAATAAAAAAAAAATACTTGTGAAAATTATGCGTAGAATATTATTAACAAAATTATACTCGTAGTAACATTGGCATATTACAATAATTCGAGTGCGCATTGGTACGTGATATTTTTTCGGCTTAAGAACGGATGGGATTGAAACTGGTGAAAATCGCTCTATTATTTCACCTGGTCCCCATACAAATGTCCTTCCAAAACAGAAGTTTATCGGTGATAAATGTATAATTTATGTACATACATATCCAAACAAATTTCGCCACAAATAAGTTGAACATGAAGCCCAATCATTTCTAAAAATTCTGTGTAGATCTAGTGCTCCCATATAAGGCCCACTGCCGAAAATCACGTTCAAGAGCATAACTCTTTTAAAAATTTTGGTATCCAAATAATATTCAACAAAAGCCTGTTTTATATATACAAAATCATTTGGCCTATTTTTGTGATGATCGGTCTATTATTAGTCATAGTTCGCATATAAATCCCACTTCCGCAAACCACTTTAACGGAGCTCTCCTAAAAATATTGGTATCCAAATAAAATTTCACACAAATAAGTTTCACATATGCAGATATCATGACACCTTATTTTATAACAGTTGGTCCATAATTAGTCAAAGATCTCATCTTCAAAAATCACTTTACCACGTATTAATATTTTAAAATTGTTTATATCGAAACAAAGTTAAAGTAATAAAGTTATGGATGTTTGAACCATAATAGGGCAAAGCTCTCATTTCTGAAAAATGGGTGTAGGGTATTATATGGTCGGGCTTGACCGACCATATTTTCTTACTTGTTTTTTTTTTCTTCTAATGATACTTTTTTAACCTGAATGAAGTAAAAACAAGAACAAGAAATTGTGTAATTGTTGCTGACATATTTAGATCTCTCAGATTCTTTAGAAATTAATTGTGATTAAAATGTGATTAGATCTTGTAACGCTAATGCAGTGAAGGCTTAATATTATCATATTTTGATACAATATATCAGAATATATTTAAACTGATCTGGATAATATGCTGAAATTGTTAAAATGGTTAAAACTGAAAATCCTACCACCTCCTAACTAGGAAACGAATTGATCTAAATTCCCTTAAATTTTTCACAAATGTAAATAGATTATCGAAAATTCAAAAAAACCGCTAGAAAGGGTGCAAGCCGAAAGAGTTATATCTGAACATTTATAAATCTGTTGGAGGCATCAGTAGTTCATTGACATTATCGTTCCAAAATGTTTTGGGAATTTTAAAGCTAGCCACAAGTGAATTTTCGAAAAGTATTGGTCGAATTATTGTGACACTTAATATAATAGTAAAATTCACCCTTGGTGCATCTGCTCTGAAATTTGGAAATGCTTATCTAAGTCAAATAATTGAATTTCTTCAGTTTTCGCAAACTAACAGAAGTAGTTACTAATACAAAATTATCTATATAAAAGTAAAAAATCGGTCGAAAATAGAACGATTGTAAAGAAAATTTTAGTATGGGAGAGACTGAACGCTTCGTTCTCTCTCTAGCTACCTCATATATTATCTCCTTTAGTCCCAATTTTCACGAAGCAATTTTGATAAAAAAAATGTTTCCTTAAATTTGTCGGTGTTCACACAGCACAATTTTATTGCTTACAACGCTCGTATTTTTATTTGAGAGACATATTTGTATACCCTCACCCCGATGTCTAAAAGCTAATCAGCTTAACTTAAATAATTGCTTCGTGTAAATTGGGACTTGGGCCAGACTTGACAAGCTATGAATATGCTTGTCGATGTTATGTTCTTGCTCGAACAACATTGCCAGAACACTTCTTCCTAAAATGGGTCAAATTGGACTGAAACGACAACGCTGCTGACTTATTACTGTATGATTTTGAGCTCCATTGAAAACTCGGACAGTAGACAGTAGAATAGAGGAAAATTTTCTCAATTAATTTTTTTTCCCCCATTCTAAAAATTAGTAATATAAAAAGATTTACATTAGAAGATACACATTAGTTTCTAATTAAACCTGGTTCCCTCATTAAGGGAAACCTAGATTGTCAGCTAGAATCCATCAATAATATACAAATAACTTAGTTGCTTTTCTTCAAAACAATATTTAACGTCGCGACGTTTAAATTTTAATTATTTAGTAAACATTGTTTGTATCAATAATCTCTAAATCAGTTTTTCGTGTACTACGAAATCGGAACAGATATTCATATTAAAATAAACTTGAACAGTTTGAGTATCTTACAATTTAACAGTTTTAGTAGTAAATTTTATAACAATACAATACAATAGTGTGTTTTTAATAAATACTAGTACATACATATTTATTTTAACAAGTGTTTGTATTTGGTTTTATTGTTTAAGTACGAGATATTATTTATTACAAATAGTCACCAAGTGGATCAGATTTTACATGAAAACAAAAAAGTTACAGCTGATTCATCTACGAGTTGGAAAATAAAATTTATTAGCTGCAAGTGCAAACTTTATAAACGAATGACTTACAGATAGACGGGTGGATGGGCGAACGGACAGACATGTGGTTAAAAAGAGGGGACTGGCTAACTGAGTGAGTGAATGAGTGATTGTGAGTGTTAGTGAATGACTGACTACTTATTTTAAACTCTGTTATACTACTCTTGTTGTCATACACTTTTAATAATGTTTGTTGTAACGTTTAGTTTAATATTCCTGTGTTTTTATGCCCTACACCACAATATTGGGGAGGGTATATTGCATTTGTGTTGATGTTTGTAACGCCCAGAAATATCGGTCTGAAACCCACCTTAAAGTATACCGATCGACTCAGAATCACTTTCTGAGTCGATTTAACGATGTCCGTCCGTCCGTCTGGCTGGCTGGCTGTCCATGTAAAGCTTGTGCGCAGATTGCAGGTAGCAATTTTGAAGATATTTCAATAAAATTTAGTACGTGCTAATTTTTCAGTCCAAGTACGAATGGGTTTGAAACTGGTGGCAATCGGTCCATTATTTCACCTATACACCCATACAAATGTCCTTCCGAAATAGAAGTTTACCGTTCATAAATTATGCAAGGAACCAAACAAATTTCATCGCCAAATCACATCTACAAATTTTGTGCAGATCGGTCTATAATTAGTCGTAGCTCCCATATAAGGCCCACTTCCGAAAATCTCTTTAAAGAGCATAACTCTCTCAAAACTGTTGATAGCCAAATAATATTGAACGAAAATATGTTTCTAATATATACAAATAATACGGTACATTTTTATAAAAGTCGGTCCATAATTAGTTAAAAATCCCATACAAGACCCCCTCCGCAATTCACTTTAACCTCCATAAATCTTTCAATAGTAATTTTATGGAGATAAAGATTAACACACATAATATTTATATTCACGAAAGTCACGGCTCTAAAGTTTTGGATGATCGGTCCATTACAGTTAATATTTCCAATATAGCGCCCATTTCAGAAAAACTATTTTATACGTATTCTGAGTGTAGGGTATTTGATAGTCAGGCTTAACAGACTATACTTTCTTACTTGTTTTGTTTGTTGTTGTTATATGCAAGTATGGTAAGTTCCCAGCAAGCCATATGAGTCCGAAAAGAGTCTATTCTGACACCTTTTTCGGAGCGTTAATGCTCTTTATGAGCCTAAAAAACAATCATAATTGTTCATAAAAGAGAGTCATTACATTCGAAAACGGTCCGTCAGAAAGAGCTCTTCGATAATGTCCGAAAAGAGTCTTTTATGAGGGTTTTTTTTGGACTCTGAAAGAGCTCTTAGATAATGTCAGTAAAGAGTCTTTTATGAGGTTTTTTTGGGCTCTGTGTAATCTTGTTTTTGTCATTCTTGTGTGGTACAATTATGTTTTTTTTTTGTTCAAAGCACAAATAACAGGACAACAAGGCTTTGGTACACACATAATTAAGTGAAATTTCTGAGTCATACTGCGTGCCGATTCAGGACAGTAACAAGCAAATTTTTCTTTCGCTCCGAAAATGCTTTTTAGTTGGACTCTTTTCTGACTCCTTTTTTCGGAGCGTTCCGAAAATGCTCTTTAGTTGGATTCTTTTCTGACTCCTTTTTTCGGAGCGATCCGAAAATGCTCTTTTATTGGACTCTTTTCTGACTCCTTTTTCGGAGCGCTCCTAGAATGGTATACTGGGTTGTATGGCGAGTATTACTCTCGTACTTGTCTTTAGGGTTGTTTACAATTAATTCATAGTACGAGTTAAAAAATAACAAGTAAGAAATTATAGTCGGTCAAGCCCGACCATATAATACCTTACACCAAGTATTTGTATCAAATATTTTTTAGAAATGCGCGCTATATGGAACCTATTATGGACCGATCATCCATATATTTATAGTTATGATTTCTGTGCATATAAATATTGTGTATGTTCAACTTTGTCTCGATATATACTTTTAAAAGATTTATGGAGGTTAAAGTTGATTACCGCCTGTTATATGGGAGTTTCGAATAATTATGGGCCCACCATTATAAAATTCTAAGTATGTATATGAAACTTATTTGTGTTGAATTTTATTTAGATACCGAAATTTTTAATAAAGTTATGGTCATTAAAGTGATTTTCGGAAGTAAGCCTTATATTGGAGCTATGGCTAATTATGGACCGATCGTCAAAAACTGCATAGTCATGATTTCTGTGAATATAAATATTATGTATGTTAAACTTTAGCTCGATATAAATACTTTTAAAATATTTATGGAGCTTAAATTGAATTACAGAAAGGGTCTTATATGGGAGTTTCGAATAATTATGGACCGACCATTATAAAATTAGGTTTCATTTTTTCTGTACATAAGAAACTTATTTGTGTCGAATTTTATTTGATTACCAACATTTTTAAGAAATTTATGATCGGTAAAGTTATTTTCGGAAGTGGCCCTTATATGGGAGCTACGACTAAATATAGAGCGATCTGCACAAAATTTGTGGATGTGATTTGGTTTCATTCTCATTTGTGATGAAATTTGTTTGGATACTTCCATAATTCGAACATTTATGGTCGGTAAACCACAATTTCGGGAAGACATTTGTATGGGGGCCAGGTGAAATAATGTACCGATTCTACCAGTTTGAATCTCTTCCGTCCTTGGGCCGAAAACTATCATGTACCAAATTTTATCGAAATATCTTCAATATTGCAGCCAGCCAGACGGACGGACGGTATACTTTAAGGTGGGTGTTGGACAAATCCAATATACCCTCCCCACTATGGTGGTGTAGGGTATAAAAACAACAAAAGTGCATTTGGATATGTGTGCATGTGTAGATTGATATGGCTGTGTGTGTAATTTGTGGCATGATAAATTCTGTGTACACTCTGTGGTTAACATTTATTTCTACAAAAAGTACTTAGGGTACGTACGCTTGTTTGTACTTTTACGTATGAATTTGCTTGCATTTATTATTTGACGTAGTATTTATGTGTATTTTTTTTCGTTGTTGTTTTTGTTTCGTATGTGTAAAAATATTGAAATATTTTATCGTTTCTACACCACTCATAAAGTAAGAAGAAATTTCTCCAAATTACGCTTTTTTATTGTATAACAGAACAGTTACAGCGTTTTTTATTGCGTGACTTTATTTTGCACATACAGCTTTATTAACATTGTAAAGTTTTTTCTTAATAAATAAATAATTGTAACAAGTTAGAGTACAATATTCGGCTGTACCGATTCACAGATACCCTCCACCTAAATATAATGAGAAATACAAAAACTAGACTGATTATAGGACTAGAATATCCTTATTCAGTGTTTTTATTTATAATTGATGTAATTAACCAATTCTCACCATAATTTACAGAGCTTGTCTGATTTTCATAACAATCTTGAGTGTAAATGAACAATTTATAAAATTAAAAATTATTTTTTATGGACTAATAGCTTCTAAATGTAGAATTTTAGGCTTATTTTGGTTGTATTTCATTTCAATAACTTAATTTACAAGAGTTGTATGGTTGGTTGTTATATTCGGAATTGGACCTATTGTCAATTATTGACTGACAGTTACAAAATTCAGTAGCATAATCGCCGTATAACTGTTATTAGTATGATGGGCCGATCTTCTTAAATTATGGAACAGATAATTTTATGCAATAATATTATCATAATTTTACCAATTATGGGCCGGCCATTATAGAATTTAATGCAAGAATTTATATACATATCTATAAAGATTATTTGTGTTTATACCACATTTATACATATTTAAGTGAATTTTAGATGTGGACTTTAATTGGGGTCCATGGTCAAACATGGACCGAACTGAACTAAATTTCGTTTTACGATTTCTTTTTACATGACACTTATTTTTTTCTCAATATTGTACTATGAGAAATCAGGGACTGATTCTTACTATTTTTATCACAGCTTCTGAATATTTCTCAGTGTTCATTCTCCGCTTGTGGTGGTGGAGGGTATAAAAAGCATTTCTTAAAAACTTTGATTGAAAATATTATTTTATTGTTGGTTTACTTCCTATTAATGAAATATTCATGTTTTATAATATTATTATGTTGATATTATAAAATAAATATGTATAATTTTTTCCAATAATATTGAATTGATTTTGGTAAAATTTTAAATTAAATTTCTTGAAACGACAGAAATGTATATTTTGAGTTCACGTTGATATCATTGACACCAGTGTAAGGGGGTTAGTGTTTTCCGATTTACGTACAATCTTCAGTATTTAGTAGAAATTTTCAGAATTTGTTGGTGTTTTGATCAAGTTATTGCCAAAAACTGTTGCGCATAAAGGAAGGGTCTCATTAAATGTTGCACAATATTGCGATCTACATCTACACATACGCAAACTTATTCCAAATTTTTAACATGTTTTTGTTGTCAAGAACTACAGTCCCACTCCGCTTTAAATTTCCAATATTGTTCAGTGGTATAAAAAATTTATATTTCTTTTTTGGAATAGTTTTGGGAATAGTAAAACTTTATTCTAGTAAAAGAAAATTCCATAACAGAGCTGAGTTTTTGAGTCTTACAGATTCATTACAATTCGAAGCACAACCACTGTCGACAATATGTTTATATGTATAAATTTTGCAAGCAATGAAAAAATTCAACTTGTGGTTACCACACTATCGCCATAATAGATTTTATTTTTGTCACTTGCTCTGATAATTTTCTTACGTGGTTTATTTGTAGCACTGTCATGTTCCCAGCAAGCCATATGAGTCCGAAAAGGGTCTTTTTTGACACCTTTTCCGGAGCGTTCATGCTCTTTATGAGCTAAAAAAACAATCATTATTGCTCCGAAAACCTTCAGAAAAGAGGTTCATTACATTCGAAAATGGTCCGTCAGAAAGAGATCTTAGATAATGTCAGAAAATAGTCTTTTATGATGGTTTTTTGGGCTCAGAAAGAGCTCTTATATTATGTCAAAAAAGAGTCATTTAAATTTTAAATACAACAAATTTAAAGGTCGCATTTATTATTTTTTTTTTAAATTGTTTTTTCAAAAACCAAATTCATTTACAAATAAACTAAATTAGAAATGGAAAAAATTAAATAAATTGTATTTACTATAAAAGAAAATAAATGGAATTTATTTAAATAAAATATATAAAAATGGAAAAAAATTATTTTTTTAAGCAAAATTTTTTTTTCGCTCCGAAAATGCTTTTAGTTGGACTCTTTTTCTGACTCCTTTTTCGGAGCGCTTCTAGAATGCTCGTTAGTTGGATTATTTTCTGACTCCTTTTTCGGAGCACTCCTAGAATGGCATGCTGGGTTTTTACAAAAGGTTTTAATATTGTAAAATTGTTACTCTTTCCTTCGTGAAAAAGCTTTTCATCTGATAGCATTTTTCAATAGAGACCAGTTTGGTCCGCATTAAAATAACATCAAGAGTTACATTGTGCACAACTATAATTTTTTATAATTTAAAATCAGATTGGGATTATAATTTCTCTCCTGATCATTTTACAAAAGTCTTGCACCGTATCTATTATTTGCCAGCAGGTGATACTCGCCATTCTTTAGAGATCAAAGTGTTTTTCTACGATTTATCGTTAGATTTCGTTTTAATTTTCTCAACTGCGTTCGAGCATAAAATTTGAATTCGCTGTACGTAATATCGAATTTTCGTTAAAGTTTGATTCGTTTTACCGGGAGAGCATTTTTCAACCTAACTTATATTTATATATATATATATATTTTTAAGACAATTCTGTACAGATATAAAATGTTAATTTGATTGCTAGAAAACTCGTTTCTTCATACTTCTCAATCTTCTTTAACAACATCAATGTAATTCAAAATTTCAACATTGTAGTTTCATAACAAGTTCTACCCTAATCAACACTTCTCTCGCCAGTTTGAAGAAAATTTTTCCGATTCCAACACAATGATACTTCCCAGTAAAAAAAATCGTGTTTTTTAAAGCACTTAAGAGAACAAACACGTATCAAACTGATTTGACAAATAATATGTATGTATTGGTAATATTTAATTTGACGTAGCGGCGGCAGTGAAATCTAAATTGTTTTGATTTTCGTAAAAAAAAAAAAAACTGAGTTTGTCAAATCAGTTTGATACGTGGCCATCGTGCTTTACGAATAAAATGTACAAGTGCTGACAACGAAGAAGGTTTTAAAGCGAAAAAACAAAAATGAAATTATAGCCTACAGATTTACGTATGACAATGAAAGTCAATTACAAAACGAATATCGCGCTTCTCAGTTACTATGAATTTTTCTTAAGCAAAAACCTTCAGATAGAATTTGTTCTTTGATTTGTGTGCGCGAAGTGACGTAAAACACTTTAGGAAAGTGCTTTATTTGAATGTTTGATTAGGTTAAAAGAAGCGCTTATTGTCAGCAGAAAGTAGTCCTCCAAACCGGGAACACCTCATACAAAAATCATACATCCCATCAGCAGGTTTGAAGCGATTTGAGGTATGAATTCATACATTTTTTACTGGTTTACTATAAACAACTTCTAGTTTCAATCATTATTAATTCTAATGTTTATTAAAACGTAATAATGAATTAATTATAATTAAACAAGTTTATGGAATTTTACAAAACAGCAAAAATGTAAACAAATTTAAAAGATAGATATGCTTTTACAATTTCAATGCGTCCTACACAAAAAGGGTTAAAAATTCAGTCCAAAAATTATCTGTATGGAGCTGGCATAAAAATAAAACAAACAAAACGTTCATTTATATATTTATGTTCATACATTTAGTAATTTCTTGTAACTATCTGTTACCTACAACCTAATTTTAAAATTTTACAATAAGATCACAACAACAACAACAATAACTACAAATAATGACAGTAATAAAACAAAACTATGTACATACATACATACATATGTATGTACATGTATAAATACATATTTAAATGTCTCAAAAACTCAATTAGCCTTCAAGCAAATAACAATAACAAAAAAATATTTTTATATAAAGTATTTTTCTGATTTGTTTTATTTTTGCTGCTTGTATGCATTTATGTGGATGCGGATAATTGTGTATGTGTATGTGTGTGTAAAAAAAGTATCTAAAATAAAATAATTTTTAGTTAATAACAAAAACAACAAGCAGCAGTAAATAAAAAAATACCAGTAATAAATACGACTACGAAAACAACAACACACAATAAAAGAAGAAGAAATAATAACAATAACAACGATAAGAGCAACAATAAAGTGAAGACAATATTTAGACAGCAACAGCAATGAGCCAAATGGAATTTCCGATTTGGGAACGTCCAACGCCAGCAATAGCAGCACACAACAGCAGAGATTTTTTTACGGAAAAATAAAAAACGAAAAAAAAAATTAAATTAAAAAAAAACATTAAAAGCAAATTCCCATCTATGCACTCGATCAGTGTTGCCAATTTATTTGGGCAACACTGGATGTCGAAAAATCTTAATAAGCTGCACTTGTGTATTTTAAAACAATTTTGTTTTCATATTATTACTATTAAATTTAGAAAAAGTGAATTCTTATGTACATAATTCAATTTCCAAAATCATATTAAACTTGACATGTCCTCGTACGTAGGTACATATTAACCATTGCATTTTAGAATCCCTAAGAATTAATTTTTGTATTTTACTATATGTAAATTGTTATAGATTAAAAGTTTCTTTGTATATAGAACCCGTCATATTAACATTCACTTAATGACGGATACATACATACATACAAAACCTAACTAACCCAGCAAGCCATATGAGTCCGAAAATAGTCTTTTCTGACACCTTTTTCGGAGCGTTAACCCTCTTTATGAGCCCAAAAAACAATCATAATTGCTCCGAAAACCTTCAGAAAAGAGAGTCATTACATTAGGAAATGGTCCGTCAGAAAGAGCTCTTAGATAATGTCAGTAAAGAGTCTTTTATGAGGTTTTTTTTTGGGCTTTGTGTAATCTTGTTTTTGTCATTCTTGTGTGGTACAATTATGTTTTTTTTTTGTTCAAAGCACAAATAACAGGACAACAACGCTTTGGCACACACACATAATTAAGTGGAATTTCTGAGTCATACTGCGTGCCGACTCAGGACAGTAACAAGCAAATTTTTCTTTCGCTCCGAGAATGCGCTCCTAGAATGGTATGCTGGGAAATTACAAACAACCACCAAAAATTTACCAATTATAAGGAAAAACAACGACAACAACCACAAAGCATTCTAAATGATATTGAAAGTTAAACATGAAATTAAAATCACTGTGAAAACAGAAAATACGTTTTTTTTTCTTTAATGCAAAAAACAGACGCTGAGATTTCTTTATAAGATAAAGCCACTTTTATGGCATAAACGTTAAATTAACAACAAAAAACACACAAGAAAAAGAAGAAGAATAACAAGTAAGAAAGTATAGTCGGTCGAGCCCGACCATATAATACCCTACACCCAGTATATGTATAAAACGACAGAAATGGGCGTTGTATGGGAGATATGGACCGATCATCCAAAAATTTAGTGTCATGATGTCTGTGAATATAAGTATTATATGTATCTCGATATAAATAATTTTAAAAGATTTATGCAGGTTAAAGTGAATTACGGAGAGGGTCTTATAGAAGAGTTTCGACTAATAATGGACCGACCGTTATAAAATTAGGTGTCATTATTTCCGTATATAAGAAACTTATTTGTGTCGAATTTTATTTGGATACCAACATTTTTAAGAAATTTAATATTGTTAAAGTGATTTTCGGAAGTGGGCTTTATATGGGAGCTACGACTAATTATGGACCGATTATAATAAAATTGTATCGTATTATTTTTCTACATATGAAACATATTTGCTTTCAATATTATTTGGATACCAACATTTTTGAGTTAGTTATGCTCTTTAAAGTAATTTTCGGAAGTGGGCCTTATATGGGGACTACGAGTAATAATGGACCGATCTGCACAAAATTCGTAGATGTGATTTGGCTTTATTTACCACTCAATTGTGATGAAATTTGTTTGGATACTTGCATAATTCAAACATTTATGATCGTTAAACCCCTATTTCGGGAGGACATTTATATGGGGGCCAGGTGAAATAATGGACCGATTTCCACCAGTTTCAGTCTTTGGGCCGAAAAAATTTCACGTACCAAATGTTATCGAAATATTTCCGCACAATCTCAGAAAGTATACTTTAAGGTGGGTTTAGACCAATTCTGGGCGTTATAAACCCCCACTATGGTGGTGTAGGGTATAACAACAGCAACAATAACAATGATAATAAAAGCAGTTAGTGCAAAAACAAAACAGAAAAAATACAAACATCAATATTAACGGCGGCAACTGTGAGCACAACAACAACAATCATAAATACAAATACTTACTGCATGAAACAGTATTGGCAAATATGGTACAGTACTCATGGGGTACTACCACGAGTCAGTTGGTACAATTTCAATATACTACATATTACATTAAAATTTGTTATTCCAAATCATAAATCATACATATGTATGGTGCATACATATGATTTACGGGGTCCCTTTGACTCTACTTAAGTGTTCGCACGTAGTGAACTACCACGTAAACCAACCAACCAACCATATAATTTAAGAAATTGTTGGTTGAATTATCGAACAATTCTCAAAATTATTATTATTATTTTACATTAAAAGATTTTGAGACTGAATCCAAAAACGATTCAAAAGAAAACTCTTCTATTTTTTAATATATTCTTTAAATTATAAATCTAGTAATTTTGGAAATACAATCGAAGGATGCACGAATACATACATACTTATAGGTATATATTTATATCAAGATTAACATTTTGCAAATAACCCGATATTTGATAAATAATAAACGAAAACAATATTCTTATAGATTCAAAAATAGCATTCTAACTATGTATGTATGTACATATACATTTAAATAAATACGGTTAAATCCGGGTATAAGGAACGATATATTGTCAAGCCCATTCGTTAAATTGAAAAATTCGTTATATTCAGTCTTATTTTGTAATAAGTTTTAAACGGTGTAACATTAGGAGGCATAAATTATGCGAAATATGATTTATTTGCATGAAGATAATTTATTTAATTTAATTATTATTAATAATATGTAAAGGGTGGTTAATTTGTAAGGGCCGATGTTGAATGTGAACCACACCTAAACGCCAAGCTTTTTTCCGAATTTTATTTGACATTTCTCTATTTCAGACTTACTCAATTTGAACCATTGAGAGATACACAATCCAACCAAGGTATCCAGACTTATTATGAAAATGGGCGTTCAAATCAAAATGCATATCGTGCATTTCGTGATTTTTTTGGTCAATTTGATCGTCCAAATGTGCGTACAATCGCAAAAATCGTGGAAAAATTCGAGCAAACCGGGTCTGTAGAAGATGTGAGAACACCAGTGCATGCTCGTACAGCTCGTACTGCAGAAAATATTGCTGCTATTCGCGATAGTGTGGCTGAAGAGCTGTCCACCTCAACTCGTCGTCGTGCCCAACAATTGCACCTCTCACGCTCGTCGTTGATGAACATTATGCATAAAGACTTGCATTTACACGCTTACAAGGTGCAATTGGCTCAAGAACTAAAGCCTCTTGACCATTCCAAACGTCGTAAATGGGCAGAATGGTGGCAAGAAATGGCAACATTGGATGATCAATTTTCGAAGAAAATCATCTTCAGTGATGAGGCACATTTTCACCTCAGTGGATTCGTCAATAAACAGAATTGCCGCATTTGGGCGATTGTGATTGTCGAAAAACCAATGCACCCACAAAGAGTGACTGTTTGGTGCGGTTTATGGGCTGGCGGCATCATCGGGCCGTATTTTTTCCAAAATGAGGCCGGTCTGGCAGTTACTGTGAATGGTGTTTGCTATCGTGAGATGATAACGAACTTTTTATGGCCCGAATTGGAAGATATGAATGTGGACGATATGTGGTTTCAGCAGGACGGTGCCACTTGCCACACAGCTAACGAAACAATGGCTCTTTTGCGCATCAAATTCAATGGCCGTGTTATCTCACGTAATGGCGATGTCAATTGGCCGCCAAGATCATGTGATTTGACACCGTTAACTTTTTTCTTTAGGGTTATTTGAAAGAAAAGGTGTACGTCGATAAGCCAGCAACAATGCAAGAGCTAAAGGATGAGATAATTCGGCACATTAACGGCATAGAACCTCCATTATGCCTCAGGGTCATCGAAAATTTGGACCATCGGATGGAGGTGTGCCGCCGTGGTCGCGGCGCCCATTTGGCCGATATTTTGTTCCATACATAATTGAGTAATACCAATATATCATAATAAAATAAAATTACAATAATTTCCTAAATAGTTTGGGTTTTATTCAAAATCAACATCGGCTCTTGAAATTTAACCACCCGTTAGTTACATATATATTTGATAATTTTTAAATTTTATTACAAAACCTATGGCTTTGATTTTTAACACAATTCAATTAACTCTGAAATATTGTATGTTTTTCCATTTGTCGAGAAACCAATACCAATTTCCATTAGGCTCCATTTCCATTAGAGTCGAGACAAATCTTAATGTGTAGGTACATTTTCTTGGTACAAAATCCAAAAGGCTCTTTTCCATCCCTGACATGAAACCAACAAACACACTAAACTACAACAAAAAAAAGAAATAAAAAGCAAAGGCATAAACAAAAACAATAAAACCCAAATGAAACTTAAGCCAAAGACAGATAAATACGAGCAGATAGTTAGATTATTAGAGTTGGTAATAGATACATTTACCTGCATGCAAAATCAAAATCATACTTGTAGTTTAGAAAAATTAAACAACAAAAATAACTACAACAACAATGCAAACTTTACTTTCAAACATACACACATACACTATGTATGCAAGCATGGTCGCACATACATATGCACATCTAAATATTGTTATATAGAGTTTAGTACGAATTATTCGTTAGTTTGACTGCTAAAAATTTATGTTTTTATATGTATGAGAGAGTGTGTGTATGAAATGAGGTATCTACTACAACCACCAGCACCATGATAATGGAACTGAAGTGAAGTAAAGGACCAGCCACAAATAATCGTTCATGCAAGCATGAACCGACCGAAACAACAACAAATAATGTTTATAAAAAATGTATCTATAAGATACATACATACATACATACATAAGTAAGTAAGAAATTAAAATAACTAACTATTGTACATTTGAATAGTTTTGTGTTTTTTCTTTTATTAGTTTTGATTTTGGTATTTTTTTTACTCTTCCAGTTATAAACAAATATTTTCACAATATTTTCTTTTGGATTCGTAAAAATGTATAGCAAATAAGTAGGTATACATGCACATGTAGTGTGAATGAAAGGTATGTTATTTATATGTATGTATATCCACGCATACATATGTACATATATAAATATATACTGTGGTAGTCATATACATATGTATAATTAAAACATACATAATTCCAGTCTCACCCAATTTAGAATTGTTAATGTTTCTTTTGCAATTTTAATGGTACTTGTTCACAATCATTTTCTGTTTTGTGTCTTGCGGTATTTAATCAATTTATTTTGTAAAATAATGCGTTATTTTGCGGTAATAAGTTTTGCGAGGAGGACAGATAACATTTTTAACTTTGTTTTAATATTAGTTAGAACGTACTGTAGCTATATATGAGTAAGAAGAGGAGATACGAGTACATCAGATCAGAGCCAAAGGCAAGAGGGAATAATGCCAACTTAATACATACATAAACAACAGCAATTTTCGTCCCGCACTGGCTGGACCTAAATTCATTAGACAAAAAATTTGAAATATTAGGCCCGTTTTCTCAATGTGCCGACAAACTGCCTGTTACTAAATGTCGACATAAATTTATTAGACTGATAATATGTCCGTTAACAATTATGGTTTTCTCAATATACCGACAGAAACATTATTTTCATTTGGCAATACCTCTCAAAATGTATGTGCAAATTGGGAACTCTGTCTTCAAGTGACAAGTTGTTGACAGAAATCAGCTGTTTTCCAAATGTGAAAAAATAACAAAAAATAAAATAAAAAAAAAAACAAATACCTATTTAAAAAAATAAATAATATCCATGTCTGCCAGGTAGTTAAGTCTGGCATGATAAACTCTTTCAACATTCACTTGGAATTCATGTTCTTCGAGTTCATCCTCCTTTAAATTAATGTTTATTCCTCTATTAAACATTTGTTTTCTAAAATCTATTTAATTTTTTTACAAAAACTCATAAAAAATATGAACAGCAGTCAGCTGATTGAATTTATCTGTACAACAAATAAATAATCGGCAGATGAGGGCTGGTTAGTTTTGCGACAGAATAGAAGCAAATGAGACATTGAGAAAACCAAATTTCTTTAATCGGCAGTTTTTCGTTGGAAAAAAAGATAATCGCCTAATGAGAAAACAGCCCTTATTGTTAGTTCGTTTTTAATGAAGCTACAATTAATAAAAAAAAGTAATAACACATTTTCAAATTGTTCACCAAAAATATTGTATTTAATTGTTTTAGTGCAAAAGAAGAAAGAAAAGTTATTAACAACCTAAAAACCTCTTGTAAAACCATATTACCCGTAAAACCGCAATTTACTTGGTTGCTACAGAGGAAAAGTATACGTTGCCATCAATCATTTAAATATGTACATATGCGTTTTCTTGGCACGAAATTGGGTCAATAGCCAGAATTTCCTGAAAAATGAATCAACATTTATATAAAACTATATTAGAAAATATGATGATACCATTCGCTGAAGAAATTTTGCCGCTACTGTGGAATTTTATGCACGACAATGATCCCAAACACATTTCACGACTTGTGAAGCGTTGTTTAGAGGTCAGGCTTAGAATTAGGTAGTGAAAAATAAATTGTTTTGCTATCTTTTTTTATAAATAAAAAAAAAAAAATAACTTTAATAAATTACTGTTCTGACAAATGTTTTAATTATATGTCTACCACTGTATGTATGTATGTACTCGCATATGAATACTTCCCATAATATTAAACCAAAATACAACTGATGTTATATATTAACAACAAATCGTAATTCTCTTACTCAAAACATATTCAAGAAGTGTTTTCAAATTCGAGGAAATCCATTTTTCCATTTCAATACAGTGGTTGAAAACAATTTAATTTGTTGTAAACTTTAATTATTTTCATAAAAAAATCGAACATACATTATATTTTAATTCTGTGATTTTCAAATGTTTTATACCAGGTTCGACACCAACACCTCGAAAATACCCTTTCAGCTCTACTACCGTTGCGGTAATAAGACAAAGTAACGACACTTCTAAGCCGTTTGGAATCGGTAGCCAACATTGGCTTCATACAAAATTAGAATATTTCGGTTAGGGAATGAGGGTATAAAAAATGATTGATAATATGGCTTAGAATGCCAAAGAGGAGTCAGTTTACTCTCTCATATGAATAGGCATTTTATAGTGACAGGTCGTTTTCATATACTGACATACGTCAGCTGTGTTCAATTGAGGGCTTAAATTGCAACGAATTTCATCTTGATATCTTCATTTGAAATTAATTGTAAATTTACTTGATCAATATAATTTCAGTTTACCCAAAATGTATTGCCGTTAAAATTTTTCTCTGATCGTTATCAAATGTTCACCAAGCCTTCTGTGCAGACAAATCCCGGCACGTATGATATGCTGTCAGGCCCGTTTCTTAAATTGAAAAAATCTTTATATCGAGACTTCTTTTTTCAATAAGTTTTAAGTTGTGTGTTTTGAGTTGAGGCATGACTACCGTTCTTTTTCGAAAGTGGACCATATATGTATGTGTGCTAAAAGCAATTATAGGCCAATCAACAAAATTAAAATGCATGTTTTCTGATTTACTTTTAATTTTGGGTTTACGGGTAGATAAAGACGATTCTGAAACAATCTTCCAAAGAGTAGTAACAAGTAAATGGGTTTATGGATTTGACACTTAGAACAAAAGACACAAATAAATTTTGGAAATACATACATGGGCATATTTAATAGGGTATCCAAATTATTGAATTTGTCGTTTGTTCGAATAAAATGATTAATTCGAATAAGAGTTTGTAACTGCATCGCATAATTCGATTACACGCTTAAAATTAATCAAATTATTCGAATTATTTAAATCAAGTCGTACGTAAAGTCACTTTTAAATTTTTTAAGATTATTTTCTTTGTCTATTACAACGTACTCGTATCATCAATATCATCCTAAATTTATATGATTATTCCACTTTTTGAAAACCTCATTCACCATCACCATAGCGTGCTATTATTATTACTTTTCTATTATGTACGTATGTATTATGTATGTACAGTACATATTATGTACATATTCTAGGTATTTGAATTCAATATATAAATATATTTTAGTAATATTCATGTGTTTGTCACTTTTTATGCATTTTCAAAAGTTTCTTACTGTATTTGACAGTTGTTTCATCATTCATAAGTATTTTATTGCAAATCACTTTTTTCTAAAACTTTAACATAAATGGAATTTTATTTAGAGGTATTATATAATATATCTCCAGCATATTTTCACATTACGACTGCCAGTTCTGCTGTTTCCAAAACCCTTTTAAAATTGTTCAGTACTTTTTATTACTAAATTTATATTTTTGTAGAAAAGTTAAATAAAGTTTTTGAAAAAACTTTCGTTCATAATAATAATTGTAAATATAATTTCATATTGTAGTTTCACAGACGAAATTTAAAAATTAAAAAAATATATCTATGTACAAATTGAAACAAATATATTTATTCGATTCTTTATTACAACATTATTGGAATATTCGTTATTAGAAAATGGTCAGTTTTAAATTCTCCGATTAATTATTAGTAATAAATTGTTGTAGATAATAATCGAACCATCATTATTCGAATGAATACCCTAATATGTATATATAATATTATATTTAAGTCTGTTAGCATATAAAATTTGTAATACACAAAATAGCAATATCGTTACTCTGTAGATATTTGTCTGCCACTCCATCAGTTCGTCTATCTGTCTGTCTGTATGTCTTACTGACTGGCTGTAAGTAGACAAACATACTGTTGCAAGTGAATTTATGGTTTTGATAACAGATTTTATTTTACTTGACTTTAGTTTAGTTAAAAATTCACACCCATGTGTGGATATACATATGTATGTAGTACATACATATGTATGAAGAATGTATCTAAATACATATAAGCCGATGTTTGTAGATATGAATTTATTCGAATTACGAATCCTTTAATTCTTATTCATCATATACATACTATGCATCTGAACGTAATAATATTGTGCTGCGTACAGAAAATTTCATATCAAAGTATTGCAATAACAAACTTATGATTTTCTAATAGTTAACTAACTAACTTACGAACTAAGCATTTATTTACATATTTATTTATTAATTTATAGTTACTTTGCATTAGTTCTCTAGATGTTATTATTATTATTATTATTATTTGTTTATAAATACATCTACATACATATGTATGTATGTATGTAGTAGTAGATTCTGGTGAATATATTGTACATACATACATAAATAAATAGCTACATATGTATGTATGTATGTATATTTAACAATGTTGTTGAAATACAATCTAGTAAATGTGTGTATGCACATGTATGCATTTCTATCTAGCTGAGTTGATCCAAGGGTTGGTTGGAGAATAACAGAGAGATTTAATTAAATATGCCGAACATTTTATTAAAATCTCAAAGGCAGCAATAAATGTTGACAAATACACCACATCCCAGCAAAAACTTGGTTATGGAATTATTCAATAACATACTTTTCAATGACTACTACAGACCCTCTGCTTTATTACATAGAAGTAGTCGTATAATGAGTTAGTAATATCTGTTGCATTTTAACTCATTACTTGGTAATGAAAGTTTTTTTTTTTTTCTTGGAACAGCACTTAGGGGACAACCCCTACTCATGCAATGCATTGCGTTGGAACTAGGAAAAATATTTAAAATGTTTCATTATTTTTTAAGACTAGTTGTGTTGTATGAAATTCATTTATATAAGTATGTATATTGTGTGTATAACTTAAAAATGCGACATTCATAAAAGATGGCGTAGCTTTTGAACATGGTTTTTGTCTTTAGTAACTTTATGTCATTTTCTGAAAATTTCGACTTTTGTGCCAAGAAAGCATCATATGCGGGTAGAAGAGGATATCCAAAAAATACTTTCAATAAGTTTATATTGTGCAAATGTTTCAAAATAAAAGCTAAAAATTAAAAAAAAAGAAATATGTAAGAAAGTATAGTCGGTCAAGTCCGATCATATAATATAATGTGTAAAAACAGTTTTTCAGAAATGGGCTTTATATAGGAGATATGACCAAATATGGACACATCATTCAAAAATGTGGTGACATGACTTATGTGCATATAAAGGGTGGTTAAATTGTAAGGGCCGATGTTGAATGTGAACCACACCTAAACGCCAAGCTTTTTCCGAATTTTATTTGACATTTCTCTATTTCAGACTTCCTCAATTTGAACCATGGAGAGATACACAATCCAACAACGTGTTAAAGTTATCCAGATTTATTATGAAAATGGGCGTTCAAATCAAAATGCATATCGTGCACTTCGTGATTTTTTTGGTCAATTTGATCGTCCAAATGTGCGTACAATCGCAAAAATCGTGGAAAAATTCGAGCAAACCGGGTCTGTAGAAGATGTGAGAACACCAGTGCATGCTCGAACAGCTCGTACTGCAGAAAATATTGCTGCTGTTCGCGATAGTGTGGCTGAAGAGCCGTCCACCTCAACTCGTCGTCGTGCCCAATAATTGCACCTCTCACGCTCGTCGTTGATGAACATTATGCATAAAGACTTGCATCTACACGATTACAAGATGCAATTGGCTCAAGAACTAAAGCCTCTTGACCATTCCAAACGTCGTGAATGGGCAGAATGGTGGCAAGAATTGGCAACAGTGGATGATCAATTTTCGAAGAAAATCATCTTCAGTGATGAGGCACATTTTCACCTCAGTGGATTCGTCAATAAACAGAATTGCCGCATTTGGGCGAATGAGAATCCAAGAGTGATTGTCGAAAAACCAATGCACCCACAAAGAGTGACTGTTTGGTGCGGTTTATGGGCTGGCGGCATCATCGGGCCGTATTTTTTCCAAAATGAGGCCGGTCTGGCAGTTACTGTGAATGGTGTTTGCTATCGTGAGATGATAACCAACTTTTTATGGCCCGAATTGGAAGATATGAATGTGGACGATATGTGGTTTGAGCAGGACGGTGCCACTTGCCACACAGCTAACGAAACAATGGCTCTTTTGCGCAACAAATTCAATGGCCGTGTTATCTCACGTAATGGCGATGTCAATTGACCGCCAAGATCATGTGATTTGACACCGTTGGACTTTTTTCTTTAGGGTTATTTGAAAGAAAAGGTGTACGTCGATAAGCCAATAACAATTCAAGAGCTAGAACCTCCATTATGCCTCAGGGTCATCGAAAATTAGGACCATCGGACGGAGGTGTATTGCCGTGGTCGCGGCGCCCATTTGGCCTATATTTTGTTCCATACATAATTGAGTAATACCAATATATCATAATAAAATAAAATTACAATAATTTCGTAAATAGTTTGTGTTTTATTCGAAATCAACATCGGCCCTTGAAATTTAACCACCCGTTACATATTATTTGTGCTAAATTTTATCTCGACATAAACACGCTAATGTTGAATATGATTTGGATACCAACGTTTTTAAGGGAGATTTGCTCTTTAAAGTAATTTTTGGCAGCCGGCCTTATATGAGAGCTATGGTCAATTATGGACCAATCTGCTCAAAATATGTTGACTTATTTCTGGAGAAATTTGTTGCGATATGTGCATAAATCAAACATTTATGACCGATAAACCCTTATTATGAGAGGATATTTGTACTGGGGCTAGGTGGAATAATGGTCCGATTTCAATCAGTTTCAATCCCATTCGTCCTTGGGCTGAAAAAATATCACGTACCAAATTTTATTGAATATCTTTAAAATTGCGACCTGTACTCTGCGCATAAAGTTTACAATGACAGCCAGCCAGCCAGCCAGACGGATGAAATTTTAAATATTACAAATCAAAAAAACGGAAGCAATTTAAAAAATTCGTAAAATTAATTTGAAGTTATTTGAGTCTAAAATGTTTGATCCAAAAGCTCTATTTTTGTGGTTTTTTCCTTTGTATATTAATGTTTAGAGAAATAATAACTTATTATTAAGATTTAACTTCGTTAAACATTTCAAAAATGCTAATTTTTTTGCTAAAAAATTTTACAACGACTTTAATTTTAAATTTCCCGTGAAATTTTAAATTTTTTCGCAGGAATTTCGGACTATTCCTGGTCCCCAAACCCTATTCCGTCCACGTACAACGTAGAACAACGAGAATTAGTTTTGAACCATTTTCAAAATGGCAACTCACAGCGAAGAATAGCAGCAATAGTTAACATTAAAGCTTCCACAGTTCAAAAATTCATCTATGAAAATCGGGTGCATAACAAAGGCATCAAATAAAATGTTTAATGAGCGTGATAAGCAACAGATTTTAAGAAAAATAATGGTAAATCCAAGGCTATCAGCTTCACAACTGGCCTCCGAAGTTGAAAGCGACCTGGGCAAACCAGTTTGCGTTGCAACTGTTGGTCGTGTCTTGCGCCAATATGAATGGCTCAGTTGCACGCAAGAAACCGTTTATAAAATCAAAAAACAGACCGTGCAGGCAAAGAACATGTTTGCAAGGAATCTGCATTTGGAATTCGATCATCTTTGCCGATGAAACTAAGTTTAACTAAGTTCGGTTCAGATGGCTTGTCGTATGTTTAGCGGAAACCACATACAAAATTCAACAAAGAAAACCTAAAGGCAACAGCAAAGTATGGAGGTGGCAGTGTTATGGTTTGGCCCTGTATGTCAGCCACTTTATCATTATATGATCAGATTTTCGATTTTACCTGGATGACGATCCAAAGCACAAATCGGGTAATGTGCAAACGTGGTTAGCATTTGATGACACCACCACCACAGTCGCCAGACTTTATGTTATTGAAAACTTGTGGTCAATTTAAAAAATCTGCATAAGGAAACACAAAATTTCTAACGAAAACGATTTAAAAAAAAAACGGTAGAATATTTTGCCGAGTATTGCCCAAAACGCATCTATGCAAGTGTCTACATAAAATAAGCTGCGACGTAAGAAAACCATATTTTTTTGTCTTTTTTTCTGTAAGTTTTCTTTTGGAACTTTGAAAACAAGAAAATGCACTGCATAAAATGAGTTGTGAGCCACTGTATGTTCAAACCCTTTCGCATTACCAAAACAATCGTAAGTACAAATTTTGAATTATGTATATATGTATGTATATATACCCCCATATTCATAAAACTTACAACAGGGTTATAAACCTATATATATAGGTATATATGTAGTGGAATCGATTTACAGATCACTTCAAGCTGGAAATTATATTTTACTTTTCAAATCATTTTAACAAAATGGAGAACAAAAACTAAATGAAAATTTCAGTTCCACTTCATTTTACAAATGTAGAACCCAGGCGTATACTCGTATATCAAAATTTTTGGGGAAAAAAGTAAATTGTTAATAGGTTAATTGCTTAAGCAAGTAAAATTATTTGTAAACTTGGATCATGGTCCTGAAGTAACTGAAAATTCCTAAAGCGATGTTGAGTAAAACTGCATAAATTCGCAATTCAAAGGTGCATAGGTAAGTATTTCTTTTCACAATTAAAAAATCAATGACACTATCTACATAAGGAGGAGAATTTCGAAAAACGCAAAAATAATCATTTTGACTAATTTTACTGCTGACAAATAAACAGCATCTAAAAATAACAAAAAAAAAAAAAACAAGAAGCATTTCAACAAAAATCTCTTGACTGAGAAGTGAAAAACAATCGAAACTCACACTCTGAATCGAATTCAAAAACAAACAGAAGATCTTTAAAGCACAATAAAATCAAACCAGCGAATAAAAAATGAAAACTACGACAACAAACCGTTTAAGTAACAGCGTGAAGATACTCTCAACTTAACACTTTGTTCATTTTTTTTAGTCAATTTTATTTTTATTTTCTTTATAATTTTTTGTCTTTTTTTACATATTTCTGTTTTTTTTTTTGTGATTTGCTTTATTTTTTGTTTTTTTTTTTAACTTTTTAATACATTAGTTTAAATTCCATAACCATAAGATACAATCTGCTGAGTGCGTGCGAGTGTTTGTATCTGTAGCTGTTCATTTGTCTGTACGCGAAAACAGAAGAAGCAGCAGAGTACGAGTGTGTGGTAATAAAAATAATGTATGAATACGATTGGAGTTTTATAGTCTTAAGTTAGTTAGTAAGTATGTACATACATATGCATGTGTGTTTGTTTGAGAGAGCGAGTATTCAGAATGAGCGCGTGTTAATATTCCCTCACAAAAATACAGACGTTGCTTTGGCAAAGTTAATATACGAACAAGTTCCATAGCTCCACCAAACACTCACTTCACTACGAATCGCGTGCTTATTTTAGTATTCACACTCACTGACAAGAACAACAAACAACCACGACTCCAAACAAGCGACGAGGATAAACAGACAAGGTGGACGATAATGACGACAAAGTCAGCATTGTCGTTGTAGTTGAGTAGATATGTATGTGTTTGTGTATGAATGTATGAAAATGGTTTGACTGGCAAGTGAGTCTCTGGAGTGTCACTACTTACTTGTGTGCTCGACATGATTCTATTCTTCCCCAACTAATCGACCGACATTCTTTCATACGTCAGACATTTAAAGAGTAAATTCGTTATGTTTATGTTTCTACAACGGTATAAATAAATTCAGGCATTTAAAAGTGTTTAATCATTGCTCCACATTTCGGAATCAATAAAAATATATTGTCCCTAGGTAGAATTTCATGGAAAATTTATAATTTTCCTTCTTATGGAAAAGGATGAATTCCCAAGAATTATATAATATATAAGCCAAAATCTGTAGAGTTATTCGCGTTTCTGAAGCTGTAAACATGCCAGTCTAAAAAGTCGATGAGTGGATACTATTCTGCAAAAGGACAATTTAGAAAATACTTTATTTTAAACACTCTAAAGTCCTACATATAGCAGAAGCTAGATAATCTTGGTGTAGAGTATTCGTCAGCTGATGGTTCTTCGAACGTTTGTGAATATAGTTATCATGGTCAAGGCCTTGGAAATGTTCAGAAGAGCGCTATAGAGAAAGATCAAGTTACCAAACTTCATATTACTGCGCTTCACGAGCTGTGAACTTTTCCTATCAGATACTGAGAAATATTACAATGGAAACTGGAAATACAGCAAAGGACTAAAATGACAAGTATACCCGTTCCTTTCAAACTTGCACCTTACGCGGGTTAAATTTATGTAGAAAGCAATAATAAGTTCAATATTTATGGATCTCAGTTCGGTGGTGTAACAGATGGTTCTAACAGAATAAATTATAGCATATGATATACCTATAATGAACGTTTCTTCAGAATAAGTTTGTGCCTACCAGGTCGCAATATTAGCGATTTTGAATCATTTCGGTTTGATTTATATAAGTAAGTTCTTTCGGTAACTGTATTTTAGCTATTGCGGTAATGAAGATATTTCGGTAACGGTAATCGTACTGAAAGGATGTTTATAGTATAACGATGCAAAAAACATATTAATATAATCACATAAAGAATTAATACTTTTATATGTGCATAAATATGTAGGTTTGTGAAAAGAATATTCCATATACAGCCATACATACATACGTACGTATTTACATAATTTATACGTAAGTCTGTTTTATCTTCAACAAATCCCCCTCCCTTCAAGTATCTGGCCGTGTGTGTGCTATACAATGCAAAGTTTTGATACAAGATGTATTTATTCGATTTAGTTTTATTTTATGTACCCTCATCGTATAAATTTATGCCACCATTTAAGCAGTTGGTTAAACAGATGTATAAATTGGTCACTCATCTTTTTTTTATTCAAATAAACACAAACACACACAGCCCCACACTCTCTTGCTAAACAGATGAATACATAAATTTACTTATTTGTACTCGTATCTAGAGAACAAATCAACAAATAAACGCAAAAACAAAAGACGCAACATATTCATGCGTTTTTATAGACTAGATTTTTTTTTTACAATCGGACATTTGGTCATATTATACGATGATTTTATGGAACAATGCGAAATGAAACTTATAGATGGTGGACAGACGGACGGACCACATTACTTATACTCCGTAATACGTACATTAAAACAGAGAGACAGTCAGATGGACGGACGGACCGATACATTCGTATAAAAACACTCGCATGAAATATTCGTACTCGTCGTACTTATGGATACTTTTGCACAAGTGAACTTATCGCATAATCACGTCGCGTTGTCAAGATTGTAATGGTTTTAGTTGTTGCTGATGTTGTTGTTGTTGTTTTTACAGTGTTTGTTGCTTTTGCTGTTCTACTATAGACTGCCTGCTTCTGGTTCAGTTACGTTTAGTTGGTGTTACTACTGCTGCTTCTGTTATGATTGTTGTTGTTGTTTCTGTCAATTTTATTTTATTTTTTTTTAAATTTTCTTAACAAAAAAACAACTACTACTCTTTCGTACTCTTGTTACTCGTACACAGTTGGGGTTGTTTAATTAGCACACAATTAAATATTAGAGGTTAGTTAGAAGTGCAAATCAGTCCAACAAATTTATTTAATTTGAAACAGTGGATTAAGTCATAACAAATCATAATCAAATAAACAGTTTGCAGACTGGTTACGTGAAGGTGAAAGACGATTAATGCCTTCTAATTCTAAGTGTTTGGGCGAAAATATAAATGCAAAGGTTTTAGAGGCAAACAAACTTGTATTAATGGTTAGATTAGTTTAATATTAGATTAGATTATTTGAATGTTAAAGCTGACACTTTCAGAAATGGGCCTCGAAACTCAATATCTTTTGATTTAACTACTTATTATGGAAAAATATACCAAAATCTCCTACAAATATATCAGTAGCCACATCCATACAAATCCAGTATGAGGGAGCGATAAACGACTGCGTTATTAATTAGTTAAGCTAGATTTACACGATTGAAATTTTCTTCAAAATTGATCTTCAAAATGCTTCAAACTCGTGTAAACAACAAAATTTCTTCAAAATTTATTTAGTTAATAACTATTAATAACTATTAATACCTATTACATAAATAAATTTTAAAGAATTTTTGCCTTTTACACGAGATGATCAAAGTAGTTACCTCTCCGGTAACTAAAAAATTACACCATCCATCATTCTAAATCTACAGTATGTTGCTATAATCGTGCTATCTGCATTATTATTAAGACTGGGCGTTTTTCCAATAAATTGACAAAATTGCTCAGATGATAATGGTACCCGGTAAAGATTTAACAATATCATTGTCAAAATGTCAAAATTATTTGAGAAAATATGTCAATGTAAAATTTTGCGACTTCAAATTTTGAGCAAGTAAATCGATTAACTGAGATAAGAACTCGTTTTAGAATAAAAAATTCTGCTCTGATATATATGTATTTGGATATCGCTCAGACTTTCGACGCAGAAAATTAAATATACACCTAGATCAGACCGAATATTGACTTGCACAGTTTTCTCTCTCCAACACTTTACTTAATCTAAAACATTTACATTGATTTACAATGGATATAGCAATAGCACCAAGTTATCACGCAAATCCCCTAGTATCTTTTACAGAATTATCCAATTATATTATACGTCTTGAGATATGTATAAATAATTAGCCATTACATTTACTCTCAAAAAGAGTGCCTGTCCACCTATTACATACATTGAATAACATAAATATTCCACAACTATTAACTTGAACGATACCTATAGAAGCCAACAGCCAATGTTTGAGCACTTTTGAAATAGAGCATTATTCTTTATAATAATCATGCTACATACATAAATAATAAATAAATTAAGTCTGTATTATCGTTAAAAGTGATCATCATCTAACAATTACTCTAATTAGTTGGTTTTTTCCATAGTGAAATCTGAATTCAACTAGAGATTTTATCACAACTGTAAGTAAATACTTGTTGTTGCTGACGTGCTGCTGGTTTTATTTGTTGATTTTGTTTGTTTTTGTTACTCTTTTCTGTTTAGTATAATTTTTTTTTTTTTTTTGTAGTTTGTTTTTGCCTTTGTTGTTGTTTGTTATTATTGTCATTGCCGACGTAGCGTTGAAATTGTTATTGTTGTATTTGGGGTTCTTTTTGTTCATGCTTTTGCTGCTGCTACTGCTGTGTTTTGTTGAGTGTTTGTATTGTTGTTTAAGGGGAGGTCCCCAACAGTTTGTTTTTCACTTATTTAAAAATTATTTAACTGTTGCTTAAATAGACACATGTATGCACACATACGTACATAAATATGTACGTAAATGTGTACATTTGTGTGTATGTATGTATGTAGAGATGTGTTTATTTAAATACCTACGTATTTAATTTTTCATTAATCAGTGTAGTGTTGTGTGGTTTTATTTTGTTATTATTATTATTATTATTATTATTATTAACTAATATTGCAAACGCAATGATTCATGTAAATAACTTTGTTGCGTCTTTGGTTCTTTGAGTCTAAATGTAATTAATTCGAGTTTTGTTCTTAATATTTTGTTATTTTTTATTTAAGATAAATATGCAAGTCCAAAGGTTTGTTGTTGCTTTGTCGTTTAGTTTTTGTGAAACCATAAAAATATAGCGATAAAAATTCGATAAATTTGTTATCTTGGCTGGCAGGCTGGCTGTCGTATGCTTGAAATAAAAGCCACGATACCTATAACGTGTTCAACAAACGGAAACTCTAAATAAATATGTATGTAGGTATGTAGGTATGTAATTTTTAAAAAATAATTCATCAAATATTTGTAAATAACTTTGAATTTAAATAATATTTATATTTATTTATTTATATTCGTACCCAATAAGCATTTTAGCTGGAATTCAAGTGGAATTACATTTGAAATCCAGTCACAATTTCCAATTTTTAGTGTTGAATTACAGTTGAAACACAGTTGAATTCAATAGCGAATCCAGCAAAATTAACCATTGAATTACAGTCGAACAAAACAGTACCTTTACAGTGTAATTCCAGTCTTGAATAACAGTGTGATTCAAGTTGAACCGAACCTGTTTTTACACTTGAATTCAAGCATGGAATTTCAGTGTTATTCAAGCAATGTTACAACAGTATTTAAATAGAGTTATAACATTATTTTAACAATAATTTTCAAACCATTTCCTGCCACATTTTTTTACCCCATTTCGGAGTGTTCTTTAAAGTTCGGACATCCGATGGCAAATCCTTATGATGCTGGTTAAGGATTTGCAGTAAACTGTTTATTGCAGCATTCGCAATGTTATGTTGGATCGCCCGTACAGCCAGCTGTATTTTTAAGTCCCTGTCTCCCACAGAATTATTTTTAATATCAGATACCTATACCATATTCGTTTATAATTGTGGCCTCACAGACAGACCGGTCATCGTTCAAAGCGACGTGGAAGCCATTCCCATTGATTGTTCATTTCCCAGAATATGCTGATTCTGGGTAAGCAGTGCAAAAATTTTACGAGCATCTGCTTTTGGCTTTGAATACATACATACCTTTATATTTATTTATTCCAAATTTATTTATATTGTTTTATTTTCTATTCTTTATTTTCTTTTCGCTTATTTTCACTTTTATTTCTTTATTTTCACTTTAAAAACTTTGTGACTTTCGCGATGTAAAATTGTTCACTATTAATATTTTATGATTGACATTTAGAGTACATAGCTGACTCGATTTGATGCCGATATTGTTTTTCAACAAAGTTTTTTAGGTGGAAGTGTTTCGTATCCAGTCGCCGAAATAATGGATGTAATGTAACATAATTTAATATTTTTTCATAATAACTATTTTTTCGCAACACAATCAATAAAAAAAAAAAACGACTGGAAAGAGGATGGATTTCAAATGTAATTCAAGCTTGGATTCACACTGGAATTCCAACATTGGAATTCACAAAAAAAATTGTGTTTATTGGGTATGTACATCAGTATGTATGTATGTATATAAGTAAATCAGTATTTTGCAATAATCGTGTACAATTGTTTTGTTTTACACAATGTTTCATTTAGGTACATACATTCATACATACATATGTATGTAAGTACATATACGAGTACATATACATATGTATACATAAATACGTAATAATTCTCTTAATTATTTTATGCCTGTTGAATAAATGTGTCGTTAAAAATATTGGGAAAATTTTATTTACAATACACTTTCAAGGTTACTTTGTGTGTTTTTACAATTTTATGAAAATCGTCTTCAAAATGTTTATGTAAGTGTTTGACTGTTTATGTTTTTTTAAGAAAACCTACCAATTTATGTTTAAAATCCCAGTATTTTGTCATAAAATAAAATAAATAAAATAGGCATCCTACTGCTACTTTTTATACCTACCCACCACCAAAAATTTGTCATTCCGTTTGTAACACATCGAAATAATGGTCGTAGAGCCAAAAAGTCTATATTCAGGTTCCTTATAAGATTCCCATTGAAAATGGGTAAAATTGGTCCAGTAGGATCTGAGTTATAGTTAGATCAAAGTTTCAGACTACCTCAATATTTTTTGCTATATTCTTCAAATATAATGCTGATAATATCATGAAATTTTGCACACATTATTTTTATTATAGAAGGACAAGTCCTGTTGAAAATGGTAGGAATTGGTCCAGGATTCATCATAGCCTCCATACAAATATCTTCCCGGAATATGGCTTTATGGTACATAAATGTCTAAAGAAAATACAAAATTCTGCAATAATAAGTTTCATGCAAAACGAAATTTAGTTTACATCGGTCCATATTTTTTCCATAGCCCCATACAAAGACCACTTCCGAAAATCACTTAAATGCACACAAATCCTTTAAAAAATCACTATCAAGTTGGAATGCAACACAAATAGTTCATTAATATATATAAATCGGAACTCTCAATATGATGATGATCGGTCGATATTTGACCGTAGCCCCCATATAAAGTCAACTTCGGAAAATCACTTAAATAAATCTCTTATAAACATTGCTAGCAAGTTGGAATTTAACACAAATAGTCCACACATATATATAAATCGTCACTCTTAATATGATGATGATCGGTCCATATTTGACCGTAGTATTCATATAAAGTTTATTTCGAAAAATCACTTAAATACGCATAAATCTTTTATAAATACCATTATTACGTTGAAATTCAACACAAATAATTAGCATACACACATAAATCGTTCAACAGAATTTCATGATTGGCCCGTAATAGGTCATAGTTCCCTTATGAGGCCTAATCCTGAAAACTCATTAACCTATATATACATATATAAAAATCCATGTATAAAATTCTTATAAATGTCATTATTGAGATGAAATTCAACTAAAACAAACATAAAATAAATCTTCTTGATAAATTTTAGTTAGGCTCGAGTTCATTAAATTTAATTTTCATTAAATTATTTTTACTGAAGTTAGGAATTACAACTTGAAAAATTTATTATTAAAAATTTTTGATAATTCGATTATGAAATTAATAATTATTCTATAAAAATAGCTAGGGCACAAGCCATAATGTTTACATGTTGTACGAAAGTGGACAAAAAACATAATAAACAAAAACAAATGTATTCAAGTTTTCGAGACGAAGTCTTGACATGAATACGAAAAAACTGAAGAAAAGGGAAAAAACAACTATGAATAGAAATTAATAAACAAATGATAATTACAGCAAAAACTTCGAACTACCAGAACTAACACTGGTTAAAGGATTGATGTTTGTCTGTTGGCTGACCGGCACCGCTGTGGTGTAGGTGGTAGAACGCAAAGAATTCTGATGAGAGAAAGTGGGATTTCTCGAAACATATGTAAATTCAATAACCCAGGTTCGAATCCTAGTCAAGAAAAATTATCAAAAATTTTTAATAATAAATTTTTCAAGTTGTAATTCCTAACTTCAGTAAAAATAATTTAATGAAAATTAAATTTAATGAACTCGAGCCTAACTAAAATTTATCAAGAAGTAAAATTAACAGTTCGATTATGAAATTAATAATTATTTTATAAAAATAGCTAGGGCACAAGCCATAATGTTTACATGTTGTACGAAAGTGGACAAAAAACATAATAAACAAAAACAAATGTATTCAAGTTTTCGAGACGAAGTCTTGACATGAATACGAAAAAACTGAAGAAAAGGGAAAAAACAACTATGAATAGAAATTAATAAACAAATGATAATTACAGCAAAAACTTCGAACTACCAGAACTAACACTGGTTAAAGGATTGATGTTTGTCTGTTGGCTGACCGGCACCGCTGTGGTGTAGGTGGTAGAACGCAAAGAATTCTGATGAGAGAAAGTGGGATTTCTCGAAACATATGTAAATTCAATAACCCAGGTTCGAATCCTAGTCAAGAAAAATTATCAAAAATTTTTAATAATAAATTTTTCAAGTTGTAATTCCTAACTTCAGTAAAAATAATTTAATGAAAATTAAATTTAATGAACTCGAGCCTAACTAAAATTTATCAAGAAGTAAAATTAACAGTTCGATTATGAAATTAATAATTATTCTATAAAAATAGCTAGGGCACAAGCCATAATGTTTACATGTTGTACGAAAGTGGACAAAAAACATAATAAACAAAAACAAATGTATTCAAGTTTTCGAGACGAAGTCTTGACATGAATACGAAAAAACTGAAGAAAAGGGAAAAAACAACTATGAATAGAAATTAATAAACAAATGATAATTACAGCAAAAACTTCGAACTACCAGAACTAACACTGGTTAAAGGATTGATGTTTGTCTGTTGGCTGACCGGCACCGCTGTGGTGTAGGTGGTAGAACGCAAAGAATTCTGATGAGAGAAAGTGGGATTTCTCGAAACATATGTAAATTCAATAACCCAGGTTCGAATCCTAGTCAAGAAAAATTATCAAAAATTTTTAATAATAAATTTTTCAAGTTGTAATTCCTAACTTCAGTAAAAATAATTTAATGAAAATTAAATTTAATGAACTCGAGCCTAACTAAAATTTATCAAGAAGTAAAATTAACAGTTCGATTATGAAATTAATAATTATTCTACATAAAATAAATAGAAATTACGGTACAATATTCTATGAAGTTCGCCCAATAATAGGCGATTTGGTGATCAGTATATAAGATTCGGTACAGAGGAATATAAACTAAAGGGAAATTAACCTCTTACACACTGCATATATGTATAATAACGTTTATTTGTATTAACCTTAAATTTCAACACAACAACGAGTTAATTTCATTTTCAATACCTTGTCATTTAATGTACGTACATATTAAAACTAGCCAAAAATAAATTTCACTTTCGGTTATCTTTAATCTACATATATCATTGATATTATAGGTACATACTCGTATAATGGATAGTAGTTTTACTGACTCAGTTAAGATTCTTGATTGGAGTTGTGTGCTCTATTTCTGATCATCATAAAATAATTTTTACGATCCAGGATTGATAGGGCAATATCCTTGAGAAATCCTTGGAGAACTGAATGTTTGAAATACACAACACTCGTTGATGTCATAATTCGTAGTACTATTGGAAAATAATAGTAAACATTTTTATTTTAATATTTAAAATTTTCAATATTTTCGTAGAAACCGCATAATTATTCTATATTCTTTCATTGTTGGTTTGTCTCATTTAATTGATACACATACATATGTAGCTGCATACGTGCATCAAGTTTGATTGTAGTAGGGGTGGCTCAAACGTGGCAAGAATTTGCCAAGTTCCATAATAATAATTGAAGGTGGCTAATAAATCTCAGATGTTATTGGTCATTTGAACTCGAACTTGTTTCAAGTGTCACCTTTTACAGCGATTTTTTCAACTATTTCGGGTACTACAACTCCTGTTGGTAGTTTCGGCACTACACCTTCGATTGTTTGCTTCGCCAATGCGGGTAGGCACGTCAGTTTACCTAGATTAAAAATTATAGTATTTGAACCGATCCTCTGTAGTTCAGAAGATGCGACTATTATTAATCCGCCCAGCATAAAACTGAAGCCGAATATAATCGTGGCTGC
This sequence comes from Bellardia bayeri, assembly GCA_950370525.1. Taxonomy (NCBI): domain Eukaryota; kingdom Metazoa; phylum Arthropoda; class Insecta; order Diptera; family Calliphoridae; genus Bellardia; species Bellardia bayeri. The sequence goes on from OX493266.1 coordinate 32,834,093, forward strand.
CAGTAATTCATCATATACCTATATAAATTATACATTAGGGTGGCCCCGTTTTTATGGAGAAAAAATAAGGTATCGATGTTCCCGACTAATATGAAAATTTGATTTATTTTAAGACTACGTTTCTCCATTTTTTTGTCCTGGGGTCAATATTTGGTGAGCTGGATCAAAGGATAAAAATGTCCTTTTTAGAGGTTTTTTGATTTTTTTCACATTTCTTCCAAAGGAACTATATGTAAATTTGGTATCATATGAAAGGTATTTGAGAGGCGCATTCAATGGGTTATCAAAAATTAAAAAAGAAAAATTTTAAATTCAAAAATTTTGAAAATTTCAGACAAAATTTTATTTTTTGTTATTTTTTCATAGAATTTACTTAAATAAATAGTTGAAATTTCTTGATCGGTATACTTTAAGGTGGGTGTTGGACCAATGTTTCTGGGCGTTAGAAACATATGCACAAATCCAATATACCCTCCCCACTATGGTGGTGTAGGGTATAAATAATTTAAAAACGACTCAGCCAACTTATTCTTCTATTAGCCTAACAAATCGTCTTTATACAGGAGTTGAAGAGCCCTAAAACCGTAACAAAACCAATTATCGGCATAGTATACCCCCTGTAGATGGAAATTGGCGACATTCTTTAAGAAAAATGTGTGAAATAAAATTATAGAGAAAGGGTTTGTTTCAAATTTTCTCTCCTGCTTAGTAAGTATTTATGTACATATGTATGCGAGTGATTGTCAATATGTTTCTGTGGGTTGGTAAATACAGAAGCAAAGAGAAAAGGAAAAAAAATCATTAATCTACTTCTTTATTCTTTTTAATTCCTATTAAAAGATTTTTATAATTATGTAAAAATGCTTGATATACCTACATAGATATGTAAGTATGTATGGACCTATTTTCATTATTATTACACTGTTTTATGACGTTTTTTTCTCTCTCTTTTAGCAATTGTATGCATACAAATGTACATACTTATACTGTTTTGTATGCGTGAGTAATTTTTTCACTCATCTTTTACACGACACTTTTAAAAAATTTCCTGTTTTATAGCTCAGCTCATTTTCCTTTTTCGTAATTTTTGTCTTATTATCTGTTACCTTCCATCCATATTGCAAAGTAAGTATGTATAAAAAGAGCTACATATGTACATACATATATACATATGTATGTAAGTATGTACCTATGTATGTTTGTTACAATATTTATCAATTTTTGTATTCGTTTATATGGCTGAAAAGAAAAAAGTCATTGTTTAAAAACGTTCTCTCTCTTCCTTTTCGTCACTTTTGATGGTTTGACGCTTTATGTGGAAAGGTAGACTCAGACTTTGTTACTGTTATTATTGTTTTTGCTGTTAACGTAGCTGAGGGTAAAAAACAATAACTAAAACACAACAACAACAACAAACGTACATTTAACGGTAATCATCAAATCAGACATGTATATTTTTATTTATACATATATACATACACACATACATACATATTTACATATATCATACATCATTCATTACATTTTTTGTTGTTGTTCCATCTTCTTCTTTGTACTCGCACGTATTAGCAGACAGTGAAATCACACTTTAAATTTGGTTGTTGTTATAGTTGGTAGGTACCTTGAACTTGTATTAACACACATATGTACACACATACATATGTACATACATACATTTAGTTAATCTTTTAGTCGGTTTTATTTGCTTTTATGACGACTCACACACACACCATGGTATTAAAAAGACGGAATCAGCAAGAGGATGTATGCGAAAAGGAGAAGGAATCACTAACAGCTGTTAATTAATATATGTATTGGTTTTTATTCTCTATAGCAATGTTCTTTTGTATCTATGACTACCCGTCCTTGTGTTATTTTGCTAAAAAAAAAAAAGAGGCACACTGATCCTTTCGAACCTGCATAAATAATACATAGATACATACATATGTATGTATGATTTTTGAGTTATCAAGTGTCAGCTTTACAGACCTTTCAAAGTAGGCGTTTGTTCAGCTATGATCTTATCGTTCATTTTTCTGAGTTTTTTCTTCATCATTTTATGTGTTAACCATTAATAATTACAAATAAGTAAAAATTTGCCTCCAAAATTAATAAAGATAATAACAAGTAAGAGTGCTATATTCGGCTGTGCCGAATCTTAAATACCCTCCACCTAAACGTAATAAGAAATAAAAAACTACACTGGTTATATGACTAGAATATCCTTATTCTGTGTTTTCTATTTAGCCTTAGTGCAAATTTTATTAGTATTTTATATACTGTTTGAAAGACAATTGCAATACCAACATAAATTATGGTAAATATTTTGAAATTTTGTCTAATTTTCACCATTTTTAATTGATTTAATTACCAATTCTTACCATAATTTACAGAGTTTGTCTGATGTTCATAATAATCTTGAGTGTAATTTAACAGAGTATAAAAAGGCGAACAATTCGGTTTTAGTGACTTTGCTCAAAAAAAAAAAAAAACTTCATCAAATAGGGCTTTTAGAGGAGATGCCAGCAAAAAAAAATTTGTTGGCGGTCACGCCTATTTACGAGGGGGCGGGCCCGTAAAGTTGAAAATATATAGGCCTATATCTCGGGAACTACAGAGTGTATGATAATTTGTAGTACATTAAATAAAAGGTATTATTCCAACGATATATATCATGATTATAAAATATGGACCGAATATGGGTTAACTCCGAAAAGAATATTGTTTGACCCGAATTTATTTGTTTTTTTGGAAATGATTCTTATATGGCAGCTATGACAAATTATGGGCCAATCTTCTTAAATTTTGGAACAGTGATTTTCATGCATATGAGGATATTTCACGTCGAATTTCAACATAATAACGGTATATTTGAGATATATATTAGTATTAGCGTGGATTTCGGAAGTGGACCTTATATGGGGGACATAGTCAAATATGGACCGATATTCTCAAAATCCTGCAGTTTGATTTAGGCATGTATGTAAATGATCCGTGTAAAATTATGGTACCCTTATTTATAAGAGATTTATGAGTATTAAAGTTATTTTCGGAAGAGGGCTTTATATGGGGCATACGGTTAAAAATAGACCGAAATTCACAAAATTTTGTGGGATGATTTTTGTATATATGTAAATGATTTGTGTAAAGTTTTGAGTCAATACCGATATTTATACAATATATATCGGGATAAATGTCTTTTTCAGATGTGGTCCTTGTATGGGAGCTTTGACCAATTCTGGGCCGACCACCATAAAATTTAGTACAACAATTTATTTGCCTATAAAGATTCTTCATGTCAAGTTTTAGCCGTTTAATATTATTTATATCTGTTTTATACGTATTTAAGTGAATTTTGGAAGTGGACTTTATATGGGGGCTATGGTCAAACATGGACCGAACTAAAAAAAAATTTCGTTTTGCGATTTATTTTTGCATAAAACTTATTTTTGCTGAATTTTGTCTTGATATTCCAATTTTATAGGCATTTATGTATAATGGAGCAATATTTCGGGAAAATTTTTGTATGGGGGCTATAAGAAATCATGGACCGATTCTTACTATTTTCCGCACACTTTCTTCTTTTATCATAAAAACAACGTATACAAAATTTCATGGTATTATCTGCAATATATTTCAAAATATTGCAATAAAATGAACAAAAAATATCAAATTTTTATGGAGGTTGTCTCACATATTGGTCCATAACTCTGGTTGGCCTAAACCGATTTTGCTGATTTTAAATATCAAACTTCTCGAAAGCATTTCTGACCGAATTATTGAAAATTTGGATCCTGAGGATATCTGGGGACTTCAAAAAACTGATTTCAACAGACAGACGGACATGGCTTAATCGACTCCGCTATCTATAAGGATCCAGAATATATATACTTTATAGGGTCGGAAAATTATATTGTGGAAATTACAAACGGAATGACACTCTTATATATACCCTTCTCATGAAGGTGAAAGGTATAAAAACGAAAGGATTGGTGTCTGTTACTTTTTGGAAACTCGAAATTCTAGAAGATCAAAACGGTACCCGAAAGCCAGCAGTTGCCCCTTGCATCTTCTAAATAAATAAATATAAAAATGCATCCAGCTAAAATCAATGAAGAGCAGAAATATGTTCCATACTTTTTTTAAATTTGAAATTTTAAGGCCTAAAATTTGTTTTTGGTACTTTTTCGCCAAAACCTAATAAAATAATATAATAATCGATAAAAAGATCTAGAAATATTATTCTTTAACTCCAGATCTTACAAATATGTAATTACAATGACAATTATTTCAAAGTCATTTCTACCTAACGGACAAAACAGAGGCCGAACGAGGGTCAAAACGGGTAAAAATGGTATCCGTATCATTTGTATATGCTAAATATATACATATGTATGTACAAGTGCAGAAATATTTTTGTTATTTTTTTGAAATACAAATTCTTAAGCCCTAAAAAACGTATCCTTGGTACTTTGTTATAAATTTAAAATTAATACTAATTGGTAAAAAAAAAGTATAATTTCAGCACACATTTGGTACTTTTTTGATATTCTTTTTGTGTTTTATTATAATAAGTACTAACTATTTTGTGCCTTCTGTGGCACTCGAATCCTGGTTGTTCGTCTACAGTTCAAGATTCACCAGAATATTTATTATATTTAAAATGCTAATTTTATTATACTTATGAATTTAGAAACTTTTGATTTTTTGTGAAAAGTGAATATAGACTTAAAGGTATACTGGGACGCTTTTAATATCATTTAATAAATTTAAAGCATATTATGTTTTTTGAAACTTCTAAGTATGCAACATGCGTTGAATTTATATTTAAACATATTACGATAACGAGTTAAATGCTTTTGTGTGTGTATGTGCTCGTATAAAGAACTTTAGTCAAAATATTTTTACATTTACAGTCACTTTTGCTCAAGCGCAAAATTGTTACATATGAAATTTTGTGTGAAAGTCCCTATAAATGTTAAAGTAATTATTATTAATTTATTGTCATTTTAATGTTGTTACTAATATTTAATGATTGCAATATTTATGAACATTTGTATTAACTACAAATAAATGTATGTACATGTGTTAAATACATATTTACAGTCATTATTTAAGAATATTTATTATGAAAAAACTAGGAAAATTGTTGGGTTTCTGTTCTGTGTATGCGAAAGTGTTTATAATTAATATGAAATAAATATATTGTATGTTTATAAATATTTTTTGCTGGAATATGCGGTAGAATTTATATGACACATACTTCCCAGAAAAAAAGGAACTGAAGCAGTCACACATGCTGAAAATGATTTATAAACACGCAAAATATAAAACAGTTTTTATTGGCCCAAAATGGAAAAAAAAATATTGTTAAAACTATTTTACTGGTTTGGGATTGGTTTTACATGGTGTCCCTTGTTATTATTATTCTCTCTTAGTTGTGGTTTATAAAATACTATATTGGGTCAGAGAGAAGTGGAGAGCTTTTACAATTTAGAACATTATTAAAAAGTGAGATTTATTGCCCATCGCCCATATGTCAAGTCTAGTATTCACAAACACCACTTCAACTAAGAGTATACCTAATACTAAGACAATGCACGGCATAAATTCGGGATCGATCAGAGAGTGCTTGTTTAATGTTTCCATTTGGTTAGTAAAAATTTTTGACAAGATTGTAAGTATTTTTCCTGATTTAAAAATATTATCCAAGATTTAGCTAAAAATATTTCCAGATTTAATGCTCCTCCTAGATACAGATGAGGAAAAGAGTTCCGTATTTATGACGGATTAAAGATGGAAAAAGGCATCGACACTAATGTCAACACAGTGCTAACGGGAATCTTCAGATTTTATGTTGAGAAATGCCACCTGATATAATAATCTGATTTTTTATGTTGATAGTCAGGCGGCATTAAAGCCTCTCAAAGATCACAGAGATAAATAGTTTCATCATATTCTTAGTGTATTGAAGAAACACTTTGTAGGCTATACGGAAACTGAAATATTAAAAGAGCGAGAAGAATTTCTAGGACAAACGGATGGGAGCAGCAGTCCAGATTATTGTACGGCGTACGGTGACGTAGATCAGGAGGTGGACAAGTTTTTACATTTCTAAGGTTGACTAACAGAATAGTTAAGCATAAATTAGATTGTGAATTTCGAAGTCGATCCAGGATAGAAAACTTTTACTATTCTTCTCCCAAAAGTCTATAACTATCAATCATCGGAGGATTCACTTTAGATAAAAATGATCAACCCGCAGTAGATTATGGATGATCTTAAAACGCTGAAATCGTCTAAATTTTGTATATATGTATGTATGTTTCATACAAATTAAATAAACGTAATGTTACATACGCTATTTCCAATGTACGAATTGAATTTGTACAATTTAAAACTATTTATACTCAAACACATACTTTGAACTGTTTAGTAAAGGGCCGAATAATAACATCCCAAATAACAGCTTTCAATTCACACCCACTTTAATCGCTTGACACGATTTTCTACACCCAACACACACTCCCATACAACCGTACACCGTATATGTATAAAATTGTAAATATTACATACCTACTTCCTTTTTAATTGTTTGTATTGAACGTGGCAACACCGAAAGTGTAACAACAACAACAATTATTATCGACCACTTGGCATGGGTTAGTTTGTGTTTGCGAGTGTGAGTATGTGCGTATGAGTATGAGTTTTCATCGTCTCAACATTGACAGGCTCCTAATGTTGGCAGCAAGGAGAGCAAAAAAAAAAGAAGAAAATCAAAAAACAGAATATCCAACCAACCACTCTGGTTAAAAAGATGTTATTGCTCTGAAATGTTTATGCGTCTTTTTCTAGTTTGTTCTGTACTTTTAACATTTAACAGAATAAGTATTTTCTTTAAAAATCTCCATAAACGATTCAGCTGTTTTTTTTTTTTTTTTTTTGTTATCGTAAAATTTATAAAAATGTCGAAAGAATAAAAATGCATGATTTTGTTGTTGGTTTATTTTATTTTACTGTGCAGAGTTTTACGACTGCTTTGTAGCTGTTGTTGTAATTTTTGTTGTTGATTTTGCTATTTGTTTAATTATTTCTTGTGTTGTATTTGTTGCCAATACAACAACATTCTTGCTTTATTTTATTTTTAGTGGCAAATGAGCGTGAGTTTTCCATTAAAAAATAAATATTCTGAAGGTTTTGTTATTTTTTTTTTTTGTTGGTTGATTCTTATTATGTATTTTACTTCTACTTCGTTAGCCTTCTTCATTTTCATATTCTTTGTCTTGTATGGTTTCATTTTTTCGTTTATTTATTTTTTGTTAACCAACAAACATAAAAAGAAATAATCATCACTTCCACAACCATTGCTGACACCGCCACCACCGGAGCACAATCACCACCATATTGCCACTATTGCCACTCATGTCTGTATGAATGTATGTATATTAATGTGTAGTTCAGTTCATTCATATGGTGTCGTCTTTCACTACTGGGAGTTTATTACAACAACAAAGTGGACAAATAATGAAAATATTCTTTTTTGTTCTTGATGTGTTTCTACATATTTTGAAGAACAACAAATACAAATTTAATTTTTAAGTAGAATTTCAAGATTTAAACTATGATAACGTACCTAGTCTGTTTGGACTCGTCGACACTCATATTGTTATGGTACGAATACATACATACACAATGACAAATTTTTAAACTAATAATTAGAATTGAACAGTAATTATGTAGGTATCTACATACATATTTCCATCTAGATTTGTATTCTTTACGTTTGCTTGAAATTATTAAAAATTACAAAATAAAGACATGACAAATTACCCCTTTCGATTAATTTATAGATATACCTACATAAATATATTATAAATGGCTTTGTTAGTTTATTTGTTCCGCAATCACGCCTAAACGGCTGAACCGATCTTAATGAAATTTATAACGTACAAGTAGATGCTTTGAAGCGTCAAAACCTGGAAGGAATAAAAAGGGGGAAAACCGGTAAGACCAAACGGCTGAACCGATTTTATTGAAATTTGAAACGTAAGCGTTTATACTTGCAAGCGTCAACAGACAATATATTTTTTTAAAACTTGAACCAGGTCGGAATAAAAGGTGGTAAGGCCAAACGGCTGAACCGATTTTATTGAAATTTGAAACGTTGACAGATCCATTCTTAAAAATGTGAATTAGACCAGTTTGGGGGAAACCCGGTAAAGCCAAACGGCTAAACTAATTTTATTGAAATGTAGATAGATCTATTTGCAAGACTTGGATCAAGAAGTGATAAATTGGGTAAAAACCGTTAAAATTTAATATAACGTTGATACTGGGAAGGGACAAAAAGTGGAAAATTTTTAATATTTGTTTCTGAAATAATGATTGTCTTTGTTATGAAGAAACAGCATTTTTATTTTACATTTCTGTTGTCACAAAGTTGTGTATTAGAAGAGTAGTTCTTTGTAAGTCTATCTTCAAGGGAATAAAAACGAGTAAGAAGTGGAATTTTGTGCTTAATCTTAATGTCTGATCTACAGACTCGAACCTTTAAATATTGCGATATCAAAAGACAAAAAACTTATTAAAAACATTCAAACTGGAAGGGTAAAGATAAGACAACAAAATTTTTGAGAAGTTAATTTTTCATAATACGACACTTAAATAGTAATAACGGTTAAAACTGGGAATTTTTCATTTCTTTGAAATGAATCACTAACAGACCTTAAACCTAAAATTAGAGTACCAAAAAGTGAAAAATTGTATAGTTGGTACTTTTTGTATACTTTGTTCTAAACTGATAAACAAAAAACTTGTCGCTCTCTACAATCAGAAAAATATTTATTAGGAAAGGTCTTTTTCGTTAGTCAACCTTTAAGGATTATTAAGTACATAAGAATTAAGTATTTTTCTATTTAAGGCAACAAAAGTTTAATAGTCCACTAGCATTGATGACCTTAATGTTTTTTGATGTTCCCCATATATATATATATATACACACACAGCTTCAAAAGTGTGTTAGCACCAGTGAATTTTTTGATTTTTTTAAGATTATGAAAAGCATTTTAGTTAAACTTATTTTTTTTCATAACCGAATCTATTATTCAACCAAATATCCAACAAAACGAAACTTTTAAATTTCAATCGATGGATAGATTTTAGGATTTTCATTATCTTAAAAAAAAATCAAATAATTTGTTGTGTTTACTCACTTTTGAGGCTCATAGTATATATATATATATTTTTTTTAAGAGAAGTAACACTCAGGCAATTATATGCCTATATATAATTGCGTTACTTTCTTTGGACAGGGGAAAGATTGAAGAAGTACAGCTGGTGAAAGTAGAAGAAAGCTTTATATCACAACTCTGCAATTGAGCATTATGTTTGTTTTAGTGCAGCGCCTCTGGTGGTAAGTAGGCGGCATTATTTTTAAAGCTTGATTTTATAGCCTTTATTTTAATTATTTTACTTCGGTGGCGTTTGAATGCTATACCACCGAGGGAGGGCGCCGTGATAAATATTAGTTATGACAGATAGAAGAAAACTAATAACTATCAGAAACTGATGTTATTTTAGTGGCAGCGGCTGGGAAACGAACCCGGGCTACAAATATCAACTCATGCTTAAAGATCAAATGCGCTAACCAATTAAGCTACAGAACTCTCATTTACTTATATAAACCGTAGTCTTACATACATAAAACTACTTAAAAAGGGAAATCGAGTGATCTGTTCCTTTAATGATGAAAATATTTATTAGCCCACAATATTCAATAGCAATTAAGATCTTATACATTTTGGCCAAAGACGTGAAATCAAATTTTAAATGTAAGTTTATTAATTTTAAAAAATATGTACGATTAACAAACTCAAATATACGTTTAGAAAAGGAAAATTAAGAAAAAAAATGTAACCAGCGATTTAATGTCAACTTTGAGTTGTTCAAAAATTTATTTTTCGAAATAGTTAATGAATTTGTCCCGAAAAATGCTGCCCCATAAAAGTATTTGACTTGTATGAATGTTTCCCCCCCTACAGAATAAACTGCCACTTCACACACGAAACATGCTTCGTTTGTGTGATATTCTTAAAACAGATTACCAAAATGTTAAATAATCAGCGGCCAGGAATAAAAGATTAATAATATCCCGGGCAGCGCCGGATACAAAAAGCTAGTTCCCATTATAAAATAAATCAATAAAAAATATTCCTTTTTCATTAAAGACCCTAAATTCATGTGGAATTAACTGCATTGTTAATCATATTTATTATTTTCCTTACGTTGATTTAAATGCCGCTTAATTACATACTCGTACATACGAGTAGGTATATTTAGAGAATATTTTTTATAAAAATCAACAGATTTCCCAGCATCATCCACTGATCATCTTTAATTAAAGATATTAAGTCTGCTTTCTCCTCATTTTGCTATTTTACGGCCAAGGATCAAAAATAGTAGTAGAGGGAACTTTGTCGAAATAATATTATTCTTTTTCTTTGAGCCTACCTTGAACACCACAATATAAAGGGTGATTTTTTAGTAACTTTTTTTCGACAAGACTGTTTTTGGGTAGCTCAGCTATTTTCGTGTTCAGTTGGGTGTATTATTTAACCATGAATTGACTTACAAACGAAACCAATGCGAAACAATGGCCCAATTGTTTATTTATTTCAATTTATTTGACATTTGGGACCGGCCTCCTAGATCGTGCGATTTAACCCCTTTGGACTATTTTTTGTGGGCCTATGTTAAGGCTCAAATCCTTGGAACAACCCCGTAACGGTTGACGCACTAGAAGTTAATATTAAAGAATTTATTCATGAGATATGGTGCTAAAATTGGACCCAGCTCGTAGCCGCGGTTAAGCATTGAATTATATACCTACTCGTATGTATATCGTTTTATCGATTTCATACATTTTTATACATTCAATGTGTTTTTAAAATCAAATCCGAAAGCTATTTATTAAACTTTTCTCCCAATGGTATAATCGTTATAACCGCTCAATTAGCCAAATCAATCCAATTTCATTGCCGCCCAGTCATTCATTTACTCGTGTCCTAATTTGTGTTCTTAACGTGCATTCTCAAATAAGTATGTAGGTGAAACGGATCCAATTTCGGAATTATGCCTTAATAGCAAAAGATCATCGTGTTGCTAATATGTTGAAAGCAACAACCCGCCCAATAAAGGTTTCATAATGTTGGTGATAAAAATCGTATTTCGTCACGGCTTTCCTGATCTATCGTTGCATAATACACTCATTATCGAATATTATTAGTCAGTATGTCAGTAAATGGGTTGGTCGTCAATAAATTGTTCTATTTTCAATCGATTTTCCTTTAATATAATGTACCTATGTATGTATGTTGATCAGATAAAAATATACCTGGTTTTGCTGAACTCTAATCAAACGTCTGAGTCATTTCTACCTGACTTTGCCTACGTAGTTCCTGTCAACAATGTGTGAAATACCTGATACAATCGGGAGGCATTTGTTTTTAATTAACTACAAACATATACAGCAATGTTGACCTCGTAAACTTCATTCATTTAATACGCGCTTTATAAAATTCGTATATGTATTAGTGCTTGTAACTATGTATGTATGCATGTGTGCCTATGAGCGTATGTTAATTTTAAAATGTAACCATGATAATGATGATTTGCAACTCAACAGATACTCAATCCGTTTACACTAGACATAAAAAGAATTTGAAAAAAAAACTTTCGTTTTTTACTGCTTTACTGTGTTTTGGCTGTTACACTCCGCTTATTTATAAACAAAACATTATTTTGTCTTTTGGTATTTGGCAATATTTGCTTTTATGTATTTCATTTATTTTTTAACTTTAATTCTTGTTTTCAAATTAAGACAATAACAACAACGAATCGAAATGAAACGAGCAGCCAGAAATAACAACAAACTTTTGATTTCATTTTTGTACGTGTTTTATGCCATGTATTATTCTTTTTCGTAGTGTGATTGTGTGGTGTGTGATGATGTATGTATGTATGTCTTACTCACTTATTATTTGTTTGGAACATTGTTTTCTTTTTCTGTTGCTGCTGCTTGTTCTTCTTCTTATTGTTGAACGACTACAGCCACATTGGCACAATTAAACGTTGTATGAAGAGACGAACGAAGAGCAAGGTGAAATAAAGAAAAATAAAAACAAGTAAGAAAGTATAGTCGGTTAAGCCCGACTATAAAATACCCTACACTCGGATTACGTATAAAACAGTTTTTCAGAAATGGTTGCTATATGGGAGATATTACCTGTAATGGACCGATCATCCAAAAATTTAGAGCCATGACTTTCGTGAATATAAATATTATGTATGTATGTTAAACTTTATCTCCATAAAATTACTATTCAAAGATTTATGGAGGTTAAAGTGAATTTCGCAAGTGGGCCTTATATGGGAGCTATGACTAATTATGGACCAATCATCATAAAATTTTACTATATTATTCGTAGGTATATATATGGAATATATTTGCGTTCAATATTATTTAGATGCCAACATTTTTGGGAGAGTTATGCTCTTTAAAGTGATTGTCGGAAGTGAGCCTTATATGTGAGCTACGACTACTTATAGACCGATCTTCACAAAATTTGTAGATGTGATTTGGCTTCATTTGTTACTCATTCGTGGTAAAATTTGTTTGGATACTTGCAAAATTCAAACATTTATGCTCGTTAAACTCCTATTTCGGGAGGATATTTGTATGGGGGCCAGGTGAAATAATGGACCGACTTCCCCCAGTTTCAAACCCATTCGTGCTTGAACTGAAAAAATAGCACGTTCCAAATTTTATTGAAATATCTTCAAAATTGCTACCTGTACTCTGCGCACAAGCTTTACATGGACAGCCAGCCAGCCAGACGGACGGACGGACATCGTTAAATCGACTCAGGGAGTGATTCTGAGTCGATCTTTAAGGTGGTTATTGGACCAATATTTCTGGGCGTTACAAACATTAGAACAAACACTATTGTGTTGTAGGGTATAACAAAACTTCACTTAAGCAATTGAATTAATTATAATTTTTAAAATGTTTTCAATCTGAGCGACAATACGGTGAGCAGAAAATTATATAACAACAACAATGTCAATAATAATAACGAAATTGTAATAGGAGACAAATATTAAATGTAAGAAAACATCAAGAGAAAGAAACTAAAAGAATTCACTGCATTAATGTTTTCCTTCTTTCTTTTCCCCTTTTAAGCTGCTTTATTTTAACGTAGCGACGCTTAGTTTTCTTTGTTTATTATTCTACTCTAAGGTTTTTTTTTGTTGTTTTCTTGGTCCAGCACTCAGGGGACGACCCCTACTTATACAATGCATTGTGTTGGAACTAGGAAAATAGGTTATGTGAGGGAGGATAGAGGGAGTAGTGTTTGTGAACATTTGACTTGAATTTTTCTATATTGAAAGTGGCAGGGAATACTTCTACTGGTAGTTTGTTCCACATACGGACAGTACGGCTAAAGAACGAATTTCCCTTGTAGTGTGTTGTGCGAGCCACTGTCCAGTCAACCACAAATGGGTGAGAACGTGTATTACGTAAAAAACTACGTATTTCAGCAATAAGTTCCCTGATTTCAGCAGAACACATTTCATTATAGTATCGATAGAACAGCGACGATGCTCCAATGAATCAATAGAGTTGGATACCCTACTGTCACCGATAAGTATCTTCGCCCTCTTCTGTACGCCGTCGAGTAACTCCAAAATAGACTTTGAAGCACCGGCCCATACATGTGAGTTGTATTCCATTTCCGGTCGAATATATGTAGGTGGAGTAAATAAAATGTCCACGTGTTATACGATAAAAATAACTTAAAACAATCTTACGATTTATTTTACCAGCATAAATTTTTTTTTTGTTTCTTTTATTGTTGTTTATTATTTTTTTATTTATATTTATAATTAACAAACTGCGAAGCTTTTTAGCCTATTTGCAGAAAACACCCAGAGTCTTTGACGGGAATCAAAACCGCAACCCTCTGACTGATAGTCCAGCACACTATCGCCTAGTCTATCGGGGCACCCTAAATCAGTGATATAAAAATCACTACATTTTGATATTTTTTAGGCATTGACTGGAATATCGAAATATCGTCTTGGCAATTTATCAGTATCAGTATATCACAGAAATATTTTACGATCAATCCTCAGACAATTCTCCTGTTTTAGTTATTCATTGCAAGAGAACTGATTTCCAATGGACTCTTTGTACCTTAAGCCGAATTATAGGAAGATGTTAATAACTTCACGTCTGGGAAAGTACACACATTTTAAGTGGTAAATATATTTCAAATTCCAAATCTCACAATCTCAAGTTCTTGTAAAATAAAAATTGTTAAAATTAAATAAAATAATTAAAAATAAAAATAATTTAAATTTGTTTTGCATGATATTTTTGCCATTTTGTTAAACGTTTGAGGGGGTCTATTAAAGCAACAATATTAATTTTTTATATAAAAATCTTTTCTTTATTTTTCTCTTCACCCTCTACTTTTATAAATACAACGTGAACTGTTTTAAAATCAAATAATCTAAACACACAATAATTAGTTTTTAATGGAAATATAAACGAATATTTTCTCTGTCTCTATTACGAACGTGTTAGAGCATTTTAAAGACCGGGTTACAAAATGTTGTTTTATTGGGTTTTTTTGTTTACCTTTACCTGCATAATTTAATCTTGTAAACTTCAAAATTCAAAAACGTACAGCTACGCGCAACTAATTAAGGACACGATACTAACATGTGAGCTTGAAGCAAATAATACGAAAGGTTTTATGATATTCTCAAAATTTTGTTATTTATAAATAGGTGAGTCTTATTTTCAAAATAAATTGATGTCAGTCGTGCATATAATTAAGGACATACCAAAAATTTTCCAAAAAAAAAAAAGTATTTATTTAACGGCATGAACTCCATTCAAAAACAGGAACCGAATTGTTGAAAAACCATTGCTTGACGTGATGAGCAGTATGCTTCGCATCGTTATCTTGTTGAAATATCCATGACAAAGGGAGTTCCACACTGCGTCTTTTCTCCTGCCACTCGAGTTTATAGCTGAAATACGTAGTGGGAGAGTACGGAGTAGCTGGTGTCGTAGGTTTTGTGAAACGAAGCAACAAATTTGACATTTCTTCTTTTCTCTTGTATTATTTTTCATTTACCAACAGTGTTGCCACAATGAAATTTAATACATATTATGGGATTAAACTATGTGGGCAAAAAATTTAATCGAAAATTTAATAGTGATATATCAGGAATATGAATACCTGTATAATGTACCTGTAATGTAACTAGGTGCTATATGGCAACACATCTGCGAATGCGGTAAATGAACAATTTAAAGTCAAAATGTCGCCAGAATGGTGCAATAAATGTTTCATCATGTGAACAGACGATGAATTTAGAAGGGACACCCAAAAAGAACGTCAGCAGAGCCGCGGCGATAAATCGCAGCATGTGGACCCACTCTTACTGACATGTTCTAAACAGCATACGGCTTAAAAGTCTTTCATACTGAAACTTATCCATACTTTCCTTAATTTTATGCAGCGGCCCAACACGACGTGACGATATAGCACCCCAAAGCATAATAGAACCTTCGCGATGCTTCAGAGTTGCGCGGATGTACTTTTGATTAAATTCTTTCAACTTTGGCCGACGAAAATATTTTTTCCATCTGGAGAGACCCTATTAATTTTTGTTTCGTTCGAAAATAATACTCATTTCTATTCTACATCCATCCAATGGAGGTTCTGCTTTGTGAATACTAGTCTCTTCTTTCGGTTATGTTCAAACAATAATGACCTCTTTCGTGAAATTCTTCGAAAAAGTCCAACTTCTCGAAATCAATGTTTTACTGTATCTACAGACTGTTTTGCCTAATTTTGGTTAAAAACTGCAATCCGAATCTCATTTGCTGATTTATGCGGATTTTTTTGACTCGCACACAATCAGTGCATCTTCACGAACTGTCGTAAGACGGCTTCTGTTTTTACGGACCACCTCTTCTGTAGTCGAATGCTTTTTGAAATATTTCACCGCTTGAAAAACCATTGTTTTTGCAACATTCAAGGCTGTTGCGATTTGCCGATAAGTCCTGCCATCCTGATGCATTTGTACAATAATCTGTCGAGTACTGACATCACAGGATTTGCTTTTACTCATGTTAAGCAAGTATTAAGAACTTTTCATATACTGAAAAACACTCTGTTTAATTATAATTTAATTAATCTAACTTTAAAAAATTACATGAATTTGAAAATGTTATTAAATTTGTCACTGCCCTTAATTTAGTGCACGATTAATTTATTTCACAAATTATAAAAAAACACAGAGAAAAACATAAAATCAATAAAAGTGGTAAATTTCAGCGTTTTGTTTAATAAATATTACCTTTAACATAACAATTTCAATATTGAATACTACTGTCCTTAACTAATTGCACGCAGCTGTATGTTTTCTGTTTGTCTGTCGGTATATCCGTCTATATGGCTGTTACATATTGGTATTGGTGTGCCTTTGGCTTTTGTTCGTTCAAATGAGAGGCAAATAAAACCAGTATTATGCGATTTGATGACCTTAGAAGGTCAGATTATTGGTAAAGTTAATATATGCATACAATATTACTAACGGAAATTTTTTATTAATGTTTTTAATATGTTGGTCGAATACAAAAATATTATACATATTTTAATTAAAACCATTTCAAAAAATAATAACACACATCTTAATTACCTTATAGATACTTTAAATTGTTTTTAGTAAACGAGAGTTTACAAACGATGTTTATCAGACAATCTTTTGATAATTTAGTGTTTGTTTCCGACAGTTCCCATCTAAAAAGAGACTATACTTCTGCCTAACATTTTACAACTAGTTATTAAGAGAAAGTCATTTCTTATTTTCATCGAGCAGCCAGTTTCTCAGCACTAATCCTGTTCCTTATTTCGCGATAGAATTTTATTTGTAATGTTATGACCTGAATATGAAAATATGAGACCGGAGAAACGTTTTAATTTCCTTTTTAATTATATCCATAATGCCAGTGAAGTGTTTGTTGTTCATTTCTAAATTTTCATATAGAATTTTAAATGTCAGAAAAATTTTATCAAAATTAGCTACTATATGCCAATACATAATGTATAGGTACATATGTACAAGGTGGCGCAAAAGTAAACTTCCGATGTTTTATGGCTGTAATTAAAAAAAAATGAAAAACTTTGATTCTTCTTGTGGATTATTTTTATTTGGTCTTTTAATTTTTTTTACATCAAGTCGAGAATATGATGTCATGTAAATGGCCGCCGCCACAGTTGATTGTCATTTAAGCCCTTTTTATGGCATTTTCCATCACTTTGGCCAAAACTTTCGGCGATAGGTCCTCACATTCTTGACGGATATTGTCTTTAAGAGCTGCAATAGTCTGAGGCTTGTTGACATAAACCCGCGACATCAAAAAGCCGCACAAAAAGAAGTCTGGAGCGGTCAAATCAGGCGATCTTGCTGGCCAGTGCAAATCGCCAAAATCTTGGTGGTGATTAAGGATGGCTTGAGCGTATGTTAGACTCGATTGGCGGTCAGCAGCTAACAGCTGATGCACCGTCTGGACTTTGTACGTAAACATCTTCAAATCATGTACCAAAATTCGCCCATTTGCGTGGCACCTCGTCTGGTCGATGTCGACGGCGCTTCCATGACATTCTCGGCTACAGCAGCAATATTCTCTGCAGAACGGCTACTCCGGGGTCTGCTACGCCTGGCAGCATCTCGTGTTGTGCCAGTCTCTTCGAGGCGAGCGGCTAAACGTCGTCAGGAAATCTGCGACGAAATTCACGTTGTGCCAAAGCCACCAACCGATTATTGGTCAAATAAATAGTCAGCAATATTCCTCGTTCTGGAGCAGTGTAGCGTAACATTGTTAATTAACGTGTATTTCACATGTGTTTACTACACAAATGTCAAAACAGAACTGACATTAGGGGCCAATCGCAAAATTTATAGCATTTTCTGATAGGAGGATTACTTTGGCGCCACCTTGTATGTATATTGATATTTCGTTTTATTTTCATTCGAATGTATCTTTGTTTATTACTTTTGATTTAATTTAAGTGCAATTTTCCATTATGACTAAAATTCTACAAAAAATTTAAGTCATAATATTCTATTAAACTGAAAATGAATAAGAATATCTTGTACTCTCTGCATTATTTGATTATTATTATTGGCAAACAATTAAATTTTCTTAAAATTATCTAAATTCAAAAAAACAAATCTTTCTTTGGTCATTTTATGTCCATGTCAGTACTAAGTATGCTTTCGACAATGAGAATATGTATGTACAATGTATATCCTTAGTGCGTGATAGGTGGACTATAGAAAAGCGACAACAAAAAGTGATTTCATGCAATCAGTCTTTGGGAAGTAAATTGCTTTGGCGCCATTATGAGGGTAGCCAAATTATTCAATTTTTCTTTTGTTGTAATAAAACGAATAATTCGTATAAAATATTCTAACTTGTTCGAATAATTCGATCACATATTTAAAATTAATCAAATTATTCGAATAATTCAAAAAAATTTAAACAAGGTAGTAAAGTCTAAAGAAATAAAGACGAAATACCTCAATTGTCTTTTTTATTCCCTTAGTTTATCCTCTTAATATACAAAATTTGTGTGGACAAAGAAGAAGTAGACAAAATTTTTTCGCTTTAGACTGTCTCAAAGATGTGTCTCTGACGCATGTAGTCAAATTTGTAAAAAAAAAAAGGTTTTTTTTCCAATTAAATTAAATATTTTTTATTAAATTTTTATTATTTATATATTGTTAGAGCGATAATACAGAAAAGACTACAATTTTTACAGCTACGAGTAAATGGTAAAATAAATATTTTATAATTAAATTTTGGCAAAAACTAAAAATGCAATTCCTTTAACAATATCGTTAATTATATCAATTCTAGGAGAAGTCAAAATTCACAATTAATTTTGTTTAGTTATGTTCTGCAAATTGCAGAAGAAATGACTTGGTGGGCTATGAACTATAATCAAAAACTGCTCAGATAAAACAATGTTTTAAAGGGGTTTAGAGTTGGTATTATTAAAAGAAAATAAACAACAACAGGACGAAATGTTTGAACCCAAAATGCTGAGTGTTTTTTTTTTGTTAATTTAATAAGAGTTGACAATCTTCATTCACAGGTCGGTTTAGTTATTTTATTTTATTTTATGTTTTTAACCTATGGACTTTTTTGTAGCAAAGTCTTTCTAGGAATCTATGTGTTTTTTATGATAAATAATAGTGTGTGCTTGTAAATTGTGTATGTGTATGTGTAACAATGTTGTTATTGTACGTGTCCTTGGTAATAATTACAGTAGATTGATTGGATATTTTTTTTTATTTCTGAACAACAGAAAATTATTTGTATTTGTACATACATTCATATGAATTAATTTACAGTCTACACTCCATAATAGATACATGCTAGCAAAAACATACAAACATTTTACAATATAAACATTATTTAATATATATATTTTTTGTCGTCATATTCTGCACAAAAAATTGTTTTTTTTTTTTTCCTCAATTTAGTGAAAAAGCACGAACCAAGAAATATCTGGCAAAAACAAAGTTTTTGTTATTTGAACAAAGATTTATAATTTATACCTATACTTAGCCAAGGTCAGGCTAAAAGTAAAAAAAAATAAATTTTATTTATACCAACTGAGAGCAACAATATGCAATCAATCACCTTCTTCATAAACCAAGAAAGAAAATGTATTTGTAAATTGAAAATACAGGGTGGGCCAACTTGGACTGACTGATTTGAAATGCTTATAACTTTTGCATTTTTAATTTTTTTTAATTTTTTTTTTTGCAGATAATACAGAATTTTATAAAATTTCATAATGTCATTATACTCAGTGGAAGAACGTGTAAAAAAAAATATGCCAATAGATTGATTTTGCTAGCTACAGAAAATGACAATTTTTTGGATAATCTGATTATGAGCGATGAAGCACATTTTCATTTAAATGGATATGTGAATAAACAGAACTGCCGAATTTGGGGTACAGAGAATCCAAGAGCATTGCATCAGCGACAATTACACCCTGTCAGATGCACTGTTTGGCGTGGAATCATGGCTGATAAAGTTATTGGTCCATATTTCTTCGAAAATGAGCTTAATGAACCACAAACCGTCTCTGGGGTGGTATACCGGACCATGTTGGAAAATTTTTTACGTCCGATAGTTCTCAATAATCGTAACATATGGTTCCAGCAAGATGGAGCTACAGCTCATACCGCAAGAGCCACAAAAGTTATAAGCAGTTCAAATCAGTCAGTCAAACTTGGCCCACCCTGTACATACATACATGTATATTTATATGTTCAATACACAAATGCAATGTAAAGTAATGTTTTTCATTACTTTACATGTAAACCATATTTATAAACGTCGTGTTTTAATGGGTCATAAACTGAACTTTGAACTTTATAATAGAAATCCAAAATCATTAAAAAAAAACTTGATTAAATGAAGTCAAAATGTACTCAAAAACTGAAAGAATTTATTTTTATTTTGTCCTTCACTTTCAAACAAAACTTTTAAAATCAATATCAAATCGCTTAAAGTGATTTTAATATATTTACAAACTAGTTATTTTCATTTCATTAAATTCCAATTTTAATTATTAATTTCAAATTGAAACGTTGAAAGCTGCAGCATATATTTAATAGTAGAATATTAAAAATATTTCAACTGTACATGAAAGTTATAGTTAATCTTGTAGCAATAAATACAATAATTTAAAAAATTTTAAACATTGTTTCAGTTTTTTGCACACCGCGAACTCATGAAATTAAATAAAATGTTATTGACCCTAATCGACAATTGTCGTCAAAAAAAAAAATTTTTTAAATAAACAAGTTATAGGCAACACTACTAGTATTTCTTTCGCTCTGGCTCGTTTTCTTTGTTTTCTTTGTGTTTTTTTTTATTATTTTGCCCAAGACAATAAAACATTTATTTATTTGGCAAGTGTATTTATTCATTACGTAGGAATCTTTGTGTTTTAATTAGTTAAAAACATAATATCATTAGAAACACTTGTTATTTTTGAAAGATAAAAATTAAAGAAACATTTTTAACCCTCCGTTACTATCGGAGTCCACCAAAGTTAACTGTAACATTCAAATACACAGACCACTATAATACCGAACAAATTTGGTTTTATTCATACGTATATCTATTATTTTATTTCAAATTATATGCTCTTTATTTACATTCAATTATTATGTAAAACTAGTGATAATTAAGAAAAATTTTAAGCAACTGATTTGGAAAGCAGAAAAGATGTAGAAGAAAAGTTATTTAATAATATTTTTTTGATCAAAGTAAAATTTTTCATAAAAATTGAGCTAAATACCAAGAAAATTTCGGTTACTCATTATATCCATCAAACATAACATCATGATTTTCGTAATTTGTTTCCAATTCTGTGTTTGTGGATTGATAGCAATTATTATGTAGCGGATGGCTGTGACTTTTGCAAATAAAAATTTCGCATTTGCAGCATGTTGTTTTTGTTTTTCGGTCCTTTTTATTACCGCATATCTGACAAGGACTCTGTTTAGGTCTTTTGGCTGGTGGTGAATTGTTTTCTGAAATCATTGTGGTTTTCACAAAGTTGTTTACTAAATTTTTGACAGCTTATTTTGATATTATTTGGCAACGTCTTAATTTTTGCCATGTTTCCCCATATGTGGTGCAATAAGCCTTAAAGCAAGATCTTTGATGAAAAGTGAACGCTTTTTGTATTTTAGTGGTGGATTTTGAGTGCACAACAAAACAATACGCACATTTATGGCAGCCACATTCAGCAAGGAATTGAATATTACCAGACGCCAGCGATTACTGGTCAGTGGTATCGAATCCTCCTTTGGTTTTGTCATAAAACCCAATTATTTCTGGTTTACACTTTGGAGCATCTAGCAGCTTACCATCTCTATGCATGGCAGAGAACAACAGAACACACTAATGTCGTACTTTTCTTTCTAAAACCAAAAACCGTCGAATAAATTAAACGATTTTTAGCTTGCGAGAACGAGAGTGGTAAGACTTTTCTGGCTTGTTGGGAATATACTGCCTAAAACTGCATCGTCCGCGAAAGCTTTCCAACTTTTCGTCAATCGTGATATAACTGCCACAAACAAAATTTTTTTTTTCACAATTTTTATTGAAAGTTTAAAAAAGTTCACGTATTGGCGCAAGTTTGTCATAACGAATGCATCTCAATAAAAATTGGAACCGATTATAGGACATTGTTGCTGCAAGTATTTTCAGTCCAGTTCCATCTGAAGCCCATATATCTCGTACGTTAACAAGAGATGACTTATGCAAACCAGTAAAGCATTTATTTCATCCTTGTCTGTGATACGTACTTTTGTCGTGAAAACAAGTGCTTTAATTTATACTAGCGATCACAAAAAATGTAATGAACAAGGTTACTATCGATGGGTATAAAACACCAAAAAAAAAGTCAAACGCTATTACTATCGTAAGCTCTTTTTAAAACACTATTTATGTAAATATAATCTCGGATTTATATAGTAAAATGCACTTCTAAACATAAAAAACTATTTAAAGGTAGATTACATTATAATAAAAGGGCGATTATATAGTTTACTTAAAAATTCAGGCTTTTGGGTGGAATCCACCCAGACGATAGTGATGCAGGGTTAATAAGTATTCGATTTTGACATAAATCATACATATGTACGTATGTACATTCATATCTATGTAAATACATAGATTAGTAGAATAATCTCTACAAAAAGATATTAAAGAAAAAAATAGTTCTTAAAAACTATGAGTTATTAAAATTTCCCCGGCTATGATGTGCCAGGCCACATGTACTTGTAAAACATTTTTTAGTTTTTACGTTTTATACATTCATCATCTTTCTAGGATCATTTTTATCCATTCCCAATATTTATATATTTTATTTAGCAATATGCCAAAATCGACTTTTTGCGAAAAAGAACTTTTTTATTGTTGAAAATGGTTCTTTAGGGTATCAAAAGCAACTTTTGTTCTGCGTCTTTTTTATTATTCCGTTATTTACAAAATTACCGTTATTTTTAGGTTCTTGAAGAAAATCAAAATTTTGACCGTAAAATTTCCAGAATTCGACCAAATGTTGTTTGGCAACTTTGTACAAAATCATATGGCGAGTACTTTTGCAGTACATATGAACTCAAAATATTTGCAAATACAGGGTATTCTGATGCATTTTTCAAAAAAAAAAGCCAATGTATTTTACGCCATCTAGCGGCAATAATGTGTACTAATAATATTCAACAATTAGAAAGGTAATTTGAATACCTTTCCAAAAAAAAAATTTTAAATCTGATGAAAAATAACCGAATGAGAAGGAAAAGATCTATTAAATGATGAAATAGTATCAAATTTATATTTTAAATATGTATGTAACTTTTTTTAAATTGATCATTAAAGATTACATTTTTAGTTTTGCGAAAAAAATTTTAGTTATTTTACTAGAATTGTTTTTAACAGAAATCTTTATTATTTATACATACATACTTTTAAAAACGTTCTAAAACATAACCACTCATAAATGTGGGTGCAATTTGTGTAAAAAAATCATGCAGGTAGCCAACGGAAAAGACCCAAATAATTAAAAAAAGTGCACTTTCCTTTTTTCCTTTTAATTGTCCACTCACACTTGTGACCGTTTTTTTAGTTTGTTACCGCTACCACAAAAATCAAATAACCTTTTGTTTGTTACTTTTTTTTAATTCTGACAATCATAAAAAAATAGTCATCAATGTTTTTTCCAAGGAATTTTGAGCACTTAATTGTGAATAAAAGGGAAATGCGTCCATCGATTTTCATGATCTATGTCTCATTTTGTTTAAAGGTTATGTGACTTTACATGAAAGTAATAGGAATTGACACTTTTTCCGTTTTGGATTTTGTATGACTTTAAAAAATAAAAAAATTTAATATTTTAGGCAAAAAATATTTGTTTTCTTCATACATTTATTTTTACCGGCAAAACTGTTGAGTATATAGAAAACCATTATATGAACAGATTAAAGAAATTGTAATTCCTAATGCCTTTTAAATTTGTTTCAGCAAAATCGGACTAGTGGTTCTCGAGTTATGTCAAAAAAAGACCACCAAAGGTGAAAATAGGCTGTACTGTTTGTAATACGGCACAAATTTGGCTGAATATTAATTATGCCTTGGGAGACAACATAGTTGTTAATGACTAAAATATCTAAAAAATCTGCGGTGGTGCTTGAAGATAACACTCCTACTTCAAAAGTTATAAGTGAATGAAAAAAATAAGTTATAAGTCTAAAAAACCCATTTTTTCGCTTTTTTTTACATTTTCCTAATTTTTTTTGTAAACGAAAAATGCGATCGCCACGCACCACCGCAGAATTTTAGATTTTGATGTCATTAACAACTGTGTTGCATGGCAAGCCATAATATTTAGCCCAATTTGTGCCGCGCTAAATGTTAGAAGTAGTATTTTCTTACTTACAAGTTTTGTTGTTGGCACTTTGTTTTTTTCAGTGTATTATTCCAACAAAAATCAAAAATGAAACTAACTATTTAACACATAAAAACATTGATTATGTAGCTATTAACATAAATAATGCGTTAAAATAATAAAAAGTCAAAAAAGCCAAGTTTTAAGGGACACCCTATATATCCGTTTTAGGACAAGTGAGGGGCACTCTAATAAGCAAGTAGGATACTTGACTCTACCCCCGAAGTATTAAAAACCATTCAGCATTCATAGCTTAAAAATTAAAAAGTTAATTTTTTTGGCATGTTGCTAATTTAATTATTACTTCTATTTATTTATTGTATCTTCAATAATAAGTATTTCAGTGCCAGCCAGTGCCGGACGAAAATTGTTTCACCAAAAAAAAAAAAATTGTTTGTTAATTTTATATATTAAGTTGGCATTCTTAATGCTTGTCTTCGGTTCAGATCCGTTGTATCTCTTCTTCTTAGTCGAATATAGCCACTTTTATTTAATACGTTTTGGACTAATGTGTTTCAAGCTTTCTGAAGTATTTTTCAGCATTTTTTTTATTTCAGTTTTTACCAAAGGCACGTTTTGGTTTTTATTAATATTCGAATTTTTTATATACAAGGATGCAATTATGATCATTCGTAGCAATTTGTTTTGGCGTCTTTGAATTCTGTCAACATTTAAAGCTGACCCCGTTCCCCTGTATTCCATAACACCATAAAGGTTTTATGATTCAATTATAAAGTAGGAATTTACAATCTAAACTAAATACATACATATGTATGTAGATGCAAAATTGACTCAAATGAAATTAAAATTAATCCAAATTAATTTGGATTTCCATGTAAGGCGACGATCGAGGTATTTAACTTCGGATTGTTGTGTCACTGCTTGATTATTGATATATGTACATAAATAGGAGAGCATAATTCTTTACGTAATGTAAAGATTATTCCCCTTATTAAAAAAACATTATTAAATTTAACAAACGTTTATTAAGACAGATTTGCATCTAAAAAAATTGCTTAATAAACATTTGTTAAATTTAATAATCGTTTTTGCATGCATTTCTTCATTTATTTATTTTATTTCATTTATTTACATTTGAAAAAAATATTCACAACTAGAATATTTTGTAAACTATTTTTGTTTTGACCTCTTATTAGAATCTAATATACACTTATGCTATAAATGCTGTTATAACTAAACAATTCTCTTATATTTAGTTTCCCCTTCCCATATCCGATTAAAACCAAAAATAATAACTATGTAATTTTTAAGTATGTAGTTTATATTAAAATAATTTAAAAAAATATTCAAGCATATATGTATGTATGTAGGTATTCAAAATTATTTATGAATATTAACACCCGGTTTATTAATAAATGGACCACAAAAAGAAATAAATTTATCACTGCAAATTTGTTAACAAAATGTCAAACTGAATGAATGAATGAATGAAGAAATAACAGCAACAACAACAACCAATCAAACCCCCAATGATATACACACAAACATATAAGCACACTACCATAATCAGCCTCATGAACATGTATGTTAAACTCTCTCATGCCAAAAACTCAAAGAGAGATAACAGAAACACACATGAACATTTGTACGTAAGTATGCATGTATGTAAGTTAGGGCGGTCCCGTTTTGTTGGAGACAAGAAACTGTTAAAGTTGTCAATGTAGAAATCGATTGTAGCTTGTGCATCCAAAAAGACCTTGTTGGTAGTTCACTACGTGCGAATACTTAAGTAGAGTCGAAGGAACCCCGTTTTAAAAGACCAGACCACTCGTAAGATTTAATGTCGTATACAACATACTGTAGCTAATATGTGTACAGAAAGTCGCGTTTTGCTAGACCCAACCTGTAGCTGTGAGGTATCTCAGTAGGTCATTGAGTTTTGACCCGGCTACCTCACCAAGGTTGTTCAATGTATAGTTTCCCATGAATTTATGTCTTTTGACACTCAGGGCTGGGCATTCGCAGAGAAGGTGGAAAATCGTTTCCTCTTTTTCCCTATCCTTACAACTACGACAGTGGTTGTTAAATGGGAGTCCCAGGCGACTTGCGTACTTGCCTAACGTCCAGTGTCCCGTTAATACTGCCAGCAACCTTGATATATCCTTCCTATTTCGGGTTATCAGTTGCGTAGTGCGTTTCTCGTTAAAAGATGGCCACAACAACAACAACAACAAAAAAGACCTAGTAGAAACAAATTCCTTAAAGTTAGTCCACTCTGATGCAATGTGTTACAACTCCATACAGCTTAGGAAGTTGGCAGTCGTAACAGCCCTTGAGGTGTCATTTTCGATCTGCACAGCTTATGACTCATTCAACGTCTTTTACGGTTGATGTCCGAACTTGAAGTGCTACAAGAATCATATTAACAAGAGTTAATGATCTGACCTTGTCATGATGCCAAAGGTTTGGTTGGCCAGTAACCCATGTATGTCAAAATGCTCTCCAAGTAACTTATCCAATTCTTGTTCTGTTGTTAGAATTAGAATACAGACAAGAGAAGAAGTTGCTAATAGGAAGAGGAGAATGAGTCAAAAAAAAGTCTGCCCTGATCTAGGAGAACGTAAACAAATGCGTTCATGGTTGCATTCTATTCATACTGATATTGATCCCGAATAGGTATAATCATGTTTGATGGAAAACCGTTATAAGCTAGGCAGTCCATATTGCCTTATGAAAGTTTTGTCGAAAGTCTTTTTAAATCAGATTGATCATTTTAATCCTAATCCATTTTAAGTAATGTACTCAAGATTTTTGATGACAAAAGCCAAACAATCTGTCAGCCAAGTCTTTAATCTTTCAATATTGTCTGAGAGTCGTCTTAAATTTTACATTTCATTGTGGTATGAAAGGATAACATATTTGAAGTTGCTTATCAATAGACGTTGTTAACACATCATTACTATTTATAATTGATTTGGTATTCGAAATATACCATTGAGTTGTCTTGTGATTGCATAAAGATTCTTCACTATATGCTCTTTTAAAGCTGTTTGGGTGTAACTAACTACGTTTTACATGTTTATCGAGGAACTTTAAGATTGATATCTGATTTTGCATTACTAGTTCTCGTAATGTTTCAATTTGCCTTTAATTTTGTCCAGGACTAGCTTCCAAGTGTCACCAGGTTTCTGGACATCTAAATTTGTTGCCGTTTGTTTATAAAACTTGAAAAGATTCTTTTCAACTAATATAAAAAAAATGAAACTTAATTTTGGTGTATTTAGCTACACTATGGAGCAAAAGTGGACTATCTTTTATTACTATTAACTCTTTTATGGTGTAGCTTTTTAACAAAAGTGTCAAATTAAAATAATGGTATATCAATGTGTACATAGGGTCTTATTTAGTAAGTATTAATTGTAAAATATTTTTTTAGTAATGTACTTCATAGTAAAAAATAGTAAAATTGTTACTAAGAGCCATCCCTAAATACCGGTGGTAAGCTCCACGTTTTTTACGCTGAGCATTAACGCTGATACCTCATCCCTAAACAAAAGCGGCAACGTTATGTCAAGACGATAAAAACAGGGTTATCAAACAAATAAATAAAACGACCCTGTTTATTGTAACAGCAAGACATTGTTGTTTTATTTTTGTTTTTTTTTTCTTTTGCAACTAACTTTACTGTGAAACGCCTTGTCAAAATCGAATTTTCCAATAGCAAAGCGTTGCCGCTTAAAGCGTTGACAGTTAAAAAACGCTTGCCGCCTGTATTTAGGGATGGCTGTAAGAAAAACGGTTCACTTTTGCACTGTAAAAATTGTGGAAAAAATAAAAAAATGCTCCTGGAGGGAATTTTCACTAGGAAAATTGCTACACAGCTGAATATATCGCAATCTTCATGTATGAAAGTTAAAAACAGTGAAAACATTAATTCTTCCACCAAAAATGGGTACCATGTAAGTTGACTGATAGAGATGCACGTCAAATTGAAAGAAAACTGACATCAGGGGAAGCCAAAAGTTTCAGGGAGGCTGCTAATATTATAAAGAGGAATGCCAGTGTGTGGACAGTACGAAGATCTTTAAAAAAATTGGCATTATTCCGCCTAAAAAAAAATTACTAACACCCAAGCATAAGAAGGCCCGTCTAAACTTCGCTAAGTCTCATGAGTCCTGGATATTGGATGACTGGAAAAGAGTTTTGTGGTCAGATGAGACGATAGTTAATCGACTCAACTCAGATGGAATACAATATTTTTGGGCTAAGACATGCGAGGCCACCCAATCGTACCAGGCCATTGAGACCGTAAAACATGAAGGCGGTTCCCTAATAGTTTGGGGAATGGGTCCACTTGCTCAAATATATGGTATAATGCGTAAGGAAAATTATTTGGACCTCCTGTATGAAAATTTGCCAGTAGCTTTAGGACAGTTGAAATATAACGAGAATGATGTAATATTCCAACAGGATAATGATCCGAAACACAAGTCGAAACTGGTTCAAACTTGATTGAAAAGTCAAAAATATCAAGTAATGGAGTGGCCTGCACAAAGTCCAGACTTAAACCCCATAAAAAATTTGTGGGACATACTTAAACGAAGACTAGGGGGTCCTGAACAACAACCTGGAAGTATTAAGGAACTCTGGGATGTGGGGCGAAATTGATTTAAAATACTGTGAAATCTTGTGGAGAGTATGGCACGTCGCATCAAGGAGGTTATTCGCAAAAAAGAAGATATAACCGGTTATTGATATCGGTTTTCTGAATTTTTTGAAAAGAGTGCAAAGGTGAATTTTTTGTTTTTTTTATAATGTATTTTTTGCTGTATAAAATTAAATGAAATTTTAATTTATAATGTTTTGCGGAATATAATAAATCTTTAGTTAATTTATGGTAAGTATGTATCTTATTTTGTTTTCATTCGTTGTTTAAAAGCTACGGCTCTATAAAGGTAATGTTAGAAAAAATGGTTCACTTTTGTTCCATAGTGTATCTCAACATTATCCTGATTTTTGATATTATGTATTTTAAATAAGATGTACACTCTATTTTAGTTAAGAACATCGACTACTTTCTTGAGGGCCACACTAATGTGAACGTGTGTTCATCATCATTATGCACAATATATGTATATACTTATGTTTGTATGATTGAGTGTTTGAAATGTATTTAAATGGATGTTGTGTAGAGAGGAGTAGCATGAAAATATTTTACATGTAAATACATATGTATCAATGTATGAATTTTTTATGCTCGTTTATACTATAATATGTATTAGAGTAAAACGTATGTTTGTAACAAAATAATGTTTGTACATATTTATTTATGAACCACATCCATAAATACAGACATAGTATGTACATACACTACATTATTATTATGATTACTATTAAAACATAGTAGGTTTGTATGGATGAATATTTGTACGTATGAATGTACATATGTATGTAAGTATGTATGTACATATGTATTAGAGTAATAACATACATATTTATATTTGCATTCGTATGTATGTAAGTATGTTTGTATGACTCTGTATAAGGAAATTGAAAATATAACACGAAGAAACAACAAAAAAAATATAAATAAATTTATTTATTAAACACATACCTATCTAAAAAATGCGCTTACATGTGAGAAAGTTGTTTTTTTTTCTTTGTTATTTTTAGAAAATAAATTAAAAATTGATTTAAATAAAAAATATAATTTTTTAATATTTAAACAAAAATTTTACACCACAAATTTCGAGAAAATGTGTATGGACTCGTAGGTATATGCATAGATATGTTTGTATGTATATATGTAAGTATGTATGTAATATGGATTAATTTTATTTTCTCTAGAGTATAACTAAAACTTAAAGAATAATTTAAAAATGCTTATTATAAAATCGAACAACTCTTATATGATTAATAAGAACAAATTGTTGATAATTTATTTATAAATATGTGAATTGATTCATATGTATGTACCATTAAAAATATCAAGAAAAAACTTTATGTATGACTTCTTCTGGCCTGCTTCCACTTTTGTCGTCTTCTTAAACGAAAAAAAAACACGCAAACAGAAAAAAAATATTAATACTCGTAAAAAGCAAAACAAAAACAACAAAGTAAATTAAAGCAAAGCAAAACAGAACTCAATCACTCATTTATAGATGAATATTTTTGTTGCTTATTAAAAACTTAATCGTTTTAAGAGATTAAATCTGTTTTGTTGAAGAGATGACCGCTTATTTTAAACAATTGTATTTTAAGAGAGCTTTGTCACTGTCGCTCTCTTATGTTAAGCTCTTTGTTAATTGCAGAGATAAAGACACAAAAGCCAACCAGAAAACCTTTGGAAAAACATGTTTTTGTGTAAATCTATGCATGTTTAGAAAGAGAGAGTGAGAGAGAGCGTGTGTGTGCTTGTGTGATAATTTTGTGATGATATGGTTTGTGTAGTTGCTGTTGGCATGTGTGTGTAGCAAAAAGGAAGGCAGGCCTGTATTGTTGACTGCCTGTTGTATATTCAGTCGGTTTGCTACAATCAAACGAACCGAACATTTTCTTTTGAAACGGTGGTACTCTAGTTCAGTTCAATGCGAACGTGAGAACGGTGTGGACGTGCCAAAAATACTACGCTGAACCATCGTAATTGATACAACATCTAATAAATAATTTAAACTTGTAAAAAAAAATAATTTATTAAACAATAATTAATTTTTTACAACCTATGAGTGCAATTAAATAATTGTAATTTTTCACATTGTTACAAGAAAATTCAAAAGTCCTGGATTATTTTGAATTTTTCTGCAATTTTTTTTTATAAAACTTAAAGACAGTGTAACTGTTAAACTTCATAAAAAAAAAAATCTCTTTCAAAGTTTACTTAAAATCTCAGAGATTTAAAACAACTAAATTTTGTTTTATTTTTTTTTTCTTCTGTTATTCTACGAACTGTGATTTTTGTTTAATTAAAAAAGAAAATTTCAGCAAAAAATATTTCATAGACATCAAAATTATTTGTAAAAAAAAAAAAATAACTTGTGGTTTACCTTGCATTATAACAACAATCACCTTAAACATAAAATAAAAAAAGAAACATTTAAGAAACAACATTAAGCATAAATTTTTTGTAGTGTTTTTGCCAAAAGAAAACCAAACACACACAATCAAAAGCCAATGCAAACACAAAAAAAATAATTTGTTTAAGAAAAAGTGGAAAATCCAGTGTTAAGCTATATAAAACGTTATGTATTAATAATTAAAAGTTTACAAATAAAATTTAATAAAATAAACAACCAAATATTTATCTCAAAGATACTAAAGAAATAATTTTTTGAAAACAAACGGTATTTCCCCATTAATGATATTAAGTGACGTTAACAATTAAATAAATCAAAAAAAGTAAATCAGAAAAACAACAATACCACACTAGCAAAAGCAAAAGCAACAAACGCAAACTCAACATACTTTACAAACAATTGACAGACAGCAAGTGAGCAAAGCTGAGCAAGAGAAAGAAACAAGCTGAAATACAACAAGAGAACAAAAGAGTTTAACGATTAACGGATTTTTTGTTTGTTACAAAACAAGCAATAAAATTTTCTCCCTACACTTGGGGAGATTTTTGATTTCTTTCATCCCCTGGTTTAAACTACAACAGCCCCACGACGTATCGTCTGTGGTACCCCCGAGAAGAAAAGCCAAAAATGACCTTGCCTAGCGTTGCACCCAACAATCAGTGCGACGATGATTCGGACATGTTTGGTCCTCCCCGTACCTCCCCACCCATTGGCTATCATCATCATCGGTCACGCGTTCCCATGATATCTCCCAAACTGCGTCAACGCGAGGAACGCAAACGCATCCTACAACTCTGCGCCCACAAACTGGAACGCATCAAGGACTCGGAAACAAATCTCAGACGCAGTGTTTGCATCAACAACACCTATTGCCGCCTAACCGATGAACTAAGACGTGAAAAACAATCTCGCTATATGGCCAATTTACCAAGGTGTGTTTTTATTTAATTTTATCTGTGATATTTTACAAACTTCCACAAAAGTTTGTTAAAAATAGAAACTTAAGAAGCGACACCAACAACAACAACTATTGATGATTGAAATTTCGTGTATAATTTAATTTAATTTTGAGGTTAGACAAAATTAAGTCATAAACACAAGCCATTGCTTGTTTGTTGTTGTTGGTCTTTTTTGTCTTTGTTATCACTGAAACCAGTGTTGTATTTGGTTTTACAAGGTTAAATTGAAAAAAAAAGAAAAACAGAAACAAAGAAATAATTACAATTACTCAAAAAGTGCATTTATAATAAATTATAAAATTAAAAACAAAAGAACAAAAATGAAAAGTGTTAAAATGTCAAGTGATACGAATATTAAAATCATTTTTATTGTTTATTTTGATATTTATTACAACAATCCAACAAATGTTTAAAAGTGAGGTGCGTAAGATGCGTCATACGTTAAGTGTTCAATAATGAAAGTTAACGAGTGCAGAGAGTTGCTAAATGAACTGATAGTTATTAAATGAAACGAAAGGTGTCTTCATTTGTTAAATATGATGATAAGAAAAATATAAAAAAAAAATTCTAATTTAAATTATCTACAAGTTATATAACTAGATTCAATGCAAATAACTTGAGTAACATGCAAAGCTTTTTCAAGAAACAGGTAACAAAAAGGAAAAACCTTTTTTCTAGAAAAGAAATTGTCATTAATCGTGCATCTATTTTAGTAAAATATGTCTCGTTTGATGTGAAACATACATACATATGTACATATATTAGCCATAATTTTATGAACATTAGATTTTTATGAAATTTCAAAAATGAAACATTTTGTTTCTTTAAAACTTTCCAAGTACCTATCTTCGAAACTATAGAGCAGATTAAAACATATTAGTATTTGCCCAATCTTTTTCATTTCCATGCTAAAATATTAGGTGCTACCAGGTTCATTCTTTCTATATAACGGTTTATATCTGGAACCTGCTTGTTTTTTAACAACTTTTTAATACCTATGATTTAAAATTAAATTAAATCAAAAATAAAATGAAAATTAAATTTCTTATAAAATAAGCTAAACATTTGCATTTGCTTTTAAACAAAAGTCATCAAATATGGAAATAAAATGAAATTCTATGTATAAATAGTCACACAGTCATTTAAACGCCTCTATCATTGCAGCTATTATTTAAACAAAACAGAAAAAAAAAATTTGCTTATTATTGCTTTTGTTTTGTGATAAAGTGCCATTGCAACGAGGGTAATTTGAAAATTTGGGGTTAATAAATAGGTATATGAATGTATGTAAAAATCTTAAATGTATTTAATACAAATACATACACATGTACATATGTATAGGTATTTAAGTATTTAATTTATACAATTAGTAAAGAAAAAAGTTTTTTAAAAAAACTTTAATTCTGTACTTTCAAATCGGCATCGTAGTTTTCCTGGAATCAACAATTGTTTGGAAGTCATCAAAATTAAACAATTTCAGCAGAATATTATACCTATGTACCTACCTATTTATTAATTAAAAACAATAAAAC
This sequence comes from Bellardia bayeri, assembly GCA_950370525.1. Taxonomy (NCBI): domain Eukaryota; kingdom Metazoa; phylum Arthropoda; class Insecta; order Diptera; family Calliphoridae; genus Bellardia; species Bellardia bayeri. Next base: position 32,868,244 of record OX493266.1, read on the forward strand.
CTAACATGCATTTGTTCAAAGAATTGTTTTACAATTTAAAGAATTAGAATTTTTTGCAAAAATAGATATGTATGTATGTATGTATGCACATTAGTATGTATGTACATAAAAAACTCTACTGTATACCTACCTAACAGGTATCAAATTAATTTCACATAGGGACAGAGTTATAAATTACTTTAAATGCAATACAATTAAGTTAATTTTTTATACCTACATCTTCTCTTTACACTTCAATTGTAAAACTATTTAGAATAAAGAGTGTGTGTGTTTGGGGAAAAACAAGAAAAAGAAAGAAAATTTTCGATTATTTAATAATACTGAGTAGTTGGAAAGCCAAAGCTAAAAACAAAGACGACAAAGATTATAAATTCAGGCCAAGCTCATGCCAAAAACTTATGAATGTGTTTGCCAACAGTTTAAATAAAACCAAATAAATAACCAACCATGCCCCATCCATAACTATAGAAAACAACAAAACACACTGCAAGCAGATACCCAAAGTAAAGTCAAACAGACAACCAACCAGCTATCCAACCAAAAGAACAAGCAACAAAATATACAAGAGGACCCATGAAAGTTTCAACATACAAACAAACAACCAACCGAACAAACGAATGAATGAACACGAACATATATCAAAAAGAAAAACAACAAATAACTGGACAGACAGAAAGACACACAAAAAGCGAGACCACAAAGTATAGACCCGAAAAAATAAAATAAGGCTTAAGCACACGCTACATTAACACTCACACACGTTCATGAACAACGGTAATTTTTCAAAATTACAACAACGCCAACAATGGCTTGTCCCAAGAACAAAACAAAAACACAACAACCACTAAAAGGAAACATATTGTTGGCATTTAAACACATAAAAAATGAAAACACAACACAACGAATGAAAAAATTATTTTAAACCCCAAATACAGTTAAATGTTTAATAAATACATCAACAGCAAATTGTAAAATTAATTTTTAAATGCAATTAAACGTTTCATTATAACAACAATGCTTTAAATAGAGTGCTTAAAGGCATTGCCAACATAAAATATGTTTTATTGAGTCATAAAAATAAGCAAATTAAATGTTCTTTAAAGATATTTGGCATTTTTATTTACAACTAAATTAGCAACAACAGCCCTGAATACATATATTCTAAACAATAAAAACAGCAACAACAATGTCAAATCTTTCATCACAAAAAAAAAACAAAACTCTTAAAAAAGACCTCATCAACATCACAAACATACATATGTATGTACATATAAATTGTTATTATTTACAAACGTTAAAATGATCACGTTCCACTTGCAGCAGCAACAACAACACCACTAAGAGAAATAAAACAATAACAACTTCTATTTCAACTACCCAGCACACAATATTCCAAGGTTTTCCATTTCCAAACTTCAAATTTTTAATATCATCCGACTTTACTGATATCATAATAATCCGTCACATTCCTCTTCTCAAATTCCACATTTTAATTTATATTATTTAGTATATTCGCCCTCTTCAAATGGGCGTGGTTTAGTAATATGAATTTACAAAGTCACAAATCCATTAATAAACATCTATGCATATGTATATAGAAAAATGGATACAAACAATTCAAATTAAAGTCTTAAATTAAGGCTTATTGGGTTGGCCACACCACTGCCAGACTGGCAGAAAAACACATACATATGTATGTATGTATGTTTTGTGTATGGGGATATTTTTTTGTATGTCAAGAAATGGAAGAAATAAGTAGTAGTTGTTGGTTGCCAACTTGCTAGCTACTGGCTGGCAGTTGGTTTGTTTGTTTGCTGCTGTTCAATGTTGCCAATATTCATATGTACATTCAAACATACATACAATATAAACTACGAGAGAGAGAGAAAAAAACACTAATAGACAAGTACGTACATGACTTGGAAATGAATCTACAAACAAATAGGAAAAACTCACAGACAATTCAAAATGTTCAAGACCATCTCATCTCCATTTCGAATTATTGTTGTACATATTATAAATTACACATAATTTAAAAGAAATTATAGAGGGTTCTTCTCTACCATACTTTTATATACACACATACTTACATACTTATGTATGTATGTACATATGTATATAAATATTAAGACTGATTCTTGTTGACCCTTTGTAAATATTATTATTGCCAACCCTCATTCATTTTTATTAGAAAGAAAAACTTTATTAATAATAATTTCGTTTGAAAACTAATTTTAGCTGCGTGTGGTGAAATTTGTATAGAAAAAATAACCAAATATTTGTAAAATATATATTAAAAATTATTACAGTTTTATTACAACCTATGTAAGTTAATACAAGTTATGAAATAAGGTAATATTATTTTCAAATAAAAACCTCTTTACTTACTGCTAACTTAAATTAAATATACATATGTATGTATGTACATACATATGTAGATGTTTATACAAAACAAAATAAATATTTAATAATAACAATGTTATACATCAGAATAATTATGTACATATGTATGTATGTATGTTAATTTGGTTATTGTTAACATGTTGCTCTTACTGTTGTAAAGTTGGCAAGAACAACTAATCTCTTGAAACACACTTGTTATTTCTTACAAACAATTAAAACTTTTCTTTTCTGTTGCCACAACATTCCTTATGTCTAACAATTCTATAAATCAGAAATTAATTTAAACCAGAGACCGAAAATAACAGGTCCATTTACCATATAAAAGAAATCACTGAGAGACTGATTTATATACATACATTTATTTATAATTAAATTTTTTCATAAAGGTCAGTTTATAACTTTTATTTTCGAACTTTTAAAATAAATGGCAAACGTTTATTTAATGCAAATCAATGAAGCTTGAATATAAAATTCGCTTTTTTGTTACTTCTTGTCTAATATCGGCACTGCTTTAGTTCATATTCAACATAGGTACTTAGGTATTCAATTTACAATTTGTTTAAAATTTGTAAAAAAAAAATGCCTATAGTATGTAAATAAAAGAGAAAAAATGTTAACAGTTATTAAGATCAACCATAATTGAAATAGTTTGTCTCTTCCCAAATCATTAAAAAACAACAAAAACTAATAAAGGTCATACCAAACCATGTAAACAAAAGTCGTCTTATAATAATTATTTTGAGGGATTTACATATATAAAATATAAATCACAATTTTCATTTTTTTTTTAATAAAGGGTCGAGTTATTTTCGGTCTCTGATTTAAACTCAAAAGTATTTGAACTGTATGTTTAAATAATTTTGTTCTAAAGCTTTTTCTAATGAAATATGTAATACCGAAAAAAAGGAGACACTAATGCAAAATATTAAAAGGAAAAATTTAAACGTACATACATATGTACGTATGTGTGTATGTATGGTAGGTAGGTACATATCTTTGTAAATAATTTTCATTTACAACTTTTTTCTTTCCTTTTACATTGTCGTCGTCGTCGTCAATAAGCATATACACCACCAGTCAATGAGGCAGTCAGTCAGCCAGCTAGTTAAATATAAGCAAGTTTCATATGCAATTGTTGTTATTATATTTTCTGTTGCTGCTTTATTTTTTTGTGTTTATTGGAAAAAGAAATACGTCTACAGACGCTTTTTGTTTTGTTTTATTTTTCAGTAGAAGCTTTTTAGATTGTAAAATTATACAAGACATTGTTGGTTTTGTTGCTGTAGTTTTTCGTTAAGTTACAATGTTTGGTGAGAGGAAAGGCGACGGCTGGCTGGTTAAGTTGCTGAAAAAGAGTAAGAGGTTGGATGGGGCTGTTTAGTTGGTTACATTAGTTGTAATACATATGTACATACAAACATACAACTCACTCGTTTGCTAAACAAGACTGTTGCTGCTGATTTGTTTTTTCATTTAGTTTTGGCTAAAGTTGTTTTTTTCAATTATAGTTTCTTTTTCTGTGTTTTTTTATTTCCAAAAGAGTATGTGTTGCCGTTGTTATTTAATTTTCTTTTTATTTTGTCTGCAAGTTTTTCTTTTATAGTTTGGTAGAGATTTCTGTTGTTGTTTTTTTTATCGTCATCTTCATTTTGATGTTTTATGGAAGCATGTTTCCCATTATATGACTTTGACTTTGGCTAGGAAATCAAATTTCATAGTTTAATCAAACTAACAAATAAATCCAAGCCGAGCATTTGTGTGTAAAACATAATTAAGAAAACTACATAAGAAATCATATTTTAATAGTTAAAAACTTATTAAATATACACGGTATAGGTTATTAATCTATCCAAATCATAAGCTAGTTACAGTTTCCCTTTAGTGTAAGTCAAATGTTTAGGTTTTGACTGCTGCATAAACAGCGGATTGAAAATTATTTTCCTGAAAGATTTTATTTATAGGAAGTTATAACCGAGTATTATTGATTAATATTTTAATCATTTAATAAAAGAAATTCTATTAAAATCCCATTTTATGTATTATTAATGGCCGAATTCTCGGTCATTAGTTAACCATTGGTAAACTGAAATACTAACTATTGTTTAACTATTACTTGTTATTCTTATGGCAAACTAAGCATTGCGAATAAAGACTCATTAGTTAAGCCTTTGCCATTAGCTAACTAAAGACTGTGAATTTAGCCATAAGAGTGTTAACTTCACACTTGTAATTTCAATTTGCTTTATAGCAATTATTACTGAGTTGCCAACTTAATATGACCTTCTCACAATCAAAATGCAGCAACTTTTGTTTTTGCTTGCGATTTTGTTGTGTTTTTATTTTTTTGAGAGTGTAGTGTGTCTGTAATATTTTGCATTTTTTGAAGTTATATCATTCATACTAGTGCTGGGAAATTCTACTACTTTCCATTACTCAATAATATTCAATACTTTTCATTTGGGTACTCAATACTACTTTTAACAGATTTTTTTGAAATTATAACGCATAGTTTTTATCTGCAAATTGAAGTAGTCTCTTCAAAAAATAAAAATAGATCTTCAACTATTATTGGTTTTGTATGTCTTTTATTATTAAATCAAAAATAAATGTAAAGCTAACTTTTAATTCAACGTTAACAACAACTTAAGAAACGTGAACATGTAATAAAAAAAAAATTTGTAGCTTACACATTGTTGTCTTTTTATACAGTGATGTATTTTTATGCACTAGTTTACACACTCAACTTGCTTAAAAATACAACTCAAAAAGTATAGAGTAACTACTTTTGAGTATTGAGTATCAAAAAAAAAAGGGCAAATAATCGATACTCGGTACCCATTACTCAATACTTTGCCCGCACTAATACATACTCGTACGTTGCAGGCATGGAAATGTAGATACGATCATACTTTTGTTATTACTATTTCTTTTTCTAATGTATCGTGGTCAACGTATGTATATACCTACTAGGTATTTTTTAAAGAAAACTTTTTATTAAAAAAAAAAACTCGAAAACCTTGTGAAAAAAAGGGAAAACTTGACATATGGCAACGCGGATCGTGGTACTCCCGTGTCGTATTTGATAATCTCATGTGTATACTAGTTTTTAATATAGAAACCCTTTTATAAGACAGTATTTTCTAAAGAAATCTCGTGTGTAACAACATATTGAAAATTACGATTATAATAAACTTCTAAATCTCCTTTTTAATTAGAATAAATTAAGGATGGAAAAATTTATGAAATTTTGATGCCTCACAAATTTAATATAATTTTCCAACCCTGTTATATTTTATTGTTGGCACAAGCCAACCCAAGCAACCAACCAACCAGCCAGCCATTCAGCCATCAATCAATTAAGTTGTCAAGTGTGTGTATTAAGCTGTGTGTTGGTATACTACATATTTATTGACACTCTTTACTGTTGTTGTTTTTATTATTTTTGCCCAGCACACACGTTTGTTCTTGGTTGTCTCCATTCCCAATAAAAATGAGAAGTGATTGATAATTGGAAAATTAAACGCATATTAAAAATTAATGCAAATAGTTAAAGATATTTATTATGTATATTTTTACGGATATAAAAATAAATGAATACACTTACATAAAGATTTTATTAAAAATATGTTTTTATAGGTACATTTTTATAGGTATGTACATACATATGTATGTAGGTATCTACATAGAAAATTACATAATTCGTTTCTTTTTAATTTAAACTAATTATTCAATAATTTTGATGTTCGTCAATGACTTAAGTTACTATACTGTAACATTTAATTTACCTATTTATTTAAATACATTTTTTATGAAATTTTATATAAAAATTTCTCAAAGAAAAAGTAAATTTAATTTGTTTCCCACGATCATTTTCAAACATTTAACAATATCACAAGTAAATTAATGATATCAGACCTCATACAACCATCAAATCATACTAGGCCACCATACAACAACAAGATACATTTACAAATACATACATATATTACACCCATAAATACATACATACCTACACTTGGTACACTTTTCTTTGCGTACTTTCTTTTGTAGTTTGTGTTTTTAGTTTTTTTCCCCTGAGAAAGGTGTTTTCTCTTTGTCATTAAGTTCGTAACATTTATTACCTATATAAAAAAGATTCTTATAAATTGTTTAGAAATTTATTAAAACCTCTATTTTAATGACTCTAACAGAAATTTTGTGTAGACATTTTGATTAAGTTATATTACTGATTCATATGTAGGTAGTAATTTTTTTTGAAAGAAATCAATTTGTTTAAATAGATTTGACAAATTGTAGAACTTGTTTTCGGAAGTGTACTGTATTTATTATTCGTTGATGGCAATTACAGCAATTTTTGTTGCAGTTTTTTTTATCGAAATTTCATTTTCTTAAAGCCATTCGTACGGCAAGTACACGATTTTGTTGTTGTTAAAACAACTTATAACGGTACCCAACAAGTTTTATTTTAACAATTTGTTTATTCTGTATTAATTGACTACCTATGTATGTTCTGGGTAAATTTTACATTTATTGTACCTACAAGTTTTTTAAGCAACTTTTACTTAAGTTTCCCTTACAATTAGTGAAATATTAATTATAATTGATGGAAAAATATGAAAATTTATTGTTTTATAAATTAAAATTGAAATTAAATAAATGCTTTTTACACTTGTTTTTTGATGAGCTTTGTGAGCGAAGAAATTGTTTAAACTCATGCACATTAAAATAAAATGACACAATCATAATTCCCATATGTTTTAATACACAACCACATATAGAACAATGCATTCAACAGTAACAGCAATAGCAACAACAGCAACAGCAGCAAAAAAAAAACAAAGTATTATGAATTGCATATGAGTACATATACATGTACATATGTACGTATAAGTGTATTATTTGAATATAAAATACATACTCGTATGTACTATACATAGTTACACACACACACAGGCGAAAGCGCCAGTTATTTGCATATTTAAAGCGTTAAAATTACACAAAAACACATCAAATACTTAACTCTTTCATCTACTACCGAACGAACACACATGCAAACATACACTCTCAAATAAACAACACAAAAACATCCTCAAATATTTTATACACACATCCAAACACACTTTTTCTTGTTCTGCGATCTTAACCAAACCGACTAACATTATGTTTGTATGACTGTCATACTTAAAGCAAGTAAAACCATTATGTTACCAATCAAGGTTGTAAAGAAATCAAAACAACAATGCGACCGAAACAACGTCACACACTTCCACAGACCCTGTTAAAAAAATAGCAGACATGAGCAAACTAACGAACGAACGAACAGATGAACAAGCCAAGTAAATGTAATGGAAGTACATAGTATTTATTCCTTGCCGGCATACATCATCATGATGTAGTGAAATACATACATATGTATGTACATACTTGTTCATGCACAGTTTATGCTATAGCGTTTACTCGAATTTTTACTATGAAATGAAAATATAGCTGGTGGAATTTATATTCTTGGCTTTGTGGGATTTTTTGTGCTGTTGTTATTTTATTTCTCCCATAACGATGGCACTTTTTATGCTATTTTTTATACAAAGTACTGTGGCAACCTGTTTTTTTTTTACAAAAATTATAAATTTACACATTTATACAGACTCAGATATATGAAATCTTGTGTATAATATGAAAATAATTAAAAAAAATTAATTTTGATACTCTGAAAAATAATATTATTTCTTAAGCGAGCAAAAAAAATAATTTTCCATCTCTGGTAGGGGATGTTTTTCTTTCAATACATCTTTAGCATATTTTCATGGTAGGGGTAATTTTATAGAAATTATGAGTTTTATTACAATTTCCTTTCACCACCTCCCCATCAAGAGCGTTAAGTATTAATGTGAGTGTATGTATAGTATATACATATGTATGTAGTTATAAAGAGAGCAATTAATTTATTTCAATTTTGAAGATTTTTTGAAGTTAAAAAGTGTAGATTTTTAAATAAAGAATTCTCTGTAGTAGTTTAAATTAATTCAACTTTTTTGCCATAAAAATACTTTAAAATCATATAGGAATATATAGGAAAAACCAAATATAAAATTATAGCTATTTTAAATGCACATGTCCTTTTTATGTTATTCTTGTAAAAATGTGCGTGGGTTTATTTTTTTATTTTCAAAACCCACATATTGGCCTTTATAGGAGGACAAACTCTTTGGCATTTGCTAAATGGAAATACTACAAGCAGAAGTGCTATCGCACAACAGGGTGCGAATGAGCAATTGAATAAATTGGCGTGTGTGTCAAGTGAGACGGAGTTTGGATGTGTGTATGTGTGTATTTTTAATGTTTAATGTTTTTGTCTGCTTACTACGTTTAACCTGAACAATATCAAGTAAATAAATAATGTTATAACATTTGTATTTGCACTTCCTCCTCCTATACACACACACAAATACTTATTGCCTTTAGCAAACTTAAAACGCCATAAAGTATACTATAGTTTACTACTGCATAATAATGAAATTGTAAATGTGACAAAATGGTCTCAAAGTATAAATATATGTGTAAAAAATAAATAATGAAACAGATATGTTACATACATTTGCCAGTAAATGAAAATTATACAGAAATAAATAAATTTATTACTTAGATACATATATTTCTTACACATTTCTCTTTTTAAAATTTATACCTATATAAATTAAAAACAGAAGAAAAACCTAACAATAACAAAAAATTTAAAGGTAAAAAACAAACATTGTAACAACAATATAAGCAAATAATAATAATGACAGCCATGTACATACATACATAACACACATTTATAAACAAAAACAACATAAATACATATTAACAAACAATTTCAAGAAATATATACATACATTAATTGACCTCAAATTATAATAAAAAGAAAATATTGTTGATATTCTTTTCAATATTGAAAAGTACGAGTATAGATGAAATTAAAATAAATTAAATATTTCAAATATGTTAGTTTTATTATTTGTGATGTAGTTTTTTTTCCCAGCCAGGGTATTCCCAGTCTGTCCAGGTTCCTCAGAGGTCTGCTTCCTCTGAAATATTTCCACTATGCTGGCTTGTACCTTCGGTATACGTTCGGGTCGTTACCGGGATCAATTAATTCTCATGTCACCACTCTGATCCGACGAGATAAATTCTCCGGATCTCGGTCGGCTAACTACTTGATATAATTATGGATGCAATCCTACGAAATAAATGCTTCAGATCTCAGTCGGCTAACTACTTGATATAATTACTGATATAATCCGACGAAATAAATGCTTCGGATCTCGGTCGGTTAACTACCTGATATATACTTATATATCTAATATTAAAATTTACATAGACTGTTTGAGAATTATAACATAGAATAGTGAATTTTAACATAGGAAGTGTGTGTTTTGTAACTACACGTTATATTATCATGAGAGTTGTTTTTGTAACTACACGTTACATATTTTAATTTTAATTTAAAATTAAAATATTTATTTATCAGTTGCTTTTCCACTTATTTTTTTGGAAATTAATTTCATATAATATGTACATATGTATGTATGTATTTGTTTGTTGTCTTTTTTGTTCTTTTGTTATCTATTAAAACAGTTTTAACCTGCTTAAACAAACAAACAAATAAATATCATTCACTACAAACAAAACAAAGGCAAAAAGGAATGATAAAAAAACAATTTTAAATTTTATAGCAATTTTTGTGTAAAGCTTTTTTATTATTATTTATTTGTTTTCCCCCTTGATAACATTCAAATGTTATAAACACTGAACTGAAGCTTATAGTACATTGAATTAAACGGGCTTTTTCGATTTGTTTACCCACATTTTTTACATAGACCATCATCCATCTAGCGAGTACACTCACACGCAAAAAAGGCACCGTAAAGCACTACACTTGAATGTTTTTGTGAACACACTCACTCACTTACACAACATGCGCCAGCTAAAGCACCAGCCCAAAAGCATACCCATACATTTTCAAATAGAGGGAAGCCTGACAACTTTTTTGTTTGTTTGTTTTCACGAGTACTTGCTTTGTTGCTGCACTGTACTCCTCTGCTCATACTACTTTTTAGTTACACACCGTGGTTGGTTGTGTGGCAGGGTAGTGAGTGGCAACAGCAGCAAACTGAACGGGAAAATAACACACATACAATTTACAGAAAGAAAAATATTTTGCCCCCTCCTACTTCCCAGCACTTTATCTACATGTGGCTGTAAAAGTGTTGATTGCAAAAAAAATAAAATAAAACTATAAAGCAACATACAGAGAAAAAAATCATGTGAATCTGTTTGTAAACATTGCTGTTTCGTAAAAGCAAACATAAACGAGGTCTAATTGTAAAATCTTTTTTATATTTTTCAACATCTACATTTTGCTATGGAGAAACATGATAACTCAGCTGATTTAAATATATTTTAAACATTTTATAAAAAAAAGAAATTTTCATATTGCCCTCGTACCCATATAGAGATATGTATGTGCAAAAAACGGAATTCATAGTATTACTAGCAGCAGTAGTCATCAGTCCGACATAGTGGATGCAAAATCATTTAAAGCTTTTTAGATTTAGTTTGCGGTTTTGGGTGTCATAGCAGAGAAAAAGAAGAAAGAACAAAAATAAATCATTGTACGTTGAGTTGTAGTAAAATAGAGAGTTTGCGTTTATTAGTAATAGATTTGTCGAGAGTTTTTTTGTTTTGTTTTTGTTTTGTTTCTTTTGATTTGGTATACGAGTAATGTTGCTCCTGCTTGCTGTTAATCTGACTGTTGCTATTCGCCAGTTGTCAAAAATGAAATGAAAAGTAAATGCATGTACTATTTACACATACATATGTATGTAGGTATATTTATTTATATATGTATGTATGTATGTATGTACATACAAAAAATATGTACTCCAAACACAAAACAACATTGGCCTTCTTTTTGTGTTTGTTGTGTGTTTACATGCCTCATACTTCCCCATGCACATGTATGTACATACATACATACATAGGTACATATGTATATACTTGATTTTATTTTCTGAGTGTAGAAAAAAATATTGTAAATTTTCAATGAAAAGTAGGATTTAATTATATCTTTTATTTATTGTTAATGATTTTTCGTTTTTCGTTAGAATATTTACAATAAATAGTATATGTACCTACATAAATATAGAATTGCTAATGATGTAATATTAGCATTTTTACTGGTTCTCCTAAACCTGGAAATCATAATTTCCTTAGAAAAAATAGAAAATCATTAGTTAAGGGAAATTTTGATGATTAAAGGTGTTGTTTAACATTTGGCATATATTTACTCAAAAAAGCGTAACCACTTCTTTTAGCACAAATTTGTTTGACGTTGTTTACTCTTAAGGTATGGTCACACTTAGCAAATATTTGACGAAAAAGACTTAACCACTAAATAACATACATATGTACCTATGTACCTATATTTAAACTCGTTTATTTATTTAAAAAACTTCCTTTTTCATATTGTTTTATTTGCAATCTATTTTACAAAAATTAAAAATAATGAGCAAATTGTAGGTATAACATTTTTTAAAAATAGCTCCAATTGAACTAAAAAAAAAAATAAATACAAAAATTGTACTTAATTAATTAGTTGAAATAAAATATATTTAGGAAAATAGACAACAAATATTTAGTTTTAATTAATTTGTTGCTGTTTGATCTTGCAAAACTTTAAGGTGCCTATTATGAGCAAAATTCGATTTTTGACTGTGGTCGAAAATGTTTATCGAACGAATCTTCATTTGGTATTATGGTGCACATTCGATGAAAAAACGCTATTGTGAAAATCACTCTTTTTGGGTTATTCACAATAGTACACTTCTATTAGCTGGCGTTATATTTGTTTACAAATTCCTTAAGAAAAATAACTTAAATTTGAAATGATCACCACGGAATTATGGTTTAATGATTCGTCTAAATAATAGAATTAAGCTCTTGTGTAATGCCCTCCCATTTTTTGGCTGCCTGAACTTTAGAGCAAATACCTTTTGCCAACAGTGGATCGTCTTCCATGAGAGAAACGAGCTTCTCCAATTGCTGTTTTGTACTTACGACCCTACCCCTGCAGGATATTAGCAAAAGTAATTTACAAGTAGTATTTGGTTGATCAAAACAAAAAAAAAAAAAATCAAATATGTACTTACATTTTTAATAAATTTTGCACAGTTTTATACAGCGTCGACAGCAAATTTGTGTTCGATAAAAAATTCGTTGAACAACGAAATTTTCGACAGTGATGCCAACTCATAATACAAATTTTACATTCAAAAGTCGTTTTTCGATAGTCAGCGAATATCGATTGTCGAATGCAGCTCATAATAGGGGCCTAAGTTTGAGTATATCAACAGCTGTTAACCAGTATCTGTTGTTTTGCTGGAATGCTGTAGTTATCATTAAACTAACTTAACTATAATTTCACACTCACTTGTTTGTTTTTTAATTTCTTACAATAACTAAAAATTTTAAAATAGTAAATCTTTAACTAGTTTTTGCTTTAATAATCTTGATAAAAGTAATTAATTTTAGCAGACTCTAAAACAAAACCCGACACCTCAAAAGTTCATTGACACATTATAGATATACATACATATGTACCTACATATCCACCCAAAGAATAATCACGGTTTTGATAAAAAAAAATAATAAAATCACGAAAAATATTGTATATAAACTTGTTGTTGTGATTGTAACATATCTAAGCAAGTCAAGGTTCTACATACATATTTAGCACGCGTTTACTTTATAAAGTATTCGTTTGTTCGTATGACGACTAAGTTAGAAAAACCACTAAATTGAACCACTAAAACACACGAATAACAAAACAAAAAGTAAATAAATAAATTCATTTCATGCTTATCTTCTCCACTTGCTGATTTGACTTGACTGACTGTCATTCTGTTAAAACAAATATTTTTAAGTCTCACAAATACAAACGTCAACACTGTAATACATATTTACTTTTGCAGCCATACCTACATACATACAGCTACGTACAACTAATTAAGGACATTATAGTAAGATATGAGCTTGAAGCAAATAATAAGAAAGGTGTTGATATTCACAAAATTTGTCGTAGTTTAGTCAATTTATCTATTATTCCTAGAAAATAACTGCATATTGTGTCAAATTAATTATTATTAATGAATCTGTGAGTCATATTTTCAAATAAGATCGATATTAATCGTGCATACGAGTATAATTGGTATGTATTTATTTTAAAATAAATTCATATTTTGTTGCAAATCCATTGCTTGACATCTGCAAGGCATTGAGATCATAACATTTTTACATACACAACTTGGAATGGCTTCCCAAGGTTTCTTTGTTTCGGCATAGTGTTCATTAAAATTGCTTATTCTGACAGAGCTTACTTTGGTTTTTACAACTTGCCATAAGTTCTCAATTGGGTTGAGATCAGGACTGCATGAAGGCCAGTCAAGAACAGAAACCGAATTGTTAAAAAACCATTAATTGACGTGAATCGTTATCTGGTTGAAATATCCATGTAACTGCATCATGCATCATTGTAACGCTTAGAATTCTTGCATACTGAAATTTATCCATATTTTCCTTAATTTTTTTGCAGCGGCCCAACACCACTTTTTTGTTATGTCCGAAAATAATACTCTTCCGTCCAATCAAGGTACTTCTTTGCAAATACTAGTCTCTTATTTCGGTTATGTTCAGACAATAATGACTTCTTTCGTGAAATTCTTCCAAACAGTCAAACTTCTCGCAATCGATATTTTACTGTATTTACAGACGGTTTGTCTCACTTTCGCTAGAGACTGCACCGCTTGAAAACCCATCGTTTTTAAACATTTAAGGCTGTTGTACAATAATCTGTCGAGTATTGACATCACAGGATTTGCTTTTACCCATGTTAGTGCACGATCAATTTATTTCACATTTATATTATAAAAACACCACAAAGAAAAGAAAAAGATTTAAATATTGAATACTACTATCCTTAATTAGTTGCACGCAGCGGTACACATATATTTGTCTTCTCTACGTTTTTGTTATTTAATTTTATTTTATTTAGTTAGCGGAATAATGAAAAAAATTAATACTACAAATGAATAATATTTATCTAAACTACAAATTTTAACAATTATTAAAGTATTTTTTTTTTTTTTTGTTATAATTTTTAACTAAAGTCAATAAACGACATTGGGGTGATAAATATTTATTTTGAAGGGGGCAACAAAAACTTTTATTTATAAGTGTGGTTTTTGTTTAAATTAAATTTAAAAAAAAAAAAATTATTTGAACATTTCTCTTGAAAAAAGTCAACACGTGAGTTAATTTTAATAGACAATTTCAATGCCATTTAAACAATCTCGTTGGATTATGGTCGACACAAAAATCTTTGTTTATTTTTACAAATAATCCGTAAGGGTGCCCATACCTTTCATTATTTTAAACCTTGTCTAAATGTATAATTCGCCAAATTACCAAATACATAATAAAATGATTTGCCACAAGTAAAATTATCTTTCACCAAACAAATAGAAATTATTTATTTTGATACCAAATTAAAATTAGTTTAAGGCCACACAAAAATGTAGTTCAAGGTTGCCAAATCAGAGACATTTAACGTGTTGAATTTCTTTTTGGGGGTGTTGCCCGTAAACAGTGTATGGAATGGAATGAATGACACAAATTTTATGGTTTAAGGAAGTTGTCTTGCTTGTTTGTTTCCTTGAAAATTAACATTCCTAATAAATAAACAAATAAATAAATATTTATTATATTTTATGTATGCAAACACAATTTTAAACTAGTAATCATTTATGAAAAAAGCTTTGGTTTTTTAAATTTATTGCTGTAAAGCTTTTATACGTTTTTTACTTGAAATGTTTGAATTTCTTATTTTTAATTTTTAATAAGCTTAGCCAAAAGAAACAAATATTATAGTATTCATTACCACTGTAAAATAAATGAAGCAACAGAAATAAAATAACATTTATTACGTATACACTCTCGCTTTTACAAAAAAAAAAAAATAAATAAATAAAATTAATTCAAATACAAAAATTTAACAAACAACGCACACCAAGATAATGTCCACTAATGAAATAAGTGCACATCGGGGAAGAACATTTTAATTCAAATATGTAATATGTACCATTTTTAAAGATCGAAGATTTGCAATTTTAATATTAATATACTGTAAAATACTTCGGAATTTGTTGTATTACAATTTCTGATTCCTAACTAATTTAATTTTTTCTTCTTTTTTAGAACTGACTCCAAACCCGAATCGGCCAGAGATAACATCTTCAATCCCTACAATAGCTGTGGCATTGACAATTCCAATCATCAACCTTCCAATAAACTAACACAAAATGACATCCTTTCCATAGACAAAACCGAAAACTCTTCATGTATAATCAACGCCTCTCTGCAAAATTCCCATGCTTCATGCTCTATGACAATGGAGAAGTATAATAACAGCGAAACAAATTGTCAGTCGGTCCCCCCTACCACACGAAAACGTCCTCTGATGTCCAGTAACATTGATAATGACTTGGAAATCCTGGATCGCGAATTAAGTGCTATCAACTCGCCCATGCCCTTAATAGATCCCGAAATAACCCAGGGTGCCGAGCAGCTAGAGAAGGCTTTATCGTCTCGCAAGCGTCAGCGCAGTGAAGATGAAAGTGATCGTTTGGTGAGAGAGGCTTTGTCGCAGTTCTATATACCGCCCCAACGTTTAATATCAGCCATTGATGACTGTCCTCTGGACATAGTAAATGTGGGCAGTTTGTCGCCCAAAAGACAGAAAATGTCCAACAGCGGTGACTTGGAATTGGACTTTGACTTGAATCAGAATCAAAAGGAATTCGAGGTCATAATGGATGCTTTACGTTTGGGCTCACCCAGTCCAACGCCCAGTGTGGGCAGTGATTCGTGCGGCCAAGCGGCCATGATGAGTGAATCGTCCAATGTTTTCCATAATCTAGTGGTAACCTCGTTGGAAACATGAAAGTTCCAATAATTTTTCAAACATTTAACTAACATCCTCGAGATTACCAGTTAAACAACCAGCGAATTCAATTTGCCAACCTCCCCTTTAATAGTTAATTTACAAAACAAGCAAACAAAAAAAAATTTAATTTAGTTTTTAAGCCTTTGAAATGCTGAGTTAAATTTGTATTAGTTGAATTTCAGTTTTCCTAAAAACAAAACATTCTGTTTAACTTTTGTTTTCTTTTTTTTTTACTATTTATATAAAACATAACATTATTATTGTATGATAATAATTATAAACAAATGATTATCACTTTTTATTAATTCGTAGTAAAAGCTTAAAATTATATACTTAAACGCTTATATATAGACATTTATATGTACATATGTATATGTATAGCAAACATATGAACACTTTAGTATAGAAATATCTAAGTATAAACCGTTGTATATAAGTTAACAGATTTAGTTAAACCATAATATGCTTCGTACATACATACATATATTCAATTTTGCTATATAAAATACAAATACAAAACTAAAAAGAAATACATACAAATCCAACATAATTTTCTGTAAATCTAAAAATTATTTACTAATAATCAAAGAATTTATAGTCAAAACAAAATAAAATGAAAATGAAAATTAATGATTTTCTAAAATTAAATGAACAAATAAAAAACAATACTCTTAAGAAACTGGCTTATAAGAATTTGAGTCTCCTCTTCTCAGCTTGTTAAATTAACATTTAAATTCAATACAAAATTTTGAAAAAAAAAAAAAAACAGTTTCCTAGTCACCCAACAACACACACTAAAGCTAAAACAAAAGTAATTATTTTCGTCAAGAAAAAAAAAACAGTTGAAAAAAGGTTTCACTTCTTTAAGCATTTTAATCCACTGTGCAGAACATCCATTTTAAAAACGTACTGTGTATAACACTCTTTTGTCACACAAAAAGAGTGAAGGAGCGAGCGAGCGAGCGAGCAATTGTTATGAGTGATTCCAGTGTTGCATTATTTTGTGTTTTAAATTTACTCCTGATTTATGTAACAAACTTAATTTAACTTAATATTGAAAACAGTATTTTCTATAAAAAATTTTATGTTTTTTGAATAAAGTGCAATTAGTATTTGGAGTAATTCAAAAACCAATAAACAAAACAACAAGAAGTAACAATTAAAAGCCTCAATATAAATTTTTTGTTGCAAATTGAAAAAAAAACAAAACAAAACATACAATTATAGACAAAATAAAAACAAAAAACAAACTACAAAAACACAAAAGAATTTTTTGATCAAGTAGTAATTTATTAAGAATTTAAAATTTGTTTATTTTCAAAATATGGCTGTGATAGTAGTTTTAAGTTAAATAATTTTTAAGTCTAAAAAATTCAACAAACAAAAAAACAACTCATAAAACCCCCCTCAAAAAATAATATAAATTATTATAAAATATACTAAATATATTAAAACAAACAAACAAACAAACAAGAAAACAAAACAAATAATAATTGGACACAAACTAAAATTGAATGACAAAAACTATTGATTAACACAATAAAAGAGTAGTATAAAATTTACATCAAATATATTTTTAAGATTCATACAATTTATAATGCTTTAAAAAATTCAAATTTTAAAAACAAAACATACAAAATTTTTAACAATTGAAAAAAAAAATAATATTGACTTACAAATAATTTCCTTTATTATTTTTGTTATTATTATTATTTGTTTGCGTTTAAAAACGCTAAAAATTCAGTTCAATTTATGTTGCTGCCTTTGAAAACAAAATATTAAAATTTGTTTTTTTTTCTTTAAATTAAATTGTTTACTTTAAAAATTCTTTAAGTTTTTGTTTTACTTTATCTTTTTTTAATAAGTCCTTTTTTAAAGAAAACATAAAAATCCCCAAAAAAAAAAAAATATTATAATTCTTACAATTAGTAGCAAGTTTATATGTATAAAATTAATATGTAAGAAAGTATAGTCGGTCAAGCCCGACCATATAATACCCTACACCCAGTATAAAATTGCGACCTGTGTTCTGCGCACAAGCTTTACATGGAAAGCCAGCCAGTCAGATGGACGAACGAACATGGCTAAATCGACTCAGGAAGTTATTCTGAGTCGTGGGTATACCTTAAGGTGACTGTTGGACTAATATTTATAGGCGCTACAAACATCAGCACAAATCAATATACCCTCCTCACTATGGTGGTGTAGGGTATAAAAATAAACAAACAAAAATTAACACTAATACTAAACAACTACATAACTACAAATGTACATACAAGAATATGTTTAAATATAATTATTAAATATAATTGTAGTAATATTTTTGTTTTGTTTTTCTTCTTTTCTTTTCTTTTCTTTTTTAATATTTTTTACAACAATTTAGTTTTTCATAATTATAAATATAATTATTAATGTTTTTTTATACATACAGACATACATACATATGTATATATTATTACGCATTAATTAAATATAGTTTTAAATATAGTAACAAACAAACAAACTGCATAATGTTTAATTAATTTTTATCATAATTATTATACAAAAACAAAACAACAAAACATAAAATAATATTTACAATACAACAAAAATTCTGCATAAAAATATTAAAAAAACAAAAAAAAAATAAATAAAAGTATTAAAAATTATTGCAAAAAAATGTTTGCCTTTTACTTATTTTAATAAGATTTCAATCTTTAAAAAAAAACACCATTGCGCAATGGGAAGACTATTTGGAAAAAGTTAATTTTTATTTAAATTAAAAAGAACGGAAACTTTTTTAAAATGTAGCTTTTTTTTAAAAAAAGGGGAAAAAATGGAAAGTGATATTTTTTAAAACTTTTAAATCTTAAGGGCCTGTCTTTTTATACTATAGACCTATCAGTCTGTCATTGTTTTCATAGCAAGCTGTCAACACATCGAGCAGCTTCTGGAACACAGCCTACATTAAATGAAGATCAATGGTCGAAAGCCTATGTGTACACTAAGGAATAACGAGCTGGACGATGAAAATGCTGAAAGCTTTATTCTCGATTTTTCATGTTCTAGTTATATCTCCACTTTTGTGATATCTTTTTATGAATACTTTTGCTGCTTAGTTGGATGGTCACATATGATAATGACGTTGTGATTCAGATCACGTGCCAGCCACTTGCTAAATTTTCGGCAACTTTGCTAATATTTTAGAGACAGTTCAATTGTACTATTGTGCAGACTGGCCAGCAATCAGAAACCAATATATTGATCAGACCGTTATTAATCCTGACAGCCTAGAACTGTCCTTAAATAAGCTAACATCAATCGCTAATGACGCTGCTACTAGCAGAGAAACACCTATTATGGACTGATCATTAAAAAATTTAAACAGATTTATGGAGGTTAAAGTGAATTACGGAGAGGGTCTTATGTGGGAGTTTTGATTAATTATGGACAGACCATTAAAAAATTAGGTGTCATCATTTCTGTACATATGAAACTTATTTTTGTTAAATTTTATTCGGATAACAACATTTTAAAGAGATTTATGGTCGTTAAAGTGATTTTCGGAAGTGGGCTACGACTAATTATGGACCGATCTTCACAAAATTTGTAGACGTGATTTAGCTTCATTTATTACTTATTTGTGATGTAATTTGGATACTTTCATAATGCAAACATTTATGATCGTTAAACTCCAGACATTGTTAAATCGACTCAGGGAGTGATTCTGAGTCGATCGGTATGTTTTAAGGTGCTTATTGGAACAATATTTATGGACGTTAAAAACATCAGCACTATTGTGGTGTAGTGAATGATAGTAAAACGCAGGCTATAATTTTTCCGTTTAGTAAATGGCCCAAATGTTTGCCAACCTTGCGTTTAACTTCTCAAGGACTAACTATTCCTTTAAAAAGCGAAATTAATCATCGATAAAATGCTTATGTTTAAGCAACAGATTAACAGCACGTGCACCAAAGCGATTATTTGTGGTCGAGCCCTATATACCTTACTGTGTAGGAGATCAAAGCTGAACTTAAAAAACAAATTACTGCTCTATAAAATGTGTATTCGTCCCATTAAATAAATTTCAAATAAAAATGCATTACATTACTTTTCGAAGATCAAGTTGATCAGCTGTTTGCACAATTGACAAACTCAAAGAAAATTTTTAAATTGCATATTTTTCATTAAAATCATGAAAAATGTTACAAGCTTTAGCTTAAATAAAAAGAAAACATATTAAATTTAAATTGTGCATCATTTTGTGTTTAAAGTGCAGTTTAAATAAAATAAGCCAGATCGCTTCAGTATACACTAGCGGTTTGAAAACGCCAAATTTCTGGCGTTTTCGTTTGTCAGAACACCTCTCTGGCGTTTTCAAATCGAAAACGCCATTTTTAAGCGCTTTGCGTTTTTTAGAACGTGGGCGTATGACCTACGCCTGCCAGGTTTGGTATTTCAAAACCGCTAGAACTCATACAAAAAAATTGCAAATGATCCAAAACAAAAATTTAAAAATAATTCACAAACTTTTTCCTAGATACTCAACTGAACTTCTTCACAAAAACTTTAATCACAATTGCGAGGGAACTGATTCTGCCATTCAACACGAAATACAGGTGGTCTGAATACGAATCTACAAGAAATTTGCTGGGCAACCATTTAGATTCTTTCTATGAAAGAATTTAGTAAGTGTTTGTGATTAAAAATTTCTTACATCATTATTCCCAGCATACCATTCTAGGAGAGCTCCGAAAAAGGAGTCAGAAAAGAGTCCAACAAAAGAGCATTTTCGGAGCGCTCCGAAAAAAGGACTCAGAGAAGAGTCCAACTAAAGAGCATTTTCGGAGCGAAAGAAAAATTTGCTTTTTACTGTCCTGAGTCGGCACGCAGTATGACTCAGAAATTCCACTTAATTATGTGTGTACCAAAGCGTTGTTGTCCTGTTATTTGTGCTTTGAACATAAAAAAAACATAGCTGTACCACACAAGAATGATCAAAACAAGATTACACAGAGCTCAAAAAAACCTCATAAAAGACTCTTTTCTGACATTATCTAAGAGCTCTTTCTGACGGACCATTTTCGAACGTAATGACCCTCTTTTCTGAAGGTTTTCGGAGCAATTATGATTGTTTTTTGGGCTCATAAAGAACGTGAACGCTCCGAAAAAGGTGTCAGAAAAGACTCTTTTCGGACTCATATGGTTTGCTGGGTTGTATGTATGTGCAAGGTTTTTAAAAAAATCTTTTCCCTAACTGTGTGATATTATATTATTGTTTTGCGCTTATATTTAATTGTTTAGATCTTAATTGCTGTAATATCTTTTGGTAAATTCTCATAACTTGTACACATACTATTATGGCTGTTTTCATAAACGCAGTATGCAATGCAACATTTCATTGCATAGAGTTCATAATAGCATTTAGAATATAATTTAAAAACTTTTATCATATAAAATATAAAGATATTGTACTATTAAAAAGAATCTTAAAACAAAAATTTTTAAATTATATTTCTAAATGCTATTATGAACTCTATGCAATGAAATGTTGCATTGCATACTGCGTTTATGAAAACAGCCGGTACTATGAGCCCTAAATTGGGGTGCTGCGTGTATTTTTTTTATTGCATTTTGATTACGAGGGAAACTTTTTTAACCTTTCATTTTACTAAAGATTTACTTAACGTTATTATTCTGTATTTCATGTTTGTTTCATGGTTATGTAGTACAACCTCAAAAATCATAATCCAATTAATCATAATTTGTTATAAAATCCTACCTTCAGAATTCAGGGAAATTGAATTAGGTTTAATCATTATATATTTTTCGCTATAGATTTTTTTATTTTATATTTTTCCTTTCAACTAGATCTAGATATATCTAGATATATATATCTAGATTACTAGATATTTAAACAATATAAAACTGGAACTGATGGACTAAAGTTGCATATTGTTTAGAATTAATATAGGGTGTTTTTGTAAATTTATAGAACTTTAAGTTGGCAACATTTTTTAACTGGCGGTCATTTTGTCAACTGTCAAGTGATTTATTATACCCTACACCACAATATTGGGTTTTTGATGATATTTGTAACGCCTAAAAATAAGAGCCCAACACCCACCTTTAAGTATACCAATCGACTCAGAATCATTTTCTGAGTCGATTTAACAATGTCCGTCTGGCTGGCTGTCCATGTAAAGCTTATGCGCAAAGTACAGGTCGAATTTTTGAAGGTATTTCGATAAAATTTGGTACATAATATATTTTTTGGCTTAAGACTAAAACTGATTTAAATCGGCCCATTATTTCACCTAGCTCCCATACAAATGTCCTACCGATATAGAGGTTTATCGGTCATAAACCGATAAACTTATTTCTCCAGAAATAAATTGTACATCTCATCAACAAATTTTGTGCACATCGGTCCATAATTGACCATAGCTTCCATATAAGGCCCACTGCCGAAAATCACTTTAAAGAGCATAACTCTCTGAAAAATATTGGTATCCAAATCATATTCAACACAAGCCTGTTTCATAAAAACAAAAATCATTTCGCTAAATTTTGTGATAATCGGTTCATAATTGGTCATAGCATATAAGTCCCACTTCCAGAAATTACTTTAACAACCATAAATCTTTTAATATAGTTAGTATCCAAATAAAATTGAACACAAACAAATTTTATATATAGAGAAATCATTACAACTAATTTTATAACGGCCGGTCCATAATTAGTCATACCTCCCATATAAGATCCCCTTTGAAAATAACTTTAACATCTATAAATCTTTTATAAGTGTTTATAACGAGATAAAATTGAACTCAAATAATATTTATATGCCACTACATTTTTGGATGATCGATCCATAAGAGATCAAAGCTCCTAGAAAGAGCTTATTTATGAAAATCTATTATTATATGGTCGGACTTAACCAACTATACTTTCTTACTTGTTTTTAGTTTGGTTTGGCATTTCAACATGAATAGACAGCTGGCTGAACAATGCTTCCAAATTGTGCAAATTTATTTTAAAAATCACGATTCTGTTCGAAATACGTATCGCGTACTACATCCATTTTACGGTCAACATAATCGTCCACTGGAGCAATTAATTCGATTAACTATGATATGTTTTCGCACGTAGCGTAGAGGAAGACCCGAATAAGTCTATCCGCCATTGTGCACAAAATTGGATATGTGTCCATCACAAAGGGAGGTGACAATTTTAACACTTCAAAAGCAAAAATCAGCTTTCTATGGCAGTTCTCATAAAATTATTATTATCTATATATATAAAATATAATGTTTGTATGTTTGTCCTCTATAGACTCTAAAACTATCCAACCGATTTGGCCCAAACCGGTTTCATTTGAAAGGTTATAGTCCAAATTAGGTTTTCGGCTATATATATATTTCAGGTGGGCGTAGCCCCTCCCACATAAATTGAATAACATCATATATCTTGATAGCGAGAGTTTTGAAACATTGCAGTATCCCATATGTTACTGATTTGAATAATCAGGAAAAAATGGGCGGGATCGGACCAGTGGCAGTGGCAGCTCCCATACAAAGTAAATATTTAATCTATATACATATATATAAATGGATGTTTGTATGTATGTCCTTTATAGATTCGTAAACTATGCATTTGATCATGTGATGATCTTCGGCAAAGTTGTTGTGTATGAGTCCGGGAAGGTTTCTCAGTTGGTACGACCACGCCTACTCTAACGCACACTTTTTTAAATTGATTAATTTATTCTGCATGGGTTTGTACAGATTTACTGCAAACAATTTGTATACACATCTTACTGAAGGCGAGGTAAAAATAAAAATTGTATGTGCCAAAGCTTCTTATTTCTTTCGACCACTCCTGTTCACGCGTTGGAAAACCTTCTGATTTATGCGTTTACGCACCGGAAGGAAAAACAATAAATATTGTGTATCCAATTATGTATGTATACATAATTCTTATTTTAAAATTTTACACCATATGTGAGTTTATCTATATATATAAAAGTGATTGTGTGTCTGTATGTATGTTTATTATTATTAGTTTGGGATCTATAGACGGCTAAACGGCTGAACCGATTTGCTGGACATTTTCACAATATATTTGTGTATGTGTGTATTTTGAAATTTTAAGTGGTCGTGGTATCTCCCATACAAAGTTAATTTTAATAATCAAATACTTAGGAAACTATAATAGCTATAGTACTCAAATTTTGCATGAGCAATTCCATTGTTTGTTTCAATATTTGCTGGAAAAATGGGGGTAGTAGCGACAGAGGGCGTGGCAACTCCCATATGATGATAATTAAAAAAAATCAAATATATGGTATACAATAAGAAATATGATACGGTTATTCTACCATCACTATTAATATTTAGGACAAGAATGGGCGGACTATCAATAGTGGGCGTGACACCTCCCATAGATATGATGACAAATTATATATAGGGAAAGCTATATCAGCTATCAATATTAATATTTAGGACACCAATGCGCTGACTAGCAACAATATTAAGTAAATGTTAAAATTTGTATACATTTGAAACCCTTATCTATATATAAAAGTAAATGTGTGTTTGTTTGTTTGTTTGTTTGTATATTGTAAATCATAATAAAATAATGTAATAAGATTTAATTTAAAGGGAAAACTGTAGGTTTTAATAATATTTATTTAACTTCAAACTTTTTATTTCATTACGATACGGGTAGCGAAGCACACCGGGTTTTAGCTAGTATAAAATAAGTTTTTAAGATGTTTGTCATGATACAATTTACGCTAGACGATTTTAGGAATTGTACTTTTATTTATGCAACGTAATTGAATTGTAAAAACTTGTCAATAAAAACAAATGTCAATAACCGTTCGGCAGGAAGGGTAAAAATAAGTAGTAAACTTTTATTTAACACGTTTCGAAAAAAAACAATATCATTAATAAAAATATTTATTTTTCACAAAATATGTACATTCATAAATATGCATACGTATTTACGTATGTATGTTATATGTATTTTACAGGTAAATGTTTGTGTTATTTTATATTTATTTGTATTAATGTTATTACAATTGTCAATTGTTTGATTGAATTTAATAAATAAAATGTGTAAAATACATATGTACATACATATAGACTATACAATCATACAGACACACATTTTGTTATATTTACTGCCATTAAGCAGGTTAACAATCTTTATTAACCCTTGAAAATTGTCTGCTGCATGCAAACTCTTACACTAAAGTTTACATTCAAATTTACTCACTCTAACTGACTGACTGACATAATTATAAATAAACACTATTCTATAAATGAGTTTGGATGTGCGAATATTTTACATGAACAGTGTGTACATATGTATGTATGTATGTATGTGTATTTCAGATTAGGTAAGTAGAAATTTTATCCCCAAAATGTGAATGTCCTGCAACACATTTATACATACGTACTCGTACATACATATACATATAAGTACATACGAGGTCGGACTGAAAAATTCTATACATAAACAGTCGAACATTTTTTAAGACATCTTAATTTTAATTGTACATATCGATGGTCTCATGTAGAAAGGCCCTAACTCGCATATTTGAAACTTTACAGGAGAAGATAAAAACATAATAGAAACTGTAATATTCAACATGTAACTTTTTTTGTACAACTGCTTAAAAAAAACTAATTTCGAAAAAATAGCGAGTTAGGGCCTTTCTACATGAGACCAGCGATATATACTAGGTAATTATATCACCTGGAAAATCAACATTTGGCAAAAATTAAGTTAATGTGTTCAACTTTTAGAACGCTATATGTAGTTATGACCTATTATGATCCGTATTTTTTTCAAAAAAGCTCATGTACATACATATGTATATGTATTTTCTTATATCCCAGTAAAAAATATATGGATTAATCCATAAACGAGCAATAAAGAAGTAATGACGTAATAAGCGAGCTATCGAAACTTTTTTGTTTTGTTGTTTATGCCTCGCTTAAAATACTACAAATGGATCAATGAGGGATGTATCGGTTCGTTTTTGATTATTTTTTTGACATAACTGTTAAATGTTTTCGTTTTGTTTTTGTATTTAGTCAGTTTAGTTTTAAAAAGTGAAAGACGTGTTATTAAAAAAAACTGAAAAGGTACAAATTGTTAAAAAATGTGTCAAAATTTAGTTTCTAAGCATCATTTAAGACGACTGGTTGGAAAAGAAATTGAAAAATTCTCAAATTGTAATCGGGAGACTTTAAGAGAACAAGAGGCATCAGCACCTAACAAAGTCAATGAATTATCAAATGAAGATAGCCAAACGGAAAACTTTGAACAATATCAGTGAAACTGTTAATCAGAAGCTTGCTTCTTGGGTAATTTAAAATCGGGTTTCGAACGAATGCTGTAATTCACCACTCTACATTCTAAAAAGTGAAGGTATGAACGTTCCATTCATGCAGAGAAATATTATTGAAAGCAGTGCATGCAGAAAACCCATGCTGCTCCACAGAGAGACCAGAAATAACAGATATGGCATCAGGTGAATACTTTCATTGTGGTTTAGAAAAAGCACTGTTGATGCACGGCCAATACTTATCACCTAATGCAAATGCCGAATTACTGATCGATATATTTGTGGATGGAATGCCGCTTTATAAAAGCTCATCAAAGTCATTATGGCCAATCCTAGGTGCCTTTTCAGAATTTAAAAACACAGAACCATTTTTAATTGCTATATATATATTGGCCCATCAAAGCCTCCAGATGTAGCAATATTCCTAAAACAGTTTGTGGAAGAATACAGCAAATTAAAGAATGAAGTTATTAAAATTGATGACAAATTGTTCATACCCAAAATTAGTCTTTTTGTTTGTGACACACCTGCAAGGGCTTGTTCGAAATGTGAGCAAGAAGCTTCATATAAAAATAGAAGACTAAATTATACTATAGTGCCCGGAAATGCAGAAACTAATGTAACTTTCAAAGCACGAAAAAGCAAGGCTTATCACTTACCGCAATTTCAAAGCGAAATTCATCCCTTGGAATTATGCAACATCAACATGGTCACACAATTTCCACTTGACACTATGCATTTGATTGACCTTGGAGTATTTAAAAAGATATTGCGTTTAATTTTACAAAACAAGAAAACAAAATATAAATTAAGCATTTCGGAAAACAATGAATTAAATCGCAAAATATTATATGTAGCGAATTATACGCCAAAAGAGTTCGCTCGGAAAGGAAGAGCATTTGATGAGGTATGCAGATGAAAGGAAAAGGAATTCCGACAAGTAGTGCTTTACACAGGAATAGTTATTTTTAAAGATATATTACATGACGATTTATATACCCACTTTCTGCTTTTACATACAGCATATCGTATTGTTTCATGTCCTTCGAATTGTCAACAGAATTTGCAATGCGTTCAGCAACTAATGGAAGCTTTTGTTGCGGATTTTGCCTTGATATATGGAAGTGAAATGATCAGCTATAACGTGCATAACTTACTACATTTGGCGAAATGCGTTGAAAGCTTTGAAAGTCTTGATAATTTTTCAGCATATAAATATGAGAATTTTTTGCAAACTTTAAAAAAAGATTGTCGGAAACCGTCACAAGTTAGCCAACAGCTAAACAATCGTGCCATAGAACGACATTTGATTTTAAAAACGGAAGATCCTAAATTTCTACCACTTGGGAAAAAAACACGGAAACAACTTGTTTTTGAGATATAAGTTCGACACGTTTTTCTTATCCGGAAAGTCTCCTGACAATTATTGCTGCACTATGAATATGGTTCCCAATAAAATATGTATATGGTTTCCAAGTAGATGGCGGCGAAGAATACGTAGTCGGTAACGAATTCACAGATGCTGTAAGCTTGCTTCACTATCCCGTAGACTCTAAAAAGTGTTTAGGAATTTGTAAGGCGAAAACTTTTAATACTAATCGAGAGAAAATTAACGTGCGTGACATATAGTATATTGCAAAATATTTTGCATACCTGATGGAGAATACTTTGTATTTATTCCTATTTTACATCACTGTCAGAATTGAGAATGTCATACAGTAGAATCGCCCAATTTCCATTAATTTGTCCGGTAATGTTTTTAGATCAATTAAACTGAACCTTATGTAAAATGACATACGAACATTTTCGTTTTTTCGCACAATTTAGTGTATTTTTTATGATATCTCGAAATCTGGACATCCTGAGTATAGAGATCTTTATGTATTTTACTTTAATGTTTTTTACTTGTTATAAATATTTAATATCATTAACGAACGTTTCGCATAACGGCCACGCTTCTGGAACGAATTGTGTTCGGTAACCGAGGGCCCACTGTAGTTTATTTATCTTAACGTAAGTATTAGTTGAGCACAAAACCGGAGACACTAAAAATATTTTTAGTTATAAAAACGAAAATAAATATTCTTTGAATCCGAAAAAGGAAAAATACAATCAATAGGGAATTCGAATATTAATACAAAATCGTATTGATATTTTTTCGATTTGCTTTCATTAAGTAAGATGTAATAACATAACAAAATATAAAATATTTTAAAAATCGCCAAAAATTTGATTTCTATTTTGTATTCTGGTATACATACAAAACTGTTTCACATGTGATTGTATTAGTGAGCACGTTTTAAAAAAGATACAAAAAAAATATTAACAAATAACCCAGCATACCATTCCGAAAAAGGAGTCAGAAAAGAGTCCAACAAAAGAGCATTTTCGGAGCGAAAGAAAAATTTGCTTGTTACTGTCCTGAGTCGGCACTCAGTATGACTCATAAATTCCACTTAATTACAGTGACTCACAAAAATATAATATTTTTCTTTCCTTTATGTAATAATATGAACTCTCAATCGACAATAGCAAAAAAAAAAAACAATAAAAACATTTAGTTTGCCAAAGTTGTTATTGGTCTACTTTTATTAAATACACAATTTTGAGCTCACAAAAGTATTTTGCTTTTTCATTTGTTTTTAGTTTTGGTAAGTCTACAAAAATAAAATAATTGATTTTAATATTTGTTAGCCTTTGTTAGCAATAACCGTTTACAGGCGTCTGGGCATTGAATCCACTAATCTTGCACACTTTTCAACAGGTATTGTGTACCATTCTTCCTTTAATACACACTTTTAAAAGTTGATGTCGATGTAATATTGTGCTGCCGGACTCTTTCATCCAAATAAGCCCAAAGATTTTCAATGAGGTTAAGGTCGGGACTCTGGGGGTGGTGTTGGAAGATGTTTGGTGTTGTACAAAAGCCATAGTTTGACATCGTGGACTGTATGTTTGGGGTCATTATCATGTTGAAAATAATACCCTGCTCTGGAAAGACCCATTTTTTCAACACTTGCATTTAAATTTTCTTTCAATATGGACAAATATACATGGCTATCCATTACACCCTCAATAAATACCAACTTCCTAACTCCTAGTGCTGACATACAGCCCCACACCATTATGGATCCACCACCATGTCTTACCGTTTTTTATATTTACCGCTTCATTTGCCTTGCACCACACCATACGGCGTCCATCCGACCCAAAAAGGTTAAACTTGCTTTCGTCGCTGAATATTATTGTGTTCCAAAACTGAAAAGCTTTATTTCTATGCAGCTTCGCAAACTATAACCGCTTTTGTCTCTTGACGTCAGATATGAAAGGTTTTTTCCTAGCCACTCGGCCATGAATGTCATTGGCTCTTAGAACCCTACAAATTGTTTCGTCACTTACACTTGTTCTTTGCGTCGCCTTAAGTTTTGCATTAATTTTTGGAGCCGATAAATGTGGATTTTCGCGATTTTCTTTAAGAATTTGCTTCTCATTTCGATATATTAACAATTTCGGACGTCCTTTTCTTTTAATAATTTCGTTTAATTATATTTTCTATTGTCTGCCGACATCTATCAAACATCTCACAAATATATTTCGTTGATTTACCTTCATTATGAAGGTACATATGTATAATATAATTTTCTTTTCATAGACATTTAACTCCTTTCCTTTAGCCATATTGCTATTTATCTATAATATTAAATTTGACATCTTCACTTAACAATAACTAGATTCAAATTATTACATTTACTAGAAATACATTACAACTGTTTTTACATGTGAAAAGAAGAAAAAACAACACCAACATTTGAAAAATAACGGTGATCGTTAAGAAGCAAAATACTTTTGTGAGCTCAAAACTGCGTAGTTAATAAACGTAAACCAATAACAACTTTGCCAAACTAAATGTTTTCATTATTTTTATACCCTCCACCACCAAGAGTGGTATATTGCGTTTGTCATTCCGTGTGAAACTTTTTTAATATTCATCTGAGACCCAACAAAGTATATATATTCTTGGTCCTTATGAAATTCTAAGTCGATTTAGCCATGTCCGTATGTATCTCCGTCTGTGTAAAACACTCTCACACCCAAACTATACAACTTAACGAAACGAAATTTCCAGAAAAATATCAGCGAAATCGGTTTAGGCCAACCAGAGTTATGGTATGTGAGACAACCTCCATAAGAATTTGACATTTTTAAACATTTCTCTAGCAATTTTTTGAAATAATGTATATTGCCATGAAATTTTGTACACATTATTTTTATGATAAAAGAAGAAAATGTGAGGAAAATAGTAAGAATCGGTCGTTGATTTCTAATAGCCCCCTTATAAATATCTTCCCGAAATATGGCTTAATGATAAATAAATGCCTATAAAATTGAAATATCAATACAAAATTCTGCAAAAATAAGTGCCATGTAAAAACAAACCTCAAAACGAAATATTGTTTTGTTCGGTCCATATTTGACCATAGACCCCATTAAAAGTCCACATCTAAAATTCACTTAAATACGTATATACGTTCTTATTCAGTTTTAGTGCAAATTTAAATATTATTTTATATATTGTTTGAACGACATTTTTACGACCAACATAATTTATTTTAAATGTTTAGAAATTTTATCTAATTTCGACCATTTATAATTGATGTAATTATCGATTCTTACTGTAATTTACAGAGTTTGTTTGATTTTTATAATAATCTTGATTGTAATTTAACACTTTATAAAATTAAAAGAACATTTTTCCATATTCACAACAAGTTAAGAAACAGAGTATAAAAAAAGAATAAGATGAGGCTTTTTTGTTTGAATTTGATCTCAATAACATTATTTACAAAAGATTTATGGGTGGCATAAATAAATGGACCAATTATGGACTGATAGCTTCTAAATCCAGTATCCACTAATGTGATTTCTATGTATTTTAGGCTTATTTTGGTTGAATTTTGTATGAAAATTTTGTCTTAAAGCACACTTCAAGCCTACTTTATTTTTTATAATTACGGCAGTTAGTTCGTAAGGATTTTATAAATCTATAGACCAAATAAATAAATAAATAAACAAAAAGATATAAAAACATCTTGTACTAAAGAGATGATCAACACTCTAACGTTCTCATTAAAACAAATAATTGAAAGTTATTCACAAATAAATATCATCAGGTGACAGTTTGTAATTAAATAGATATACATACATATGCATGTAAATAGATATTGTTTTTGTAAAAGAACTTTACCAATTTTGAATTTGGTTTTGAAAACAAAATACAATTTAAGTACATATTATTGTACATACATATAAACAGTTTTTAATACACAAGTGCAAAGTTGACTTTTAGGCCAAAGCTTAAAAAGAATAGTGTCAGTCAAAATAATAGCACACATTATTTGTGTATATCAAGTACTTTATAAATTTGGAAAAATATACAGTTAATCGTCAAACTATATTGCCTATGCATTTTCTAGATAATAGGCATTGTGTAAAATGGGAGAATTTGTTGTTGCATTTTATTAATTTGCATCACAAATTGCAGGCCATAGAAGTACTACATATAGGTTTTTGGAAAGTCCAGTGGAGTATGAAGATATTTGCGTTTAAAAGGCCGTACGGAAAATAATTTAACATTACCAAAGTAAAAATTATTTTACAGCTTTAAAACTGTAAAAAAATGTTCTCCAAAATCGTTTAATGCATTTATCTCGATCAGAGATTAACGACCAACTAAGAAGAAAACTATATACCAATGTAAACAACAACAAAATCCACAGAGTGCTAAGAGCCATAAATACATACATACATAAGTAAAGTATTTTCGATCGCCTGGCAGTTAAAAACCATTTGTTTTGCAAATTATTAGATTGATTATCATTCATACAAAATCCACGATTAATTCTATGGTGATATGGGGCTGCATTTCTTCCAGTGGAGATTGGTCCATTCCAGCAAATCGTAACTCCAGAGCTGAAAAATGGATCTACAAGGAAATATTGATATTTTTAACATTATAATGACCCGAAATAAACACTTGCCAACACCTTCTCAATGCTCGGATCTGGGCCGCATAGACATTGTAAAGTTGTAATATATTTTTTCCTCGGAAATGTTTAATTCTCTTCCTTTCGGAATATTTAACACAAAAATCTTAGCAACCGAGGGCAATAAGAAAAAAATCTTACTACTAACAATTGGAATATCTACAACACAAAATAAATAAAATAATTCCATAAAAAAATTAAAAAAATACCAGAAAAAAAAAACAAAATACTTTTGTGACCTTCAAATTATGCTGCAAATTAATAAAATTCCACAATAACTCAATAAAAATTAATTTTTTTGGGTCTTCGTATTCTACATAATATCTATTATCATATAAAAAAAAAATTATTATACCCTGCACCACCATAGTAAGGGGCGATATGCTGTTTATAAAAATAAAAATTTAATTTATTTTACTATGTGAATTATTTTGGTATACAATGATTAATAATTCCTTAAAACAATATGAAAATAGTTGTCCTATTATTTTAATCGCAGCTGTATATAGTACACAGTTTCATATACAAACATACGAATACTGAAGTGATTATATTGTTTGTTTATGAACGTGTTTTTCTGTCTTCTTTTTTTGAAGAATAAAGTTATTTTATAAATTGTTTGTGTTACTTTTTGTGGTCCAGACCAAAAAAATAAGAAACAACAATTTAACCTAAACGCAATTGGTGATAATGCACATACATTTACGTCTCTATATTTGCGAAAGTTTGTGTGTTAACAGCTAAAAATATTCATATTTAAAAATCAGCAGCTGTTGTTGGTTAAAATACAAAATGTACGTATGTATGTACATCTACTCGTATGTAAAATGTCGACCGTACTCTGTTACATTCACACATGTCCACTAGTAATTAATGTCCGAAGGCAATCTAAGCAATCGTTTAAAATCAAAGATCTGTCAGTCACCACCCGTAATATACAGTGGTCCAAATAGCTAATCTGGCGTGCAAGACAGTTTTTAAAGCTAAAAGAAACGCAAGATTTTTAATGCAATAGGAATATTAAAAATTTCAATTAGTGTAAAATTTTAAAAAAGTATATTAAATTATGTTTTGCACAACATGTTCATAAAGTTAATGAATCACAAATCAAGCTCCTCAGATCTATTCATTACATTTCTCTTTTATAGAATAGAAAAAAATTGTTCGGGACTATATCTATATAATTCGTAGAAAGAACTTAATGCAAAATCGTATAAAAAAAACCTAACTGAACAATTTTGAAAAAAAGTAGGTTTGAATTTTAAAAATGCAAAGCACCGATTCTCAAAGAAGATCCATGTATACTTTACATACTTAAATACATACAATTTTTTTTACAATCACGCAGTGCAAATAGTCACAGTGGGCACTTTTATAAAATGAACACATTTTCCCCGTTGTAGGAATTTCGGTATTTGAAAATAAAACATGGTAAAAATTATTATGCCATTGATTTAAGAACATTCGGATCTATGGAAGAAATAACCTAAAATATCATTAAAATATTAATCTTAAGGTATTTTCACCACTAGTATTTTCACCAATACTTAATATTTATATAATTAACAAGTAAGAACGTATAGTCGGTCAAGCCCGACCATATAATACCCTACACCCAGTATATGTATAAAACAGTTTTTAAGAAATGGGCGTTATATGGGATATATAACCTATTGTTGACCGATCATCCAAAAATTAGTGTCATGATGTCTGTGAATATAAATATTATGTATGTTAAACTTCATCTCGATATAAATACTTTTAAAAGAATTATGGAGCTTAAAGTGAATTACGGAGAGGGTCTTATATGGGAGTTTCGCCTAATTATGGACCGACCATTATAAAATTGTACCGTATTATTTGAATACATATGAAATATATTTGCGTTCAATATTATTTGGATACCAACATTTTTGAGAGAGTTATGCTCTTTAAAGTGATTTTCGGAAGTGGGCTTTATGTGAATCAAAAATATACATACTTATGCCAATCCTTTTTCACAACATCGCAAACTTGCTCTGATAAGCCTATACTGAATTCAACTGGTTCTTCTCAATTAGGTTTTCAATTCAGGAGTAAGAATAAAATGAACGAACTTTTTATGCAGCAGCACGAATTAGATCCAGTGCTATTGGTTTTCATGTTCTATTGCATCAATTTATTAAAGTTATTTACCCACAAGTTGGAAACTACCTTCTCTTCGTATTGGTATTTAAAAATATTATTATTATTCCAGCTATCGTAGTATTTGGAAATCTTCCAGAATATTACCTATTAAAAAGGAAGGAAAAGTGTTTGTCTTGATAACTATACATATACCTGTATGTAAATATATGTATGTATTTTGAGCAGTTTACCAGAAACGTAAAGGATTATCTTGAAGAACCAAATGGTGGACCAAATTCTAAGTAGTTTTTACTTTGGATTTATAAATGGTAGTATTACCACTTCCTTGTTATTAAACCTTTCCGAGAATATATGTACGTCGAAATATCAATTCAATTAGTGATAAATGTTAACCCTTATAAACCAAAGACAATTACTTTTGGATCATGCAATAATTTAATTGACTCTATGAATATTTCTTTTGCGTATACCGTTTCTTGACTCAATATCATGTCTACGATTAACAATTGATAAAATGTTTGAATTTTGAGAATCATACTCGTATACATACGAGTACATATATAATGTTGTTAAAAAGTTCCCACTGTGCCGATTTTTCAGTGTGATCGTAAACAAACTTTATATTTATGTATCTATGTAATATACGTTTTTCGAATTTTTACGCAAACCTAAATTTTTTATAAAAATTTGCCAAGTTTGGATAGGGCTGAACCAAATTTTATTCTACACGTTTATACATTTAGTTTTCTTTCCGGATCATATACATTTTATATATACATAGGTATAGTCCCAAAGAAAATTGTTTTCTATTATATCCCAGTAAAAAATAGGATCATCCAAAGAGTAATCCTGAAGCGCTCCTTTGCGAGTAATGGATTACTCCATAAAACTCCGTACCTCATAGGATTTTTAACACAGCATGTCCGCACACATGAGTACTCCTTTGAAGCTCCTTGTGGAGTACTCCCTTTGATCTTGAAAATGACGACAGAGGGAGTAATCGTTTTTGTCTTCTAAAAGAGCATAAAGGCAGTAATCGTTTTTGTCTTCTAAACGAGCATAAAGGGAGTAATCGTTTTTGTCTCCTAAAAGAGCATAAAGGGAGTAATCGTTTTTGTCTCCTAAAAGAACATAAAGGGAGTAAACAAAAGAAGAAAATATTAATTTATTTTTTAAAATTTTTTCAAAAATGTTGTTATTGTTTTTTTACGAATAGGTCTGTCGGTAAACAATTGCTTTACATGACCGAAATAAAAAAAGTTAAACAATTTGTATTTGTTTAAGGCTATCATA
This sequence comes from Bellardia bayeri, assembly GCA_950370525.1. Lineage (NCBI taxonomy): Eukaryota > Metazoa > Arthropoda > Insecta > Diptera > Calliphoridae > Bellardia > Bellardia bayeri. The sequence goes on from OX493266.1 coordinate 32,904,491, forward strand.
TTTTTAGATCCATCCCAATTTAATTTGAGCAACACATTTTGACCGATCATTTTTCGTAGTGCTTTTTCAATTTTGATTTTGTCAAACCTCGATTTAATATACGAAATCTAAAATAAATTAAAACAAAAAACAAAGAATTTTGAATACTTGTTTAACTGATTGCATTAAAAAAACTCAGTCTTACCACTTCTGTATCAGGCTCGGTTTTAATCAGCTGTTCCGCCGAATTTAATTGGAACAATTTTAAGATCCCTACTAGTTGGGCGTAAATGTTTTGCAAGCTGTTAGAAATAAAATAGTCTGTTTACACATAATTTTCTTTAATGAACCGACTTCATTTGTGAGAATTCAACTTTGTTTTCCAGGATTTTTATTGCTTCCTTAGCTTCATTGCTTTTTTCTGAAAATTTTAAATTAAAGAAAGAAAATAATAATATAATAAAACAAGAAAAAAAGTATAGTCGGTCAAGCCCGACCATACAATACCATACACCTAGTATATGTATAAAACAGTTTTTCAGAAGTGGGCGTTATATGGGAGATATCACCTATTTTGGACCAAAATTTAATGTCATGATTTCTGTGAATATAAATATTATATGTGTTAAACTTTATCTCGATATAAATACTTTTAAAAGATTTATGGAAGTTAAAGTGAATTACGGAGAGGGTCTTATATGGGAGTTTCGACTAATTATGGAACGACCATTATAAAAAATTAGGTGTCATTAATTCTGTATATATGAAACTTATTTGTGTCGAATTTTATTTGATTACCAAAATTTTTAAGAAATTTATGACCGTTAAAGAGATTTTCGGAAGTGGGCCTTATATGGGAGCTACGACTAATTATGGACCGATCACAATAAAATTGTACCGTATTATTTGTATATATATGAAATATATTTGTGTTAAATATTATGTGTAGTAAAAATGGGATATGTTGTATAAAATACTTCTGTTGATTTTAATTTAAGTAAATGACCCACTGAATCCGAATTGTTCACTAGTTTTGGACCAGTTTAGTAATTTATTAAAAACTTATTTATATTTTTTTATAAAATATTCTTTTATTGAAGTTTTTTTTTAAGATTTATGGAGGTTAAAGTTGATTACGGGGAGGGTCTTACGACTAATTACGGACCGATCATTATAAAATTAGGAATTTATGATCGTTAAAGTGATTATCGGAAGTGGGCCATTTATGGGAGCTATGACTAATTATGGACCGATCACAATAAAATTGTATCGTATTGTTTGTATATATATGAAATATATTTGTGTTAAATATTATTTGGATACCAAAATTTTTAAGAAATTTATGACCGTTAAAGAGATTTTCGGAAGTGGGCCTTATATGGGAGCTACGACTAATTATGGACCGATCACAATAAAATTGTATCGTATTGTTTGTATACATATAAGATATATTTGTGTTAAATATTATTTGGATACCGAGGGTATATCTTTATAGGCAAATAAATTGTTGTACTAAATTTTATGGTGGTCGGCCCAGAATTGGTCATAGCTCCTATGCAAGGACCACATCTGAAAAAGACATTTATCCCAATATATATTGTATAAATATCGGTACCGACTCAAAACGTTGCACAGATCATTTACATATATAAAAAAATCATCCCACAAAATTTTGTTAATTTCGATCTATTTTTAACCGTATTCCCGATATAAAGCCCTCTTCCGAAAATCACTTAAATACTCATCAATCTCTTATAAATAAGAGTACCAATCCAAAATTTTACACGGATCATTTACATACATGCCTAAATCAAACTGCTGGATTTTGAGAATATCGGTCCATATTTGTCAATATCCCCCAACATAAGGTCCACTCCCGAAATCCACGTTAATACTACTTTATATCTTTAATATACCGTTATTATGTTGAAATTCGACATGAAATATCCTCATATGCATGAAATCACTGTTCCAAAATTTAAGAAGATCGGCCCATAATTTGTCATAGCTGCCATATAAGAACCATTTCCAAAAAACAAATAAACCCACAAAAATGTCTAATAAATATCGATATCGAACCAACTTTTATATGGATCAGAAATTTTAATCCAGAAAGCATATTAGTATCGGTTATACGGCAATTAAGCTACTGGATTTTATAGATGTCAGTCCATAATTGGCAAAAGCTCCCGAATTAAGTTCACTTCCGAGCATAACAACCAACCATACAACTCTTGTAAATAACGCTATTAGTTTCACCCTAATCAACCAAAATAAGCCTAAAATACATAGAAATCACATTAGTGGATACTGGGTTTAGAAGCTATCAGTCCATAATTGGTCCATTTCTTTTATGCCACCCATAAATCTTTTGTAAATAATGTTATTGAGATCAAATTCAAACAAAAAAGCCTCATCTTACATCTTATTCTTTTTTATACTCTGTTTCTTAACTTGTTGTGAATATGGAAAAATGTTCTTTTAATTTTATAAAGTGTTAAATTACAATCAAGATTATTATGAAGATCAAACAAACTCTGTAAATTACAGTAAGAATCGATAATTACATCAATTATAAATGGTCAAAATTAAATAAAATTTCTAAACATTTAAAATAAATTATGTTGGTCGTAAAATTGTCGTTCAAACAATATATAAAATAATATTTAAATTTGCACTAAAACTGAATAAGAATATTCTAGTCCTATAACTAGTGTAGTTTTTCTATTTCTTAGTACGAATATAGCACTCGAACTTGTTTTTTCTTAATTGAAAGTACAGACTCTGACCTTTCATTTTTTTATAGTTAGAGGGCTAAGCAAGGCAACGCACATAAATATAGTTTTTTTCAATCAAAAAGTGAAAAGTTGATATTTTTTAGTATAATTTTTGATAAATTTAATAATTAGTTTACTTTTCCAATTTGAATAATTTTTTTTATAAGAAAGTAAGTTCTATATTTTCAATAAAAAATGAAACAAAAGCCATAGCTATAAACTTACACACAAAAAAAGTTCTTTATTTGGACAATAATTTTAATCTAATTTCATTGAATAAATTTCCGTTGACTTCTGTTAGTTTTTTTAACTACAAAATTTCACTTTTCATAAAAAACCTTGTTGAATTTTTCTTATCCAAATATTTCTTTACAAAACCAAATCATTAAAATTTTGAAATTGGAAAGTTGAAAAACCCTATTATTCCGCCGAAATGCCACTGTGCAACGTTTTGAGTCGGTACTGATATTTATACAATATATATAAGGATAAATGTCTTTTTCAGATGTGGTCCTTGTATGGGAGCTATCACCAATTCTGGGTCGACCACCATAAAATTTAGTACAACAATTTATTTGCCTATAAAGATTCTTCATGTCAAGTTTTAGCCGTTTAACATTATTTATATCTGTTTTATACGTATTTAAGTGAATTTTGGAAGAATTTTCTGGTATATGGTCACACATGGACCGAACTAAAAAAAATCGTTTTGCGATTTCTTTTTGCATAAAACTTATTTTTGCTGAATTTTGTCTTGATATTCCAATTTTATAGGCATTTATGTATAATGGAGCAATATTTCGGGAAGATTTTTGTATAGGGGCTATGAGAAATCATGGACCGATTAATACTATTTTCCGCACACTTTTTTCTTTTATCATAAAAACAACCTATACAAAATTTCATGATATTATCTTAAATATATTTCAAAATATTGCAATAAAATGGACAAAAAATATCATGGAGGTTGTCTCACATATTGGTCCATAACTCAGGTTGGCCTAAACCGATTTTTCTGGTTTTAAATAGAAAACTTCTCGAAAGCATGTCTGACAGAATTATTGAAGATTTGGATCCCGCAGATATCTGGGGACTTCAAAAAACTGATTTCAACATCCAGACAGACAGACAGACGGACATGGCTTAATCGACTCCGCTACCTATAAGGATCCAGAATATATATACTTTATAGGGTCGGCAAATTATATTGTGGAAATTACAAACGGAATGACAAACTTTTATATACCCTTCTCATGAAGGTGAAGGGTATAAAAAATGTAAACAAATAATGAACTTATATATATCATTATTCATTTTTAATTTTTGAAAGTTTGTTGCATAATAACTTCTAAAATACAGTCTTCCGAGAAATCGATCGATTGGTATTTTTTCGGTCCATCGGTTGCAATTAACGAGATATGCGCACTCGGAATCGTTTCTTAGTTATTTAATTAAAAAAAAAACTCACTCACATATTTCTGGCGATTTTTAAAATTTGTCAAAGTTTGTTGCGTAATAACTTTTAAAATACAGTTTCCCGAGAAATGAACTATACACTATCGATTAATATTTCTTCGGCCCATCGATTGCAAGGTATGCGGACGCGGAATCGTTTCTTAGTTATTTAAGAAAAACTCACTCACATATTTCTGGCGATTTTTAAAATTTTTCCCGAGAAATAAACTATACCACTATTGATTGATATTTCTTTGGACCATTGCAACTAACGAGATATGCGCACGCGGAATACTTTTGGTTTTATTATCAAAATATATGTGATGGGAATTAGTGCGTATTATTAAGTAAATAGTTAAAATGTCGAAAGTTACAACCATGAAATTTGATAACTGGTCCATAGTACTGTTTAATTTTATTTTCCTTTAAAATGTCCTGTTGGTAGTTACATTAATATAGGTAAATTTTGTTCATATTAATTGTTTACATGAAAAACGCACATGCTCCTGAAATACTACTTTTTTATGCAACTCTGCAAAAAGTTTCCCAAAATCGAAAAAAGTTTGATAAAACGTTTGTTTTCTTCAGTTGTATCAATTTTTCACCACACAAAGAAAAAGTTTGTTTTTATAAAACAGCTGTTACTTTTTGTTAAGTTTCGTGTAGGTTATTTTGTTCACAACGATATTTTATTAAGGTATTAGTGTACTGTGAATAGGTAAAGCGTATGAAGAAGAAGAAAAATGTAAACAAACGTAGCGATGTATTTTTGCACAGCTGTACGAATGTCACAATTAAAGAAATAAGGGAAAAAATTATATTGTAGGAACACGTCAGTTAAGTTGGCACGGCAGAATCGGTAACTGCACAAGATTCTAGAAACGTAAAACGAATACGTATAAATAAACAGTTTGGCATTTATTTAATTAAAAAATATCATAGTTTTAATTATTCTAGTGAAATAAAGGTAAGTTTTATTGATATAAAATGTTAAACAAATTGAAAAGCATATGGAAAGAGAAAGTTTTTCATCCGGCAAAATAACCTAAAATATTAATGAAGTTGGCAAAAATGTATTGCTTGATTTGGAAGTCTTAAAATGAAAATTATATATTATTAATTTATGTTTTTAGATAATTAGCTGTATTTAAAGAATGGTAACAACACATAAGACCAGGTCATGGTGGTCTTTGGCCACAATAGGCTGCCTTTTTTTAATGACTGCCTCTCAACTACGTGGCGTTTATTCGGCAGCTGTTATGTCTGTAGACTTGGGCTCCGAATGGATGAAAGTGGGTATTGTCTCACCCGGTGTTCCCATGGAAATTGCCTTGAACCGAGAATCCAAGCGCAAGACTCCAGTCACTCTAGCTTTTCGCGATGGTGTAAGAACTTTTGGCGAAGACGCCGTTACAGTTGGCATTAAAGAACCAAAGGCTGCTTATAGTTATTTGTTGGATCTGTTGGGAAAAACAGTTGACAATCCCATTGTTGATTTATATAGGTAAGCTTTTTATGTTAATATAGGAAGTTAATGTAAATTGATTTTATTATTTTGGCGCTTACGTGTACATATATCTATCTATCTAGTTATGTCTCTTTTAAATTTTGTTATCATTGTTGTTGTAACAGCAGTAATTGCTGAGTTGACAGCCCTTGGCCGAGTGATCTCGGGTCATTCCGGTGCATAGAACCGGCTGGCGTGGGTATCATTGTTGTGGTTATTGCTTAAGACTCCTATAAATAATGAAAAATTAGCCTGAATTTTGTATATTTTTATAAAAATTTTTCGGGGATGAATATTTTTCACCGCTTGATGAAAGTGGCTATATAAATATCTACATAAGGAAATACTAGTTTACAATTATGGGCGCTTAAAATAGGTATTTCATTTTCAATTTGTAAATCGTTTAATTTTCAAAACAAAAATTATTATTTATATTATTTATAAGTTTTATAAACATAATTAATTAACACAATAGGACCATCAATATGGACCTAAGTGGGCCGTGATATGCGGCCGCCTGCCAACCTATGTATATAAAAAAAGGTACTAACAACAGAGGTTTACGACCTATAATTATATATGTTACAGTGCTTTATAAGTAACTGTAAATATTTTATGTTTTCAATGTTGATTGTTGTTAAAAGTTCAGGTGGACATATTTTTCCGAATAGATGGATTTGAGCTTTGTCTAATAAAATTACAGTTGAAGATTAACAGTCTAATTCATAAAAACTTATGAAGGGTTTATAACAGGCTTATAAAGGAAATATCGATACAAAATTTGCTTTATAAGCCTGTTATAAACCTTTGACAAGTTTTATGAATAAGGGGGTTAATGTTTTATATTTATAGGAACGTTGTCGCTGCATAGTTGACATTGGTTTTGAGGTGATCGATTTAAAATATGTTGATGTGTGATCGATGTATGTCCTAATCTTAGACGGCTATAAACTTCAATGTCACGCCTTGAAGGGGTTTTTTTTTGGAAATAAAGGTGAAATTCTATTTGGGTTAAAAATTTTATAATGGTGTTGATAGTTTGCCCAATGCTTCTTATTTTTTTTAAAAACAGTTCTGTTAATGTCTGTTTTCTTAGAGTAGCTATATGATATAATAGAGGCAAAGGTAGTATATTTATTTGCTTCGTCTGGTAGTGTTTCCCATAATGCCTACATTGTCAGAAATCCACATGAGTTTAAATTTTGTGTGATATAATGTTAGAAATTCTCTTATTTTAGACATAATAATATTTTTATTCTTCAGATTTTGTGTAGCTGTAATGGCTGATTTGGAGTCTGATCAAATTATGTATTTTCCAGCAATGTTTTTGTATTTACTTAAAGTGTGAAGAATAGCTAATGCCTCAGCATTTGTATCTAGTACAGCAAGATATTCTGTATCAAGGGAATTATTTATAATTGCAAAGAAGGTAGAATATGTTGTTTTGGAGCAGAGGTGACCACGGCTCAAACTGTGGATGTATTGATGCTTATTAGTATTAGTGGGTTGACAATGCTACATAGCAAACACAAAGATAAGCGTTTGAAACATAATGCTGCATTATATTTCCTTAGGTATTTTTGGAAAATTCACACATAAATTCCTTTCCCGTCCTTGAAAAACGTGGTTACATCTGCCAAAAAAGCTAGATCTAAAATGAACTCATTATCTTTTAAAGCCCGTATTTCACAGTCTTCTATTTTTTCCATTTCTACGAACTGCAGTACATATTCTTTTAAGTTAAATAATCTATTTAGGCACTCACCACAGCTTACCCAACGAACTGCAGTAAACATTTTTAAATTGTTGTATGATGCATGCGTTGCAGTCTCCAACATTTTTTTATGTCTACTGTGGAAAAAAGCTTATCACGAACAGTATCGAACAAGAGTTTGCCTGTGACGTTTCTATCAAAGGTTTAAAGAGTACTCCAAAATATTGTAGTCAATATCTACGCATCGAATACAAATGACAAGTTGGCAAAGATCATTGATGTCTGTGCTTTCATCTAAACAAAATGAAATGAATTCACAATTTATTAATTTTTCCCCAATAACGGATTCTACTAAAGCTCCTAATTTAGTAAAAAACTCTAAAAACTTTTTATAATTCAGTTTTTGCAAAACTTTACCAAACATATTTTTAATAAATATCCCATCAGAAAATGCTTCACAATATCCAAACTTCTTAACTTTGATAATTCCAATTGAATTTTTTTATTTTCTAATTTATTTTATTATGGTCCACCATTCTTTTATTCTTTCCAAATAAATTTTTTTATTTGCATTTAAAAGGTCTTCCCTTTCTTTACCATTAAAATTACTCATATCACTATGAAAAGCATCATAATGTCTTTTAATGACATATTCCCTTTTTTCCTTAAAGCTTTGATAAAATAAAAGGCATTGTATGTTACCAAATGCATTATTTATCATAAAATATTTTTCGCATATCATCATTAGTTTGAAATGAAACACGTGTGTTTGCTGGACAATTATGGCTGAAAAAATAAGAAAAAAAATATGTAGGCATCCGCTTCATGTGCATTCGTCGCTGTCTTATCGACGACTAAATGAAAGAGGGTAAGAATACGTGTAAATGTTCTCTGCACAATTGTGCTATGAAACGGTCATCACTGTTTTGGAGCCATCCGTAGATATATAGAATTTTGCAGTTGCGATTTTTGTAAACTGAAGATATTTCATTGAGAGTGTGGCTGTATATATTTTATCGGGTTTTATTTCAATGATCATTTCAGAAGCAAGATTAATCGAGGAGGATAGCTTGGGGTCTGATAGCTTGATTGTAGAGAGGGTATATTTTATAGATGAATGTTAGATGCTTTTCCGTAGGGTCTGTGTACTGAACGGGTACATCCCTAAAGGTTGGAGGGAAGTTAGGGTCGTTTTTATACCTAAAGCGGGGAAAACCGGTCACTCTAAACCCAAGGATTTTAGACCGATCAGCTTGTCGTCTTTTCTTTTGAACACAATACAATACGAAAGACTGATCGATCTATATCTGATAACAAAGATTGACACCGGCATCATCAGTGGCGCTCAACATGCCTTGGCGGCATTCCTTGATATAGAGTGCACCTTTAAAATTTAAAGATAGAGGCTGTTAGGCAGACACTATGTGACTTAGAAGTTCCGTTGTTCCTGGTCGAATGGATAACTCTGATGCTTAGCAGCAGAGTCATTCACTCGGACTGGGGAAACGAACGTTTAAGGAAACTGGAGACCAGGGGAACCCCACAGGGGGTGTTCTCTCTCCCTTACTGTGACTCTTGGCTGTCAATGTCGGTCTGAGACTTTTCGACAGAATGGGTCAGAAGGTCGTGGCCTACGTGGATGATGTAGGTATATTGGTATCGGGCAAGTTTCTGCCGACAACAACTTCATTTCTGAGGTTCTTCCAGTATTAAGAGGTGTACCACAGGGTTCTATCCTGGGTCCTCTGTTATTTTCACTATATATTAATGACCTCCCTTTGCAGTTATCGCATTGTAATATACATATGTATGCTGATGACGTGCAATTGACACTCGGATTTCCCCTTAATGACTTAAAAGAATATGTGGCCAAATTGAATAGCGATCTGTCAAAAATACATTGCTGGGCAATGGCAAAAAATCTAAATGCTTGCTAATACAAAAGAGAAGTTCTGCACAGACTTGCGAACTTAACATATTTCTGAATAACGTACCTATAGAAATTGTGTCACATTAAAAAAATCTTGGGATAGTTTTTAATGATAGGTTGACCTGGTCAAATCATATTAATGTCATTGTAGGTCAAACGTATGCTAAACTTCGATCACTCTGGCGAACCCAACATTTTACTCCGCAAAATATTAAAATGCTACTAGCAAAAACGTACATTATGCCCGGTTTACTTTATGGCTGTGAGCTTTTCGCCAGCTGTGATTCCACAAGTAAGCAGAAGTTAAATGTAGTTCGATACGTATATATGTAGTATTAAACGTTTTGATAATGTGTCGAATTTTTCCCGCTCACTTTATGGCGTTTCTTTCGAAAACCTTATAAATGTCAGAACTCTTGTGCTCCTTCATAAAATTATTTATACTGGTTTAATAGAAGCAACATTGAAGAAGGCGTTGCAGTCTTGTTTCCGAGTGGCAATTCTTTATACATGCTGTTCGTCTTTGGAATTTGCTTCCACATAATATTCTGCTCCTTAGTAATGCAAACGCATTTAAGAATAATCTTTTTGAAATCTTTAAGTGATTTTTAAGTAATGTTGTTTTAAAAACTTCCTAACTTTTATATGGGTCTCGTACATACAATTTCATTATAATTTAATTTAATTTTATTTCCATTTTACTACTGCTTTAAATTTTTTATTAATATTTCTTTCTTTTTTTAACCTTTCATATTTTTTATTAAGTACTAATTGTTTCAATATTAATATTATATCATATAATTATTTTTTACTTATTTTTGTACTTTGTCTTCTCCATTTGTATTCATACCTTCTATTCAATTGACTTTAAAATTAATTTCTTTAAATCTAAAATTCCTGTACTATAATTATAAGATTTATTCTTGTTGTTCAGGATAAGCACATTAAATAAATAAATAAATAAATTAGCGAAGTCATGCAAGGGGCACTGGGCGAACTGTCAGCTTGGATTAGTGAGAAGGGCTTGGGAGTCAATCCGGATAAGACAGAGTTAGTTCTGTTTACTAGGAAGTACAGGGTGGAAAATTTCAGGCTGCCGGTACTGGGAGGATTAGAACTTAGGCTATCAGATAGTGCTAAGTATCTGGGAGTTTTCCTGGACAGAAAGCTGTTATGTGGAAGGAACACTGAGGACGGGCTGAAAAAGGGTCTCAATGCCTACTATGCTTGCAGATCATCGATAGGTAAGAGCTGGGGACTTTGGCCGTCAGTGGTGGGATGGCTATACACTTCGGTGGTTAGGTCCATTCTTACGTATGGATGCTGTGTTTGGTGGGAGGCAATGAGACTGGCTAATCAAAGAAACCTTCTGTCTAAGGCTCAGAGGTGTGCTTTAATCGGCATAACAGGGGCCATGAGAAGCACTCCTCAAGCTCCTCTGGATGTCATTCTTCATCTTTTGCCCATAGAGCAGTATGTGATGGGAATGGCAGCCAGAAGCATTCTTAGACTGAGGGAGCTGGGACTGTTAAAGGGTCACTCGCAGAGTCATTCTCGGATCCTGTGTGTGAGATTGAGACAGGTGGATATTGCCTGGGATCGCCTGGCTCTACAGACTATGTGAGCACTAGGGTAGATTTTAGGCGGATGCCGGAGGTGATATTACCGTCAAGCGAGAGCTGGTCGGGAAGGGGCAAATTATATGATGGATTTGGTATTTTCACGGACGGCTCGAAGATGAGCGGTACGGGCGCGGGGGTCTGTATTGAGGATATGGGCATCAAAATGTCATATAGTCTTCCTGCCGACTGTAGTGTTTTTCAGGCGGAAGTTCTGGGGACCTTGAGGGCCGTGGAACTAATGAGGGACAACATTGACAGAGGTTCAGAGGTCACGATATATGTGGACAGCCAGGCGGCTCTTTTGGCCATACGGGGCTGTTATGTGAACTCCAAGCTAGTTGATAGTTGCAGGAGGGCTCTAGAGGGAGCCTTAGGGTGACATACGCTTAGGCTGTGCTGGGTACCGGGTCACTCAGACATCGCCGGCGGATGAGTTGGCAAGAATGGGCTCAGGCATAGAGGGGAATAACCGTATGGAGGCAGTTGGACCTCCAATAGGCTTCTATTACGGAAGAATTAGGGAATGGATCCTATGTGCGACCAATCAAGCCTGGGGGAACCGGACGGACTGCCAAGTGTCGCGGACGCTTCTCTGTTCTTTCTTCTCCTTTCTCTCTTCACACTAATATTCCTTCCTGTCTTCTACTTTAGCTTTTATTTCACTTTCTCTATTAATTATTTTTCTATCCAAGGCATCACAATGGACCATATTGGTCACTGGGTGAGTCACCTCACACCAGCCTTCCTACCTACCTACCTACCTTTCAGCTTGATAAAAATCCAATATAATATACAATGTTTTAATTGAATATGTAACAGGCAAAAAATTGTGTTAGTTTTTATTTGTAATATTATTCAAGCACCATATCTTTAACAATGGGTTCTAAGGAAATTTTGTTCAAATGACGCCTTATGCTACTTATGTAAGGATCCGAAGTTATAAGAAGTCTGTTGAATACATCAGTATTTGTGGAAATTCGATCAGACTTTCTCGAAAACATCAATCGATACTTCTTGTATTCTTTGTTTCTGGCTTCCTCTGAAAGCATTCCTATTGGTAATACGGCAGCATCCATTATATCCATGCAATTTCAATAATTTTTTTATAAGAAAGTAAGTGCTATTTTCACTAAAAAATAAAACAAAAGCCATAGCTATAAACTTACACACAAAAAAAGTTCTTTATTTGGACAATAATTTTAATCTAATTTCATTGAATAAATTTCCGTTGACTTCTGTTATGCTTGGTATGTATGAAAACGGGCTGTCATATCATGATGTTCATTATTGCAATCATGATTGCAAACATAGATGACGCCATATGACATCCCGCTTTCATACAATTGCCAACAATTTGGACAATTTGACAACAAAAATTACATAGTGATAACATAGTGAAAACGCGGCCTTAGTTTTTTTAATTAACTACAAAATTTTACTTTTCATAAAAAACCTTGTTGAATTTTTCTTATATATATATAATATTTCTTTACAAAACCAAATCATTAAAATTTTGAAATTGGAAAGTTGAAAAACCCTATTTTTTCCGCCGAAATGCCACTGTGCGGTGTAAGACTTCTTCAAAAAATCATAATCTAGCTCTATTGGAAAATGCTGCCATATAAAGCGTTTGTTCAAGATATACGAGTACAACTAGTGTTCCAGGAAGAAATTTATCAAAGGATAGAGTAATAATTTTATATTAATACATTTGAAACAAAGGTAAATTAGAGACAAAGAAATAGAGCTCGTTTCGTAATAAAATGTTTCCTGTAAATTATCTTAATTTGGAATTTGCCTGAATTTGTTTAAATGTATAGTTAGTCTACTTCTGAATCATTAAGAATATTATTTTCGTTATCATGATTATCTATAACATTCTTATATCGGGATATACATATATTCGTAATACTTCGATTAGATCTCCAAAATTACAAAATTTTTTAACTGCTAACGTTTTTTTTTAATTCTGATTAACTAAATATTAAGCTTTAGTTTCTGAATTGAGCCTCAAAATGTGAATTAATATTTTAGAGGTTCACATTATTCGATAATTCAACCAACAATTTCTTGTCATGTTAATCATATTATAGATGCATATGTAAAGATCATATGAATATCAGTTCCAAAATGAATAAAATCTTCTCTCCTACTTGCACTACTATACAAATGGAAACTTAAATTTATAATATTTATCTATATATATCTTCTGGAATACCAAATGCAACTGCATTTTGAAATTGTACCAAATGAATCTTGGTAGTATGTACGACGATACCAACTGGGTGTGAAATGTATCAAAAAGGACAATTTTACCATGTTTGCCAACACTGACTTACCTTGACTTCTTATTTAAAAAGTTAAAATTTATGTATTTTGATATATATTATACGAAAGACTATATAAACTTAAATTTTTATGTTTTCGTTTAAATATAAATTTTAAAATATTATTAGAAATAGTGTCATGGTGCAACTATACAAGGTGAGTGCAAATCGACAACAAATACAACACAAAAGAGAAACAACAGGCATTTTGTTTGTGCAAAATAATGTACTACTGTCAAAAATACTTGAAAAAGTATTACTTTTGACATAAGTAAATTGTAAACAAAGTCAGTCAGCTGGGCTACTGCACTCACCTTGTATAGTTTCACCATGAATAGTGCCTTTTTATTTTTCCGATTTTTGGACGATTTTTACAATCCGAAATGACGATTATGTTCTTTATCGGGATTTTGGCGAAATATATCTGGCAGCTATGCTGCCATTAGACGTCTTTAAATTCAGGCTAAAGTTGCCACATTTAATTAAAAAACATAAGTGCAAAATTTTCAGATAATATGAAATACCGCTACTACCTATATTCGCCCTACAATATAAGGTGTTTAAACAGTCGCAATTAAATCGTCAACATAGCTAAATTGTCTTATAATTTGAAAAGAACTTTTCTGTGTCACGAATGATATTTCGATGCGTAACAAACAGTATGACAAACCTAATATAACTACCTACCCATCTTTTTGATGTTAGCTATAAAAATGAATAGGGATAAGATGAAAATCCATTAAGTATTGAATATTTAGCCAAAACATTCAACAAATGTTTTTAATAACAAATTATTCAAGATTATTTTACAAAATTATATAACATTGCGTGTATGATTTTATCTATTTCAGAAAACGTTTTCCCTACTATAACATCATTGGTGATCCCGAGCGTAACACAGTTATTTTCAAAAAGAGTGAAACTGAACAGTTCACTGTTGAAGAATTGATTGCACAAATTCTCGTCAAAGCCAAGGAATTTGCCCAGGAGGCAACCAATCAAGTCATTACAGAAGCTGTGCTAACTGTACCCGGTTACTTTGGACAAGCGGAACGCGAAGCCTTACTCACTGCAGCCCAATTGGCCAACTTGAAAGTATTGCAATTGATTAACGACTATGCTGCCGTGGCACTCAATTATGGTGTTTTTCATCCTTCTGGTATTAATGAGACTAGTCAGTATTACATATTCTATGATATGGGTGCCAGTCATACTTCCAGCGCTGTGGTCAGCTATCAAATGGTTAAGGATAAACATACCAAGGAAACAAATCCCATTGTACAAGTGTTGGGTGTTGGCTACGATCGCACCTTGGGTGGTTTGGAGATCCAATTGAGATTGAGAGATTATTTAGCCGCCGAATTTAATGCCATGAAAAAGACCAGCACCGATGTTACAAAGTCGCCCAAAGCTTTGGCCAAGCTGTTTAAGGAATCTGGTCGCTTGAAGAATGTTTTGTCAGCCAACAATGATCATTATGCACAAATTGAAAACCTTTTGGAAGATCATGATTTTAAGTTGCAAGTGACTCGTGAGAAATTGGAAGAAATCTGCTCGGATTTATGGCCTCGTTTGATTAAACCTTTGGAACAAGCTTTGGCCAATTCTGGTTTAACTTTAGATGTTATTTCCCAGGTTATTATGTTTGGAGGCGGCACTCGCGTTCCCAAAGTTCAGGAGATTATAAAACAATATATTAAACAGGATTTAGCTAAGAATATTAATGCCGATGAAGCGGCTGCAATCGGTGCTGTATACAAAGCTGCCGATTTAGCTACCGGTTTTAAGGTTAAGAAATTCATTGTTAAAGACGCTGTGGTATTGCCCATTCAAGTGACCTTTAATCGTGACCCAGGTGAGGGTGCTGAAGTCAGGCAAGTCAAACGTGTATTGTTCGGCCTAATGAATGGTTATCCCCAAAAGAAAGTGATTACATTTAATAAGCATACCGAAGACTTTGAATTCTATGTCCACTATGGAGATTTAAATCATTTGACTGCTGAGGAACAGTCATACATTGGTGGCTTGAACATTTCCCGTGTGGAATTGCAAAACATTAAGAACCTCTTAGAAACCACTAAAGAC
Source organism: Bellardia bayeri (assembly GCA_950370525.1). Classification (NCBI taxonomy): domain Eukaryota; kingdom Metazoa; phylum Arthropoda; class Insecta; order Diptera; family Calliphoridae; genus Bellardia; species Bellardia bayeri. The sequence goes on from OX493266.1 coordinate 32,919,887, forward strand.
GAATCTGTCGATTCAAAGGGTATCAAAGCATTCTTTGCTCTTGATGATTCTGGCATTTTCCGCTGTACTGCCGTTGAGTATGTGTATGATAAACAAAGGATTGAAACTGAGGAAGAGGATGAAGGCACTTTAGCTAAGTTAGGTAGCACCATTAGTAAACTTTTCTCCAAGGAAAAAGAAGATAAGAAGGACGATGACCAAGAAGGTAGTGGTTCCACTCATGAAGGAGAAGAATCTAACGGCGAAGAAAAAGCCAAAGAAACAGCTAAGGATTCTGAAAAGAAAGAAACCGACAACGCTAAAACTGATGAACAGAAAGAATCAGGCAAGAAGAATGAAACCATTAAAATTGTTGCCGTAAAGGAACCCGTAGATCATACAATTACTTTGCAATTCTCACCCCCAATATCTGGAAAATCATACGAAAAGTCAATGAAAAAATTAGATGCCATCAACAAAGCCGAACATACAAGAAATCGATTGGAATCCTCATTCAATGCTCTAGAAACTCATATAATTGATATACAACAAAAGCTACAAGAAGAGGAATACTCCAACTGCTTAACTGATGTTGAAAAAGAAAAGATTTTGGCTCAATGCTCGGAAATTTCCGAATGGCTGTACGAGGACATTGAAAATCCTATCCCCGATATTTACGAAAAGAAATTGGATGATTTGAAGAAATTGACAAATGTACTTTTGTCGCGTCATTGGGAACACGAGGAGAGACCTGACGCTCTGAAAGCTTTAGATAGCATGATTGATGGGGCCCAAAAATTCTTTGATACTGCCAAAAACCTAACTAAAGACACAAATCCTGAAAAGAATGTTTTCACCCAAGTCGAAATTGATAGTCTTTCAAAGGTGATCTCGGAAACCGTTGAATGGAAAAAAGTAGAGTCTAAAGCTCAAAATAAACTCAAACGGCACGAAGAGGTGAGATTGGCCGTTAAGCATATTACTGACAAAATGGGTCTACTTGACCGCGAAGTGAAATATTTGGTTAATAAGATAAAAATGTGGAAGCCAAAAACAAAACCAAACAAAAAAGACAAAAAGAAGGAAAAAGTAGAAGGAGCCGAAGAGGAGCTAAAGAAAAAAGATGAAGAGCGACAAGAATCAGGATCTGGTAGTGAAAATGCCAACAACGAAGATGAACAAGTCGAAATTCCTGAAACTGAGAAAACTGCCGAAGAGCAATTGTCGGAAGAAACCCCAACCCCCTCAGAAGAACACACACCACGTACAGATCTATAAATAGAATTTACAAAAATCAAAATAAAAAATTATAATTATTCAAAGACTGTGGTATTTAAAACTTAAACAACATTAACTGTGGATCATGTCAAATGAATATAAAGCATACAACTCACAAACATCGATCAGTGAATTGCAAAAACAAAATCCATTAAGTTTTTTAAACCAACAACTCACTTAAAGGCCAATATGTCTACAAGCATTGTTCTTTGCAATTTTTTTTGCCTTCAATTAGTTGTTTTTAAATTTGCTTAAAAAATACGTACTAATTACCACATACTAGAAAATGAATATATGTATGTATGTACATATTTGTTTGGTGTCTAATTTAATTGATTTAGGTCTTTATTATATTTTAATTGTAATTTCTCTATCTAACAATCTGAAAGACACTAAAGAAGTCTTTAAAAGTTTGTAAAATATCCACCAAACAACAAAACCATTCCGACGTTTCCTTTATTTTTCAAACATTTGAAGGCCTTTACTTAATTATTTTATTTATTTATCTTTTAGCTAGCTTCTCTTCTCACTTCTCTTTTACATTTTTCTGTTTTCTTTTTTGTCTCTCTAAAAATGTATTTTGAATTGTAAGGCCTTTAAAAGATTTTTCTTTTACTTATAAGCTTAGTAAAACGAATAAAGAAAAACACAAATATCAAATTAACAAAAATAAAATTCATTTAATAAAAATACATTTAAAACTGAATAGTTATCCATGTCGACTTTTATTATTTTATAGTGTAGTATTTTTATGCAAAATTTTCAAACGTTTTGCCACTTGAGCATAAAAACTTTTCAGGGGGGATGAGGTGTTTTTTTGTAATTAGATTTGAATGAAATCATTTTCGAAATACGATCATGCAAATTCGATGTCATTTTGATGAATGACTTAATTATTTTCAAATTTATCACCGTTATGAAATAATCAATAGCAAAACATAAGCATCTGCTATTACTACTGGGGGTTATTTTGTAACTCATTTAGAAAGGAAAATCGTTCGAATTTCTTTACCTATTTTATACATTGTATTTCGAAAATGTTTGCTTTTAAATCGAAATACATATTTTCTATATTTTTGTAAGATTTTGTGAATGTTCTCAAAAATAAATTAATAAAATTAGCTTCAATGCAATTTCAAATAGTCTTTAAAATAACGGCTAATTTGTATGTGTTCTTCTCTGTCTTCTTTTTCCAACAATACCAAACATGACAAATATTTGAATGGCTTGGCAACCTAAAAGTGAACAACTCTGTTCTTAAATTAGTTCGTCTGGTGTTTTTATTGTGCAAGTTTGTTTTTCTAAATTATTTGATCTGCGCATTGAATCGATTTTAAAACATATTTAAATATGATTTTCGGATAAATAAGTAAATTTCTCAACATTTATAAACATTCTGAATTAAAAAGGTGAATGAATATACACAAATCACATTGAAATTAAAACAAATGTTTTTCTAAGAAAAAGGGTAAAAAATAAACGAAGTTGGGGCTGTCGTTTCTTGTCTTATTTATTTTCGTTGTTTTTGGGTACTAATAAGGAGAAATAGTGCTACCAGACATTCTTTAACTTATTCCAATGATTGCCAAGAAGTTTTTAGATATTTTTCGAAATTTATTTGAAATTACATTGACAAATTTAGTTTTCAGTTTAAGATTTAATGTTTTTTGCCAAGGCGTATTTAATAATGTGAATGCGTTTAAGTTGAGTCGATGTTTATTGGGTAGATATTCAATTCCAACGTTCAATTACATAGTGTTGTTGAACTGTTCGGACGTGTTATTTTTAGTGCGGCTGAATTTTCGGTGAAAAAATCGTAATAGGTGAAAAAGTGTAATAGGTCGAAATAAAACAAAAAGTTAAAAAATAATTCGTAATAGGTAAAAATACCTTCGGTAAAAAAAAAAATAAAAAACATTTAAAAATAAAAAACATTAAAAAAAAAAATAATAAAAAACATTAAAAATCGCATAAAAACTGTATGAGTGTTCCTCTCAGATGTAATTCTGAGAAAGAGCTTAGCTCGACTAGAAAATCTTTATGGATCTCTGAGGAAGAATCCTTAAAAAAATCTGTGGAGAATCTTCTCACTACAAGAGCCGTAGAACGGCGCCGTTCCTGTTCGCCCAATATAGTGATTTCATCAGATGATAAAACATCAATATCTTCTACATCAAATAGTGCAGTCAAACCTAGAAAACAAGTAGGTATGGATAAATACGTCACAGTTCTTAAGCGACAGAGGAGCCCGACATCTGCTCAAACGTCATCAAATTCAAAAGCTCCCAAGACCGTGAGTATTGCCAATCCAAATGATCAAAACAGGTTTGCTCTCCTCCAGACGGATGATCCAGAACTTCCTAAAAAAACGTTTAAGCCCCCACCAATTTATCTGAGAGAGCCCACTTCCAGTAAATTGGTACAAGGAATTGTTTCGGTAATAGGTGAAAATATGTTTAGCGTAACCTCAATTAAACATGGAAATATCAGCGAAACCAAAATTCAAGTGAAAAAGGAAGATGACTTTCGAAAATTGTCCAACCAGTTGGAGAGGGAGAGTAGGGATTTCTATACCTACCAGCTGAAAAGCGCAAAAGGACTCCAAGTCGTTCTAAAGGGTATAGACCCAGATGTTGATCCTGCCGAGATAAAGACTAGTTTAATGGAAAATGGCTTCAAAATTAAGAACATAACGAATATTAGAAACCGTGAAAAGATTCCTCAGCCTATGTTCAGGGTGGAATTGGAACCCGGAGATATAGTCTTAAAGAAAAACGAGTCCCATCCCATCTACAATCTGATTTACCTTCTGCATCGTAGAATCACCGTGGAAGAACCGCATAAGCGTCAGGGACCCGTCCAGTGTCTTAATTGTCAAGAATTTGGTCACACTAAAGCATATTGTAAATTGCCGTCAGTTTGTGTTGCGTGTGGGGAACTACATACAACTGCTCAATGTGATAAGTCGAAAACCGACTCAAAAATCAAAAAATGCAGTAACTGCGGAGGTAATCATACCGCAAATTATAGAGGTTGTCCAGTTTACACTCATTTGAAAGGCATAAGGACCAACAAGACGTCAGTATTACCTGTTCATCCACAACAGCCTAATTTTGCATCGAGTAACAATTTTCCTCAATTGTTACGGCCCACTAGTCATGAAAACGCGCCTAGTTCTAGACAAGTTTCTTACGCTAACGTGGTTAAATCTAATATGCCAGGTTTGGAGCAGGAACCTAAATCTCAATATTACGAGCCTAATATTAACACTCTAGAGACTACTTTGCAGACACTTGTCCAAACTATGAACACTTTTACGACCACTATGACATCCATGATGCAGGAAATGCTGAAAATGCAATCCACTATCTTACAAGCAATTTTAAAGAAATGATTTGTTTAAAAATTTGTTTTTGGAACGCGAACGGCCTCCGCCAACATAAAAACGAACTGGAACACTTCCTGATGGATAAGCAGATTGATGTCATGATGATTGCTGAAACTCACTTGACGGCGACAGGGTACTTCAAAATTAATGGATACGTGTTGTATGATACTAAAGATCCCCGCGGAAGAGCATGTGGAGGTTCGGCAATTCTTATAAAGAACAGAATAAAACATTATTTAATGAACAACATATGTGAGGATTACCTACAAGCAACAAACATTTGTATTGAATTCTGTCAATACAACTTTGTTTTATCATCAATTTATTCGCCGCCTCGATTTTCAATAAAAGAACATCAATACTACAGCTTCTTCAATTCCCTTGGAGCTAGATTTTTGGTTGCTGGTGACTTTAACGCCAAACACACATTTTGGGGTTCACGTCTAGTGACCCCGAAGGGTCGTGAACTCTTCAACACCATTGCCAAAATGGGCTTAGATGTACTCTCTAGCGGGCATCCCACCTACTGGCCGACGGACCGACGGAAGATTCCCGATATTATTGACTTCGGAGTAGTGAAAAATATCCCTGTAGAATCGATACAAGTGGAGCCTTCATTAGACTTGTCTTCAGATCACTCTCCTTCTATTATTTCAATGCGTTTCCTTCAAGGGTATGGCTCTCCATTTCGGGACATGTCTAAATCCAGAGTAAGTTGGATAAAGTATAAAAAGTATTTAAGTTCCCACTGCACGGAAAATGTAGTGTTGAGAACTACCAAGGATATTGATGGGTCGATTGGCAAGTTTACTGAGGACATACGAAGAGCTGTGCATCACGCTTCCACATATGACGTTGAATGCAGAAATAGGACAAACAGAACTTATTTCGCTGAACTCGAACATCTCCTGACAGAAAAAAGAAGAGTTAGAAGAGAGTGGCAAATTCACAGGTCTCCTCAACTGAAAGCTAGGCTACGGGAATGCAGAGATATACTAAGAAATTTCTTAGAAACCCAAAGAATGGCTTCACTTAAATCATACTTGGAGGGAATTGACAGTTCCCCACAATCTGACTATTCGTTATGGAAGGCGGCACGAGGTTTAAAAAGACCAGTTAGAGGAAAGCCTCCTTTGCGAAATCCGATTGGTGACTGGGCTAGAAACGATTCCGAGAAAGGGACTTTATTTGTTAACCATTTGAGAAATGTGTTTACTATAAACAACTCAAATAATGCAACTGAATTGCCACCACTCGTTATTAGACCTCCTGTACCTCTAAGACTTAGCTTTAATGATATTCAAAGCGCTATTGGTACTCTGAACCTTAAAAAAGCTCCAGGTATGGATAAAATCAGCAACAAAATGCTCGTGGAGTTACCTCGTGTAGCTAGAAGAATTATTCTCTTTATCTTCAATGCTATTTTACGCCTAGAATACTATCCTGCAGATTGGAAGGTATCTATGATTACCATGATTCCTAAGCCAGGGAAGGACCTCACCAAAGTAGAGTCATATAGGCCAATTAGCCTACTGCCGACAATTTCAAAACTGTTTGAAAAATTGTTAATGGCTAAGTTGATTCCAATTCTGAACGACACTCAATGTATTCCAAATCATCAATTCGGGTTCAGAGCTAAACACAGTACCATCGAACAAACACACAGATTAGTAAATGTGATAAGACGGTCGTTTGAAGAGAAAAAATACTGTTCCGCGCTTTTCATTGATGTTTCCCAAGCGTTCGACAAAGTCTGGCATGAAGGTTTAATGCACAAAATAAAATTAGCTCTGCCTGCTAACACCCACAAACTTATGAAAAGTTATTTATATGGTCGCAAATTTACAATCAAAGAAGGCGATTTTTTAAGCCCCGCTCAGCCAATTGAAGCAGGAGTACCCCAGGGTAGCATACTGGGTCCTACTTTATATTTGATTTATGCATCCGATATGCCGTCAGACCCCAATATACATACTTCAACTTTTGCTGACGATACAGCCTTTATTAGCGTTCATAAGGACCATCAAATAGCATCACAGAATTTGCAGAATTATATTTATAAACTAGAGAATTGGCTTGAGCTTTGGAAAATCAGGGTTAACGAACAGAAATGTATTCATATAACTTTCACATTGCGAAAAGATACCTGCTCGTCCATCAGAATAAATAACCAAATTATTCCGCAACACAATGAAGTCAAATACCTCGGAATCCACCTCGATCGTCGTTTAACCTGGAAGTCTCATATTGACGCAAAACTTACACAGATGAGATTAATAGCAGTGCAACTTAATTGGCTAATCGGCAGAAATTCTACATTAAAGTTGGATTGTAAACTTTTGTTGTACAATGCAATTCTAAAGCCAATATGGTGTTATGGAATTCAATTATGGGGTACTGCCTCAGCATCCAACATTGAAAAAATTCAAAGAGGTCAAAATAAAATTCTACGTATAATTACTGCAGCTCCATGGTACGTTAAAAATTCCCGAATTCACAAAGATCTAGGCATTCCTTTGGTGAAAGACGAATTTACAAAATACGCCTCAAAATATGTCAGCAAACTTGAACACCATCCAAACCCACTTGCACGAGACATCCTTAACTTTAGTGGCCATGTTCGGTTGAGAAGGAGGGATACCCTTGCTTTAACTCAAACGCAAAACAGATGACTGGATCAGTGGATGTAAATTTTTTTGTAGTATCATAATATTTTGTCTAGCACTGGCTGGACTTATTATTTTCTTTTAGTATTAAGATTCGAAAACTTATTGTCATTTCAATATCTGAAGATTCAATAAATAAATATAATGTATTATAAAAAAAAAAAAAAAAAAATTATTGTTTGTTCTATCAATCTATCAAGTTATATTTAGTAATTATGTTGAAATAATCATGTTATTAAACAGTTCGTAATAAATCTATGCAGTTTTTGTTTATACTGATTGGTGGAGCCGTAGTTTAAACATTTAGATAATTTAACCACATCTGCTGAACCGATTGCTTACAAATTTTTTTGACTCTATTTTCCTCAGTTGAAAAATAGACAAATGTGTAAATTGGTTACTTAAGTGGTACATGATTGGCAATTTTGAATGTGAGTTGAAGCTCCAACCGTCATGCAAGACATAGCATTTATTAAAATTTGTTACACATTAATATAACGTTAGCTAAAAAAGTTAAATGTGATAAAGTTACAACCTTTATGAATAAAGCTATGTGATGCTAAAAGTAATAATTATACATTGAATTACATCTCGTTTTTCACTTTTAAGTTTACTGCACAAATAATGTTTTCATTTCAAATACATATTTTGCTTAAACAACTTTTTTAAATTAAAGTACATACACATTATTAATTTAAATCCAATATGCCCTACACCATTTTCAATTGTATTTTAGAAATTTCCATTTGTACCTATTTAAAAAAATTAAATCTGCATTTCTCTCTGAAATACAATTAGAAATTTCTGAAATATAATTAGACATTTTTGAAATATAATTGGAAAATTTTAAAATATAATTATAAACTCCTTAAACACAAGTAAAAAATTGTTAAATACAATTAGACACCTCTAAAATTTAAATTGGAAATGGTTTAGAAACGTGATAAATATTTTTAATGTGTACCTCAAAGGCTTAAACAAACCACTGTATGTAGGCATGTTATCTAAATTCCAAATTAAAAAATGATTATAAAAAATAACCATACATGGATAGCTATCAACAACAAAGGACAAGCTGTTTCGATTAAATGTGCTGATTATTCGCCACTTATCTATATGATTGTTTCATAGAGAATTGTGGAAAGTGAATTAGAAATCACTTTGTATACAAACAAGTAAGAGGTAATAGAATAGCTTCTAAAAATCGTAAATGTACTTACGACTTCAGAGATTTATAGTTCTCAATAATCAATGTAAACACGGCCTATTAATCACATTAATGTGGCATCACTCGTCATTTACTTAGTACTTTTTGTGTTTTCTTTTCCCCAGTATTCGACGTCTGGCGAAAGTGATTTTTTGTTTAGTTTCACAGCATCGGATTTATTTAATTAGAAATAAATAAATTGGGTAAAATTAAACGAGACCATTAAAATATAAACTCAAGGACTCATAAAATCGTGTTAACTAAAATAAAAGTGTTGAAATACAAAAAGTAATAACAAAAATAACAATATTTGTTGTAGGAAAAAATATATAATTGCAAAACTCGTTCGCCTTCCAGACTGCAGATTTCTTTTTTCGGTTGGTCGATTGGTAGGTTTTCTGTTGTTGGTGAAGTGTTTAGTGTATTAGTGTGTGCATGTAGTTGTAATTCGTTGAATCCATAAAGTAATCGTTCGTTGATATTTTTCTTTTGTGTTTTTTCAAAGTACGTGTATTTTTACGTTTTTCTTTCATATTTTGTGTCTGAATATTGTTTTTTTAACAACTAAATATGTATAATTAATTATAATTGTTTTACAACTATTCATGCAAATTAATATAAAAGTTATTTCGAGTGATTATTAATCAGCCAATACACAAATTTTGAGTAAATAAAAATATACCTATTTATTATAACCAACAAAAAAAGAATTTATACCTATACATAAAAAGGAAAAATTAACAAAGGGACGTTTTTTATATTGCTCTTTAAATAAAACACAGGTAGAACAACGTGACGCAAGTAAAGTTTTCAAACGAAAAGATCAATTGCAAAGTTAGCAGTGTCTGTTTATGTGACAAGAAAAAGGAAGACACATAAACCCCAAACCCCGTAGACCCCTTACCAAAATTCCAAAGGTGTGTGTGTGAGGTTTGGCCAAAGTTCTACTAACTTTTTGTGGAAGGAGACCTTAAAAATACGAAATAAAACAACGGAACTCGTTGCCAGAATGTGTGAGTGTGTATGACAAATATTGGAAACAACAAGAACAACAGTTGCACGAGAAGGAATCGCGTAAACAATAATAGCAGCAGCATCCATTACCACCGTGCAAATACTCAATTTAACAGAAAATTTTTATAATTACACGAAAATCCAACAATAACTATTATAAAACAACTACACAGAATAATATAAAAGAAAAGTGAAAAATGTCAACCCAATAATCACAACAGAAACTAAGAACAATAAATAGTAGCCATCATCCCGTACTATCAACGATAACAATGTAAAATTTAGCATTGTAATTGTGTTTTAATCTATGCCAATTATAAGAAATAAATAACTAACAAATAAAAAATATATTCATATTTATTTTTGGTGCAAAATAATAAAAAAAGAAGTACACGAAAAATCAAATAAATTGCTTTCTCGGTTAAAATTGATTGTGTGTTTACATTTGTTCAAAACTTCACAAAATTAAAAACTTCTTCGAACGAAGTTTAACACAGTAACAACTAGCAGCATCTGTATCATCAAATCAATTCGCAAATTTCATTGTGACAATAATTTGATAACTGCTTTGAACGAACAGCATCCACACGAATTTCTTGTAATTTTATTGTCGAACACGATCGTTTTTGGACACGATGGCGTGTCTCAATACGTTAAAATTAGAAATAAAAACTTTGGAGAAGATCTTTACAAAAAATCACGAACGTTTTCAAATTCTCAATTCAAGTGTGGACGAACTCACATGCCGTTTTATTGGAAAGAATGGAAAACGATATGACATTCATGCTAATATCACGGTAAGTAGATTAATAATCTTAAATTTTTACTTATTATTTCATACCTATTTAATTACAGTTGTTTTTCGATTTAACGAACTATATCAGCGCTGCCAGGAGTAAGATTTTACCTTATTTTTTAAGATTCTTTTTAAACCGAAAAAAGATTTTAAGATTGTTTCTAAAAAAAAAAGTTTTTTTGTTTTGCCTAGACAAAGATTTGGTTCAATTAAAAAAAATCTTCTTTGTTCCCATTTGAATCGATCTCAAAAAAAGTACAATTTAGTATAAGAAAATAAATGTTTGTTGTTATTTTTTGGTTAGTGTTAAAAAAATATGAATTGGTTTTATTATTTATAATAAAAAAAACTACTTATTTCCAAAAATAAGATTTTTTCCTCAAAAATAAGACTTTTTTTGCCAAATTAAGATTTTTTTGCTGAAAATTGCTGGCAGCCCTGAACTATATAATGTCAGCCCTGTTCGTTAAATTGAAAAATTCGTTAAACCGAGTACTATTTATGACAAAGTTTGTTTACTCAAAACCTATTAAAATAACAACTCTAAATGTTTTGGACAATGCCTTTATTATTATTTCAATTATAAACAGTAATAAATAAAATAAATGCAATTCATATTAATTTGTATTGTATTGAGATCGTGTTGTAATATCGTTTGTGGAACTCTTTGGCTTTGTGTTGCAAAATAGCACCAGTCACTTGGATATGACTTGTCGGTTGCGTTTGGAACTACGAAAAGAGCCTTGTTTCCATTTTTGGAAATCATCCACGATATTTATTTTTTCTTTTAATAATAATCTTTTCCTAATGTTTACACCACAATTGATCGTACAAAGATACAAAAAAGAAAATACATTTATATTTCTGTTAAAATTTATAGTTGATAATTATTAATAATGTTTTAAAAAAAAAGTAAAATTAGTTCAATGGAAAAATATATCATAAGCTCCGTCGTACGTCTTGATCTCGCGGCGCACAGTGAGACAACGCCGGTATAAAATACAAGGAGTCATTGTAAAGCTTTGAAATTTTGCACAGGTTATTTCTGAGACAATTCCAGTTAAAAAAAAAATTAAGAAAATTCGCCCACCTCCCATACAATCGTAATTTGTAAAATGCCGTATTGTCCGTAATACTTTAGGTATAACTTTCAATTTTGGTATACTTGAATGTTATATTGTTACAAACATTTTCGGAAAAAAAATTTTGAACTTTGGCCCACTTTTACCCCCACCCCAGTGCCTTATTTTCTAAAATATTTTAGGTACAACCTTCAAGTTTGATATTACTGTAATTTATATCATTTGAAATATTTCACCTCCCATTGAAATGCAATAAAAAAGAAAAAAATTTTTTCCATTCTGTCAATAATTTTTTAATATCGTCATGGTATAGGTACTAATTTTTTCAATTTTATCCTCACTCTAAATGAATTTATATAAGAATCTGGTGATATTTGCAAATAGTGCATTACATCTTCATTCGTAGAAATACGTGAATTTTTACGAGAATGGAATAGCCTACAGTTTCTGTACTCCTTATTCATTGCTTCTTGCGCTTCTTCGGATAACATTCCTGTAGCAAAAAAAAAAAAAAGTTAATATTAAATAAAATTTAAAAAAATACTTTCAAAAATAAAAATTGCAAACAAATATAGCCTCAGATACCATTTTGCTGCCTTTTTGTTGAACATTTCGAATTCTGTCGTTTTTAAATTTTGAATTTCTGTATTTACACGATTCACTTCATTGTTAATAACATCTGCTGGTTCTTTCACAAATTCGAATTTCATAGGCCTACAAAGTCTTGTTGAAGATGGTTCTGAATTTGTCCAACACACATAAAAATCATTGTAAAGATCAGTTAACTTTAACGGAACAAGAGATGTTAAAAATATATTTTTATCAGAAACATTTTCATCGGTGAAACGTTGATGATATTCACTGTGCCCTGATGATCCATCACACCCCCATTTACTTATTAAATTCAACTCATTTGGAATCTCATCGATGTCACTTTTTGTTTGAAAAATGCTTGAAACGGTGTGATCAAGTAATTCTTGTAATCCAACACTGCTAAAACGTTCATCAACCTTAATATTTGCAGGATAGCATTTTTTTTTAACTGCTAATATTTTGCTATAGTGTGGAAGTATATAACAACCAATTTCTTTTGCAAAGCTTCTTAAAACATCATATTGGTGTCTTGATAATGAAGCATCAATTATAAGGCTGAGTGCTTTCTCTGGTGTAAATGATTTGAATTGTTCACTCTTTTCATATTTTTTTAGCAGCAGACTATCAAGTTTTTTGGAAAATTTTCACAAAATTAAGATATTTTACTTCTCTTAGACCTTTCTTGGCTTTCTTCGAAAGCTTTTACAGGTCGTCCACGCTTAACGGAATGCGAAGTGCTTGGTTGTTCATCATCCAAAGTTTCTTCACATATGGTGTAAAGCTGTGCAAGCCATTCTTCATTATCAGCCAAAAATTTACTTTTTATGCGCCCAGATTTGTTCCATTTGGATTTTAATTTTGGTATGAAATATTTTATTAAAAAATCACGAAATTTTTTAATAATGAAGTCTGACATTTTATTGAATTTTGTTGATATGACACAACAATATCAATATCTTTATTGCTATCGATTCAAATATCAGAAATTGCACTATAAGAAATTGTTGAATTATCCATGACCTTGGAAAATTTTTTTAACACTATATAAACTTGTAACAACTTGCACTCTCAAATAGATTGTGAATTACATACATAAATATACATAGTATGTACGTATAATTGTAATTACCGTTTGTTGATCAATAATATTTAAAACAACAATAATGTAATATTATTTTACAGTTTGTTTTTAAAAAAAAATAAAAGTAAAAAGTTGTAAACTTGCTAACATACATATGTAAGTATAGCGACAGAATGTGCGAGTTGCGTATTTTTTGTAGTTTTTTGTATGTTTAAAGTACTTTTGCAAATTTTTGCTATATGTTCTTTACTTTAAATGAAAGCTGAGACTTCAATCTTTCATTTGATATAAGTCTGCACCTAGAGCGAGGGGCTGCTCTATATTTCCTAGTCCATTGAAAATGCAAAATGTTCAATTTTTACACCACAATTCTATTGTTAGGAAATTTTTGTTGTTTTTTTTTTATTTTTTTCATCTACTCATTCTACAAAAACTAAATTAATTAAAAAAATAATTTAAAGTTATATTTATTATGTATTTTTTTATTAATAAGCTTTTAAATATTACATATTGAACTAACATAATGTAAAGAGCATTATAAAAGTATTTAAAATACTACTAATAAAGAAATAATAATTTCAAGCTCGTTGGCATACCTCAACCATTTTTTGCCGCTGTTACTATAGGACTGCCTCACTGTGCGGCGTCTTCTTTTAAACTAACGTACTCGTTAGTATTGTACACTTGTCGCAAATTCAATCCCACATTTCGGCCATCCTGCGTGTTAAGTTCATCTGTATCCTTGGCAACTTCATCACATTCGTCAGGCTCTTCATCAGCTTCGTCTGGCCATGGCTTCATAAATTCGGCACACGTTGTTGTACGTTTGGGACCTTCGCCTTCACTGGATTTGATAACGTCATAGGTATTATTTTGTTTAACCTTCACAATTTGGTATGGGCCAAAATACTTCAGCTTGAGTTTGAGGCCTCCTCCTAGTTGCGTCCTTTTAATGGCAACCGTATCATTTATTTTGTAGTGTTTGATCTCCGACGATATCTTCTCTTATTCTCGGCTTGAACCTCTAGAATTTGTTGTTTAGCTGTCTGTCGTTTCTTCGTTCATCGTAATTGGCTGCTAACTCCTGCTCTACTAATTCCTTTAGTTGGATATCTTCTTTGGTTTTCATTCTAGTGCCAACAAGCATTTCAAATGGGGTAGTGCCAATACTTCTATAATACGTTGAATTAATAATTTGTTGCACTCTCCCAACGAATTTGTACCACTTAGAGGGGTCATCAATACTCAAATTCGACAGTAGTGAAATAATAACGCTATTCAGTCTTTCAACTTCACGAGGAAGACCTGTTGTAATTAGGATGTGATTAATCCTTTCGCCAGAGCAATAAGTCTTGAAATCATAACTCGTAAAAGCTGAACCACGATCTGAGATAATTTGGACTGGGTTTCCAAATATAGCATTCTGCGTCTGTAGTCGGGAAATAGCATCTTTTGCCGATGTCGTCTTTGTTGGGTACAACCAACAAAATTTGGTGAATGAGTCAATTACAGCAAAAATATGATTGTACATCTTGCTTGTAGATTCGAGCGGACCAAGATAGTCAATATGATACGTATGCAACGGCGTAGCTTCCTTGTTCAACGGATGTAAATCTCCTTCTTGTTTACCTCGTTTCCTGTTAATTATGATGCATGGAATGCAATTAGAGATGAGCTTCTGTATCTTCTATTCTAACTTTGGTATGAAATATTCTTTGCATATCAGTTCCTTTGTTTTCTTGGTTGAGAAATTACCTTTTCCGTGTGCTGACTTTATTATTTCACTGTACATATGTACCTTTTGGAGTCACCAATAATTCGTAATAATCATCTGAGATTTTATATTATTATTATTATTATTTCTTTATTAGTAGTATTTTAAATACTTTCATAATGCTTTTTACATTTTTTACAAACTATATCTTTTAACTTTGGTTTATATTGTTATTTTTTACAAATGATGCAATTTTTCTTCTAAATATGTTTGAATTTAATTTATTTTTAATATTATTTGGCAATGTATTAAAAATAGTCAGTCCTTTATAAAATAGTGATCGTTGCATGGTGTTGTTCTCCGCTCGTTGAATTCTAAAGTCTGAAGCGTTTCTTAGACTATATGGTTGCATTTCACCCACGTATCTTAGTTGCTCAACCAAATATTCAGGAGCATTTCCTACTTTCATCTTTTGAATAAAGTTGATTGTGTTTAATTCCAGTCTTTGTTTTATGTTTAACCATTTAAGCGTAGATAGCATATGTTGTATTGATGTACATATGTATATCGATTACATTTAAGTATTGAACGCATAGCTTTATTTTGTAATTTCTGCAGTCTTGATAATTGCTGATCTGAACAGCATGTGTATAGCACAGTTGACCCATATTCAAAGTGCGGCTTTATCATTGTATTATATATATTTACTGCTGTTATAATAGATATTTTGTTTCTTAAACGTTTGAAAACTCCAATTTTTTTACATATATATTCAATATGATCTTTTAATTTTATGTCTTTATCTATAAGAAAACCCAGATATTTTATATTGTTCACTTTTTCTATTATTACATTATTAATTTTAAATGTTATATTAGTTAGTGTTCATATTTATTTCCATTATTTTTGTTTTGTTTTCGTTTAACTTTAGTTTATTCATTTTTAACCATATATTAATGTTGTCCATATCATTTTTTAAATTGCTGTAACACATCTCCTCTGTGGCTGTTTCTGTGAAGATTAGAGTATTATCTGCGTATAAGACAATTTCACATTTATTTAAAACTTTCTCCATATCATTAATATATATTATAAATAAGAGTGCTCCTAATATTGATCCTTGTGGTACTCCAAAATCATTTTCAATATTATTTGATAATATATTGTTAACCTTTGTGATCTGTCGACGATTATTTAGATATGATTCAAACCATTTAAGTTCCGTATCTTTAATTCCGTATTTATATAATTTTTTTAGTAGTATATTCCTATCTATTGTTTCAAATGCTCTTTTAAAGTCCAAAAAAATTGCAATTATTTTATTATTTTTCTTCATAAATTTCCATCTTATTACGTAGTTAACTGCTGTCTCACATAATTTTTTTTTTTTTTAAAACCTGATTGATATTTTGATAAAAGCTTATTTTGTTCTAAATAATTTTGATTTTTTACAATTTTTTCAATAATTTTTTTCAATTGTCTAAGTGTGTTTATTGGTCGAAACTCTTCGCATTTTTTAGTGTTTTTAATTTTTTCAATAATTGTTAATCATTGATTCTTTTCAGTTGTTAGGGAAAACTCCAGTTTCTAAAGATTTGTTTATAATATTTAGCATAATATTGCCGATAATATCCCAGTTATCTAATATTAACTTGTTGATTATTTTTTTGTAGTCAGGTTTTTTATTGATGTTCTTACAGACTATTTTAAGTTCTTGTAAAGAAATTGCACGAAATTTAAATTTTACACATCTCCTTTCAAGAAATAATCATTATACGACGATTTGTCCTTCAAAATTTCTCTTATTATCCTGAGATCCTTGTCCTGATTCTGTAAACGTTTGATTTTTGAGATTAGGTTATCCTCGTTTATGATCATAATTGGATGTCGACTTAGGGCGTCTACATGTCGCATTTGGGATCCAGGTCGATGTTCCACGATATAATCGTATTCTTGCAAAAAATTCAGATATACTCGAAATTTTTTCAATGCTTCTATGACAGCTAATACCTCCAACTCGTAACTTGTATACTTTCGTTCAGGTTCGGTAGTCTTCTTACCCATATAGTAAACAGGGTGCAAAAGGTTGACACTCGGCGATTTTTGTAATAGTACTGCGCCATAACCTTCAATTGATGCGTCAGTGTGGACTTCAGTCTCATAATTTTGATTAAATAAACTTAATACTGGACCATTACTTAAAATATTCTTCAGAGTAGTAAACGACGTCATCTGTTCATGTCCAAATACAAACCTTGCATTTTGCTTCTTACGGTCGGTAAGTGGTTTGGCAATAATCGAAAAATTAGGTATAAACCTGTGTTGAATTTGCTGACTATGAATTAGCAAAAGCACACAAATTTCTGCTTAGCTTACATTTTTTTCAGCATAATAAACGACTGTGTTTTCAATGACTAACAAAAAACTGTGTTAGTGAGCATGCAACAGCACAGCGCAAGCCAAACAAAACAAAAATAAAACTATTGACTGTAGCTTAATTATGAGATGTTATTTGCTGACGCAGTCAGCCACAGCAATTCACTTTAAAAAATTTGCTTCTGCTTAAAACTTACAGTTTTTGAATTTTTCTTTTATGCTTTTGTTGAGCTAAAAACTGTGAAAAAAATACCCGAAATACGGCATTGACATGTCGCTGGAATACGCCGGGGGAATTCGATAAACCAAAGGGTACCCTTCGAAATTGGTATTGACCATTATGTGTAACGAACGCTGTGTACTTTTGGCTTTGCTCGTTTATAGGAACATGAAAGACACCATTTCGTAAGTCAATTGTACTAAAAATTTGTGCATTCTGCAAACGATCCAGTTGGTCTTCAATGAGAGGTAAAGGATAACGGTCTTTCACGATTACCTTATTTATTCTTCGAAAATCAATACACAGTCTTGGAGTAGAATCTTTCTTTTTGGCCAACACAATCGAACTACAAAATTCTGATTCCGACGGCTCTATAATTCCTTCATCTAACCACTGTTCGATCTGTTTGTCAACAATACATCTCTCCTTTAATGGTAGTCGTCTGGGATTGCAGTATATAGGCGTATCGTCCTTTAGAATTATACGCATTTCGACCACTTCCATTTTAGCACTATCACCGCACGTTTCCTAAATATTAATCGTACTTACATTATTATCTGCACAGACATCCATCACCATAATACTATGTACTTCCTCAGCTATTTTTAGGCCATCAGGTGCAATTTTAATTTCCGCAAATGAGCAAAATTCGTTCCCAAGTATTACCTCAACATCAATACAGGCGAATGGAACCACATGGAAAGTTAAATCATACACTTTACCTTCAATTCCAACATTGGCTTTTAAATTTCCAATCGGTTTAATCTTTCCATCACTAAAAGTATTACCGAATCCAATCAAATAAAAATCTGATTTACGAAGCTCTGGTCTATTCAACGAATCGTACACCTTTTCAGTCACCGCATTAAATTTGTTGCCAGTATCAAATAAAGCCATCCAACTTTGGTTCGAGAATTTAACATTTACTCTCATAATATTTTCAACAGCTTTCAATTGCCTGACATTCGCTTTTTCGACTTTGGTTGGGAATTCCTTTGAAATATGACCAAATCTGTTACAGCTGAAGCATTTGATTCCTTTTTCTTTATCCTTGCAATTCTTGGATGTATGACCCTTATCGCCGCAGTTATAACAAACTATAGTCTTCTCATTTTTAACACCAGGCTTGTTGTTGTTTGTTATTCTAGCATCAACTTTTTGTTTAGAAGATCTTTCCTGCATAATTTCATAACATTTAAGTTTCTTCTTAAAATCTTTTAAATCACGCGCACCGTACAATATGGTCTTATTAATCATCAAATCTCTTATGCCATCGATAACGTATTGCATCAAAGCGCCTTCTTCTATGTTACCGCGCGAAGCCATTTCCTTCATCTGAATATCGATTAGACCTAGCGCTACAAAAATCACAATGCATATTAAAAGTCTAGAAAAAATAATGTGCGTGAAGTTAGCTCCGTTTTTAACATTATCTATGTTAATGTATAAATTAACATACTTACTACTCATCGACTGTAAAGTTAACAGAGCTGCATTATTATTAAAAACTAACAAAAAAACGCAGTACCGATTATTCAGATAATATATATATTTTTTTATGCAGAGTATCTATCTGCTTGTACAGAATTGTCTTAGTAAAAAAGTGGTACATGAAAATGTTCAAAAAACTACGAAAACTAGAAATTGTGCTCGAACTGTGCTATATAGAGTGGAAAGCCATCACTTCAGAGATATCAGAACTGTATAGCTTATATTCAGAATGTATATCAGATCGGAGATATATAATTTTCAAAATGGAGAAATTTAACATTTTGCCAAAAGTGGTATATGAAAATGTTCAAAAAACTACCAAAACTAGAAATTGTGCTCGATCTGTGCTATATAGGGTGGAAAGCCATAACTTCAGAGATATCAGAACTGTATAGCTTATATTCAGAATGTATATCAGATCAAAGATATATAATTTTCAAAATGAAGAAATTTAACATTTTGCCAAAAGTGGTATATGAAAATGTTCAAAAACTACCAAAACTAGAAATTGTACTCGATCTGTGCTTTATAAGGTGGAAAGCCATCACTTCAGAGATATCAGAACTGTATAGCTTATATTCAGAATGTATATCACATCAAAGATATATAATTTTCAAAATGGAGAAATTTAACATTTTGCCAAAAGTGGTATATGAAAATGTTCAAAAAACTACCAAAACTAGAAATTGTGCTCGATCTGTGCTATATAGGGTGGAAAGCCATCACTTCAGAGATATCAGAACTGTATAGCTTATATTCAGAATGTATATCAGATCAAAGATATATAATTTTCAAAATGGAGAAATTTAACATTTTGCCAAAAGTGGTATATGAAAATGTTCAAAAAACAACCAAACCTAGAAATTGTGCTCGATCTGTGCTATATAGGGTGGAAAGCCATCACTTCAGAGATATCAGAACTGTATAGCTTATATTCAGAATGTATATCACATCAAAGATATATAATTTTCAAAATGGAGAAATTTAACATTTTGCCAAAAGTGGTATATGAAAATGTTCAAAAAACTATCAAAACTAGAAATTGTGCTCGATCTGTGCTTTATAGGGTGGAAAGGTATCACTTCAGAGATATCAGAACTGTATAGCTTATATTCAGAATGTATATCAGATCGGAGATATATAATTTTCAAAATGGAGAAATTTAACATTTTTCCAAAAGTGGTAAAAGTTGTTACAGTTTTATTGTTTTTTCATGTACACGGGCAAGTACGGGCACCCAATTTCAAGAAAATAAGTTAGAGTATTAAATACTTAACAACCTCTGCTTAATAGTTCCCGTCGTAAACCGTCACTTTTTGTTCTACATATTCTATCAAGTGTGAAAAAAGACCCAAATATCATGTGTTTGCAAAATTGATCCTGAAAAAAAAGTATTGGACCAACTAACCCGTTTTCTACATCGTCTCATTGGAATTAACATACCTTTCATCCGACACCAAAAAATTTATGATCGGTTGCATAGTTTGCCTGAAATTCAATTGAAAAGATGATATATTTTTTTTAATTTAAACATTTTTTGCAAGTCCGAAAAATTGTCAACTTTGATTGACTCCAGAATTCATAATTTTTATCCGATTTTTTTTTTTGGATTCTTAATCAGTGAGAAGTTCTCTATCAGATGTAATCATTCATTTTATCAAATTCTTCTGTCAAATTTTTGATTTTTGCAACGTTTTTAGGGAAAAGGCGTCGTTACCATTTGTTTGTTTATATGCTACTTCTCTTTCACATTTAACAACTGCATTGCCGCTGTCAGCTTCATCTTCTAACTCGTTGCGAATATTAATGTTCACCGTCGTCGTCAGCCTCAGCTTCATCGTCGCTCTCATCTTCATTGTCATTATTGTTCATCTCATTCGAACTTATCAAATTTCTTTTTTGCATATTCTTGAATATGTGCAAAAACAAGTCGTCGGCGTCGTAATCCAAAGAAAAAATGTTAAAAATTGAGACCTAATCTGCGGTACTCAAATTCTGTTCAACGTATTTGGTTTTTGCCTGAAACTTCTCGTCGTCTACGTCGTAGTCAAAACCAACGAATTCTCTCAATCTCTGTCTGTTCTGACGATCACCTACATTTCAAACACCAGCTTGTGTAAGGCTACAACAACAGCATGTTTAGCCGTTGACAAGTTATTTCGAATAGTAAGTCCTGTTTAACACTCATCAGTTCTGACTGTCAAGTCAAGTATTTTTCAATGAGAACGAAAAAGATAAAATATAGTTTTCTCTTTCCTTCTCATTGAAAAATAACTTGACTTGACAGTCAGAACTGATGACTGTGAAACAGGTCTAATAAAATCACCTAAGGCGTACATGTTCTTATTGTCCCGTTTTAACAGTTTTTTCTTTCTTTTTCTCTTTCCTCTCTGACACAAGTTTCTTTTCTCCTCTTCTTCTTTTTTTTAAGTTTTCTGTTAGAAACACACACACACGACAAACAATCCCGGTTGAGCCCCCAAATTTATGGTATTTTATTATTTATCACAAAAAAGAAAATACATTTATATTTCTGTTAAAATTTATAGTTGATAATTATTAATAATGTTTTTAAAAAAAAAAAAAGTAAAATTAGTTCAATGGAAAAATAGAAAAAAAAGCTCTGTCGTACGTCTTGATCTCGCGGTGTCTTCTTTTAAACTAACTCTCTCGTTAGTATTGTACACTTCTCGCAAATTCAATCCCACACTTAAAACTCCAAAAGTAAGCACAGAAAACGTAGCCAGAACATCGTTGGTGAATCTCCTTTCGGCCTGTTCGAAAATGCATCACTGCACTGCATTTGATGCACAGTACGTTCGGAAAAGCAAAAGGTTGCATCACTGCTAATGCATTGTGTTCTAAAATGCATCACTGAAGCAGACGATGCGCAAAAAAACAGCAACAAAGCATCACAAAAATGGCTGATGCAATAAATGAGCATCGGCATCAGCTAGTTTGCATCAGCATCGCAAACTAATCACATATGCGTATCAAATGCAGTGCAGTGATGCATTTCCGAACAGGCCCTATGTCTATTGCTTGTGCATACCCATCGGTCGGGGTAAGTTGTGAATGATTTGTGATTTGACTACTTACCAATAATCAGCAGTACTTACCGGCCATACCACTGGCAATGTTAATGAGTGATGGTGATTTCCTAGGATGTATACACTTGTTACCTAAGCAGTGTTGGCAGCGTTGCCGTTTTGGTTACTTTTAACCAAAATTGGTTACTTTTTTTTCCAATGTGTACTTGTGTAATTTTTTCCCGTTTTGGTTACTTTTTTTTAACACAAAAGTAACCATTTTTTACATTGTTTTTGAGGTAACACCACTCATTTTGGTGATAAACTAAACTACCACAATTTAAACGTTTTTATAACGTTATAATAACAACACTGTAACAACCGTGTGAACTTAAAACTTTTGTCTTCCAACCTTGTAAGAAAAACCATTTTCAGTACATTGGAAAACAAAAATATTGTCAGACATCTAACAATCGTGTAAACACGCAATTTTGTCATTGTTTTAAGACAATTGTCAAACACTTTTCATTGTCATATGTGCAAAGTTTATGCATCTGCCAATGGCAGCATTGTCATAGAAATTATTTCTAAATGCAACTCTGTATATACATGAATAAACAAACAAGTGTGCATTAATAAAATTTTTGAAAAAAGTGGAAGAAAATTAAAGAATTAAATTAAAGTGTGCATTAATAAAATTTTTAAAAAAAAAGTGGAAGAAAATTAAAGAATTAAATTAAAGAAAATAAAAAATGGATAGCGATATATTTTTTGATGAATCCTGTTTAATAGCGTGCAGATAAAATGGTTCCAATTGCTCTTTTTTGTTCCATGACAATATTTAAAATTTTTAAAGACACACACACAGAGCTGCAAAACGAATTTGACAATGCCACAAAACAATCTGACAACCGTGTGAACAGCCAATTTCGGTTGACAGCTAAATTCATTGTGTGACAATTGTGTGAAAATGAAATTGTTAGTTTTCTTACAGTCGTGTAAACTGACAATTTACCTTTTGCTAAAAATTTTTCAATGTCACTACATTGCTATCACATTGGTAGATATAACAACGTTGTAATATCTGACGACCGTGTACACATAGCTTTAGTTTATAACAATTTGTAAACTAAATAGTAAATCAGCTTTTAAATGAAGAAGTTGTTTATATTTTTTTTTTTGAGATTTAATAGTGCTACGATTCTTTTATCATAATTAAATACCAAACTTAATTTGAGACAGAAAAAATTAAACCGTATTAAAATACAACTTAAGTTTAAGGAAAAATTAACTAGAACATAGAATTAATGTTCAAAAGTTTAGACAAGAGTGGAAGACTAAGCGAATGCTTAAAGACTGGATCAAGAAACTGATGATTTCAATTAATTATGGACCGACCATTATAAAACTACGTGTAGATACCAACATTTTTAAGAAATTTATGATTAAAGTAATTTTCGGAAGTGGGCCTTATATGGGAGCTATGACTAATTATGGGTCGATCATCATACAATTGTACCATATTATTCGTATATATAGTATATGAAATATATTTGCGTTCAATATTATTGAGATACCAACATTTTTGAGGGAGTTATGCTCTTTAAAGTGATTTTCCTTTAAAATCATCCAGTACACTCCCAGCGGATTTTCATTCACTTATGGTGCGAGATTGCACCATCGCTCATGCTCCTGTCTATAATGGCCATAACCAGTGGATTTCTGGCAAGCTCACTGAGGGAATTGCTATTTGTTGTTTTTGTTGCTGTTGTTTATCATTATTTGTTTGCACGTTCTTTCCACTATGCGCGTAAGGGGTTGGACGATCCATGCTGTCATGCGTACATGGACTAAGCAAAGAGGTGTTACAACCGAGGCGTGCCCTGACGTCGAGGGGAGCTGTTACCGACTAGTCCTCTAGCCATACACAGCTATCAGCCACCTTAACCTTATAAGTGGTGGAGAAAGGAGAAGGGAAAAAGAGACTGACAGTGGGATGAGGGAATAGACAGTTTTGGTCCGCGGATTGTAATAAGGAGGTGATGGGAAGAGTTCATATTACCATTCGTAATGAAATGTGTCAGTAATCCTAACAAAATGTCTAAACCACTAGTTTACACCCCATTGCAACCACTCGATTCAGGTGAATCGCAAGGGAGTGACAACTGGCTCTCCTGCTTCTAATTACAACCTAGCTATGTCAGTGTGTCAATACCATTTGTCTGTCTGGGTCTACTATTGCAGTAGAGATTGATTTTAAACAAAATATTTAAGTGTAATGGAGTGAAGTAGTATTTGAATTTATACAAGTGTTAAACAAAAGAATTTTCCATCAGTAATTTAACTTCTGAAACACTTGTTGGTAAAAATTGTTGTGTTATTGTATTCTTTCACTTGTAAATAAAAAAAATAATGAATTATATAACACTTTTATTAAGTATCTTTACTCAATTCACCTTAAAAGGTTTATTTATTTGTGCAAAATATCTCGTTTTGTTCCATCATTTCGTTCGTTGTATAAATGTATTTGAAGTTGCAAAACAAATGTAGCAGACGTAATGTGCATATGGTGCGTTATTGGTTCATTGCTCTAATTAAAGGTTAAATTACAATTTTCACTTTTTCATTATGTTGTGTTCTTGTATGAGTATCCGCCAGTATATACATACATATGTGTGCAATGCAGCTCTACTTTACATTTGTTTAACCTTAAACATGAGTTCACAGCGAAAGCTACATCATATTTTCTTTCCAGCGACACTTTTGAATATATTTTTTTTTCAAGTGTTTAATGAAATCTTAAACTTCTTCTTATAATTCAACTGGAAAGAACGAAGAAAAAATGGATATTAAAACATTTAAACAAATTATATGTTTACAGTTTATGTAGTGGTAATACAACCTCAACATGAGTAAAACATACATTTTATTTCAAACTGCTTAAACCCATATGACGCTACTTTTTTAAGTTAATTTATAAAAAGGGTTCATTTACATAAGTACAGTTTCTGGTCATTTAATGGACATTGTTGTATTTAGAAATAAGTAAGTTTCTCGAAATCTAAAGATTTATTGCATAAATTGTGATTTGTTAAAAGTTGAAATCTTTATACCATACACCACCATAGTGGGGAGGGTATATAGGATTTGTGCTGTTGTTTTTAAAGCCCAAAAATATTAGTCTAACACCCACCGATATGGTCTTATTGGAGCTATAAGACCCCCTTCGCAAATCACATTAACATGTATAAATCTTTTAAATGTGATTATATCGAAATACAATTTAACGCAACAAATATTTATATGCACAGAAGTCATGATCGGTCCATAATAAGTCCATATTCCCATTTTTGAAAAACTGTTTTTTTCACATATGTACTATGAGCCTCAAAAGTGAGTAAACACAACAAATTATTTGATTTTTTTAAGATAATGAAAATCCTAAAATCTATCCATCGATTGAAATTTAAAAGTTTCGTTTTGTTAGATATTTAGTTGAATAATAGATTCGGTTATGAAAAAAATTTAGCTTGAACTATAATGCTTTTAATAATCTTAAAAAAATCAAAAAATTCACTGGTGCTTGCACACTTCTGAAGCTGTGTATATTAGGTGTATGGTAATACATCGTTGAGCTTATTCCACTATACATTCTTACTTGTTTTGCGCTGATACAGATATAGTCATTTTACTTGTTATTTGGCAGTAGTTGTCGGTTCTATAATCAACACAATATATGAAATAGACCTGTTCTATTTGATATAATTTACACTCTATGGCAAGTCACGGAACTAACCAAACAAACGCGTTAAGTATTTACTTATATTTACTATACCTCTAGTTTAGATTTGTCAGTAACATCACCATCTTCTTTATTAATCACCCCTATCGTGAATAAAAATTCCACATGAAATTTGTTCCCTTTTAGTTTTTATATTGGATTTGTGCTGATGTTTGTAACGCCCAGAGATATTGGTCCAACACCCACCTTAAAGTATACCGATCGACTTAGAATCACTTTCTGAGTCGATTTAGCGATGTCCGTCTGTTTGGCTAGCTGGCTGTCCATGTAAAGCTTGTGCGCAGAGTACAGGTCGCAATTTTGAAGATATTTCGATAAAATTTGGTACGTGATATTTTTTCGGCCCAAGGATGAATGGGATTGAAACTGGTGGACATCGGTCCATTATTTCACCTAGCCCCCATACAAATGTCCTCCCGAAATTGGGGTTTACCGGTCTTAAATCTTTGAATTATGCAAGTATGCAAACAAAATTTACTACAGATGAGTAGTAAATGAAGCTTAAGCATATCCACAAATTTCGTGAAGATCGGTCCATAATTAGTCGTAGCTCCCATATAAGGACTACTTCCGAAAATCACTTGAAAGATAACTCTCTTGAAAATGTTGGTATCCAAATAATATTGAACACAGATATGTTTCGTACATATACATATAACATGGTAGAATTTTATGACGATCGGTCCATAATTAGTCGTAGCTCCCATATAAGGCCCACTTCCGAAAATCACTTAAAAGAGCATAACTCTCTTAAAAATGTTGTTATCTGAATAAAATTATACACAAAAATGTTTTGTACATATACATATAATATAGTAGAAGTTTATGATGATCGGTTCATAAATAGTCGTAGCTCCCATATAAGACCCACTTCCAAAAATCACTTTAAAGAGCATAACTCACTCAAAAATGTTGGTATCCAAATAATATTTAACACAAATATATTTCATATGTATTCTAATAATACGGTACAATTTTATTATGATCGGTCCATAATTAGTCGTAGCTCCCATATAAGGCCCACTTCCGAAAATCACTTTAAAGAGCATAAATTTTTTAAAAATGTTGGTAATCAAATAAAATTCGACACAAATAATATACAGAAATGATGACACCTAATTTTATAATGGTCGGTCCATAATTAGTCGAAACTCCCATATAAGACCCTCTCCGTAATTCACTTTAACTTCCATAAATCTTTTAAAAGTATTTATAATATTTAACACATATAATATTTATATTCACAGAAATCATGACACTGAATTTTGGTCCAAAATAGGTGATATCTCCCATATAACGCCCATTTCTGAAAAACTATTTTATATTTACATATACATACTAGGTGTAGGGTATTATATGGTCGGGCTTGACCGACTATACTTTCGTACTTTTTTAACATTGAATTTAAATAGGAAAAATGTGAAAAAGGAACAAATTTCATGTGGAATTTTTATTCACGAAGGGGTGAATGTAAAGGTATTAAAATATGCCTTTATGGTCAAATAGACTTTCATACATTTGCAGTTATAATTTGTGAAGTTTTTAACTAATTTTATTATTTTTTTTTTGGAAAACAGCATTTTAAAGTTAGTTATTCGTCGACATATTTTTTACGGCATCCTAAATAGAGTTTAAATATGCACTAATATTTCTTAATGTTGATCTAGCCTTTTTATTTAAGGATTTTAAAGAATTTATTGTGCCTACAATTATGCTAATTTTATTAGTGTAGCAATTCGAAAACATCTTATTATTCCTAATATTTTTAATTAAAATCATGATAAATTAATTTGTAAATTGAAATATTTTAGTTTTTTATAATGTTAGCCGTATTAATAAAACGTTATTAAAAATAATCTAGATTGCACATTTTTTTTTAATTGTAGCCGTTTACACTTAAAAATCATCAATAATATAACCTGTTGTTTATTATGTCACGCCAACTAATAAATATGGATTATCCTCAGGGAAGTATATGCTGCAACCTGTGCTCCAAGTAGTATACTGCGAGCTGTGGCGGCATTTATTCTGAGCAGTTAGATGCTATAATAAAAAGTAAAGGTGTTCTTAGATTTGCAAATTGCCTGTGCAAGGAGAATTTTGTACCTAATTCTGAATATAGAGATATCTCACTTCGTGAAGAATTAAAAAAAGAGCTTCAAGGAGTGCAAGAAAAGTTTGATGCAATTCTGGTGGAAGTCAAACGAGAGTTAAGCACCGAGCTTAACGAATTAAAAGTTAATTTTTATAAATGTAATGAATCTTTATATCACAACTACAAATAAAATTGCCAGCGTTAAAAATAAATTTAAGATGTATCAATCTATGATTGAAATGGTGAAGAATCATAATGAGATCCTACAAAAACGACTTAATCGCCGTGATATTATTATAAATGGCTTGCCAAGGAATTAACCTAACTTGTCTAATGTAGTTCAAGAAATTCAAAAATTCAAAAAATCAACGCAGATACCGTGAAAGTTAAAATCACATACATATAATGATAATAACATTAAAGTGCTCCTTAAGTGTTCATTAAGTGAATTTTATTTGTACTTCAATATACTGGAACATCCAAGGAATACGATGTTACGATGCATGAGCAATAAATCTAGAAAAACAATCTTGCTTAATGTTTTTATAATATCTTGTAATTATATTAAAACGTATTTACACTTTTAAATTTTTTAGTTACCTGATCATACTTTATTATATAAAATATGATACAGGATAGAGTTCTCAAATTTCTTTCGATATAAATTAATAGAATCCATTCTCATATGTTGAATTTATTGTCATTGTTCTATTCGCATCTTAAATTTTAAAGATCGAAAGCAGTTCATTTTAAATTATGGCAAATACGTAGATTAAAATGTTCTTGGGAGTTCGCAGAATAATAGTCAATATTGTAAATGATTTAGCCTCACTGCATATAGGCACATATTAATTAATATACTTACTTTTTTCTTTTAGTTTTATTATTAATTGTATATTTTTGTTAATTTTTATATAATTTTATATATATACTCGTATATATTTTTTTATTTTATTTTAATGTTAGTTCGATCTTCCATTAATATTTTTGCAGTTACTGTAGATTCGTAATGAATATGGCCTGGCTGCATAACAGGGGTAGTGGCTTTGTGAGGGCTTAGGCGTTTCGCTCTTGGAATGTACTAAGTGTCTCCCACTATTTCTGCAAGGCATCACAATGGACCGCATTGGTCTCTGGGTGATGGTGTGGGCACAACCTCACACCGGCCTTCTGACCTAACCTAACCTACTGTAGATCTTTTTGGATACAAATTTTGTCGTAATGATCGTCTAAACTCTAGAGGTTGTGGTGTGGGGATATCTGTTTCCAATGGTCTTGAATAAAAAATAGTTTTTAAAATATCTGTACTTGGTATCTGTGAATCTATTTTAATTGAGTTCAGTTCTAGTGGTTCTAAATTTGTTGTTGGGGTTGTATATTTGCCCTATGGCGATCTTGTTTTGTTTGAAAATCTTCATAGTGAACTTTTTTTTAAAATACTCAGACATTATTGTGGTTGACGATTTTAATTGCAATTTGTTTGATGCCACGAAATCCTGTAATATAAGAACTATTTTCTTAAGGAAAAATTTATTTGTTTTTCATGATTCAAAACCGTTCACTTTGATGTTGCATATGGATCTACTTAATTAATAGACTTCTGGCTGGTTAGTAATATTTCAATGGTTTGCTTTTCTAGTCTAGTTGATTACCCGCCATACGTTAATTTTTCCTCATTTAATATCAACTTATATTTGTCTACATTTGATATCTCTTGCTTCTTTTTGGGTGATGTTGATAATATGTGTTCTTGCTTGGCATCACTTTTTGATTTGTTATTGACTTGTGTTCCTATAGTTAGAAGGAATATTTCTAATGATGGGTCTATTTGGATGAATTCTAGTAAAATTTTATATGCTAAGTCTCTTAGTCAACTTGCCTACCGATCTTTTATATGCCATCGTTCTAAAAAAATCGTTAAATGGAGTATATATTGCAAATACCGGAATAGGGCTAAAGGTGTTATTCGTAAGGAAAAGATGCTTTATTTCTCTAATATTTTACGTGGTATGGACACTGGTAATGTGTGGATAATTTTACGGGGGGCTGGAAATACTAATAATAGTTCTGAGGAATTTGTTGGTAATGTTGATGACTTGATATGTAATATGTATGATATTACCTTTAATGGTTTTCCAGAAACTATGGAGTCTTTTTAGTTCAAGTGTGTCAGTGAGTTAGAGGTTACAGACGCTTTAAGTCGAGTTAAATCGTCCTCTTCAGGTGTTGATAATATTTCCATTCGCTTTATTTAATTATCTTACCCCTTTATTTCAATTACATATTACATTTATTTAATACCCTCTTCTTGCAAGACTGCCCGGGTCATACCTAATCCCAAATCTAGACTAATTCATGGTCCTCAACACTTTAGACCAATTTATATTCTTCCGGCTCTATCTAAGGTTTTGGAACGCCAGATGTTAGTATTAACTCTTTTTAATATTTATGAGGGATAGTTCGCATTTCGTAATTCCACGTTGATGCTTCTGAGTCTTACTGACCTTATTCGTGAATATGTCAATGATGAGAAATTATGTGCTCTAATTTCTCTCGACATGTCTAATGCATTTGGCTCTATTTGTCATCATACTATGGTTAAGAAGCTTCGTGATGATTATATTTTTTCTAGATCAGCTTGTAAACTCATTATCTCTTATCTAGTTGGCAGATCTCAAATTGTTGAATTCAAGAGTATTACTTCGGCTTTTCGTTCCTTGTTATCTGGTGTTCCTCAGGGTTCAGTCCTAGGTACTCTTTTGTTTATTTTATATGTTAATAAGTTGCCAACGTTTATTGACTACTTATGCTAATGATGTTTTTTTATTGTTTAAAAGTGATTTGGACTCTGCTGACGTTTTGCAAAACAATATTAACTTCTGTTTGGGGCAAGTTCATATATGGGCTTCCTCAAACTATTAGGCTCTTAATCCCTCCAAATCTAAGGCTATTATGTTTGGGCCAACTGCTCGTTTTTTTCCGATGTTGAGGTTTTATTGAGTAATGTTCGGCTAGAACTGGTTGATCATATAAAATGTCCCGGAGTATACCTTGATAATAAACATAATTTTATTTTATAATATTATCAAATATAGAAGGTCACTTCCACTGTACAGATCTTTTTCACGATCCATTAGAAATCCTCAAATTTGTATACCCAGAATTTCAGAATTTCATTTCTTTATTTGATAAATCTTTTGTTGTAAGAACTGCTAGAGTGTGGAATATTCTACCTTATTCCTTGCGAATTTTTTCTCAATCTAATAATATTTTTCGTTTAAAAATTATGGAATGATTATCAACTACTTATTGATGACTTCTAATTTATGGATACCTATAGTTTAATGCTTTTTGCTTGAATTATGGAATTCTGTTCTACTACTTATCGATGATTTATTTTCAAAACCTCTGAATGCCTATAGTTTGCCGCTGATGTGGGAACTGTGTTATTTTTTTTTATCTATAAAATTTGCAATTCATATGTTATTACGGCTAGGGAGCCATAAAAATGTTTATATACATATGCATAATTATTATTTTTTGTTACATATCTATGTAAATTGAATTATTATGAATTGATTAAGATTGTTTATTATCATTATGGTATTATTACTATGTATTGTATTGATATTTAGACTTAATATTACGAAATAAATAAATAAATGAAAAAAAAATCTTAACGAAATTAAAAAAGGTAACAAATTAAAAAATTGGAAATTTTTTATACAAAAGTAGCTTATTATATTTGTATAAAATTTTGACAATTATTTAATTCTTTAATTAAAAAATATAACCACAGAGCTTAAAGCAATTAAAATGGCGAATATATTTTCTGATATTTTTTCTGATACTAATAAATTTGTTTCATAGTCACGACAATAAAGATTATTTTTAGATTTACCAAACTAAATTTATTCTGTGTTTTTATTTTTTCTCTCTTCTAACTTTTAAATGTTATTGCTGTATTTTCGGCAATATATCTTCCCCTAACCAATAAGCAATAAGAAAAAGTTTCAAAAATTTCAGTTTACTTTGTTAAGGGTTTAATGCACTCTGTTATTAGCGAAAAATGTTGCTTTTAAAAATTATTTTTTTTTGCTAACTACAAGTTGATATTGACAAAATTTTTTATTGTTAAATTCGATGATTCATATTTAAATACATTTTAACGAATTGAAATTTGTATTACTGTAAAAATGGCAATATTTGAACATATTATTAAATTAATACTTCCCCTTTGGCTATTTTAGGAAACTTACCCTTCTTCACCCCCAGTATGGTTTGCTGAGAGCGAAGAAACAAGCGTAACAAATGCTGTTCAAATACTAAGCAATACAAATGGACGTGATAATCATGTTATAAATCAGGTCAGTTGCTTAACTGTTCATTTATTAATTTTGTTTTAACATTTTATTTTTATATTTTGTTTGACCTAATTTTATGATGAGATATGGCATGTGTTGAGTTTATTTTCTATAGCGTTAATTTGATTTGTTTATCTTGTTTTTATTTATGTTTATACTTTAGGTGGGCATACTATTACGTGAACTGTGCCGCCTACACAATGTTCCACTGCCGCCCGACATTGATAACCTGACAATACCGTTTCAATTGCCACCACCCAATAGTGCATCATCATTAAATCAACAGCCTGCAGCTCAGCATCAAATCGATGACATTGAATCAGATCAAGATGACATCGAAGATCCAATTGGCGATAGTGAACAAGAGAGTGAAGCCGACGAGGATCTACCATTGGAAATGGATGATGGACGCAGTACGAATAAGGTGGTGATAACAAAAAAATTGCTAATTTTGTAAGTGAAATTAATTATAATAAATTGTTTGTTGGTTTACATTGCAGAAGGACGAAATGGAAGTAGAACATTTAGCAACACTAGAAAGACTGCGACAAAGTCAAAGACAAGACTACTTAAAGGTAATTAATACTTTATGCATTTAGACTGATTTAGACAATAGTCTGCCAGGTCTGTTACGTTTGCACTTGTTTGTTTACGATGTACTTTGTATACCATTATATGCAAACATTTAATGACATGTGCGGTTGAACGTTTATTCATACATTTCTTTTACGAAAAATTATGTTAAATTTTTGTAATATGGTTTGATTGTAAATTATTTTAGTGCTTGTCTAGTTTAAAGCTAAAATAGAATTTGCCAAACTGAAATATATGTTTTCATTTAAGAAATCGTTTTTTAAGTCAAAATTTAATAGTATAACTTTTAAAACATTACTAAATCCACAACTAATTTAAAAACAATTTTGAAAATAATATTTTCATATTTTTAAATTAACTTAGAACTAAACGTGTTGTGCATCAACAACAATGTTGATTTTGTAATCATTGAATAACCGAAATACAATTTACAGTGTAGGTCTTTAAAGAAGCTACACAGCGATCTTATCAAATCAAAGCATTGTTTCTAATTATATGCCCGCCACTGTATATCATATCAACAAAAAATACTTTGACTTAAACAGAAGAAAAATTCATTGAATGTTTGATATTAGACAAATTTGTATGTTTTATAATAACATGAATGAAAGTATCTTTTGGGGAATGAGAGTGGGAAGGACATATGTATATGAATAAATCTTAAACAAAATAATAACTTCTTAAATTCTAATATCAGTTAATTTTTTTATTCTAAAATCGTTTATCATCCACCAGGGTTCAGTTTCCGGTTCCGTTCAAGCAACCGATCGTCTAATGAAAGAACTACGTGATATCTATCGTTCTGATTCATTCAAGAGCAATATGTACTCCATAGAATTAGTAAATGATTCCATATACGAATGGAATATACGCCTTAAATCCGTTGATCCCGACAGTCCCCTACACAACGACTTGATTATGCTCAAGGAGAAAGAAGGCAAAGATAGTATTCTCTTAAATATAATATTTAAAGAAACGTATCCCTTTGAGCCACCGTTTGTCCGTGTTGTCCATCCAATAATATCCGGTAAAATCGATAAACTAACAAATTAGATATTTCTTTTGATAATGACGTTTAAAATTTGATACTTTAGGCGGCTATGTTTTAGTTGGTGGTGCAATATGCATGGAATTGTTAACCAAACAGGGTTGGAGTTCGGCATATACAGTTGAAGCAGTTATTATGCAAATAGCAGCCACATTAGTTAAGGGCAAAGCCAGAATACAATTCGGTGCCACCAAGGTAAGTGAAAAACTTATTGCGTGTTGTGCTTTTTAAAGTATATTTTGTTTACGTTTGTTGTTGTCCTATTTTTTTGAATATCTAAATCACATAACTCAGGTCTTATCACAGGCTCAATATAGTTTGGCGAGAGCGCAACAAAGTTTTAAATCCTTGGTGCAAATACACGAAAAGAATGGTTAGTATTACTGTAATACTGTAGTATTATTAGTATTACATATGAAACATAAAATTTTGTAATTTCAATTGTTTTCTTTATTAGGTTGGTTCACCCCTCCCAAAGAAGATGGCTAAGAAGATGGCTTGTATAAATCCAGGAGTCAATACAACAATAATATTTTTTCTGCTTAGTTTTTAGTTTATAATTTTGTATGTGTGTGCTTTTTCCCCAACTAAAGTTTTTCTGAACCATCATCTCTAACTATATGACTGACTGTCTCCTTGTCGGACTGGCTGGCTGGCATCATATTCATTGTAATTGTTGTTGTGATGTGCATTTGCTTTTGTAAATTTGTAAACATGTATTTATTTTCTTCTTTTTTAATTATGTTTTTGTTTTAATTGTACTACACATTTCATCAATCATACATACTATTTACAGTTAATATGATCATATCACCCCTACTACTCAAATACTACCGCTACTACTACGCCATTCATTACTATTATGTATATTTTGTCACTGTTGTCATCCTCGTCTTCTTCTATGTTAAACTCTTCTTGTATCAACTTATGCAGCAGCATCAGCAGCCAGCAGCATAATTATTAATAAATAGCATCATAAAATGAATGAACCTCTTTTTTATACATGAAAATAAAAAACAAAGAACATTAAAAAATATTTGTAATGAAAACCCTGAAAACGCAACACACACACACAAACAAACACTATATTATATTGCAAAGTAGTTTTGTAGTCTGTAATATTGTCGTAAATATTTTTTATCATAAACACATACTTATATATAATATTCGTTTACAATTCGTAAATCCTAATTACTATATTATTATTATTACATATTATTATAATTATAATTTTATTTTCTATTTTTAATTTGCATAAACATTTCCTACGCGCTCTGTCTCTCTGTCACCCTTATTCTATATATGTATGTACCAATCTATTCTATGTCCCCAAATATGTAATATTTTCTGCTTATTTTTTTTAATTTGAAAAAAAAAAAACAGAAAACAAAATAAGAAACAACTTATAAATATACATAAATAAATAATGAAAAAGAAGAAAATACTTAAATTGTAGCGATAAATACTGGATATACATAAATACAAACAAATTAAATTGAAAAATAAACACATGGATTTATAATCTGTAATTAATTTTATTACAATTTTTAATTGTTATTTTCAAAAGTAACAAAAACAATATAATGATTTTTTTGGGAAACAATACCTAATACATACTTAAATAAATAAAATACACTGAAAATATTTATAATTTTTAAGTTTTACATACAAAATATATAAATTTAAAACAATGCATACATTTTAAGTTAATATATAAATAAACATCGCAAATAAACAAATAAAAAGAAAATAAATAATTAAACTACCAAGAAAAATAAGAAAAACAAACAGATGACCACTTATGATGGCAAATAAGCTAACAACCGTGAGATAAAAACACTAACATAACATACTTATTATACAGCATCTATACATATAATATAAGATGTTTAATACATTTTTAGAAGTTTAACATACAACATCTCACCGTTTTGTGTATAAATATGTACATTAGATTTTAAACATCAAGATTTCATTCTATGTCTGATAGTAATTTCTTTGTTTGTTCCATGTTAATAAGCAGAAGCATAAGTTATAAATAAATACGTTTTTTAATGCAATATAAAGTTTAATATCTGGGGGGTTATTGTGTATTTCGATTCGAAAAGAAAATCGTTCGAATCGAATTTGTATACTTTTTATATTGTATTTAGAAAGCTTTAGCTTTCGAATCGAAATACACGATAACCCCCCTGTTTGGGAAATTCGATTCGAATTAAACTTCTCAGAGGAATTATAAATTTCATTTATAAAAGAAAAACTGAGTGAAATAATTTTACTATTTTCGAAGATGCAAAATGCGGCATTAATTTTACTTTTAAAATATTAAAAGTTATAAATGATAAAAACACTAGAACTCGTATCATAATGAAATGTTGTGTTTATTAAAGAATTACAAAATAAATTTCCAAAATTTGTAACCTGTTTTATTCGACCATTTACATATTTGACCTCATGCTGAATAAATTACTTCTATAAATTTTCTATGGAAATTATGTATGTAATTATAAAAACATTTAATAATATAAAAATGCTCATAAACTTTTTAGTTTGTTACAGAATTTAGAGAAAATCTTCTAAGGACATTTTGTATAATAAACTTTAAATAAAAGAAACATTTCATTATTGAAAAGGGCTTGCGTTTTCCGTTCGATGTGATAAACTAATAAATCAGACCACTGGAATTTTTCATGAAAAATCTAATGTATTCCCATAATATTTCACACACATTTAAAAAAATTTACACACGATCATTAGAATTGTATGTTTGTAGAGAGTTTAAAATGCAAAAATATCGATGTTTTTTTGTAACATTATTTTCATCAGAAAACATCAAACTTATAAATAACTAAAAAACAAGAAATGAAAGAAATAAAAAACAATTAAGTTCAATCAAATACCTACATCTGGAGAGTTTTATTTAACATTAACTGTCAGCAAGCAAAAGAACTACGAGTATATACACTGCCTGTCACTTAAATAAGGAATCATATTATTTTTAACTTTAATTAAGTATGTCTCCTAAACTAAAGTTCATATCTTGGCTTTAAGTGACACACCAAAAAGTACCACAGGAATACATGTCTTTAAAAAAAATGCATTATTTTAGTATAACAAAATATGTATATTTTTTATTTCTTCAGGAAACTAAAGCAAACACCTTAAAATTTGGTTGTGCAAAAAATTACTTTTCAAGCTTTAGGAGTTTAAGTTACAAAATGTGATTCCTTTATTTAAGTATGTTCGGTTGTACCGAATTTTTCACATTTTTCACAAATCGGTGATTAATGCTGATTGTTATAATGGGTCATTCGATTTCTTTCTGAAAATCGAATCGTTTTTAAAGACATGCGTGCGTGGATGAATTTAAATCCCTAGACACAAATATTTAAAGCAGTATTGGGAAAACTGAAATCTAACAACTGATTACTAACTACGATTATATTAAGTTGTTAGTAATCATGAGAATAATCATAAAAAGTAGTTAAATATTTTGATTACTAACTACTTATTTCAGTTGCAATCAAGATTATTTGATTACTTTTTATAACTACACATTGAAATGATGTTACAACAATATTCTCGTATTTGTGGAAGAAAAGTTTAAATAAACGAAGAGAGAATAAGATGACAACAATTAAAAACTCTGAAATAAAGTGCCTCAGAAAAAAGTTTTTACTAAGACGGTTGAAAACTAATTGTTGTAGTAAAGCTTTGTACAAACGGTTGTCAAATTTTAAAACGTTGTCCGAAAAATGTTCAGAAAATGTCTTACAACCGTGTGAACATAAAATTTTTGTCTTCCAACGTTGTAAGAAAAAGCATTCACCCCTATCGTGAATAAAAATGCCACATGAAATTTGTTCCTATTTCACAGTTTTCCTATTAAAATTCAATGTTAAAAAAATAAAAGGGAACAAATTTCATCTGGAATTTGTATTCACGATATGGGAGGAAATACCGCTTAAACCTACATTTATGCGGACCAGAGATTAACGACCAACTAAAAAGAATAATACTCGTATATACTTATATAAACGGCGATACAAATACATAGTGCTGAAAGCTATAAAAATGTACGGTCGTATGACTAGGTTAAACACGATTTTCATGGATGAAGCGCTCAATGATTTTTTGGACTGTGGACCATTTCTGTTATTTTTCGCTGGAAATGGTTTCAAACCAATTCTCGTTGTCCTATCGTAGTACGCGGACTCATTTCAGCTATTTAAATTAACACTTGTCGTTACAAAATCGGACTTAGAATTCAACAGAAAATACTGGTAGAAGTGGAAAAAAAGACAAACGTAAAACCAACAACGCTGCATTTAGCTATCGGGTGAGTAAAAATTGACTGCATAAAATACACCATGGCGTGAAAAACGAGCTATTTTCTGTTTTTTTTACAATACAATTTTGCAATAAATGTTTTTTGTTTGTCAGAATAAAATATTTTTTCTTTTTATGGAGCTTTAAAAAAAATGCAGTGCATAAAATAAGCTATGAGCCAATGTACCTAAATTTGTAAGGTCGGATAATGAAACTGGATACAAGACGAAAAAAATGTTCGAATTCTAAGAATTTATGGTATCAATTCTCAATTACTGTTCTATATTCTCCACAACAGTATGGCGCAGCTGAAAGAAAAACTCGGTATCTTATTGAAATGATTCGTTTGCTTCTAGAAGCTAGTCAAAGCCAAAAAAGTATTGGCGATTTGCAAAATCGTCTTGCTGCAAGCGCTTTACCTTGTACTCGTACAACCTATGAAAGATCGAAAACCTAAAATAGACAATCTTTATATATGTGGCTCCAAGGCATACAGTGGGTCACAGCTTATTTTATGCAGAAA
Source organism: Bellardia bayeri (assembly GCA_950370525.1). NCBI lineage: Eukaryota > Metazoa > Arthropoda > Insecta > Diptera > Calliphoridae > Bellardia > Bellardia bayeri. The sequence goes on from OX493266.1 coordinate 32,958,557, forward strand.
ACTAACAGGAACTTAAAAAATAAATTGGTGTCATTTAAAAGAAAAAATGTTATAGATAAAACATTTATTGCAAAAATTTACATTTTAATATATATTGAAAATTAAAAAAAAAAAACAAGAAAGTATAGTCGGTCAGGCCCGATCATATAATACCCTACAGTCATATCTCCCATATAAGATCCTCTTTGAAAATGGGGTTAATATCTAAAAATCTTTTTTAAGTGTTTACATCGAGATTAAATTTAACACACAAAATATTTATATGCACAGTCATGCTATTAAATACCAGAAAAACTATTTTTACGCATATACTAAGTGAATCATTATCCTGGTAGAATCAAAAATCTAATCTTATAACTTTCCAACAAGTTATCCTTCAGAATTTGAAGCTACTTAAACTTTTCTATTGTTGTTTCGCCAAATGTTAAATTCCCTGTACCAGCAGCTGACATACATGGCCAAACCATGAAACTGCCACCACCATGCTTTACTGTTGCCTTTCATTCCCACGACAGCCGGTTCTACGTACCGTAACAACCCGAAACTTTTCGACCAAGGGCTATCAACACAAGCAACAACAAGTATACAATTTTTAATCTCGGAGCCGAATCTTCCGACATTGCTGCTCCGAATCTTGTTGGTCCGAACCGGAGTTAATCAAAATCCAAGACCATGGTTCTGTTCAGTTTGCCAGAACAGACTACACCATATGTCGATTCAAGTCTTGTTTGGGCTGGTGGCACCTCAGGAATTGTTCCGGACTAACACATGAAAGGGAGTAGACGGATAACTACGTAGCACCTTGCTGCCAGCGACATAGCTCATCGGCAATCACAACATCTACACCAGCAACAACAACAACCGTCTCGCTAACACCATCGATTTCAGTCCGTAGACCTGAGGTGATTTCCATATTGCAGTTTAACTGCAATGGCCTCCAAGAATAGATTTCAAAAACAACCCCATTCATTCGCCAACACAACATCGTAGTCGCTGTGATTTAGGAAACAAAACGCACATGCAATTCCAGTCGGCAAAGTTGCAACGAATACAACGTTCTCCGAAAAGACCGCATCAGAAGCAACGGTGGTATACACAACACCGTGCAGTATAGAGCTCTCTCTCTCTAGATCTGAACCACAGAGACCAATATTTTGAAGTTCAAAGTATTGCGGTCAGATCGGGATATATGGTGTTCGAGCTCTATTATGTCTATATTTCGCCAGAAGTCGTCGAACAGGCTACCGTCACGATATCAGGACTTTATTGGAACTCGTCTGTTTTTTGGGGATTTCAACGCTTACCACACAAGTCTTGGCAAAGACCAGAGAGGAGCGTCACTGGCAAAACAGATCGACGAATCCACCTTCTGCACACTAAATGACGATGCCCCGCACGGATTATGGATAATTGCGCTAGTTCGCCAGACATTCCAATAGCGAGTCCTGGTCTGATCAGCTGCACAACCTGGCGTGCAAATATTTCTCTGGGATCAGATCACTTACCCATAATTGTTTGTCTGGATAGACCCAACGATTTCATCGTCTGAACGGCGCACAGTGGCTCAGAAACGTTTTTCATCGGCCAAAAATTTATAAATTTTGAACCGATGGAGATATTTTAGTAATTTTTGTTGTTTTAAATTTTTTTTTGTGAAGAGGAAATATCTAGACTTTTTCTCCAGTTTTAATTTCATTAAAATCGGTTCAGTAGTTGATGAGAAATTTAAGGTCAAAGTTAAACTTTTGATTTTTTGTTGCATTTAGTATGAAACTTTACACGCCAACTGAAGTTGCAGATGCCATCAATACAGCTAAACTTTTGAAGGCCATAGGACCCGACGGAATATTCATGCTGATGTTAAAACACCTTGGTAAGCGGGGAGTCGAGTACCTGATAATGGTTTTTAACCTGTCAGTGAGGAGCGTAATTATACCCAGCGCTTGAAAAATGGGCCGAGTGGTCCCACTATTAAAACCCGGAAAAATCGCGAGCGAGGGAAAATCATACAGGGCGATTTCCCTCCTGTCACCAGTAGCGAAAATACTTGAAGCTCCTTTTCACCCTCAGCTGACCCACTAACTACGAAAGATGCACAGCCCCACCACAGCATTATCCGACATTGTCACTCAGATCGCACAGGGCTTAAACCAGCAGAGGCCTTGTGAATGGACTATACTAGTGGCACTTGACATGTCGAAAGCCCTCGACACGGTTAGTCATGTCACACTCTTCCAGGACATTCTGCAGTGCACAATGCCCAACACAAAGAGGTAGATAGTAAATTATCTGAATTGCGGACAGTTGTTCGTAGATTTTAGAGACAAATATTCAAAATTAACGATCAATTTTACTCGATATCGAATGCGGTAATTTGGCCCCTGTTTATCTCCTCAGCACACGCCGCTGCAATCACGCATTTAGGAACAAGGTCTTAAAAGCAATAGCCGTCAGCACTTGGGGTATGGCTAAAGAAACTTTGTCTTCTACTTATAAGACAATTGGTGGGTCAATGGTTAACTACGCTACTCCAGAATGGATACCTTCGTTGAGTGATACCCAGTGAAGAAATATAGAAAGCTGTCAAAATGCAGCTTTAAGGACCATTACAGACTGCCTTGAAATAACCTCCGAACACCACCTTCATGTGGAAACTGAAGTTTTTCCTGGGATATAACCGGAGGAGTCATACAAACTTCCATATCACACAGTTGGAGGCTCCCCCTAGGCACTTCAGATCGCAGCTCATATATGACAGCTTTGAACGACATTCATAGAGACATCAACAATTCCGCGGTAGCACGATACCGCATAAATGTCGTACTTGGAGGTCGCCCACCGTCGATGGCAGACATCACAACTCAGATCTGGATGTTGAAACAGGCCTTCTGGTCCCGCATAGACCGTGCCGTCCTTAATATATGCACAGCATGTGGTCAAGGTCCTCATGACACTCTCCACATATGCAACTATGCAGCCAGCCCTACTTCACTTTGTCCTGAATATCTGTGGACTCACCTACTGAAAGTAGCGCAATTTCTTGGATTGGATCTGGCAGAACCTCCGGATTAAATTTTGAAAAATGTTTTAGCTGCTACAGCAACAGCAACAACCAACAACTGTTGCCTTCGGCAACTCGGCCAAGGACTATTTGTTAGACTATAAAATTTTTTCTTTTAAATTACACCAATTTCTTTTTTAAGTTCCAGTTAGTTTTCATTTTATGGAGTTTTGAAAAAATTCACTGCATAAAATAAGCTGTGAGCTAACTGTATGCCCTAACTTTAAAAGTAAGCAGGAAGAAATTTGATAAAAAATCAAATTTATTAATCTTTACGGGTTATGATAAGAAATCATATAATTGCGTTTTGTGGATACAACTATAAATATGTAAACTAGTTGTTAAAGTGATTTAAATTTTGTTTCTTCAGAAGTATTGTTAAATTTGAAACAAGATAAAGAAAAGGGCACGAAAAAGGGTGCTGATGTCAAAATTAAACGTTTTAAAGCTCGTAATCGTTGAGATTACGATGACGTGTTTGCCCCTCTGGTGCATCGAACCACATTTCGTATTCTTTTGTCAATTGCTGGTGTTAGAAGAATGGCTTTGGATAATTTAAATGGATTTTTGTTTAAATGTATACCTTAAAGAAACAATTTACATTAAACAACCATCTGGTTTTGTTGAACGTGGTGGAAGTCCAATATGTCACCTAAAATATTCCACAGCTAACGTATGGAATAAAGCCTAGAATGATGTAAATTTGATCAAAGTAAAACAGATCTATGTTTATATAGGAAATTTATCAATGGGGAAGATATTTATATTTTAATATACATACATACATATGTATCTTGATACCGTAGTAGTAGCTTCTACAAACAACAATTTAAAAAACATGTAACAAAATCAAAAGAATCCCAATTTAAAATACGCCAAAGGCAGTATGTATATCGAGAATATGCTAGTAAAGTTTGGTTTACAAAAACACAAGTCAAAATACCCACTTAACCATCTTATGGAAAAACTTATTCCGAACTTCTCTTACCTAATGATGAATACCAAAGCTTACCGCAAATAACAATGCAGTTATTTAAGCTGGCAAGTAACAAACAACAGTAGCAATATAAATTATGGAAGCAGATTTTATTAAATTATGTATGGTGCAGATGGAAACTTTAACTTTAATACTTTAACAGTATTATTATTGGTAATAAGTATAGAAAAATATATAAATAAATTTTTTAAAACATTTGGTTTAACAAAAATTTAATTCATACAAAAACTATTCCAAACAATGCATTATGAACATGTGGATTAAATATAAAAAATTACCTTAATTTCCACAAACTTTAGATTGGAAACCATTAAAAATGGTTTTTCTAATTTGGAGCAGACAAAAAAATACATATTTTTCCCAAATCCTTTTAAAGGAAAATCTCGTATCTTTTTATAGTGTAGCAAATTCCACAAGCTTTGTTTTAAAGGTTATTCCATTCATTTGAATCCTGATTAGAGTATTTCAACTATTTATTTAAGTAAATTCTATGAAAAAATAAAAAAAAATAAAATTTTGTCTGAAATTTTAAAAATTTTTGAATTTAAAAATTTTTTTTTTTTAATTTTTGATAACCTATTGAATGTGTCTCAAAGACCTTTCAAATTTACATATAGATCCTTTGGAAGAAATGGGGAAAAAATAAAAAAACCTCTAAAAAGGACCTTTTTATCCTTTGATCCAGCTCACCAAATATTGACCCCAAGTCAAAAAAAAAAATGAGAAACGTAGTCTTAAAATGAATCAAATTTTCATATTAGTCGGGAACATCCGCAACTTTATTTAGGGGCCACCCTAATGCACATCCTTATTTCCCCTTCTACGTAGTAATATATACACGGATCAGTTTTGGATTGAATCATTCCAAAGTCAATTAAAGTTTTACTTAGTTTTTGATTCCAACACCTGCTTGCCTGTTTCAATCCATATAAGGATTTTTTTAACTTACAGACTTTACCATCTTAATTTTGAAAACATTCCGGAAATTTCATATAAATTTCTTCTTCCAAGTCACTTTGTAAAAATGCTGTGACAACATCCAATTGATCAATGTCTAAGTTATGTTTAACAGCCAAAGCAAGTAGTAAACGAAGAGACGAGTATCTTACAACTGGCGAGAATGTCTCCTCATAATCAATCCCCTTCTTTTGGTAGTACCCTTTAATCACCAAACGAGCCTTATATCTTAATATTTTTCTCGTAGAATCACGTTTAATTTTATAACACCACTTGTTCGATATTGGTTTCTTGTCGTTTGGTAAATCACATTCTATGCAAGTATTGTTATCAAGTAAATCTTTGTACTCTTCTTCCATTGCATGTTTCCATAATTGAGCTTGAGACCCATTAAGTGCTTCTTTCACATTAGTAGGTTCTGTAAATTCAACGTTTGATACGACATTAGCATAACGAGCTGGTACTTTACGGACTCTAGTAGAACATCTCATGTTTTCAGAATTTTCGACATTTATGACTTTTTCTAGATGTACATTATCATTTACGATATTTTCAGCACTATCACTTAATGAGATTGTTGGAGTATTTACGCCTGAAGTAGGAATAGTTAAAGCATCATCCTCTGAATAATATATTTCTGAATCCGAATCAGTTTCAGCATTATTTATATTATCATTTGTTAGGCAAATAACATTATTCGGTTCTTTATCAAATGGAATGTAAAATACATTGTCATTTCTTTTATCCGAATCTTCATGAAATTTGTTCTCAAAAAATACTGCATTTCTACTAATTGTTATTTTCTTCGTTTTTGGTATCCAACAAATATCAATTCAATACCTTTAGGATCAAGTTTTTTTTCGCTTCTCTTTTGGAACCTGTACAATAGCCATACAACCAAATACTTTTAGGTGCTTTAATGTAGGCTTACGTTCTGACCAAACTTCTTCAGGAGTGCAATTATCATGACCTTTACATGGTAACCTATTTACCAAATATATAGCTGTCTTTACGGCCTCTGCTCAATATTTCTTATTTAAATTTACATGAATTAACAAGCATCTAGTTTTTTTAATTAAGGTTCAGTACATCCTCTCAGCTAAACCGTTTTGTTCTGGAGTGTATGGAGCAGTTGTTTGATGTATAATGCCAGAAGAATTAATAATCTCATTCATTCTTTGATTACAGAATTCAGTACCATTATCAGTACGTAGAACTTTTATTTTTAGACCAGTCTGACAAGTCTACAAGGTTTTTAAAGTCTTCAAACATTTTCATGACTCGATCCTTGAGTTTAAAAATATTCAAAAACTTTTCTACTGTAATCAATAGATATCGAGAATCACTAAATGAAGTTTCCTCCATTGGACCACATAAATCCGAATGCACAATGCCTAAAAACTCTTGCTCTAGATCCATTATCTTTAAATGGTAATCGACATCTACATCTATCATTTTGTAAAGAAACCTCTTCCATACCATGAACCATATTAACAACCCTTTTTTTAAATTTTCATTGCATGGATGTCCGTCTCATGTGCCATTTGTCAAAAGCAATACTTTTTGCCGAATAGTTTTTTTAATTTATTTTATTTAGTTTATACATTTCATCTATTAATGAGCCTGTTGCAATTATTTCATTATCGGAATCAATGACTTTCATGTTCATGTTTGACTATTTTGGAAATTGACAATAAATTTGAATTAGTATCAGGAAGATATAAAACATCACGTAAAATTATACCACTAGGATTTTGACAAACTTTCACCTCCATATTGATATCACCCATTAAATTCCCCTTCATTACAGAATTATTCGGTGTCATAATTTCAAATTCAGAACAGTTCCTTAAATTGTCGAACAAATATTTATTATTACAGATGTGAGGCGTTGCTCCTGAATCAAAATACCAATCACTTGACATTGTACTTCTAGCAGATAAAGCTAACATAGTCTTCTTTGAAGTACTTTTATTATTGTTTTCATTTTTAGGGCAATTTATTTGAATATGACCATACTCACGACAACCATAACATTGAGTTTTCTTAATGTTTTTCTTATTTTGAGACTTTGCTACATGTGGCTTAGTAACGAGGGCTGAAGATTTGAATTTGTAGATTTTGTGTCTTGAAGAAGCATAGTTTTTACGTAATCTCCTGATATTTGCACACCGGAACTTTCAATTCCCATTATCATAGGTTGATAATAATCTGGGAGACCCGCTAACATTAACGTGCCGATCCATTCATCAGTAACTTTCATACCAACACTAGAAAGTTTGTTTGCAATCTTCCATCTTGGTTGTAATTAATTTTCTTAGCAAACTTACTCTGCGTGTAAGTCCAGAATCATCAAAGGCAAATTGTATCAATTTGTACGCTTATCGCATCGCAATAGAGAGTAACCCCCCCGTTCAGTTACTTATTTGTTAGTTTTTACAACATATTTTAATTAGTGGGAGCTTTACGATTCCAAAAGAAAACAATATCAAAACCTATTACACATAAATAGGTAATACAAATTTGATATTTTTTAATAAAAATTAAAAAAAAATTCTTAATTATAAAATCCGGCTATTGGATACAAAAAAACTGATTGTCGAATAATTCGAAAATATAAACTATTCGAAACCGTTCGGGGTTTCAAATAAAAAACAGTTAACCGATATCTGGTAGCGGTTTTTAAATACTCTAATTTTGATGATGATCATATTTTAAATAGGTTTTGCTTAATCTTAGCGTTATCAACGTGAATTTATTGAACTCTTCGAAGATATAACAAATCGCATTTGGAATGTTTTTTAATTGGCCACAGATTTGACGGAAAAAGTTATTAAATTTTATTAGACTAAAGCTAATAGAATATTCGCTTTAATTTTTTATTTATTTTAACATGACTTAAAACTAAAAACATATAATTTGTTAAAATACAGTTTATAAAATTTAATTATCAAATGACTGCTACCTTTCTATCTTAACGCTATACAGTAACTATGGATGATTCTTTCGCCATAATGGATTGTTTAAGCGTTGATGCTGAATTTTCGTCTTTAATAAAATGTACCATATCATCTTGCTTATTGGCAACATCTGAAGCAGCCATTAGCATATCCAATGAACCTTCCAACTCCAATAACTCATAAGTTAATGCAACCTCACATCGTAAAACTTTTGCCAGAGTTAGAAATTTTCGACCAACATAACCATTTAGTTGGTGAATTTTGTCTTCGTAAACATCCAATAGGACCATGCCTACATCTATAAGGACACGCATAAAACGATGCTCTCCAATGTGACGACATATAAATTCAATAATAAGGCACAGCGAGCGCGAATTTCTTCCTTCCAAGGCACGATGAAGGCCTTTACGATGTATAAGTTCCTGCATTACACTCACCGTCACTTCAGGCGTTCTTGTCGCCACGGTTGGAAATATCACAGAGTCTAAGCATCTGCTATATTCATAATGTCTCAAATGAGTATCATACTTTTGTAAATATTGTCTCGATTCATAGGTAATTTCATGATCTACTTCTACTTTCGCTTTACCGGCCAAAATTTCAGTTCTCCTGATTGGTCGAACTTGTGCTTTATTACGAGATACTTCCATATTTTGTATAGAAACTAATCCATCTACCATACCAGCTACGACGGTTTGATCATTGGGAGCCACTCCCAAACTGAGGACAGCATTTGGGAACTTAAGTGTATGCACAGTTTGATAAGAGGCTATATCATAGATTTTAACATGACGATCTAAACCTCCTGATAGAACACGTTTGCCATTTGAACCTAAACGTAGACAAGTAACAGTCTTGTGATGCTGAGAAAGTTTAGTAAGCAAACGACATCCGGCAAAAGCATCCCACACGCGTATTTCAGTTCCTCCAGCACTAATGAAGATACCACCAGTTGGTAAAAAGAGCAAAGACTCCACTGGGCTGCCATGATCTACAGTGGATGTGACTTTATTTGTTCGCGTATCGTACAAATTAATTTTACCGTCGTAACCTCCCGAGACAATAACATCAGCTGAAACGGGATTTACAGTGCCTGCTCGTACATAATCCTGATGCTGAGCAAACGTGTGTATGGCCTTTTCATTGGCAACATCCCACAACTTTACAGTTTTATCGTCTGAAAAACTGGCGATATGCAATAAATCCGATGTGAAATTCACTCGATGAACGGGAGCTTTGTGCCCTTTGAACAATCTCAAAACATTTTTACTGGAGGTATCGAACAATTTTACCAAACCTTGTTCATCGCCGGCTATCAATAAACGTCCATCTTGACGAAATGTCCCACCGTAGGCAGTCTCTTGGAAACGCGACAAATTCTTTACCACTAACTTTGTAATGGGATTGTATATCTGCACTCTTACGGAACAAGTAACTGCGAAGTAATGCGGCTCTATAGGACTAAAATCGACATAGTCAATGGCTCCAAACTCCTTTACCAGCGTGGGAACCTGTTGTATTCAATACAATACACAAAGTTAACAAAAATTGCAATTGTTTTTTTTTTATATGAATCAATTTGACTTACGCTCAACTTTTTCCAATATTCTGTGTCAGGTGTCACAACCTGACCAGTTTTGGGATATTTTTTTATATTTAATGGTTTAAAATTAAACATTTTTTATGCAAAATTACAATTTTAAAATGAGAATATTTAATTTTTTTTTTTCTTAGCTTAGAGAAAATGTGTTTGGGAACTAACTATTGTCACCGTTGTTTTGACTTTTCTTCTTCTTTAGTTTCTACACGTGCTGTCAAGTTGTTAGTGCTAATGATAATGTAGATGCACACAAAAGTAATCGATTCACCAAAAAATTCGTCGCTCTGTCTACAAAAATAAAAATCGATATTTTCAACCGCAAACCAACAACTTTCTTTTCTATTACGCACGTGTTTACCATGTGCACAATAAAAACAAACAAAATAAGTAAACAAAACAAAGACAAAAATATAGCAAAGTTTCTCTTATTACCAACAAGTCAATTATTAACGAATTTTGTGGTGCCTATGTTAAAAATTTTAGTATTTTTTCAAAAAATAAGGTTTCAAATTTAACCTAAAATATCAAGTTTCATATGAATATTACCAGTTATTTTAGCGGTTTTTGCATTTTGAAAACGGACTTCAATAGCCTGTAACTAGGGCTATTGAAATTCAAAACTGTCACTTTCGAAAAATTAGGCGAATATGGGGCATTCCATATCAAAATATTTTTTTTTTAAATTTTGCAAAAAGGTTGTTGCTCTGTAAAACCTTCAAATTGAGCGGTTTACGCATTTTGAAAATGGATTTGAATAGCCCCCATCTAGGGCTATTAAAATCCAAGAATGCCACTTTCGAGAAATTAGCCGATTATGGGGTATTCCATATCAAAATAAAAAATTTCAAAAAGGTTGTTGTTGAATAACTCTATCAAATTTAGCGGTTTACGCATTTTGAAAGCGGATTTCAATAGTCCCCATCTATGGCTATTAAAATCCAAGAATGTCACTTTCGAGAAATTAGCCGATTATGGGGCATTCCATATCAAATTTTTTTTTTTAATTATCCAAAAAGGTTGTTGCTCTGTAACACCTTCAAATTGAGTGGTTTACGCATTTTGAAAGTGGATTTTAATAGCCCTAGATGGGGGAATGTCACTTTCGAGAAATTTGCCGATTATGGGGTATTCCATATCAAAGTAAAAAATTTCAAAAAGGTTGTTGTTGAATAACTCTATCAAATTGAGCGGTTTATGCATTTTGAAAGTGGATTTAAATAGCCGCCATCTAGGGCTATTAAAATACAAGAATGCCACTTTCGAGAAATTAGCCGATTATGGGGTATTCCATATCAAAGTAAAAAATTTCAAAAAGGTTGTTGTTGAATAACTCTATCAAATTTAGCGGTTTATGCATTTTGAAAGCGGATTTCAATAGCCCCCATCTAGAGCTAATTAAATCCAGGAATGTCACTTTCGAGAAATTAGACGAATATGGGGCATTCCATATCAAAATATTTTTTTTTTAAATTTTTCAAAATGCGTAAACCGCTCAATTTGAAAGTTTTACAGAGCAACAACCTTTTTTAAATTTTTTTTACTTTAATATGGAATGCCCTAAAACGCCTAATTTTTCGAAAGTGACAGTTTTGAATTTCAATAGCCCTAGTTACAGGCTATTGAAATCCGTTTTCAAAATTCAAAAACCGCTAAAATAACTGGTAATATTCATATGAAACTTGATATTTTAGGTTAAATTTGAAACCTTAATTTTTGAAAAAATACTAAAATTTATACCATGGGCACCACAAAATTAGGTTCCTGAGTGGATTCTCTGTCCGTGGTTCTTTAAAATTTTATAATTCGTTAAACATTGACTTGTTGGTAATAAGCGAAACTTTGCAATATTTTTGTTGTGGTTTTACATGCACGTGTATTTTTTTATATGATTCCAACAACAACATATATACATGCACGTGGCGTATGAAAAAAATGTTGGTGTTGAGGTTGATTTGCACACTGTTTTTTTCTTCACATATGCAAAATAGAAAACTGTTTATTAATTGTATGACAGCTACATAAAATTAATTATACATAAATCAATTAAATAAGAAAATAAATAGTTTTTTCACCGGAAAAAATCAAATAAACTTGTGTCAAATTATTGAACAAACTACAGATGAAAAATGCATAGATGTCTTTAAACGCATTTTGTGATCGTCATAGAATGGGGCTGTTCGGAAATGCATCACTGCACTACATTTGATGCGCATGTGATTAGTTTGCGATGCTGATGCGCAGACGAACAATAAATGAATTGTTTACAATTACAAACGCAGGAATATTAAAAATGGAGAAATTAATAATAAATTTATTTCTTGACCAAAAATGTTTCAAAACTGTGTAATCAGCAATATAAAAGGCGCTTGAGATATAAAAAAGGCAGGTATTATTAAAACTTTGTGTTCCAAAAGCAGACAAATCCCGAAAGTAATTAAATATGCAATATTATCCAAGTCCAAACGGACTCTCACCAATAGTTTGGAGAATTTTGCATCATTTTCTATTCTAAAAAAGTATACAAAATCAATTAAAATAAATTTATTAAAAAAATGTATACAGTGCATCAGCCATTTTTGTGATGCTTGTTTGCTGGTTTTTGCGCATCATCTGCTTCAGTGATGCATTTTAGAACACAATGCATTTGCAGTGATGCAACCTTTTGCTTTTCCGAACGTACTGGGCATCAAATGCAGTGCAGTGATGCATTTTCGAACAGGCCCAATGTAAACGCCAGGGATGGCACAGTAGGTACAATTGTTAATTTTATAATTAAATAGAAAAATTTTATAACATAATCACCCCTATCGTGAATAAAAATTCCACATGAAATTTGTTCCCTTTTATTTTTTTAACAAACAAATTTCATGGGGAATTTGTATTCACGATAGGGGTGAATATACCTCATGACCATAGCTGCCAAATTTGACGATTTATCGTCATGTTGACGATTTTTTGTTTCAAAACTAGCAAAGTGACGATTTTTTCATTGAAAGTGAAGATTTTCTGAATTATTAAAAATTTCTATCATTTCTTTGTTTATTAATGTTTTTGTTACCAAATTCTCTCTTTTTTGAGACAACAACTATATTTCTCATTTATTATCATAAATATTAAAAGAACATGACATATTTAAAACACAAAAAAAAAACTATTTTAAATGCTGAATTCCATGAACTAAAATTTTTAGAGGAAACAATTTCTGAATTTTAACGAAGAAATTCTACAAAACTTTTTCCTATTTTAACAAAACTTATTTTTCCATGTTCATTATTCATTTTCATTAATTTTTCTTTACAATTTATTTTTCAAACAATTTTGTTAAGGTGCTATCAGACGGGATTTTGACGTATGATATTAAAAACAATCAGCTGTTTTGTTTGTGTTTGTCACAGGAAAATAGATCGTGTTTGAATCGAAAAAATTACATATGTGTTTCGACATGTATTTTACACATGCAAAGTTTCATATGTATCACACGATGTTTACAACTTTTACAGATGGCAAATTTGACAGTACATTTAAGAATCAATCCAAAGAACATTAAATTGATGTTATACTTTTTTTTATTCTCATTATATGCATACATATGTAATATAATAAAAAATTAGAATTTTCATTTGACGTATGAACAAAGTAGTCTTTGTGTTAAAAGAGAAATACATTTGTACAGTATGGCAACGTTTTTTTTTTTTTTTTTTTTTTTTAGCAACTGTCAAGATCTATTGTGAATTATTTCAAATAATTTGACAACAAAACAACTTGGGCACATCGCCGTGAACAAAACAAACTGATCGCCGTGAACAAAACAAACTGAACGAAACTTTATCAAACCGTAACAGCTGTTTTATCAAAACAAACTTTTTTTTTTGTGTGGTGAAAAATTGTTTGTTGTTGTTCATGCATCATCTTGTAGATTTATTATTGTAAATGCGGTTTTATAAATCACATAGAACAAACCTTGTGCTTTTTTAAAAACAATAATGTTATGCAAATAAATTAATAAATATGTAATGAAAACCATAACTATTGTTTTAAAATTAAAATAAAATTTAAAAATGAATTTTGTGCATTAGAAGAATTGTGTGCATTATAATGTATAAGCAATGAGTAAATAAAAAATTCCAGTGCAATAATCCTCCTATAACACTTCAACTTCATCTTGTGCATCATATCTGAATGAAGGAATTATTTGCTTTTAACCGCAGCAATCGGATGAAGTCTAATTTTACCCAGTAAAATTTGGAATGTAAAAGATATTACCTACTAAAATTAGGACTTAAAAGTAAAATTTGGGAACAATTTTAAGTTTAGTAATTTCTCTATAAATCCTGAACAGGATCTTATGCAGCGTGTTGGAATGCGAAAACTATTGCATGGCTTGTAAATGTAGCAATCGGGTGACGTACCTAACAAACTGAAATGTTTCTAGTAGAAAAATTACTAAAGTGCACTTTTTTAACATTTAACCTACAGCATTAAAGTTTGTTAGATCATACCCCCTATGTTCCATTTTTTTGTGGAAAAATCTATACGGAGTTTGATTTCTACACTTAATAGCTACTAATTCCTGTTTTCCGATATGATGCACAAGCTCCCGTTTAGAAATTATAGGGAAATTTCTAATGTGCTCTTTTTTTACATGTTACCTAAAGTATGAAAGTTTTTTAGGGTATACCTCCTATGTTCCATTTTTTTGTGGAAAAATCTATACGGATTTTGATTTCTACACTTAATAGCTACTAATTCCTGTTTTCCGATATGATGCACAAGCTCCCGTTTAGAATTTATAGGGTAATTTCTAATGTGCTCTTTTTTTACATGTTACCTAAAGTATGAAAGTTTTTTAGGGTATACCCCCTATGTTCCATTTTTTTGTGGAAAAATCTATACGGATTTTGATTTCTACACTTAATAGCTACTAATTCCTGTTTTCCGATATGATGCACAAGCTCCCGTTTAGAATTTATAGGGTAATTTCTAATGTGCTCTTTTTTTACATGTTACCTAAAGTATGAAAGTTTTTTAGGGTATACCTCCTATGTTCCATTTTTTTGTGGAAAAATCTATACGGAGTTTGATTTCTACACTTAATAGCTACTAATTCCTGTTTTCCGATATGATGCACAAGCTCCCGTTTAGAAATTATAGGGAAATTTCTAATGTGCTCTTTTTTTACATGTTACCTAAAGTATGAAAGTTTTTTAGGGTATACCCCCTATGTTCCATTTTTTTGTGGAAAAATCTATACGGATTTCGATTTCTACACTTATTAGCTACTTACTCCTGTTTTCCGATATGATGCACAAGCTCCCGTTTGGAATTTATAGGGTAATTTCTAATGTGCTCTTTTTTTACATATTACCTAAAGTATGAAAGTTTGTTAGGGCATACCCCCTATGTTCCATTTTTTTATGGAAAAATCTATACGGATTTTGATTTCTACACTTATTAGCTACTTACTCCTGTTTTCCGATATGATGCACAAGCTCCCGTTTGGAATTTATAGGGTAATTTCTAATGTGCTCTTTTTTTACATATTACCTAAAGTATGAAAGTTTGTTAGGGCATACCCCCTATGTTCCATTTTTTTGTGGAAAAATCTATACGGATTTTGATTTCTACACTTATTAGCTACTTACTCCTGTTTTCCGATATGATGCACAAGCTCCCGTTTAGAATTTATAGGGTAATTTCTAATGTGCTCTTTTTTTACATGTTACCTAAAGTATGAAAGTTTTTTAGGGCATACCCCCTATTTAATACATAATCCACAAAATTCTAATAATCCACAAAATTCACTAATTAAGTTTATTTTGATTAAATGTGTTTTATTATTTATTTCTAAAAAAAATTATGGTTTTCATCATTCACTTATTTGTTTAGCATATTATTGTTTATAAAACACATAAGTTTGTTCAATGTATTTTAGGTTATGTTTGTGGTTTGTTAGTTGGCAAATTAGAAACGAATGGAATGGACTCTTTATCAAACCGCATTTACACTAACAAACAGTGTGGCCATTTTGGCATTTTTGCGGCTAGATTTAGCATTTTTTTTTTTAATTTAGCTGTAAATTTTTCATTTTGCAGTTAGCATTTTTTTTAGCATTTTTCAATTATATATTTAGCATTTTTTAGCATTCTTTATCTTATTGAAAATATTTATTTATTCAAAATATTAATCTTAATTTCAATATCTACCACAATTTTTTAGTGATTACACATTTATATCTGTAACCCTAGCAATAAAGTCTCCTTTTTATAAAAATTACCAAAAAACAATAGATTTTCTACCAGTAAGCAGTAATTTTAAAGCAAGGGAAGCAGAAATTATGGAAGCTTTATGTGTGGCTGTGTACACTTCAATAAGATCAGTAGAACATTTAGTCCGCTTGCAAAAAAACATCTTCAGTGATAGTAAAGCCGCTGTTAGCATGACCTTAGGCCGAACAAAGTGTGGTGCCATCATTAGATCAGTTTTGGCTCCACATTTTCAACAATTATTAGCTAAAGATGTTGCTAATAATTATTTCAGTTTGATTATAGACGAATCAACAGACATAAGTATTCACAAATACTTGGGAATAGTAATTCGTTACTATAGCAGTTCTTGCAAAAAAATTGTAAGTACTTTTTTACATCTAAGTGAATTAGAAGATGCTTCAGCCAATGGAATTTCCAAAGCCATTTTTAAAGTACTTAACGATTTTAATTTACAAGTTTCAAAAATGGTTGGACTAGGTACAGACAACGCCAACGTAATGACGGGAGTTAACCGAGGTGTAATAGCAAAATTACGGGAAAAAATAAACACATAATTTTAGTTCCTTGCGTTTGTCACTCATTGCAGTTATCAATATCTTCGGCATCAAAATCTTTACCTAATGAAATCGAGTATTTGGTGTCAGAAACTTATAATTGGTTTAACAAATCTTCTTTAAGTCAAAATAATTCTAAAAACATATTTTGTGCAATAAATGAGGGAGTACAATCGTTAAAATTAGTTAGAGCCTGTGATACCAGATGGTTATCAATTAAGTTAGCTGTTAAACGTATAGAAAATCAATGGCTAGAATTAGAAACTCACTTTGAAATTGCTGCAACGTTAGAATCATGCCACCAAGCAAACATCTTGAAAAATTTATACAATGATAAAAATTTATTATATTTAAAATTTTTAAAGCCTTTATTATCAGACGTTCAGAAGGTTAACAAAATGTTTGAAAGTAATGATGCTGACCCTACTCTTTTGCTAGTAGAACTATACAATCTTTTAAAAGGTCTTTCATATCAAATTGTTTTGAAATCGGACCAGTTTGATCCACTAAATTCATGTTTATCTGATTTTTTTTCACCAACACCATATTTTAATTACGATTTTGAAAAATATTTGGAATCAAAAAGAGATATCATAACTATTAAAATAGAAAAACAAATACGATTTTCATGCCGAGATTTTGTAGCTCAATTAATATGCCACCTTAGACAACGATTGCCAAAAAATTTTTATAATTTAACAAAAACTAACTTATTTTGTGTAGAAAACAGTTTAAAAATGAATAAATGCAAACTAAACGAACATTTTAAAGAAGAATTCATTGATTTGCCTGTAGAAGAAATTACAGCTTTGGAACATCAGTGGCAGAAACTAATGATATGATATGGTTAAATAAGAATTCAACAGTTGACTTTTGGGTAAATGTATATGAATATAAGAATGCACTAAATGAAAATCAGTGAATTAGCTACTTTTGCAATGAAGTTCCTGGTTTTGCCATTTAGCAACGCGGAAGTTGAAAGGGTTTTTAGTGGCATGAATCTCATAAAAACGAAAATTCGAAATAGAATGATGTTAAACACTATGAATTCGCTACTTTATATTAGGTGTGGTTTGAAAAGAATGAATACATGTTGCGAAAATTTTAAAATAACGAATGATCTCATTAAAAAATGTGATAAGAATATATATTATAATGATATATCGAACGAATCTTCAAAAGCTAATGAATATACCTTCGATGACGTATTTAATTTATAATTTAAATATTTTATCAAATATTTTATGTAAATTGATTGATTTTGATTTTTTGTTAATTTTTTTTTTGTTAAAAAAAAGTTTTTATGAATGTACATATACTTCAATAAATATTTTGTTACTTTTTAATCAGTTTGTTTCATTGAAATGATGTGCAATAAGTGTTTATAGGGAAGAATTATGAAAAATAAACCATTTAAATTGATATATAGGGTTTTCTAATAGCTACTTGACAACTCTGAATTTAAATTGTGAACGCACTATTTCACTGATCATCTAATTGTTGCTTTCTTTTTTTTCAGTAAACTTAACATTTTCGTTATGGTAAAGTACACGAAGGAACAACGTTTGGAAATTATAAAAATGTACTACCGAAATTCGGAGTCGGTGACCGCAACTTTAAGAGCGTTAACTCCAATTTTCGGTCGTAATTATCGCCCTAGTAGACAAGCAATAACAAGTTTAGTGCAAAAATTTGAGTCTACATATTCATTGTGTGATGCTGTCGTGCCAGTGAGACAACGGCCTGGTCGAAGTTCCGAAAATATCGCTGCCGTTCAGGCGTCCGTAGCAAACGATTCAAATCAGTCGATTCCGCGGCGTTCTCAAGAACTGGGCATCCCCAAGACCACTTTATGGCGAATTTTGCGTAAGGATCTGGGTTTACACCCATACAAGATTAAGCTGACTCAAGAATTGAAGCCGATGGACCATTTGAGTCGACGTACGTTCTCCGATTGGGCTCTGGAGAAGATGCACCAAGATGATGAATTTCATCGCAAAATCATCTTCAGTGACGAAGCTCATTTTTGGCTCAATGGGTTCGTCAATAAGCAAAATATGCGTTATTGGTCTGCTGAAAATCCACATGTGCTTCACGAATCACCACTTCATCCACAAAAAATTACTGTTTGGTGCGCTTTGCATGCCGGCGGCGTCATTGGGCCATATTTTTTCGTCGACAATAACGATCGTCACGTTACTGTGAATGGCGATCGTTATCGCGCAATGATTAGCGATTATTTTTGGCCCGAATTGGAACACATGGACTTGGATGACATGTGGTTTCAACAAGACGGTGCCACAAGCCACACAGCACACGTTACAATCGATTTACTGAAGAGTAAGTTTGAGTTGTCAAGTCCTTATTGGAAAACCCTATATTATCCAAAGTTACAAAAAATAATACAATTAAAATTTTAGCATTATTTTTTGGCAGTTTAGTATTTTTTTTAGCATTTTTTAGCATTATTTTAAATCCGATTTAGCTGTAAATTATTTTTGGATATGGCCACACTGCTAACAAATCTACACGATGCTACATAAACAACAACAAACAATTTTCACCACTCAAGAAAAAAATGTTTGTTTTGATAAATCAGCTGTTACGGTTTGATAAATATTTCGTTCAGTTTGATTTGTTCACGCGCGTCTTGGGCACGTCATCCCCTCAATATTTTATAAAATTTAGTTCAAACAAACAGAAAATGGTAAATATTATTATTTTTATTATTCTTGTATAATAATGATATTTATATTTACCTTTCAGAGTGCTCTTTTTAATTTTCAAAGTTTGTTGTCAGTGATTTTATTAATGATTTGCACCTGTGCATACTTGCGTTCGCTGTTTCCCAGTATAATGGACCGCAATAAGACCGGGTTTGTGCTGAATAAAATATCAAGTTTTCTCAATTATTTATTGTCTTTTTTATTACTGAATACTGCAGTTTCCTCGGTGTATTTTGGAAATTGGCTAGAATTGGAGAACGTAAATCTCCATATGTGGCGGTGTCGTGTCTAGTGATGGCTGTTTCAATACTATTCTGGACGTGATTGGTTTTGTTTAATAAAAATTAAGGGGCTTTAGTTTAAGATTCTTCGTTTTGTTGGCTTAAATGATAATAATGTAATTTGTACTACCTATTATGTGTATGTAAATGCAATTTTATTTTAGGATAAAAGATGGATGCAGTTTCTTATTTATTTTAATGTTTTGTTGTCAGAGTTACCAGATGTTATTTTTAAAACGTTTTTTGTCATATAAAAAATATTGTTAAGAACTGAGTTTTGATTTTGTTAATTCAAAATTAAAATCTCAGTGTCAGAATGCATAATTTCAGATACAAATGTTTTTAAACTTGTCCTATAGTATTTAAATGTACAGAATTATATATGGCTAAAGGCAATTTACACCAATTTCAGTTATAGTTTAAGACCCATATTCAAAAACGATTATTAAATTTAACAAACGTTTATTAAGACAGATTTGCATATAAAAATTTGCTTAATAAACGTTTGTTAAATTTAATAATCGTTTTTGAATAATGGGGTAACTGTTTGTTACTTTAACTATACATAATATACAAACATAGTCAAACTCGAATATCCAACAGGAAATAAATCCTTATTCATTCCTATAAGTGAGTGGTGCAACACAATTGGTGCAAAAATCGCATTCGATAAAACTAAATATTTACACATATGCAAGAAAATATATAATATCAACAATATTGTTATCCAAGAAAAACAAATTAGTAAGACAGAATCATTAAAAATTCTTGGCTTAATTTTCAACAGCAATTTCACCTGGTCTTCGCATTTAGATCGTATTAAAAAAACGATATCATTAAATATTGTTCGCAGTGTCATCCTGTCACATATAGAATATGGCCTAACCATATATGGAAAAGCCCCAAACACACAATTAAGAAAAATTGCTCCAATTTATCACCAATCCATTAGAATTGTCCTTGGCGCTCTAAAAACTACTCCTATTAGAAATTTATTTGCTGAAGCCGGAATATCCACAATTAACCAAAGGTATACAACGCTTACTACAAATTTAATAATTAAAATTATGTTCCCATCAGACCAACACCAATTTGTCGATTATCAAACCTGTTATCACAAGCCCCAATTCGCATTCCTTCAACGTTCTACAACTCACTTAAATTCGCCTCCGATATGGATTTGAACTTAAAACAGCAAAAAGCTTATACACCCACTGAACCACCATGGAAATTGAAAAAGGATATTTTATTTCGGATCTTATAAACTACCTAAAGAATCTACATCCAATCATATATACATTTCTCTCTTTTTTAAAGAAATTCTTTTAACTTACAAAAATTGGAACTTCTTATATACAGGTGGCTCAAAAACAAACTATTCTACAACATTTGCAGTAATAGATAAAACATTAAAAATAGAATTCCTGGCTAGCTTAAATAGTGAATGTTCAATTTTTACTGCAGAATCAACCGCTATCTATTACACCCTTAATAAATATAAAAATCTCCGTGGTAAATATATTATTTGTTCAGACTCTAGATTTTGAGTCAATAACTGCCATCCAAAACATAAAAAATAAAAATACAACTATCTCAAAAATAAGAGATATCCTAATAAAATACCCCACCAAATTTAAAATAATGTGGATTCCGGGCCAGTCTGGTATTAAAGGAAACACATTAGCGGACGAAGCAGCAAAATTTGCTTCTTCTGCACCAATTTTTTCATATCTCTCATCAAATAAGTGCGATATCAAAAGAACAATTTAACATCAATTAAAAAAGCTGAAATTGAAGAATAGGCCAACTACCAACACATATACAACACATTCAACGCAGATAAAACTCCACCAATATATCCTAATGACGCAAAAAGAAGTGATCTTCAAAAATATATTAGATTAAGATTAGGACATACCCGCTTAACTGTACAATATTTGTTTAATAACACTAACCAAACCCATTGTCAACTTTGTAATACAACAACAACTCTAAAAACAGAACATTTAATTACCTTATGTAATTTTATAAAACAAGCTCAAATAAATCTTTTCGGAAAAATTTGCCTAGTAGATCTCCTAAAAACTGTAAATATAGAAAACATAAAGACTGTAATGTTACTATTAAAATACTGTAATATATACAATCTTATTTAACAAATATTAGGTCAAAATGCTTAGATGTTAGTACCTATGTAAAATTGTTTTGTATTCATAATTTATTATGATTATAAATTATTATAAATAAATAAATAAAATAAATACAATATGTATGCATATAATCATATAATATATCCCAAAGTATTACTTTTGACATACATAAGTAAATTACTAATTAAATTAATTAAAATTAGTTACACTATGTACATAGTACATACATATGTTGGAAATACAATACATATTTATTAATTTTTTTAGTTCATATGTTTGAGTCGGTGTTTACATGTACAGTGAGCATCAAAATAAAGTCAACACTACATATTATTAAAATAACAGTAGAATTGAATTCACTAAAAACGAAATAAAAACAAAAGCGTTTACAAATTTAATTGAGTTATAGTTAAAATAAATAAATTTTTATGTAAAAAGAAGACCCGGCCAATCCAAAAGTACTGGCAATTCTTCAAATTTTTTGTTTGAAAGTTGAACGGTAAAGTGTCGTTTAAAATAATCAGGGGTGTCATAGAAACCAATATTGTCAGAATTATAAATTGTCAGAAATATAAATGCTTTGGTGTCATAAGGCACTGCTACACGTTCAATAAATAGCGATATATTTCTAGTATCATGATATTTATTGTATGTAGTGCATGCTTGTGTTACAGTTGTCCCAGCATACCATTCTAGGAGCGCTCTGAAAAAGGAGTCAGAAAAGAGTCCAACGAAAGAGCATTGTTGGAGCGCTCCAGAAAAAGAGTCCAACTAAAGAGCATTTTCGGAGCGAAAGAAAAATTAGCTTGTTACTGTCCTAAGTCGGCACGCAGTATGACTCAGAAATTCCACTTAATTATGTGTGTACCAAAGCGTTGTTGTCCTGTTATTTGTGCTTTGAACAAAAAAAAACATAGCTGTACCACACAAGACTGATAAAAACAAGATTACACAAAGCCCAAAAAAACCTCATAAAAGAATCTTTTCTGACATTATCTAAGAGCTCTTTCTGACGGACCATTTTCGAACGTAATTTCTGAAGGTTTTTGGAGCAATTATGATTGTTTTTTGGGCTCATAAAGAGCGTTAACGCTCCGAAAAAGGTGTCAGAAAAGACTCTTTTCGGACTCATATGGCTTGCTGGGGTCTTTGATGTGTCGTATATATATATATTGCAATAAAAAACAACACAAGCAAGCACTACAACGAAAATATGCTTGCTTAACTTCAGCATAGCAAACGTTCACAGTTTTTAGCTCAGCAAAAGCATAAAAGAAAAATTCTAAAACTGTAAGTTTTAAGCAGAAGCAAATTTTTTAAAGTGAATTGCTGTGGCTGACTGCGTCAGCAAATAACATCTCATAGTTAAGCTGTGTTCACATTATGTGTATTTGTCATGTGGACTGTCACTTTTTCGCATGTCAAATTTGTACATATAGTCTGAACACCTTCAAACAATAGCATGTGTTATTTCTCTGTGTGCAATACATATGACATTTTTGTATTTAGAACGAGTTCTATTTTTAAGTGACAAGCCATCTGACATCAGCTGTTTTTTATAAGTAAAATTTTGTGGCGGCAAAAATTAATTGAAATTTTAATAAATATAATTTATACCTAATAGTAAAACAAAAATACAAAAAAAACTACACAAATTTATTATTGAAAATGGAGGGAACACTTGAAAAGGTGTTAACAAAAGTAAGTACATATGCATTTGACATAACCAACATATGAACATGTAATTTATAAACCGTATGTAAAACTCAAATTTTGACATACACATGAAATCACATATGGGTAGAAAAGTGACATTCCACTTGACAAATACACATAATGTGAACACAGCTTTAAGCTACAGTTAATAGTTTTATTTTTTGACTTTGTGCTCTGCTTTTGCTTGTGTATTTTCTGTTAGTTAAAGTTAAGCACATAAGTATGTACGTAGTGCTTGAAAATAGTTAAGCATTTTTAAACTCTGATTGAAAGGGTCAGAAACGTTTCAAAATTATTTACAAAGTCACCAACGAAAATTAAAATTTTACAAAACTACGAGTATGTAGCAAACTCGAACGCACTATTTGTTTTTACTTATATAAAAAGTTGTCATTTTAAATCCGGTTAAAGTAAAAGTGAAGGGGTTTGCCGCAGTGATATGAATCTCTGCCGATGTTGCACTTTTATTTAAGCTCAAATAGATTTCAAAATGTGATTGCATATTAAGCGATGAACTGGTGAAACTAGAAGTCAAGGATGATTTACTCAAAATTTTAAATTTAAAAAAAATGCAAATAAATAAAAATATTTGTTAGAAACGAATTAAAAACGTTGATTGCGAAACGAATGAAATAATGAATGTAACTACTGTAACTGAAACATAATGTCTGTAATGATATGAAATCAAATATTGAATAAGAAATACATATGGTCAAGGTCGTAGGCTGGAAGGTCACCAGTTTGCGCGATTTTCGCCGTGTATTTGTTCACTCAAAATATATTCTCAGGCTGTGACTTTGGAGCAAAAAAATGTGCTTCTATTTCTTGCGGCTTAAAAGCTACAGGCATTTGAAGTTAACTGGAACGTCACACTAATAGAGAAATGGTCTAAGAGCTTGTACATTTTTGTACATTCTGCAAAAATTCGTAATGTTTTCAAAAACCTGGACACGTTTCCTTCTAACATATCGTAGGTGAAAGATCAAAGAATACTCTAAGCACAAAAAATATATAAAAAAAATTACATTTATAGATGTTTTGGATGCAAAAATGCGAGACTGGAACGTCACCAAAAAAAGGCTGGAACAATACATAAAGTTCTGTTACTTAGCAGCCATGCAAAAACGACCAATGTGAACAAATAAAACACTAAAATTAACTTAAAATATAAAATAAATTGTTTATATTCATGTTTGATTATACATCACTTCATGTTTGCTAATACTATTCAGTAGGTTCGTAAATTCGAATTATTTACGATACAATTGCGAGCTCTGATGTGCTTCCGAACGATAGTTTTAACTGTCGCACCAATCCCATCAATGCACTCTTTACCATGCGAAGTAATTCCATATTATTTTAATTTGGAATCTTTCTTGAAGAACTGGAATAACAGCGGCGATAAATTTGTTGTTAAATTGTGAAGACGGACCATCACTCCAAATCTTTCAAATAGTCAGAGATTTTGGCAAGTCTGTTAATAGCTTAAATAAATAGGGCACAATTGTAAGTTTTTTATGGCTTAAGTTATCCGTTATCATTACTTTTGATCGGAAATGTTCATTATGGTAAAGCGCGCTCGTAAATAGGGTAATCTGCCGCTGATTCCAATGCGCATTTTGCACTTCATCCCGCATTTCGCATACAAAGTTTTCGGCAAAGTAGATTTGAAGCACTGCTGCTCTTGGCCGATCAAAAGTGTTTGACTGTGAACGTTTGATATAGCTGTGACGCAAGAAGTGTGGTGCAATTGATGTTAAGTGTGCAATCAGATTTACCAAATTACCAGTTTCTTCGTGCTTTCCAATTCGGTTAGTGTTGGAATTTTTTTCCATACCATCCATTTTGCATCACGATTTAAATGAGAAGAATCAACTTAAAGCACATTTTTTTTAGCGTAAGAACAGTAATTCCAGAACAATTAGAGCATTTGCCGAACCAATTAACCTCGGGTTCTATTCACAAAAATTTGTTTACGAAACCTTGATCGTAATCAAGCACGGTTGGAACATATGTATTTATACAAAGCTGATACTGCTTCTTTAAAATTGGCATGGTAGATACACAAACATAATTTTAATATTTGGTGGCCGGTTTTCTTTAACAAATGTCAAGCCACATGAGTCTGTGCAAAGAAAAAGTAAATAATTTTTAACACAATTGATATGTGCTTGCAGTTACAGTTGTACTAACCTTTTTCAATGTTGTTTCTTACCTGATCGAATAATCCATAAGCTTCTTTTAAAGTCAATGTCATGTGTCTAGTGGGCAAAAGAATTTGCTCACCTGATCTAGACAAATATTTCTTAACATCCTTGACTTTTGGCGATGTTACGGACACATCGTCCCGTTAAAAAAATTGTCGAATCAATTCAATATTTTTATTTGATACAACTGGAACTTGGCTAGGCTTTAAATTTTTAAGCAATTGGCTTTGATCCTCCATATTATTAAATAAATTTATCAAAACTGCTGTTTTTTTCGATGGTGACCGCGGCTTTTGTTACTGCCTTTTTAAAAGCAGACTTCATTTTGAAGGCTTCTTTTGCTCCATTTAGATTAACAATTTTATTTTTTTATTTGCTCTATATTTTTGTGTTCCGATCAACCAATACTTGTTTACGTTGCTCAAGCTGTAATTTCTCGTCCCGTATTTTTTCACTCTGATGTCGTTCTCGCAGTTTATTTATCAGCTTTACGATTTTTGTATTC
Organism: Bellardia bayeri; assembly: GCA_950370525.1. NCBI lineage: Eukaryota > Metazoa > Arthropoda > Insecta > Diptera > Calliphoridae > Bellardia > Bellardia bayeri. The sequence continues at coordinate 32,984,537 of OX493266.1, forward strand.
TTCGTATTTACCAGTGGCTTTTAATTTTTCTATGTAATTATGATTTTTCTGAGCTTTGCTCAGGTTTGCCTATAAGAATGTTTATGGATTTAATAATTAAGTATGTAACACGTGTTTTTTTCTAAAGAAAAATACTGGAACATCACCATATTTTGGTGGAAAATTACAATAATTTTGCCAATATTTTCCCAATTTTTATATTTATTCTTATTCTTATCAGACAACACATCAAAGAAATTTAATTTTTACAACGTTTATATGAGTTAGACCATGGAGTTAGACTTTGCTTAAAATAACTTTTCCATAAAAAAATTTGGAACGTCACAAGAAAATTTGGGATTCAAATCAAAGCCAATGAAAATGGTTCCAAATAATATTTTCACGTAAATATTAAATTAAATCAGTTAAGTACATTATCTATCTATATATGTATGTATATAAAAAAGTAACGTGACTGATTCATTCATCATCGCACAGCTCAAACCGCTAAAGCTGGAAACTTGAAATTCGGGTAACACAACATGTAGATCCACTAAGAAGGGATTTCTGGAAATTCGGTCGCTAAGGGGCAAATGGGACAAAACGGATAAAACCAATACCTTTATATCTCCAAAACAAATAAACTTAGAAATAATATTTTAAATGCGTCCGCCTTTAATCAAAAAAAGAGCCGACAGGTGTCTGGTACTTTTTTGAAATTCGAAATTCAAGTGACCATATGGGGTAAAAATAGTCTCCGTAGAACGCTTCGTTAACATGTATATCTTCTACATAAATAAACATAGAAATACTATATTAAATGCATCTGGCTCAGATCAATAAAGACTAGAAATCTTTTTGGTATTTTTTTTTGAAATTCGAATTCCTATGGCCTAAAAATTGCATTCTTTTCTGGTACTGTTTTTTTTTTATCAAAATGTATTTTCTCATTAAAAATTCCATGAACTATTATTTTCAAATAGTACGTATTACGGATAATTAATAGGTACTTTTTTGAAAATAATTTTTTCACGGGTGACAAAAAAGGGACAAAAACGGATATTTGATATTATTTGTTCAATTTAAAAATAAAAAAATATAAAATATTCTTCCATCCACACAAAAAAGAACCCAAAACATGCTATTCATGACTCAAATATAAAGGTGTAAAAAAGGCCAAATTTCAGTACACTTATATTGGTACTTTTTTGAAATTCATTTCTACTATTCTATTCTCGAAAACTATGCATCTGTTCATGTTATTATCGTCGGCAAAGTTGTTGTGCATGAGCCCGGAAAGGTTTCTGAGTTGGTAGGACCACGCCTACTTTAACGCCCACTTTTTTAAATTGAATAATTGCTTCTGCATGGCTTTTTATAGATTTACTTCAAACAAGTTGTATACACATCTTACTGAAGGCGAGGTAAAATAAAAATAGAATCGTAAACTAGTATCTTTGGCAAAGTTGTTGTGCATGAGCCCATAAATGTTTCTGAGCCCACTTTTTTTAATTAATTATACCGCCTGCCAGGAAGGCCAGACCACTGGACAGATCTTACTAAAACTTTGACGGAATATAATTAAGACTCCGGCATGACTAAGAATACTTTTTTCGACCGCCTACTTTTTTTCAAAATGAGCAAAATCATTAAAATTACTCAAAATGAATTGAATTTTTGTGTAATGCCTTTCTTTCAAATTAATTTTAATTTATGGCGTAGCAACGCGAGCAAATGCCATCTAGTTATTTCAAAATGCTCAAAAATTTTGATATTTTAATACTTCTCAAATGTACTCTCTGTTTTTTGTGAGGCTTTGGACTTTAAACAAACAAATGACAATCACAAAAGCACTAGATAATAAAACACATTTTTCATTGAATTCCCCTTTTCCACGGCCTTGGTCAAATGTATAATTATTTGTTTCGGAGGGTAAGAAATGCAATCAGCATACAATAATTTGTTAACAATTTTGCCCACATGCTTTGATTATGAACGGTGTTTTTCGTCAGCGCCATATATTGGTAACAATCAAGATTCTCTTTCCTTTAGATGCCTTAATATTTTAAGAAGCGTTTTTAAGATCTATTGCTTTTAAATTAATATAGAAATTAAAGACGAAATGACATATTATATCATATTTTCTCTATCTAATTTTCAATGTAATGTTATTAGGTTCTTAAATTATTAATGGATTATAAAATACAAAATTACCTATATAAATTAACTGCCGTATTCATAAAAAATAAAGTAGGTTTGAAGTGTGCTTTTAGACAAAATTTTCTTAATAAATAAATTAAATAATTTAAAAATTATAGCTATCAGGATAGAACATTTTTATTTTCAAACTTATTTATAAAAACAAGTAAGAAAGTATAGTCGGTCAAGCCCGACCATATAATACCCTACACCCAGTATATGTATAAAACAGTTTTTCAGATATGGGCATTATATGGGAGATATAACCTATTGTGGACCAATCATCCAAAAATTTAGTGTCATGATGTCTGTGAATATAAGTATTATATGTATGTGTTAAACTTTATCTCGATATAAATACTTTCAAAAGATTTATGGAGCTTAAAGTAAATTACGGAGAGGGTCTTATATGGAATTTCGACTAATTATGGACCGATCATAATAAAATTAGACCATATTATTTGCATACATATGAAATATATTTGTGTTAAATATTATTTGGATATCAACATTTTTGTGAGACTTATGCTCTTTAAAGTGATTTTCGGAAGTGGGCCTTATATGGGAGCTACGACTAATTATGGACCAATCATAATAAAATTATACCGTATTATTTGTACACATATGAAATATATTTGCGGTAAATGTTATTTGGATACCAACATTTTTGAGAGAGTTATGTTCTTTAAATTGATTGAATTATGGACCGATCTGCACAAAACTTGCAGATGTGATTTTTCTTCATTTACCACTCATTTTTGATGAAATTTGTTTGGATATTTGCATAATTCAAGCATTTATGATCAGTAAACCCCAATTTTGGGAGGACATTTGTATGAGGGCCAGGTGAAATAATGGACCGATTTACACCAGTTTCAATTCCATCCATCCTTGGGGCGAAAAAATATCACGTACCAAATTTTTCGAAATATCTTCAAAATTGCGACTTGTACTCTGCGCACAAGCTTTACACGGACAGCCAGCCAGCCAGACGGACGGACGGACGGACATCGTTAAATCGACTCAGAAAGTGATTCTGAGTCGATCGGTATACTTTAAGGTGGGTGTTGGACCAATATTTCTGGGCGTTACAAACATCAGCACATTTTTTTTATTTTCTTGTTTTAAATTTGTCGATCAGTTTATGATTTGAGTGTTACCTTTGATTATTTTTTTCAACAAAATTTTTTGATTGAGATACAGTTTGAACTTTTGGCAACACTTAAGCTACAGTCACACTTGGCAAATGTTTGCCGGAAAAGACGTAACCACTAAATAAAATATATTTGAATACGTTTATTTATTAAAAAAAACTTCGCTTATTTAGGACAAGACACAGCAAATATTCAGTTGCATTTTATTTGATGCTGTTTGATCTTGCAAAACTCTTGTAAGAGTAAACAATGTCAAACAAATTGGTGCTAAAATAATACGCTTTTTTGAGTAAATATTTGCCAAGTGTGACCGTACCTTTAAACTTTCATATAACATTCGAAAAAGATATGTACAAATGTCGTATACATATATATTTACATAGAAATTACTAACAACATTTGTACAACTATTGTAAATTCAGACTTCGTACAACTCCTACGACCATAAAACATCACTTGTGAATTGACCATATACTATGTGTAAAAAATTGCTATCTAATATATTTTTAGTATTTTGATTTTTTTTTAATAACCCAAAGAATATGGGAAATCAATTTTGCTTATACCAGAAGTAATTGTTGATATAAAATCTATACTCATTTATTAGTTAATTTTAAATAATTTAGAATTATAATAAACAAAACTACTAAACAAAAATTCTAATATTTATAGAACATGAAATATAGCAATAATAAAAACTAAAAATTTTCATCTATATTATTTAAATTTTAAATAAAATTCATATTCTCTATTATATATTTATTAATTTAAATAAAATAAGTTTCTCTACTAAAACTCAAAGATTACACAATACCACACAAAAGCAATTATGAAAACTAAAATTGTCATCTGTATTATTTTAATTTAAAAAAAAAATCATCTTCTCTATTACATATTAATTTAAATAAAATAATTTTCTTTACTAATACTCAAAGTTTACAAAAATTTGTATTCCTACTAATGCAGACTAAACAAAATAAAACTAACCTCCCTCCCTATTATAACTACATTACAAATGAAAAAAAACCATACCAATCACAATCACACTACTGGTATTTGTTGATGGGTATATACGATTCGGCACAGTTGAATGTAAACTTTTACTTGTTATCATTAGTCAATCACAATAGTAACACGTAACCGTTACTGTGGCAACCGTTTTGTATGCAAATCACAATAATAATAAACAATATTCTAAAGAAAATCGTAGAATTTAATCTCAATTATAACGTGAAAATTAATAAAATGTTAAATTCATTGCCAAAACATTCTGGTATTTACTTTATTAAAGACAATATCGACAACTTACAATTCAAAGTTAATTTTCGTTCCATAAATACACTACTCAAGCTACCAAAGTACAATGTACTTCAACACTCCAATGACCAATTGTTCATGCCAGGAACTGGAAATGAAAATTCTATTCCAGATGATGACAAAACTATACTCCTGAAATGGCAACAAAAATTGTTCAGTGCAAGCGAATGCGAATTGTTCAGTGATCTAAAAAACTGCACCAATGATCAACAAAAAAAGTACCACGATATGTTAAAAGAAAAGGACCGGGATAAAAAACAAACAAAAAAGAAACGTCACCGTAAACAGGCTAGAACGGAAGGTGAAGAGACGAATATCAAGGGAAATTTTATATTCACTTATGTGCATGAAGATAATTTCTTGCCGACCATCGGGCTAGACAAGAACTTGAGTGGAAAAATTGAACAACATGTAGATGAACCTTTTCAACAGATGTTTGTTTATGCAGCTCTTAAACCGGATACCCAATTGGCTGTTCTAAGATGGTTTAGTAAGGACAAACTTCTTTACATATATCCAGATTTTACGGATTCGCAAAACAAGCCTTATTTCATAGAGATTAATAGTGATTACCGACATCTATATGCGTATGGCATTGAAGATGTTTCGTATAAAGCACTTTCTCTACCAACCGAGCAAGAACAGTTTTTATATCTACCAGAACTTCCGACACATTGGCGTATAGAAGATGAACTTGGAAACAAATTTGCGATGCCTCCAAAAAGGACTCAAAGATTTGCCATACTCTTTACGATAAATGATGTTTCCGGTTTTGAGTATGACAATGTTCATGTTCGTTATCATTTACAACTTCCCGAAAACTCAATTCTGGAAGAGGGTCTACTGGATGCCACGTCAAATACTGCAGCTAATTGTGTAGCAAATTCATCCATTCACATTGGTTTAACTTGGCAAATTACATTATTGTGTGAAGAGCAGTTTGATCCTTCTCAACATTTGCGTATATTTTTCGAAGTCATATCGATTGATTCGTGGCAACGAGAACGCATCGAAGGCTTTGCTCACTACTTTCTTAATCTCTTGAACCCCTGTCATAATACTATCAAACTAAATTGTATTCGTCCAGTTGAATCGCTTTTAGAATCCATTAGCCGTTACTTTATTGGAGGTCGTCGAAAATTTAATTATGAGCGCTTTGTTTGCGAACTTTCTGAGGATAAAGATGCAGGGGGTGCGCGTGATTTCCATTGTCGTTATGGTGGACGCATGCAAAATTCCGGTCAAATGAGTTTATCCTGTCAAATGATAACACAACGCAATTGTGAACTGTTAAAACCTTGTTTGAGTCGTACGAGTGGAATGACTTTAGATGACATTATGATGGCATATAAAGAGGCTAGAAGAAGATTGGAAGCTGTTGCATTGAATTGAATTAAGGTGGTTTCGATTTTTACGAATTTCGAAGAGTCTTTTTGGATTATCGTACTTCCTATAAAACTGGAACGCTGAAATTTTTGGTCAAATTAGAGTAAATATTAACAATTATTAATAAATTTGTATACCATTTCAAACTTTTTAAAGTTTTGCTAAACAAATACTAAAAATTTCTTTTCATTATTAGATATACATATCGCACCCTAAATACAAAAGGGTCACAACTCAAAATACTAAAATTTTTAAGAGAGACAAAAAACTTCAACGTGCACAAGCAAACACACTTAATATAAAAATAGACATAAATGATAATTTCTTAAATATCCCATTTTTTATACAATTTAAATAAAACAAATTTATCCATAGCGAATAATGCTAAAGATTTTAATGAAATCGGTCAAATAATATTTGGATATTTTTAGAAATTCTGAAGTTAAATTCTCAAATTTTAAGATTTTTTAGCGGCACTGGATAAAATTAACTCAAATTGTTAGACTGACCCGCATTGCCTGAAATTCGTTAAAATAATTAAAATACAATAAATAAAAGTCTGAGTAAAATTAACTTTTGAATAATTCGAAGCCAAATTATATTTAAATTATATCTCGATATCAATACTTGTAAAAGATTTATGCTTAAGTTGACTAATTTTAAAAATATGGTCCTGTATGGGAGCTATGAACTGATCATTATTAAATTGAAGATTTTTGCTCGTTAAAGAGATTTTCGGAAGTGGGAGATATGGTCAATTATTAGCCGATCTGCCTAAAATTTGTAAGTGAAATTAGTTATTACATATGACCGATAAAGTCCTATTACGGAATAACATTTTAGTTTTTCAGAAATGGACGCTATATTGGGCCGATCACCATAAAAATTGACTTTTCTGCATATAAAAATTATTTGTGTTACATTTTATCTCGATACAAGCACTTGTAAAAGATTTATGCATGTTAAACTAAATTTTATGTATACCTTATATGGGAGCTATGACTAATTATATCCCGATCGTTAAATTAGACCGAATAATTTGTGTATATATGAAACTTAGATACCAAAATTTTTAAGAGATTTATTCGTTAAAGTGATTTTCTTAAGTAGGCCTTATTGATCTATTATTCTTTGATCTGCCCTAAATTATTAGTGATTAGTTTTAGTTTAGTTTTTATGACCATATTTCGTCATATTTCGGGCGGACATTTGTATGGTGGTTAAAATAATTAATGGGCCGATTTCAACCAACTTCAATCAAAATCGTCCTTGGGCCAAAACAGCTAACATAGGAAGTGATTCTGAAACTCGTAAGTGTATGCGAGTTTTTTCAAACTCTGTGGCACAAACTCTTTGTGCGAACCAAATCACCCAAAAACTGTACTAATAATTTCATACACTCCATTGATAAAATACGCGTGTCGCTTATGAGCTTGGTTTATTGCTATGCTTCTGGTATTATTGTGTGTTCATCGCATGTGGCAAGTAATGTATGTATATAAAACAAGTAAGAGAGCTATATTCGGCTGTGCCGAATCTTAAATACCCTCCACCTAAACGTAATAATTAATACAAAAACTACACTGGTTATAGGACTAGAATATCCTTATTCTGTGTTTTCTATTCAGTCTTAGTGCAAATTTAATTATTATTTTATATATTGTTTGAAAGACAATTTTACGACCAACATAATTTATGTTAAATATCTTGAAATTTTATCTAATTTTCACCATTTTTAATTGATTTAATTACCAATTCTTACCATAATTTACAGAGTTTGTCTGATGTTCATAATAATCTTGAGTGTAATTTAACAAAAAGAGTATAAACAAGTAAGAAAGTATAGTCGGTCAAGCCCGACCATATAATACCCTACACCTAGTATATGTAAATATAAAACAGTTTTTCAGAAATTGATGTTATATGGGAGATATCACCTATTTTGGACCAAAATTCAGTGTCATGATTTCTGTGAATATAAATATTATATGTGTTAAACTTATTATATTTGATTACCAACATTCTTAAGAAATTTATGATCGTTAAAGTGATTTTCGGAAGTGGGCCTTATATGGGAGCTAAGACTAATTATAAACCGATCATAATAAAATTGTATCGTAACATTTGTATGTATATGAAATATATTTGTGTTCAATATTATTTGGATACCAACATTTTTAAGAGAGTTATGCTCTTTTAAGTGATTTTCGGAAGTGGGCCTTATATGGGAGCTACGACTAATTATGAACCGATCACCATACAATTCTACCATATTATATGTATATGTACGAAACATATTTGTGTTAAATATTAGTTGGATACCAACATTTTTAAGAGAGTTATGCTCTTTTAAGTGATTTTTGAAAGTGGTCCTTATATGGGAGCTACGACTAATTATTAACCGATCTTCACGAAATTTATAGATGTGCTTTAGCTTTATTTACTACTCATCTGTGGTAAATTTTGTTTTCATACTTACATAATTCAAAGATTTATGACCGGTAAACCCCAATTTCGGGAGGACATTTGTATGGGGGCTAGGTGAAATAACGGACCGATATTCACCAGTTTCAATCCCATCCGTCCTTGGGTCGAAAAAATACCACTTACCAAATTTTATCGAAATATCTTCAAAATTGCGATCTGTACTCTGCGCACAAGATTTACATGGACAGCCAGCCAGACGGACGGACGGACGGACATCGTTAAATCGACTCAGGAAGTGATTCTAAGCCGATCGGTATACTTTAAGGTGGATGTTGGACCAATATTTCTGGGCGTTACAAACATCAGCAGGGTAGGGTATAAAAAGGGGAACCCTTGGTACCCTTATTTATCAGAGATTTGTGAGTATTAAATTGATTTTCGGAAGAGGGCTTTATATGGGGCATGCGGTCAAACATGGACCGAAGTAAAAAAAATTTCGTTTTGCGATTTATTTTTGCATAAAACTTATTTTTGCTGAATTTTGTCTTGATATTCCAATTTTATAGGCATTTATGTATAATTGAGCAATATTTCGGGAAGATTTTTGTATGGCGGCTATGAGAAATCATGCACCGATTCTTACTATTTTGCGCACACTTTCTTCATTTATCATACAAACAACGTATACAAAATTTCATGGTATTATTTGCAATATATTTCAAAATATTGCAATAAAATGGACAAAAAATATCAAATTTTTATGGAGGTTGTCTCACATATTGGTCCATAACTCTGGTTGGCCAAAACCGATATTGCTGATTTTAAATAGCAAACTTCTCGAAAGCATGTCTGACAGAATTGTTGAAGATTTGGATCCCGAAGATATCTGGGGACTTCAGAAAATTGATTTCAAGAGACAGACAGAAAATTATATTGTGGAAATTACAAACGGAATGACAAACTTATATATACCCTTCTCATGATAGTGAAGGGTATAATAAAAAAAAAGAAAACTTAAATAATGAAATTCTATTAAGATTTTTTAAGTATTGGGGCAAGTTGTTAAATTCGAAACTATCCATATATTCAATTCTTTGCTTGGTTGTTTCTAATCTACACCAGGTTACGGATAAGTTTGTGTTGTTTCTTGTACTATGTGAGTGCTAACAAGTAAGAAAGTATAGTCGGTCAAGCCCGACCATATAATACCCTACACCTAGTATATGTAAATATAAAACAGTTTTTCAGAAATGGGCATTATATGGGAGATATCACCTATTTTGGACCAAAATTCAGTGTCATGATATCTGTGAATATAAATATTATGTGTGTTAAACTTTATCTCGATATAAATACTTTTAATAGATTTATGGAAGTTAAAGTGAATCACGTAGATGGTCTTATATGGGAGTTTCGACTAATTATGGACCGACCATTACAAAATTAGTTGTCATTATTTCTGTATATAATAAACTTATTTGTGTCGAATTTTATTTGATTACCAACATTCTTAAGAAGTTTATGATCGTTAAAGTGATTTTCGGAAGTGGGCCTTATATGGAAGCTACAACTAATTATGGACCAACCATAATAAAATTGTACCGTATTATTTGTATGCATATGGAATATATTTGCGTTCAATATTATTTGGATACCAACATTTTTGAGAGAGTTATGCTCTTTAAAGTGATTTTCGGAAGTGGGCCTTATATGGGAGCTACGACTAATTATGGACCGATCACAATAAAATTGTACCGTAAAATTTGTATGTATATGAAATATATTTGTGTTCAATATTATTTGAATACCAATATTTTTGAAAGAGTTATGCTCTTTTAAGTGATTTTCGGAAGAGGGCCTTATATGGGAGCTACGCCTAATTATGGAATTAATTGAATGCATTTTCGAGAAACAAAATGCTAAATCTAGCACTAAAAGTTCAAAAATGGCAACACTGAATGTGATGTATACATTTAAAAACATAAAGTAAAAACTGCGTTTTATATATACCATAATTGGCAAAACTGCACCAAAATTTTTACTATATAATAATAATGTTGAGTGCCTAATTGAAAGGTCACCTAATATTTACTTTGAGGGCTTTATTTTGCATCCGTTGAAGTGATTTCAGCTCGGTACTTTTCTTCCACCCATACAATATGGCCAAGTAGTTAAAATGACATTGAATTAAGGCATTATACATATATGTATATATTAGCAATTTAGTACTATGATCAAATATGTTTTTAAATTTATACAAAAATCCAACAGCTTGTGCAGTTTTTGATTTCAAATATGCAGTCATGTCCAGAACTCAATTCCGATCGAAAGTGGTTTTGATTCCGTAAATTGAGTCTTTAGAAAACGAAAAACGAATTTTTTTTCGGAATGAAACCACTTTAGATTTCTAAAGTGGAATTGTTATTTTTTATTATTTTATACTGAAAAACAAAAAACTCATACTACTAATTTATAATAACAATTAAACAATTAATTTTATTATTTCATTGTTGTTTTAGTTATTTCATTGATATTTAAATAAAATGTTAAAAATTTCAAAATTGGTGTCAGCAACAAGAAAACTTTTGTCGTTTTCAGATGCATCCCTTAAATTTCTTCTTCGTAGCTTTTCAACTGCGTTTTGATGTCTTTGTTCATTTAAAACAGCAACAATTTAAATTTCGGGCATTTTTGAAAAAAATTTCTTTGTTAGCGCTCTTTCTGTTCGCTTTTGTTATACTTTTTATTACAAAAATCATATTTTTTTGTTTTGGTTACACAACGTTACCAAATTTAAGTTAAAAAACGAGATTTAAAATTTTTTGTTGGGAATAAACAAAATCGATCGGAATCTAGAGAACGCAATTTGCGAATTCGGAATTGAAACCATTCCGATCGATTTCTGTGACATGCCTGATTCTATACATATGTCGACTCCAAGACAAATTATTTTGCAAAAATATTCCAAAATCTATATATATATAAAATGGAATGTGTGTTTGTTTATTTGTGTGTTTGTACCTTATAGGAGACCAAACCTCTGGACCGATATTTTTGAAATTTTCACAGCATTTAACTGGGACTCTGGAATGATAAATAGGGTACTTGATCACGCCCACTTTTTTAAAATTATGTAATTGCTCCCATATAGTTTTTAACAGATCTACTTCAAATTGTATACACATTATATACTCCAGGCGAGATAGAAATAAACATTTCTTACACCACGACCCACGGATTTTTTTTATTTGTCAGTATATTGCTCTTAATACTGTTAACGTCGCCATATAACTATGAACCACGCCCACTTCACCGGCCCCTTTTTTTAATTCAGATACTTAACAATGTTTGCTATACAAAATTCTTTTTTTGTAATATGTATTTACCTAAAGTTTTATATACTTTTTATCTACAGATAAGGTAGTACATTTTTTTTATTACAATAAATCCCCCTTTTTCGCCCCATTTTACCTTAAATTATAATTAATTTGCTTTCAATCTACTATATATATATATATATATATATATATATAAATGTCGGTCTGTCTGTCTGTATGTTTGTGCTTAATAGGACCAAACCCTTGGACCAATCTTCCTGAAATTTACACAGAATATTACTGTGACCCAGGAAGGAATAATAGGCTATATGAAGTTTTGATTGGACAAACGGGAGTGGCACCGCACATATAACCCAAAAATTTAAATCGCCATATTTCTTGCATTTTTTGACCTACGTCGATAATATTCACAGTTGAACCGTTGAGTTGAAAAGTGGCGTCGAGAAAACATAAAAAACAAAGTTCACATTAGTTTTTAAAAAAAATTTAAATAAAAGAAAGGCTTTTGTAATATTATTTAAAATTATCATATGAATTAATAAACTTAACTACTATTAAAAAATAAATTACTATGGCTAAATAAAAAGGTAAGAATCCTACAATGGCATAACTAGGAATACGTACCAGGAGAAAAGCGGGTGGGACCACGCCTCTTTTTAGGAAAATTAAATTAATTAATTAATCGTAATATAGTCTTAACTCCTGGACCGATCGTCATTACATTTTCAGAATAGGATATTCTTACGAAATAATAAATTCTTGACTATATAAAGTTGTGAGTAGAGAAAGGGGCGTAGCACTGCCCATATAACCCAAAAATTTAAATCGCAATATGTTGATCATTTTTTGTCGTACGTCGATGATATTTGGTACATATGGTATTGGCATAATTAGTAATATGTACCAGAAGAAAAGTGGGTGGTTCCATGCCCCTTTGTTTGCGATATATTGGAGGCTGGACCTATTAACCGATCTTAAATTTTCACAGCGTGCAGCTTTGACTCAGGAATACTTATTACATGATAATATTTTTCGACCATGCACTCTGGACCTACTTTGTTTTACTACGGGGGAGGAGGCGAAGCACACCGGCTTCTCTGCCATCAATAAAAATACTGAAGTTGTCGTTGCTAGTACAATACGGTTTAAATCTAATTAATTTTGTTTTATTGTTTTAAGAGCAGCATCACGTTCCATGTATTGTTTTGCAACGTGTTTGTATGGGTAAAATAGGCAAATATCATCAGCGTAAATAAAAAGTTGGCCTGATAGACCAAGGATTTTTATATCATTTAGGTAGAGTGTAAACAATAAAGGCCCCAGCACACTACCTTGCGCAACTCCATATTCAACTGAACCATACGAACTCTTGTCACTGTTAATTTGAACAAATTGCCTTCGATTTGTTAAATAACTTCTTATAAGCAATAATTCTCTTGCACATATTCCATAATAGCCAAGTTTTTGAACAAGAATTTCATGGTCAAAGAGGTCAAAAGCTTTGGTGAAATCATATAAGATACCAGCTACATCATTACATCCTCCATTCAATCCCTTATAGATGAAATTAAACACGTTTAAAACTGATTCCTCGGTATCACATCCTTTCCTAAAACCATACTCATAATAATTTGGTTATGAAAAAGTCTTTTAAAAACGTTATCAATGATAGACAAAACTGCTATTGGGCTAAAAATATCAACTCTACACGCAGTTTTTTCTTTGGGGATTGGAACCACCTTATATATGTATTTTCAAAATATCTGGATATACTTCTACTGATCATATTATTACAAATTTTGACCAAATAAGATACTAAAACATTGCATTTTAATAAAACTTTAGGTGATATATTATCATGTCCAAAACTCTTATTTGAATTTAAGTTTTTGATAATACTGTGTATTTAATCAGATGATGTATGATTTAAATGAAATGTATTTCTATGCTGAATTAGAGTTCTTAAAAAAATCCAGGAATCAGTTGATGGTTGATCAATTTGTTCTCTTAAATCTTTGACAGATTGTAGGAAATGTTTATTAAAAGCTTCAGCTTTTTCAAAATCATTTAAAATTTGTTCACCACTAGCGTTTTTTAAATTGATTGAGATCTCTGTGGATAATAATATTACGTATATACCATGGGGCGCAGACAATTTGTCGTAATATTCTGGACTGTCTTCTTTGAAGCTTTTGGATGTTAGATGAGCATGCAGTTCCCCATAATTGGATGTCATATGTCCATATTGGTTTTATGATGGACTTGTATAAGAGAATTTTGTTGTCTAACGACAAGTTTGAATTTAAGTTTCATAGACGTTATTTTCGCTTCAATATGACGAGACCAGGTCAAGCGTCTATCTATATGAATTCCCAAGTACTTAACATGGTTTTCTACCGGAACAGTGATGTTATTTATTTTTACAGCTGGGCAGGTTTGTCTTCTGAGCGTGAAAGTTAAGTGAGCACATTTAGCCGCGTTAACCTTTATTCTCCATTTTTCTAGCCAGGCCTCTAGTTCATTGATGTGGGACTGCAGATTTTGCGATGCGGCTTTTGGGTCATGGTTAACGCTAATAAATGCTGTGTCGTCTGCAAATGTGGAGGTATGCGTGCTCAGGTTTGTTGGCATATCCGCTGTGTATATTATATATAGAAGCGGCCCTAATATGCTGCCTTGGAGTACACCAGCAGTAATTTTCTTGAGGGGGGACCATGAATGTCCTGCCTGTTAGATAGCTCTCCAGAAGCTTGTTTTGAGGAATCATTCGTGTTATTTTGATAAGTAGCCCATCATGCCAAACTTTGTCAAATGCTTGGGAAATGTCTATAAACAGGGCTGAGCAGTATTGCTTTTTCTCAAACGCCGATCTAAGTAGGGTGACAACTCTATGCACTTGTTCTATTGTACCATGTTTCGCTCTGAATCCGAATTGGTGATCCGGGATGATTTCGTGTTCATTTAGATGAGGAGTTATACTTAAAACGAATATTTTTTCGAAAAGCTTCGATAGGATTGATAATAAGCTTATCGCTCTGTACGACGCAACCTGGCTAGCATCTTTTCCTGGCTTGGGAATCATAATAATTATAGACCTCTTCCACGAGGATGGGAAGTATCCGACTCTTAATAGCGCGTTAAAAATGAGCAGCAAGATTGTAGAAGCAGACGATGGTAAGTTCCTTATCATTGACCCAGTGATGGGGTCAGGTCCGGGAGATTTTCTAATATTCACTTTTTCTATTGCAGATTTTACTTGATTTATGTTAAATTTTATTGGATGGTTTACCTTATCAGGAATGATTGGACGACAGAAACATGTATGTGCATCATGTGGCGTGAAAACTTTCTCAAGGTGGCCCGTGAAAGCGTTTAATTTTTCATTTGTGTTTTTGGCCCAAGTGCGGTTTTCCAGTCTTAATGGAGATTCTTGGGTTATAGGGCATTTCATATGCCGTACAGCCTTCCATAAGCTGTAATTGGAGTTGTTTGTTGCATCTAGGCTGTTTAGATAGCCTTCTATTGCAGACTCGTGATTCTGTCTCAATTTGTTGCGAAGAGTTGTCAGGCATAATTGTAGTTGAGCCTTAGTGGTTGGGGAACGACTATTTTGCCATTGTCTTCTTAACTTCCTTTTTTCTCTGATAAGGGTCTCTATATCCGTCGATGTATTGTAAGGAGCACGTTTAATTGTCCGCTTGATTGGGGTTGCATTTCTTGATGCAGAATCCAAGACTTCTGTAAAACGGTCGACAGCTATTTGGATGTCAGATGAATTTTTTAGGGGAATGCACTGTGATAGGTGAGAGCTCACGTACATTTTATACTTTAACCAATTTGTGTTTCTGTTGGATAGGAAATAAAATTTTCAGCTGCGGCGTCGGAGTTGCCTTTTAAAATGAGGATTGAAGGTGAATGATCGGAAGATAGATCATAGGAGGAACTAACTAGTACCTGATCGCGCTTGATGTTTTTAATTACAGCAAAGTCAATAAGGTCTGGTAGATTGTTGAAGTCGGTTGGCCAATAGGTAGGCTCACCACTCGATACGACATCAAAATTATTTGCAGTTACGGTATTGTATAGCTGATTACCTCTAGGATTAATAAGACTGGAGCCCCAATATGTATGTTTAGCGTTGTAATCGCCCGCAGCAATGAATTTCTGGCCCAATGTAGAGAAGAAGTTGAGAAATTTATCGTGTACAATATTGTGCCTCGGGGGACAATAAACGGATGACAAAGTAATTTTGAAATCAGTAAGATTTATAGATGTGGCCTGGATACAATCTTCTTCGAACTCTGGCAATGGTAAGTGTCTGATGTGTTTGTGCACAATTATGGCTGTGCCACCACAAGCCCGTCCGCTGGGATGTTTTGTGTCATACGTAAGGTATCCATTTACCCTAAAGCAGTTTTTATGAGTAAAGTGTGTTTCAGAGACAAGAAGTACGTCGATTTCATGCCTATGAAGAAAGTTTGCAACTTCGTGTTTATGTTGGGATAACGCGTTTGCATTCCAGAAACATATTTTGAACTGGTTCATTTGTTGTTGAGTAGAACTTGCAGGAGCATGTTCTGCGTTCGCATCATTTCCTGAAACATGTTCTGCATAGTGGCCATGAAGTTATTCATAGTTTGAATTAAATTTTCAATTGAGCCAGAAGGCATTTGTAGACCTTCCCTAGGAACATCAGCGTATGAAGGCTGCTTTGCGTTAGAAGTACACGGGGGGTTTCCTTTTAAGACCTGGGCATATGATTGGTTTTGTTTGTTTGTTTGTGTATTACTAGCAACAGAGCCAGCGGCTTGGCTGGGCGCATATGACGGACCATATTGGGAGTGATTAGATTTTTGAACTAAAGCAGGTTTTTTTTAAATGCAAGAAGACTTTACAACCCCTATAGTTTGCCGTGTGATTTTCGCCACAGTTGCTGCATTTCTTAACATTCGGGTCAGCTTTAGAACGATTACATTCGGCGGTTTTATGAGCGTCGCCACAAATCACACATACGTGAGGCAATTTACAATATGTTTTTGTATGCCCATATTCCTGACAGTTTGTGCATTGGGAGAGACCCTTTCGTTTTAATGGCTCCTCAACAGTTATTCTTCTGTTGAGTAGGTAACACAAGTTGTATATGGGATGAACTGAATTTTTGGTTTTGAGAACCGATGAATATAACGATATCTCAATGCGGTGCATTGGTTGAGGAACTTTATTCCTGTTCAAAATGTTATGAACTGATTTTACCTCATACCCCTCTTGCTCTACGGCAGATTTTATTTCCTCTATAGGAACAGAACAGTATTTATTAATGCTGATGTTCCAGGTTTATCGTTATTATTACAGGTCTCCGTCTCCTCATTATTAACAGCTTTTTCTTGTAATTTATTAACTTTCCCAAATTTCCTTTCCAAGGTGTAATTCCATGTATAAATTTGCAAAGCATTATCAACATACACAATTAACGATGATATATCTAATGAAGGATCTCTCTGTATTGGTTTCAATATGAACTTTGGCACGATTATAATCACAATATAACTGCAAATCTTCCATAAATGTCTGATCCTGAACATCAAATTTTATTCCAAAAGAAATAAGATTATGGTCTGAAAATTTACATTCTACAGAGTCAACGTACAACGAATCAACAATCAACAATCAACAATGGTACATTGGGGCGAGATATTTTACCCGCCCAATATATTATGGGCAAAATAAAAAAAAAACATAATTTTGGGATTTTCGTTTAATTTTTGGGAATATCGGGATTTTGGCTAAGTGCATGTAAAATTTTATTCACATCGAAACAGACGTTTATAAATGGAAGTCTTATTTCTAAACAAATTCGGTTCTGATCCATTGTAGGTTGTATCCTTTAGAAATCAAACATATTCTGAACGTAATTTAGAGCCATCCCTAAATACCGCGGGAAGCGTTTTTTAACTGTCAAAATTTCTCATGCTTATACATTTTGTATGGAGCATACCGAAACAACGCGGCGGCAACGCTTTGCTATTGGAAAATCCGATTTTGATAAGGCGTTTCACAGTGAAGTTAGTTGCAAAAGAAAACAAAACAAAAATAAAAAGAAAAATAAAACAACAATGTCCAGCTGTTACAATAAACAGAGTCGTTTTATTTATTTATTTGACAACCCTGTTTTTATCGTTTTGACATAACGTTGCCGCTTTTGTTTAGGTATGGGGTATCAGCGTTAATGATCAGCGTAAAAAACGTGCCGCTTACCACCGGTATTTAGGGATGGCTCTTAGTTTGTAATAAAAGATGTCGTACAACTACTTTGCAATTGAAAATAGTTCTGGCACATATCTAGAGAGCAGATTTTATCGAGGTTAAGTTTTGAATTTCGAATTATAAACCCACCAAGGGCAGTGTCAGAGGTCCCAAAGTGTGTAAGATATTGAAAACGAATCCAATTCTTCATTTGTAATCCGATTTCAAAGATAATTCTACATCAGCACAAATCTAATAAACCCTCTCCACTATGCTGGGTATGACAAATCACATCTAAAAGTTGTGTGCGCATCAGTCAATAGCTCCCATCTAAAGCCTAAATCCGAAAATCAAAGAGCATATAAGTCTTAACAAGTAATAAGTGTGATTTACTGATACTTGAAATTAATGACATTTATACACATGGAAGTTATTAACTATTATGGGGCAATCGTCGTAAAATGTTGTGCCATCATTTCTGGTATTTTTATTCCAATTATTCTTGAAAGTGGATTTTATATGGGATTCGGTATGACGATTCATATATTATATATGGGCAAATTTCAACAAGATAGTAATGTTTATAAGGGATTTATGCGCATTTAAGGGCTTTTCGGAAGTCTACTTTATATTTCAACATCATGAGTGTTGTAGCTTAATTGATTAGCGCGTTTGATCGTTAGGCATGAGTTGGTATTCGTGGCCTGTGTTCGATTCCCAGCCGCTGCCACTATTTTGGTAAGAAATTTTTGTGGGGGCTATGAGAAATCGTGTTGCTACTCTTACCATTTTTAACAAAACTTGTCCTTCTATAAAAAAAATAAAGTGTGCAAAATTTCATGTTATTATCATTATATTGAAGAATGCTCTGTAGAAATTTCATTGTTCTAAGTCTTTTTTTTTCGAAGTTCTATCGTGTTTTCAACAGACGAACAGACGGACGGACATGGCTAGATCGTCTTAGAATCGTATAAGAACCTAGAATATATATATTTTTTGATTATACGACCAAATTCTCGAAGTGTTACAAACGGAATGGTAAAATTAATATACCTCAATTTTTTTTGTGGTGGGTATAAAAATATTGGTACCTAAATTAAATTGAATTCACATAAGTCTCATATATAATTTTTATGGCGATATGTCCATAAGTCCATTTTGTGCGGATCTGTAAATAACTCCCATATAAGGCCCACTTCCGAAAATTAATTTAATTTTTCAATTTCAAATGACTTATACATTTTGGTATCCAAATAAATTTCTTATATACTCTTACACAAGACAAAGATATTAATTTTGTGACGATCTATCAATAATTAGAAAAAAAAAATAAATAAAACAGTTTGTGCTCATATATTTGGTGTAGATTATTATATGGTGAGGATAGACCGACTTATATTATTAATAATTCCTAAAAAGGTTTAAGAATCATGTCAAATCTACAAAATTTCATTCAATTGAATAAAATATAACAGTTTAAATTAATAATTATTCATCAACATAAATAATAATTTTAATTATACTGAATAATTTCTTAATTCAAGTTTTTTTTCATTAATGTTTTACAATACAAAATACTTTTCGTTCAAAAGTATTTTTGTGCTTTGATATTCTTACTAATCAATTGTATTTTTAGTTGGTAACATTGAAACTCTTTTGCACCATCCTAATACTGAGTTTGACCAAATACAGGATACTTTTTCCTGTTTATTTTTATACAAAAGATCAAAATTTAAACACGAGTAAAAGTGGCTTTTAAATTATAATAATAATTGTTTCTCTCATCGAAGAAGTAAAATAAAATAAAGAGAATTCGAGGAAACGAAAGAGAATTTTTGCTGGTACGAATATGTTGGCTGGTACTAATGAGATAAAGTTGGCGTCAAACTGTCTAGAAGCATAAAATACAAAGCATTGAGCGCGTGTGATTATGTGATACTTTCACACTGATGAAAACATCTTATACAACAAATTCTTTGGTCTAAGAGAATTTTCGAACAACATGGGAGGAAACTTCGAATGTGTGTCAAAAATGTCTACATTAACATATTTATTTGTGAATGGGTTTTTTTTTCGTTTTAGTATGCTTTTCTATTTTACACAGGTAAGAGAAAATAACGCAATTTCAAATCTCAAATGAAACGGTCTGCATATTTAAATATGAACGATTTTGAAATAGTTTCTTTATATATGTATGTATATTTATTATACATTGTTTGTTGGGAGTATGAAGATAAAAATATTTCCATTCTGTCATTTTTTATTTGCGCTTTAGTTTTTCTGAGCTTAAAAGTAAAATTAAGAAGATTGATTTTAACGACTTATTTAAGGAAATTAATTACTCTTCATTAGTTAAAAAAATAAAACTTAAATTCTATACACCCAATCTATATTTAGAATCATTCTTCAACATTCCAGTGTATTTAATTCAGTAAGACGTTGTTAGTACATGTTGAATTGTACATTCATATAGGCTGCTGGATTAAGGAAATGTATGTATGTGATTCCGCTGTGAAACCTAAAGTCAATAACGCACAGCAAGTCACGTGGTTATTCCGTAAATGGTCAGTGTTTCTGTCAATGAAACAAGCATTCTGCCAAACAACGAACTAGTCATATGGTTTAACCTGACCAACAATTTTAATAAATAGGTACGTCTTGGTCATACATGACTTCTGTATAGGAAGTAACAATATTTTTGGTTGTTTACGGGCCTTTGTTAGCTTTTTATTTATTCTTATTTTTGCTAAAAATGTGGTATACCATTTTAAAATGTCCTCCGTATAAATTGGTCATTATTATCTTGTGGAAAGTAGACGGACAGTATACAGTATGACCTATGTTACTGCAACTAATAAAAACCAAGGCAGTTGCAAGAACCGCGGTTGTTGCATTGACCGAGTCACACATACATATATAAATACTGCTTTAAGTATTTATACATATACAAACAATATCTAGTTTATATTGTCCTAAAGATAATTTTGTGCATAATTAATATATTTTTTTAAATAAAACAACTTTAGTGTCAATTTACTTCGAAAATGATAATTTTTCAAAAAAAATTTAACTCATTTTATTAATAATATTATAAAACACAAAACATTACGTACAAACATATGTATGTAATTTAATTGAACAAAAAAAAAATAAATAAATAATACACATTCTTATGTACAAAATATGAGTAATGGGTCATTTGTTTTAATTTTAAAAGAAGTCAGAAATTTTAGACTGCTTTTTGGTACTAGAAATATTTTTCTGCACTGCAGTTTCGCGAAGATCTTGAAGAAGCAAAACTTCTTTTAAGCCGATTTTGTTTTCTTCAGCCCATTGAATACAAATGAATTAATGGCATCCTTGGACTTTATTTCAGGCAAATCCTGGGTAATGCTAGTGTTTTCAATTTCCTCATCGCTTTCAACATCTTCATCTTGAGCTGCATAATTTGAGTTATTTTCTCCAAAGATCCAAGCATTAATTTCCTCATTTGTAATGCCGGGGGTAATTTCATGAAGATAATCATACACTGAAGTAATCATTGCTTGTTCACTGAGAATTTCAGCTCTAAATATACTTAAAGGCAACATTTCTTCACACGTAGTAGCTATGTATTTGTATATTCTGAGTAAACCGTAATGACTACTTAAGAAATAAAACAAACAATCGGATGGCAAAATTTAAAAGTTGTGTTTATTGAGTCACACATTTTTGCCAAGTTGCATACACTGAGTCTATAATGTAAATATTTTAGTTGTTGCAATAATCGAGGAGTTGCGCTCATCGAGGGTTGCAGTAACCGAGGTCATACTGTATATTATTACAATAAATAAATCAACCACAAAAATATTTCTAAATCTACTGTACAAATAACTGCAGTAAATGAATGTCAGCCCATGAGACATCTGTGTGTGCATAAACACAATTGTGTATTTTAGTTTATATTTCAAAATTACTTATCTTTATCTTTAATCCACAAGAAAAAGTTCTATGAGCAGAATTAAGTTAAGTCAAGGCAAGTTTATGTCTCAGGTGATTGATAAATGGCATTAATAATGACCAGTGATGACCTTTGTTGCAGTCTTTGAACTTTCTTCAAATTACAACATAAATTTAGAAAATTTAATGTAAATGAGCAAATGGCTAAATTAGAGGACTACGATAGACGATGGTGGACATTAACTACGTTGTGATTTATTGTAAAAAAGCTACTGAGATTGTAATTAATATGTATGCGTTAAGTAAAATGCTTTATGGGATTAGTGTGTTTGATTATCTGGAAATATTTGTATTCTGATATGATGCTAGATTTTTTTTTTTAAATAAAATGTACTATAATATTAATAGATTATTATCTAATGTACTATTGGAGCTTTATGTGAAGTCCCATTGACACCTGTGTCAAGCATGTTTTCGTTTCAGGGACTGTTGTGAATCTCATACATACATTTGGTATAAAACATTTATTAGGTTTATTTTTATTTATAAAATTATGAATCGATAGTCATATCCATTATAATATGTCGATATATACTAGATTGTATTTTCAATACATGGGGCTATCGTCGTCAAATATTGTAAAATTTTAGGTGATTCATTTGGAAGTTCAATTCACAGATCACGCATGACTGTTGTCATACAGTCATCTTATTTTTATACATTTTAGTTGAATTTCATCTTAATAGCATTATTTACAAGAGTTATATGGTTGTTTAGTATGCTCGGAAGTGGACTTAATTTGGAAGCTATGGTCAATTATTGATTGACAGCTACAAAATCCAGTAGCATAATTATTAGTATGATTCCTGGATTAAAATTACTGATCTGTATAAAAGTTGGTTCAATTAGTTTTTTTTTTAAAGAGAAGTAACAACTCAGGCAATTAATATGCCTATATATTAATTAATTAATTAATTGTGTTACTTTCTTTGGAAACGGATAGGTAGGTAGAAGAATAGGTGGTGAAAGTAGAGAAAATCTTTTCATATAACAACACTGTAATTGCGTTATGTTTATTAGTAATACAGTATTGCAGCGCTTCTGGTGGTGAGTAGGCGCATTGATTTAATTATTTTACTTTAGGATAGAAAAAACTAATAATTATCAGCAACTGATATTGTTTTGAGTGGCAGCGGCTGGTAATCGAACCCAGGCTACAAATACCAACTCATGCGCTAATCAATTAAGCTACATCACCCTTATTGATATTTATTAGACATTTTTGTGGGTTAATTTGTTTTTCGGAAATGGTTCTTATATGGCAGCTATGAGAAATTATGGGCCGATCATCTTAAATTTTGGAACAGTAAATTTTATGCATATGAGAATATCTCACATAACAAAGGTATATATAAGATATATTCCTATATTAGTAATAACGTCGATTTAGAAAGTGGACCTTATATGGGGGATATAGTCAAATATGGATCGATATTCTCAAAATCCAGCAGTTTGATTTTGACATGTATGTAAATGAACGGTGGATCGTTACCGTTATTTATAAGGATACTGTAAAAAATGGACCGATATTCAGAAAATTCTGCAGAATGATTTTTGTGTATATGTAAATGATATATACAAAGTTTTGAGTCGGTAACAATATTTATAACATATATATGTATGTAGATAAATGGCTTTTTCGGCTGTGGTCCTTATATGGGAGCTATGACCAATTATTGGCCGACCACCATAAAATTCAGTACAACAACTTATTTATGAGATTATTTATGTGAAATTTTTATCCTTATTTATACCAGTTTTATACGTATTTAAGTGAATTTTGTAAGTGAACTTTATATGGGGTCTATGGTCAAAAATGGACCGAACTAAAAAAAAGACTTGTTTTGCGATTTGTTTTTGTATGAAACTTATTTTTTCTGAATTTTGTATTGATATTAAAATTTTATAGGCATTTATGTATAAGTGAGCAATATTTCGGAAATACTTTAAAATTGAGGCTATGAGAAATCATGGACCTATTCTTACTATTTTCCTCACACTTTCTTCTTTTATCATAAAAACAACGTGTACAAAATGTCATTGTATTATCTGTAATATATGT
Source organism: Bellardia bayeri (assembly GCA_950370525.1). Taxonomy (NCBI): domain Eukaryota; kingdom Metazoa; phylum Arthropoda; class Insecta; order Diptera; family Calliphoridae; genus Bellardia; species Bellardia bayeri. Next base: position 33,008,641 of record OX493266.1, read on the forward strand.
ATTTCAAAAATTTGGAAGAAAAATGTTTAAAAATATCAAATTTTTATGGAGGTTGTCTCACATTTTGGTCCATAACTCTGGTTCTGCTATACCGATTTTGCTGGTTTTTTGATACTAAAATTACCTGGAAAATAAGAAATATTTTCCTGGAAATTTTGTTTAATTAAGTTGTACAGTTTGAACGTGAGAGTGTTTTACACATACGGACAGACGGACAGACAGACGGACATTGCTCAATCGACTTAGAATTTCATAAGGATCAAGAAAATATATACTTTGTTGAGTCTCAGATGAATATTAACAAAGTTTCACACGGAATGACAAACGTAATAAAACCTCATTCACCACTCATGGAGGGTATACAAATCCGGTGTTTAATTTAAAATTTAAAAAAAGTTCTAAATGAATCACCATATATTATGCCTATCCTCAAAAAATTCTGTTCCACGATTTTTACTTGTTAACAATATTTTTATGATATTAAATAAGCATAAAGTGATTTTCTAAAGTACGCTAAAATTTAAATATCGGGCCATGTGGAAAAATAAAATTGAAAAGAAATTTGAAAAATAATTTATGAAGTTTGTATCACATTTTAATATAAAATTCTGGAACTACTAGTCGCATTTTTTTCAATTTTGATATCAAATATTTCTGCCTTCAACAAAGATAACTAGATCGTCTTAAAATTTTATAAGAAAATATGTAATCGTAACTAAATGTAGCCAGCAAAAACCAATCCGAGAATGTAATATGATTTATATATTCAATATTATAACAAAGAAGCTGGAAAAAAGTAAGGGAGAATTGTAAGATTTTAATTTATGTACATATTTACTATTACTATTATTTTGGAAATTCAGTTAAAATTTGCCATGCGGCACTTATAATACCAAAGTCAAATCAAATTTAGTATATTCTCTAATTTAATATATGTACATCTATCTACTATATACATAGATTTAAAAATGATTTTATTCCATCCTTTAACATTTAATGTAATATACCTACGAGTATACAATATGGTAGTGTAGGGTACATATAAATACACTAAACACTAAATTCAAGTGTTTATATTACTTAACTGTGAAATTACCCTTAATTAAAACAGTCTCACTTGTCATTAATTTCATTTATATTTATTTTTATATAACAATAAATACCTGTTGAACAGACCACTTACATTAACCATTCATTTACATCGTCCTCCCCATTTGTCGCGTCATATGCTCGATTATAAACGTTGAAATGAAAATTGTATTAAAGAAGAACAAAAACAGAACAGTAAAAAAGAATCAACTTCTTTAAAACAAAGTTTCTAAAGAACGACATTTATTTAACACTTACATCACTATGAACGCCACCATCATTTCTTCTTTGCTTTCTCAGTGTTTTACAGTCCTTCAGACCACTTGCACCCTCCAGCCGCCTGTATTTCACCCTTTCGTCCTAATGGATTTTCATACTCATGTCATAGTTCAACTTGCTATGGCCACTTAAATTGTTGTTGCGCTCTTGCTGCTATTGTTGTACTCGAATACATACAATGTACATACATATGTATATCATGATATGCATGCGATGATTTAAAGTTCTTGTCATTACATTGATTTAATAAGTTTATACTCGTACGAGTATTATATGTATAAGTACAAGTGTTTGCTTGGCTGTGTGTTTAAAAAAAATCAATCTATCTATCAGTTGCATAAAGTAAGTGAAACGTAGAAAATTAAAAAAAAAAAAATGAAATACTTCTCATCAACACCGAACACGAGTAAAGCGAAATGAATCTTTCACCCAGGCCACGAATAGACCCCCAGTACACACAGCTCGTTCTTTGCGAAAGGATACACTTTATAGTGTAAATATGCAAGTACATATGTATATACTTATATACATAGCTACAAATTAGGGATTCCAATCCCGAAAACTAATATTTGTTTACAAAGTCATCAACAAAAACTTTAAATTTAAAACGTTTGTCGAAGAAATAAAGGTGAAAGAATTAAAATTAATTTTGGATTGCCAAACTCGAACGCACTATTTGATGTGTCTACAGTTTTTGGAATTTGGAAATTCCTATATAAAAAGCTTTAATTAGTTTAACCCTACTTTGCATGATCTTTTTCTTTATTGGTGAAATAAATCAAGGTGATATAATTCATGTTCAAAATTAAAGGAAATGGTTAAAAAAATCTTGGTATAGAAATAAAAGAATGCATTCAATGTTATGATGGAAATTTCCACCATTATGCAAAGAAGTGTTAACCCTCTTATGCACAAAACTTTGTTAGGGCCGCAATATTTTTTTTATTTGTTTCTAAATAAGATAAAAAAAGGAACAAAAATTAAATTTATATTTGAAGTGTAGTTTTTAGAAAATGTTGTACACATACAACATGGCGTATAAACGGAGCAAGAAGGAAAATTTTTTTCCAGTCATTAAAGGAATTCTGGGAGCTACGACTAATTATATACGGATCTTCACGAAATTTGTAGGTGTGCTTTAGCTTCATTTACTACTCATCTGTGGTAAATTTTGTTTACATACTGGCAAAATTCAAAGATTTATGACCGGAAAACCCTAATTTCGGGAGGACATTTGTATGGGGGATAGGTGAAATAATGGACCGATTTCCACCAGTTTCAATCCCATTCGTCCTTGGGCTGAAAAAATATCACGTACCAAATTTTATTGAAATATCTTCAAAATTGCGACCTGTACTCTGCGCACAAGCTTTACATGGACAGCCAGCCAGCCAGACGGACGGACATAGTTAAATCGACTCAGAAAGTGATTCTAAGCCGATCGGTATACTTTAAGGTGGGTGTTGGACCAATATTTAGGGGCGGTGAAGGGTATATAAACAGAATTAGTGTTGTATATTTTCGCATTCAAGTACAAAAACACTTGTTTCACACAAATCGAAGAACGATGGAATTTTTTTGTTCCACACTTCATGTGAGAAATTTTACAATGGAAAAATACAGTAACGAGCTACAGAATACAAGAATTTGCTAAGAATTTTGTCTACAAATGATGTAGACGATATTTTTCGTCAGCTTCATATATTGGTAACAAAATTAAATCAAGATTTTCTTTACTATAGATACCTTTATTTATTTATTTATTTGATTAAATCTATGGATATGAATCCTTACAGACTACTATATATTACAATATTTTATATAAAGGTATTATTAACTAAAACATTGTGATAAGACATATTAAGTATTTAAAAACACGATAATATTGCGTTTAATTACATTTATATTAATAGAAAAATCGATTAAGCTTTACAATTCATTGAAATTTTTGCATATTCTCCTCAAAGGATCAGCATCAGCATAATTTGTTTGAACAACAGGAAGGTGCAGAGGTATTAGGTGTCGTTGAATATTAAAATTTATGTGACGAAGAAGGAAGTCAGATAGGACATCGCCATTAATCAAATTAATTAGAAATGCCACATTTAGCATAGTCCTTCGGTTTTTTAAGGTAGGTAGTTTAATTAATGATAACCTCGAAGTATACGAAGGAAGATTCCCAGCATAACGACCAAATGAGCTCCTCAGGCAGAATAAGAGAAACTGCTTTTGAACAGATTCAATTCGGTCTATGTGCATATTAATTTCAGAATCCCAGACAATAGACCCATACTCCAAAATTGGTCTTACTAGGGATGTGTATAGTTGTTTCGTTACATTGAGATCTGTAAACTCTTTAGACCATCGTTTTATATAAGCAAGCACACCTTAATATATTTAAGAAGTTTTATCGATCGATAATATTCTGTTGCTTTTAAATTAATATAGAAATTAAAGGCGAAATGACATAACTACACACATACATACATACATGCATACATATATTATTTGTGTCAATCTAAAATTTTAATACAATGTTATTATGTTTTTTGTTTATTAGTGGTTTATAAACCTTTAATCAATTTGAAATTTTTGTTTTCAAACATATTTATATTTAACATAAGTAACTTTCTTGGAAAAAAATTGTTATTATTTATAAACCAATTTGTTTTAATATGAAAGAAAAACCCCGAAAAATTCCGGAAATCTTTATCACGGGATTTGAAAAACCAGTCGCGTTTGGCATCCCTAATACAAATACATACATACATTCATGCATATGTATGTATGTACACTTTGATATTATGCTCTTGTACATTGTACATACGAACATAATTTACCCAATTTTAAAGAAAAGTAGGGGCATTTCAAAATTATTTAAATGCCTGTTTTATAATTCTATTGCATAAATGAAATAAATAGTCAAATATTTAGAAAATTTCCTTTATAACAAGTTAAATTTGATCTCGACAGAATGAGATTTGTTTTTCCTTTTTCTTAATGTTTAAACAATTTGAATATTAATCGACATCTTTAGATTAATATGATATTATAGAAGATTGTTGTAACAGAAGACAATTTGTTGAGATTGAATTACTAAAAGCTGTACAGTATAATACTTTGAGAGATTATTTGATTGCAATCTTTAGATTATGACCATTTCTATCTATAAAAAGTTAGAGTGCCGCATCTTAAATACACTCCACCTAAATATATTGAGAATTGCAAATACTACTATGGTTGAACACTTTTCCATATTCACCACAAGCTAAGGAAAATTTAAAAAAAATCGTAGGGTGATAAGGTAAAGCTTATTTTGGTTCAATTTCATCACAATTAAGTTATTTATAAGAATTTGAGAGATGTCATATTGGAAGTGGATAAATTAGAAACTGAAAGCTACAAAATCCCGTATCTAGTAACGTGATTTCTTTGGTTGAGTTTTTATCAATTATACATATACATACATATATGTATATTATTTGTATCTAATTTTTTACTTTATTTATAGCCGATTTATGCGTATTCTTGTGATTTCGGAATTGATCCTTATATGGACCAATATTAACAAAATACAGTAATATGATTTTCATATATACATATATATTAATAATGTGCACCGATATTTATAACATATATGGGAGCTATGTCCAAATATGAGCCGATCATAAAATTCGGTGCATTGATTTTTATATACACTGTGTTGCATTACTATAATTTTTGCGTTTTTTATTTTTTATTTTTGCGTTTTTAAGCATTTGTGTCAGTATCGCAACAAATTGACCAACAGTAATCGCCAAGCATATGCGTAAAGTCTTGTCCTTTAAAGCGCTTTTCAATAGACGCAATGTCCTGATGGAACCTTTCGCCATGCTCATCGCTACAAGCTCCTAAATCATCAGGGAAAAAATCTAAATGATTGTGAAGGAAATGGATTTTTAGCGACATTAATATGCCCATTTCGCCATATGCCGAAATCATTTCTGCGACAATATTTTTATAATTGGCAAACGAGTTGCCAAGAAACTTCTCAATAACGGCAACTATGCCTTTCCATGCACGATGTTTAATGCTAAATTTTGATGAAAATTCATAACTTGCAACTATTTTTTTTATCTGCGGACCATTGAAAACACCTTAAATCATACACATCATTAAAAAAAATAAAGTTACTTAATGACTTCTTAAAAAAATACCTGCATGCATCTTTGCGTCGCTCAATTTCGGAAAAATTTTGCACAAACTTGCAATCGCCTCGCCCTCACGTTCCAGTTTTTTAACAAAAATTGATACGAGACCGAGCTTAATGTGTAGTGGTGGCAAAATCATTTGAGATGGTTGCACCAATGGTAGATTCTCCATACTTTCTACGCCTACTTTGTAGCATGTTCTCGGCTTCCACTTAAATTAAGTGCAATGCTGATCTATTTTGCGACCTTCCCATGTACACAAAAAGCACTGGTGGGTTGGAAATCCACGCTTAACACCCATGAGTAATCCGACCACTTTTAGATCGCATCATATTTTCCAATTATGCTCTTGGTACTTTATCAGCTGTAATATTAATTCCATGCCTTCGTATGTTTCTTTGATATGAATCAGCACGACTTTAAGGCTGTTGACCTATGCATCGATGAAAAGTCGCCACTCCTCTGAAATATGAGGGTAACCAATTTTTGCAAACATCGAATCAATATCATAAAAATATGCCATGTTTATTCCCGATCTTCATGCAATTTAAAAAATTCGTCATATTGAATAATGCTACCTCGATCACGAGCGGCTGTTATTTTAAAATCAGCCGCCACTATAATCCACTGCTTAAAGCGTGATGCAAAGAGTTCCGCTGTTCTCCTCGTCAAATTTCCGTCTCGTACAAGGTCATTTAAGTCGGCTTGCGTTACTAAATGCGGCACTACAGTCCCAAGTTCACTGCCTGTTGGTACAAATTCCGATACTTCTGGACTCTCGCATATCGCATTCGATGTAAGATATGTTGATAGCATTGTTCGTACTACTGTTAGTTCTCCATTGTTTATTTCGGCAACGGACAGACGGACACTACGAGCTTTATAATTTATAATTATAAATGATGTTTGCTATTTGTTGCAAAGTTACAAACAGTTTATTAAAACGTGTAATATTGTTTAAGACTATGGTTAATGATCCCTTTTTGTCAAAAATTTGTGAGTTTTATTTTAGTATTTAATAAACAATAGTGGGTGGAGATTTTAATTCCAAAAATACAGTTTGGGGATCTCGATTAACACTATCGAAAGGTAAAAATTTACTAGAGGCAATAAATGAATTCAAATGCAAATTTATAAGTACTGGAGAGCCTACTTACTTGCCAACAAAAAACATTCACAAAAAACCAGATCTTTTAGACATGATTATCTAAATATAAAATCATGCTTTGAATTATCTTCTGACCACTCACCAGTGGTACTTAAATGCCAAACCGATGTACTTCTATCCAATCAAAATAAATTTATATACAACAAGAAAACCGACTGGGATTGTTTCAGGGAAATCTTAGAGACAAAATTCGACACAAATATATCGCTAAAAAACGAATAAGAATTGGATAATTCTATGGCTTTTTTCAATGATACGCTTCTAAACGGGGCTAGTGATTCTACTCCATCCAGAACACACACAGTAGATAAATTCAGTATCCCACCTCACATCCAAGAGAAAATAAAAGCTAAACGAAGATTAAGAAAAAGATGGCAAACTACAAGGTGAATTCAGGACAAAACCCACCTTAATAGGCTCACAAAAGATCTCAAAAATTTGTTAAAGAAGGACAGAGAAGATAAACTCTAAAGATATCTTACTAACCTTGACTCTTCAGCTACAACAAATTACTCGCTCTGGAAAGCAACCAAAAAAATACAAGAGTTCTTATACGAGTTCAAGTATATTTTATTTAGTGGCTACGTCTTTTTCGGTAAGTATTTACCAAGTGTGACCGTACCTTAAGAGTTCCTGAAAATTTACTAATCATTATATCCCTCAGATGAACTAGCTGGTCTTGGATTGAATTAATTTTAAAACAAGAAATGGGCGTTATATGGGAGATACAACCTATTGTGGATCGATCATCCAAAAATTTAGTGTCATGATTTTTGTGAATATAAATATTGTGTATGTTAAACTCTATATCGATATAAATACTTCTAAAAAATTTATGGAGGTTAAAGTTAATTACGGGGAGAGTCTTATATGGGAGTTTCGAGCTAATTAGTCGTAGCTCCCATATAAGGCCCACTTCCCGAAATCACTTTATAGACCATGCATCTCTTAAAAATGTTGTTGTCCGAATAAAAATTAAAATGAGTTTCTTAGACGAGTTGTCTATGGCGTCTAATGAGATTGCAATCATGATTGCAAACATAAATAACGCCATATGACAACCAGTTTTCATACAATTGCCAACAATTTGGACAATTTGACAACAAAAATGACATAGTGAAAACCAAACATTATGTACAAATAGGATGACACCTAATTTTATAATAGTCAGTTCATAAATAGTCAAAACTCCCATATAAGACCCTCTTCGTAATTCACTTTAACCTACATAAATCTTTTAAACGTATTTATATCGAGATAAAGTTTAACACACATAATTATATATTCACGGAAGTCATTGCACTAAATTTTTGGATGATCGGTCCATAATAGGTAATATCTCCCATATAGCGCCCATACAGTGTTTCTCATAGATTAGTATTATATTAGTTAAATTATAAAACAACCCACGTGCATAATAAAATATGTACAATATTGCAAAAAAACGTCAAAAAAAAAATGAAAGAAGCAAATTTAATAAATGACTTTTAAAGCTCTTACGTAGGTGAATGATGTCAGATAATTTTCATAAAGAAATAAAACATAGATGAAAGTAAAATAAATACATACAACAAAAACAAAACAAAACAAAATTTTATTAAAAAATTTTACAATATTTTAGCATATATTCACACTAACTCACACACACATGCAAGTGTAAATATTTAATTTAACTAAATTGAAAAACAGCAATCGAGAAAGAAACATAAATTCTAACCAAAAATATCATAAAGTTGTTAAAAAATAAAATTTTAAATAATAACAAAGTTTTACAATCATCTTCATCGTCAAATTCCATCAAAGGGTTTACATTTGCAAATTTAAATGCACAGGCCATGTTAGTTAGTTGTTTGACGTTGGAAGACAAAAATTTAAAGTTCACATGGTTGTTAGACATTTTCTGAACATTTTTCGAACAACGTTGTAAGATCTGACAACTATCTAACTATACAAAGCTTGACAAGAGTTTTGCAAAATCATAACAGCATCAAATAAAATAAAACTAAATAGATACATATATGTTGCGTCTTTTCCTAAATAAACGAAGTTTTTTTAAATAAATAAACGAGCTCAAAAATATATTATTTAGTGGATACGTCTTTTTCGGCAAATATTTGCCAAGTGTGACCGTACCTTTAGTATGTATAGCAAAAATGATAGAAAGAGAGAGGAAGTTTCAAAAGTTATATAAAAATATGTTAGCTAGTGACACTTAGTGTTAATGTGTAAATTAAAAATCAATTTTTATTTTTGGTCTGTTAAGAATTTATGTAAATATGGATTTTACGCACACATGCATATACGACATACATTTCTATGTAAATGAGATAACATGCACATATGTGGATAAGTACATACATATTTATGCGTATGTTTGTTTATATACACATGTGAGGATTTTTATCCCCTTTAAGCATGTGTAGATAATTTTTTGACAGTACCGGTCAACAGGCTACACCAACAACAGAAGCAACAGAATGAAAAAAGTAAATAGGTTCTTTATTGTTAATCTTTAAGTAACTTTATGGTATATGTATATCGTGTATAATTGGATGCCATATGTCCATATTGGTTTTATGATGAACTTGTATAAGACAATTTTATTGTCTAACGACAAGTTTGAGTTTCGACCGAGAAGCCAATGTAGTTGAGCTGCTTTAAGTTTCATAGCCGTTATTTTCGCTTCAATATGACGAGACCAGGTCAAGCGTCTATCTATATGAATTCCCAAGTACTTAACATGGTTTTCTACCGGAACAGTGATGTTATTTATTTTTACAGCTGGGCAGGTATGTCTTCTGAGCGTGAAAGTTAAGTGAGCACATTTAGCCGCGTTAACCTTTATTCTCCATTTTTCTAGCCAGGCCTCTAGTTCATTGCTGTGGGACTGCAGATTTTACGATGCGACTTTTGGATCATGGTTAACGCTAATAAATGCTGTGTCGTCTGCAAATGTGGAGGTATGCGTGCTCAGGTTTGTTGGCATATTAGAAGCGGTCCTAATATGCTGCCTTGGGGTACACCAGCAGTAATTTTCTTGAGGGGGGACCATGAATGTCCTGCCTGTTAGATAGCTCTCCAGAAGCTTGTTTTGAGGAATCATTCGTGTTATTTTGATAAGTAGCCCATCATGCCAAACTTTGTCAAATGCTTGGGAAATGTCTATAAACAGGGCTGAGCAGTATTGCTTTTTCTCAAACGCCGATCTAAGTAGGGTGACAACTCTATGCACTTGTTCTATTGTACCATGTTTCGCTCTGAATCCGAATTGGTGATCCGGGATGATTTCGTGTTCATTTAGATGAGGAGTTATACTTAAAACGAATATTTTTTCGAAAAGCTTCGATATAATTGATAATAAGCTTATCGCTCTGTACGACGCAACCTGGCTAGCATCTTTTCCTGGCTTGGGAATCATAATAATTATAGACCTCTTCCACGAGGATGGGAAGTATCCGACTCTTAATAGCGCGTTAAAAATGAGCAGCAAGATTGTAGAAGCAGACGATGGTAAGTTCCTTATCATTGACCCAGTGATGGGGTCAGGTCCGGGAGATTTTCTAATATTCACTTTTTCTATTGCAGATTTTACTTGATTTATGTTAAATTTTATTGGATGGTTTACCTTATCAGGAATGATTGGACGACAGAAACATGTATGTGCATCATGTGGCGTGAAAACTTTCTCAAGGTGGCCCGTGAAAGCGTTTAATTTTTCATTTGTGTTTTTGGCCCAAGTGCGGTTTTCCAGTCTTAATGGAGATTCTTGGGTTATAGGGCATTTCATATCCCGTACAGCCTTCCATAAGCTGTAATTGGAGTTGTTTGTTGCATCTAGGCTGTTTAGATAGCCTTCTATTGCAGACTCGTGATTCTGTCTCAATTTGTTGCGAAGAGTTGTCAGGCATAATTGTAGTTGAGCCTTAGTGGTTGGGGAACGACTATTTTGCCATTGTCTTCTTAACTTCCTTTTTTCTCTGCTAAGGGTCTCTATATCCGTCGATGTATTGTAAGGAGCACGTTTAATTGTCCGCTTGATTGGGGTTGCATTTCTTGATGCAGAATCCAAGACTTCTGTAAAACGGTCGACAGCTATTTGGATGTCAGATGAATTTTTTAGGGGAATGCACTGTGATAGGTGAGAGCTCACATACATTTTATACTTTAACCAATTTGTGTGTTTCTGTTTGGATAGGAAATAAAATTTTCAGCTGCGGCGTCGGAGTTGCCTTTTAAAATGAGGATTGAAGTTGAATGATTGGACATAGGAGGAACTAACTAGCTTCAGATGAACGGTGGTTTTCTTAAAGGTGTTTCTTTCTTGCTATCTTTGCCACAGAATTAATTTGTTAACAAATTTTTATTTAGATTTTAGTGTTGTCCTAAAAGTATACTTTGATTTACGATTGTATTAATTACATTTGTTGCATTAAAGCAATCAATATTCCACTGCACAATTGCACAATTGTTGCAAAGACTGGGGCATGTTCAATAATCACTTGATTTAGTACAACTTTTAAATTGTAATAAGCCAAGAAATTTACAGAAACAATGAAATTGAAATAGAAAAATACAGAATAAATGAGTGTGGGGTATTTCTTATATTAAACGATACTTAAAAAAATCAGTAATTTGCCGGTGGTCAGGTACGTTTTTCTTATAGTATTTCTTATAGTTTTTTTTTTTTTTGTAAAACTTTATTGTGACAAATAAATACTTTTCTTGATGTGATTTAATTTTAAAGATTTTGTGGAAAAGCTATAGAAATATCAAAACGACTTACTTCCACATAACCATATCACTATGTTGTAGGATATACAAGTAATACCAACAATATTTCAAATCAAGTTATGCTTGCGTAACTGGTCAATCTAGCAGAAAAATTTGGCTGCAACCATTTCCATGTGTCTTTTCTCCAATAAAATAAATAATGTTTAAATCACTTGGAAACCCTTGTGACATGTACATATGCAGTACACATCTGTACAAGGATAGTTTTATTTCATCCTAACATACATTTTTCGTTCATTCTGTTTTTTTTTTTTTTGATTATTTTTGGGACTTCATATTGACTTTAATGACTTTAAATGGAGACATAACATCAGAATATTCAAAAATTATTAACGGAAACAAATGTATAAAGTCATTTCACCATTATGTACTCGCTTGTATTATGAACTTCCACTTTTGGCCTGGTCAAAATAACCTTATGTAAGAGTACATTTTCTAAACACTTGTATCTGTTAAATAAAAACAAGTTACAGTTGAACATTGCCACACATTTGTTTGTATCCTCAATTGTAGTAGCGGTTGTTGTTCACGTGTTTAGTAGAAATACCCTAATAAAATTAGATGAGAAAAAGGCTTTGTTCGTGTTGTGGTTGTCGAAAAAAGATAGTTTTTTCTAAGATAAAATTTAAATTTTATTTGAATCTCATAACAATGCATGTATCCTCTCTTTTTAAATAAATATATTTAGTTTTTTTTTTGATTTTATCAACATGCAAATAATAACTATGAATAAGTACTAATTTTAGCTACAAGTTAATTTGCAACACGTGATGTTCTACTTTAAAAAAATAGATAAATAACATTTTATTTTCCATTTTTTATATACAAATCTGTAGGAGGACTATCTTGTTTGTAAAAATATCTAATTTCATGTAAATTTTCATTTGAAAGTTGATGTTTTTGTTCTTCTAGTAGTAAAACAATAACATGTTCGAGTGCTGCACCGAATCGTAAATACCCTCCACCTAAGAAGTAGAAAAACTATACTGGTTATGGGACTAGAATATTCTTATTCTGTGTTTTCAATTCATTCTTAGTGCAAATTTAATTATTATTTTATATATTGTTTGAAAGACAATTTTACGACCAACATAATTTATGTTAAATATTTTAAAATTTTATCTAATTTCGACAATTTATAATTGATGTAATTACCGATTCTTACTGTAATTTAAAGAGTTTGTTTGATTTTCATAATAATCTTTTACATATTCGCAACAAGTTAAAAAAACAGAGTATAAAAAAAGGACAGATATAATGTGAGGCTTTTTTGTTTGAATTTGATCTCAATAACATTATTTACAAAAGATTTATGGACCAAAAGAAATGGACCAATGCTTCTAAATCCATTATCCACTAATCTGTATTTATGTATTTTAGGATTATATTAGTTGAATTTCATATCAATAGCGTTATTTACAAGAGCTGTATGGTTGGTTGTTATGTTCGGAAGTGGACTTAATTCAGGAGCTATTATTGACTGACAGCTATAAAATCAAGTAGCTTAATTGCCGTATAACCGATACTAATATTATTTCTGGATTAAAATTTCTGATCGAATTTCAACATAATAACGCTATATTTAGGATATATATTAGTATTAACGTGGATTTCGGGAGTGGAGGATATTGTCAAATATGGACCGGTATTCTCAAAATCCAGCAGTTTGATTTATGTAAATGATCCGTGTAAAATTTTGGAGTGGTACCCTTATTTATAAGAGATTTATGAGTATTAAAGTGATTTTTGGAAGATGGCTTAATATGGCGTCTAAGGTCAAACATGGATCGCACTAAAAAAAATTTCGTTTTGCGATTTCTTTTTGCATAAAACTTATTTTTGCTGAATTTTGTCCTTATAATCCAATTTTATAGGCATTTATAAATAATTAAGCAATATTTCGGGAAGATTTTTCTATGAGAAATCATGGACCGATTCTTACTATTTACCGCACACTTTCTTCTTTTATCATTAAAACAACGTATAGAAAATTTTATGGTATTATCTGCAATATATTTCAAAATATTGCAATAAAATGGACAAAAAATATCAAATTTTTATGGAGGTTGTCTCACATATTGGTCCATAACTATGGTTGGCCTAAACCGATTTTGCTGATTTTCAATACCAAAGTTACCCGGAAAATAAGAACTATTTTTCTGGAAATTTCGTTTAGTTAAGTTGTATAGTTTGGACGTGAGAGTGTTTTACACAGATGGACAGACGGACAGACGGACATGGCTAAATCAACTTTCATAAGGACCAAGAATATATATACTTTGTTGGGTCTCAGGTGAATGCTAAAAAAGTTTCACACGGAATGACAAACGTAATATACCCTCATTCACAACTCTTGCTGGTGGAGGGTATAAAAAAAAGAAAAACATTGAACAAGTTTTTCAACATCCATTAGGTGAGAGTTAACATCTCACATTGATGGGGGAATTGTTTTAACAGATTTACATGAGGAAGTATACCTACATTTACATGCGGAATTTTATTTTAAAACAAACTAACTGATGTTCAGAAATTCCGTCGATCTCTTTCAAAATTTATCTGTTTTAATAATATTTTTCAAATACCCCTGAGCAATGCCATCGTATCATTGCCTATATAAGAGATGCACTGGAAACCACTGCTCAGGTGTATTTTTAGATGTTCAACAGGCATTTGATAAAGTTTATTTTATAAATTCAAAAAACTACTTCCAACTCCTTTTTATCTACTTTTAAAATCGTATTTAACTAACAGAAACTTTTATGTAAAAGTTCACGATGCGTCATCTAAAATTTATAACATCAATGCTGGCGTACTACAAGGTAGCGTTTTAGGACCAGTTCTATTTACCATATTCACATCAGATATGCCAATCATTGAAAACGTATTGGTTACAACGTATGCAGATGACACTGCGGTATTAGCCTCTGACATATGCCCAAACAATGCATCAAACTTAGCGCAAAGAGAACTCAACGTAATTGAAACTTGGTTAAACAAATGGAATATAAAAGTCAACTCATAAATAGCCTTATATATAACTTTCTCCTTACGACGAGGAAATTGCAATAATGTATACATGAATGGCATTCGAATTCCACAAAGTGATTGCGTCAAATACTTAGGAATACACATAGATAGAAGGCTGACATGAAAAACACATATTAAATATAAAAAACAACAACTAAGTATTAAAACAAAACGACTTTATTGGCTTTTGGATCACAAATCACAACTATGTTTAGAAAACAAAATATTAATTTATAAATCAATTCTAAAGCCCGTTTGGATGTACGGAATACAACTATGGGGAACAGACAGCAATTCCAACATTGAAATCTTGCAAAGATATCAGTCTAAAACTCTAAGGACTATTATAACAGCTCCATGGTTTATTACCAATAAATCGATTCACGATGATCTTCATATCCCAACAGTTAAATATGAAATCAGAAGATTCAGCGAGAACAATCTTGAAAGATTAAGTAATTAGGGAGTAAGAAGACTTAAAAAATACCACATTCTGGACCTGCCTTTTCGATTCTAAATCATAAATTTCTACTACAATGTACATATGTAATAAATTTGTAAATATTTTTTAAACTGTCTAAATTATATATTATCCCAAAAATTATATTATGCTGTTGTTCTCAGTGGAGTTCAACTATAATTGTTCTACTATAATTGTTATACAACTATAATTGTTATACAATTTACTTATTATCCTTAAATGGATAGATTGCAAATAAAAGAATTATAAAAAAAATATTTTAAATAAATTTCTGTCTTCTGGAGAAAATTATCTGTCTATAAGATAGAAAACAACATGCAAAAACTACAAGATTGACATATTTTACTTGCATTTCTGAGCATAAAATAAATGTTTACACAAATAATTTAAATAATAATATTTTCGAAGAAAAAAAAAAAAAAACATTATTTACCCAATTTCATAACTTTCAATCGATTTTCGGCCCTGGTGCTAGTATCCGACTCGACTCTGCAGTTAGCTTTCGCTGATAAGCAACAAAATAGGATACGAGTACATCCAAAGTAAATCTATTTTATAATTACAGGTCTAATGCAAATACATATAATGTAAGTATGTACTGTGAGCGTAAAAATAAAGTCAACACCACATATTATTAAAAAAAAAAGCGTAATTATATTAATATAAATAACATTATATTAGAAAATTATTCTGCATTTTTAAGTAGAATTGAATTCATTAAAAAAAAAAACAAAAACAAAAGCGTATACAAATTTAATTGATTTATTGTTAAAATCGACCAATAATCCTTATGCACATAAATCCCTGTTATTCCAAAAGTAGTGGCATTTATTTTAATTTTTCTTTGTTTGAATGTATGACGGTAAAGTGCCGTTTAAAATAATTTAAAATTTGTGACGTTAATTAATAAAACATTTATAATGGGAAGACAAACATTAATTGATATCGGCAAATATCAAGAAAAGTTAAAATCGCATGCATGAAATAGGTAAAATCGTTGGAAGGCATCACATACAATAAAACAATTATAGACAAGTATACCAAACACAATATCTACTGTAGAAAATTTACATGGTGCTAAATGAACAAAGCGCCTCAAAAAATTAAGAGCAAACCCATCATCTAGTGCTCTAAAAATAGCTGAAAATGTTACGAAAACTTCAGAAAAACCTGTAAGCCTGAGTAAAAATAGAAGTACTCAGCATCAAAATGACCTACATGTTAGAGTGCCACTTAATAAACGAGATTTTTTGGAATAATATTATTTTTACCGATGAACGTAAGTTTAAGATATTTGGAGTCAAAAACATCTCAAAAATATGGCGAACCAAGTAATAAAGATGATACCAAGACGGTAAAACATGGCGGCGGCTCAGTAATGATCTGGGGCTGTATGCAGTCATCAGATGTCGGTAATCTTACATTTATAGATTCTATAAAAAAAGATGAAGATTATCTCGACATTTTAAATAACAATGTAGCCCCTAGAATAGAGAAATTAGAGCTAGAGCAGAACTAGATTTTCCAAGAGGACAATGATCCTAAAAATTCCTCCAAAATTGTGAAAGATTGGTTGCTCAGTCCTTGTCCAAAAACTTTAGATCATCCTCCACAATTCCCAGACATCAATTCAATAAAATTGAGCACCTGTATGTATACAAAAAAATTAGGCAAATATACATATATATATTTCTTGCAGGAATAAACTATAGGCAGTAATACAGGATGAATGCAACAAAATTTCGCCTTATTTTAACTAAAAAAACTCACTGATTCTATGAGTAGAAGATTATCAGCTGTGATTAAGGCAAAAGGACTACAAACGAAATATTAAATGCAATGGTTTACACAATTTTAATATATCTGTTTATTTTATTTTGACGCTCTAAATCTGGTACTTTTCCGTTAAAATTTAATTACTTTTTTATGTTCCTTATTTTTCTAGTTTATGAATTGTGCAATATATTTTGTTTTAAATTTGCACTTGTATTATATATAATAAAACATGTTTTTAAAAAATATTACTTTATATTGACGCTCATTGTATACAATCATTGTAAAGGGTGGTTAAATTGTAAGGGCCGATGTTGAATGTGAACCACACCTCAACGCCAAGCTTTTTTCCGAATTTTATTTGACATTTCTCTATTTCAGACTTACTCAATTTGAACCATGGAGAGATACACAATCCAACAACGTGTTAAAGTTATCCAGACTTATTATGAAAATGGGCGTTCAAATCAAAATGCATATCGTGCACTTCGTGATTTTTTGGTCAATTTGATCGTCCAAATGTGTGTACAATCGCAAAAATCGTGGAAAATTTCGAGCAAACCGGGTCTGTAGAAGATGTGAGAACACCAGTGCATGCTCGTACTGCAGAAAATATTGCTGCTGTTCGCGATAGTGTGGCTGAAGAGCCGTCCACCTCAACTCGTCGTCGTGCCCAACAATTGCACCTCTCACGCTCGTCGTTGATGAACATTATGCATAAAGACTTGCATTTACACGCTTACAAGGTGCAATTGGCTCAAGAACTAAAGACTCTTGACCATTCCAAACGTCGTGATTGGGCAGAATGGTGGCAAGAAATGGCAACAGTGGATGATCAATTTTCGAAGAAAATCATCTTCAGTGATGAGGCACATTTTCACCTCAGTGAATTCGTCAATAAACAGAATTGCTGCATTTGGGCGAATGAGAATCGAATCGAATCGAAAAACCAATGCACCCAATGCAAAGAGTGACTGTTTGGTGCGGTTTATGGGGTGGCGGCATCATCGGGCCGTATTTTTCCCAAAATGAGGCCGGTCAGGCAGTTACTGTGAATGGTGTTCGCTATCGTGAGATGATAACGAACTTTTTATGGCCCGAATTGGAAGATATGGATGTGGACGATATGTGGTTTCAGCAGGACGATGCCACAGCTAACGAAACAATGGCTCTTTTGCGCAACAAATTCAATGGCCGTGTTATCTCACGTAATGGCGATGTCAATTGGCCGCCAAGATCATGTGATTTGACACCGTTGGACTTTTTTCTTTGGGGTTATTTGAAAGAAAAGGTGTACGTCGATAAGCCAGCAACAATTCAAGAGCTAAAGGATGAGATAATTCGGCACATTAACGGCATAGAACCTCCATTATGCCTCAGGGTCATCGAAAATTTGGACCATCGGATGGAGGTGTGCCGCCGTGGTCGCGGCGCCCATTTGGCCGATATTTTGTTCCATACATAATTGAGTAATACCAATATATCATAATAAAATAAAATTACAATAATTTCCTAAATAGTTTGTATTTTATTCAAAATCAACATCGGCCCTTGAAATTTAACCACCCGTTATATAAGCTATTGTTTTTGTAACTAAGCTGATAATCTTTGGGTACAAATAGTATTAAATTGCAAAACATTTTGTATAAATTTAAAAAATATTGGTTTCAGAAACTATGGGAAATAAAATTCCAAAATCTTGATCCAAATATTATTTGAATCGTTGTAAATCGTTACTGATTATCCCTAAAAGATCATATGATCATCATAATGTTTAATAGCACTATAGTGTTGCATTTGAACAGATGTTTGTAAAGGTTAAAAATAGTCTAACATCCACCTTAAGCTATACCGATCGACTCAGAATTACTTTTAGTATATAAGCTTTTCGGATGAAGTCTCTTGAAATTGATTGGAATCGGTTCAATATTTCACTTAACTCCATACAAAAATCCCCTCGAAGTAGGACTGTATCAGCCACAAATAATTTATATATAAAACCAAATCCACCTAAAAGTTGTCATATATGACTTACTTTCGAAAATCGCATAAATATGTATATTAAACATTATGATATCCGACTATACTCTCTTAATAGCTCCTGAGAGTCAAGTACATAGGATCTCCATGATTACTCTGTGAAATCTGGTTAAAAAAGGTTTAAGGTGATATATAATAATTTCCCATAACTCACCAGTTTAAGCTTTTAACCAAACCATGAACCAAAGGCACGCATGCCTTGCCTTCACTGTCAGTTTCGACCGGACAGTGATAGAAGATGTATTTCACAGTCTCATTTTCCCCTTCATCATTACAACTTGTATATTAATTATATGGAAGATTTAGTTTCCTAGTCTGCACACCGACAAGGTAGTGACCTGTGATCACTAAAACTACAAGATCACGTGGAATGTGTATCAGCGCCAATCATATTCAGGCCATGTAGTTCACTTTGAACCCATTGCACAGTGGGGCAGAATCGACATTTTTTGGAAATAATTCTGGTATTCGATATGGCTGGTTCGATCGATATAAAAAACTGCGGAGATCTGGGGCTTAAAATATGAATTCTTTGACATGTAATTTAAAAAAAACTCGTGCAATCCAATTCCAAGACTTTAATATTTTCTGAATCTTTTATGGTTTTTGTATTTTCAGTATTTTAGGACCTGATTAGAGGTCAAGTAGACGCCAGTAAGAAATTGCCTGAATATCAGTATAAATGTGAATTTCTGAATAAAGTCTGAAGAACTTAGTGAAGGTCTCAAATGAATTATTCTGATGGGATTGTATCCCAAGTTTTCGAATCATTAAAGTCTCTATCGCAAAAGTGTCTGGGAGTGTGGTAATCAATGTTGTCCGAGTGACCATCCAGATAATATGGGTGCATGGCCGAAATTCCTATCATTCCATACGCCAGTAATATGAAGCTTTATTTCATATACGACTTTAGATGGTGAGGTGCGAATTGCACATAAGGATTTGTAACAGTGTAACGACTTTAAGCAGTATTAACAGATTTAACGGTGGGCTTAGATAACTGCAACCCTGTGAACAGATTGTTAGCTTTTTGAATTTCCTTAACGCTACTGATGATTCAAAGACAGTGAGAATTAGTTATGTATGTATGTATGTATGTATATGCTGCTGTACGGAAACCAAACCAGTCAGCTATGAAAATGCTGACTTAATAAATTAAACCGCAATTTTGTAAATGGTGGATCATCGCATATTTATGTTTATATATGAGTTATGGGTCATATATATGTAGTATATTTATTTTTAATTTCCGTAGGAAGTTATTTAATGAAACTAATCAAAACCAAAGTTTAATTTTAAATTTATTTAATTGAAATTTGTCTGCTTAAATAAAAAGAAAAAAACAATGAAAATACGTACATAAATATGTAAGCATATATGTAAAAATGTACATATTATAAAAGGTTAAGAATGGTTAAAAAATATTGTTCGTATTAACAAACAAAATTCCTTTAATTTCTCTGTCATAAAGTCATATACATATTTGCAACATGCATGTGTATGTGTGTGTGCTTTGAATATAAATTAATACATGTATGGATGTAAATATAACTATTTATTAGATATATAAATATACATATGTTTGTAGACATACATACTATGTATATAAATATATGCAAATATATTATTGGTATGTAAATCCAAAGGTATAAAAAGAATAAAGGTGCCTTCAAAACACCCTTTTGAATTAGCAAGAAAGGACGATCGTTTAATTTTTAATTTATGTACAAGTATCCATTGTTCTATCCGAAAGTATATCGAGAACTTATATTCAATACATGACATTTCGAATTAGAAACATTTAATAATTTACATAAGTAAGTATGAATTATTAATGATATTTAAAGCATATTATGGAAGGTGATACATTAGTTATTTAAAAATAAATATATTTCGCAAATTTAAAAGGTTTTGAAACTATTTTTATTGTATTTCTTCCATATTAATTTGTATTGGATCCAGAAGAAATAATCGACTGATGCATAAAATATCTTTCAAATTGTGAATTAATTTTTCGCACAACGCTTACATGGAGTCAGTCCCATTGACGGACGTTCAGACATCGAAAGTGATTCTGAGTCGATCGGTATATTTTAAGGTTCGGACTAATATTTTTAGACGTTACAAACATCATATTATGGTATAGGCTATAAAAACGCCTTATATAATCATTCTATCATTTGTACATCCAAAGATACAATTAGCCAACCATTGTTCCCAATGCAAAGTCTACAAGGCCTTTTTAAAGGCCTCATTACAGCAACTTTTACAGCATCTTTTACAGCTGCGATATGTATTTAGAATATTTAAACATTTGTTATTTAACAGTTAAACATTCACATTTCCACATAGTCCATATGTATGTTTGTCTGTGGTTATGGTAATACGAGGGTGGTGGCGGTTCTACGTTGCTGGCATTAGTGCTCTCAGTTTTGATGAATGCATTTGTTTGTTGTTGTTGATATGTTGGCAATGTAAAAAATGCGAGTGTTGCCAGAAATACTAAGGAAGAATTTGCAAAACATCAATGCAAATGTAAATATAGTGACATTTTTGTAGTAGCGTACCTATACTGACATCTGACCTGATGTTTTGAACAACCTCAATATTGTTGATGTAAATATTTGATATAAATACATATATTGTATCAACCCTCCTATATGGATGCGGGTAGCATGATGATAGGATATATTTCTATGTGCTTGTATATGTTGCATTGTATGTATTTATGTAGTTTTACTCGTAGATTGTTGATGCCATCCATATTACAAAGTTAAATCAATTTTATAATCATTTTGTGGATTAAGTTGTCTAGTTTAATGCCAATATAACATTACCATACACACACACGACCACATTTTTTCCGTGAATATATGTTAGGTTTATTGGATGTGTGAGTGTTTGCATACACGATATAAATACACATACCTATGTATATTAATTTTTTATTTAGATATTATAAACTATTAAACTTTTATAATTTGGGTCGAATACGCACTTACAATCCTTTGGAGGCTTAAATGTGCATAAGTAACAATATCAGTAAGAAAATCTTGGGCAAACACGTATAGATGATTGACCTTTTTTTTGGATATTTACTAAAACTGTTTTCAAATCAAATTTGTAGGTGGTAGCAAATGCTATTAGTGTGTTAGTAGTTGGTTTTTTGAGAATGTTCAAGCATTACTCGTGCATAAATATTTATAAATTCTATGAAATTAAAAAAAAAAACACTAAATTTATGTTAAAAGTTGTTTATTAAATAAATAATCATTCTTAAGCTATGTATTGTAAAATAAGATACATTAAATATTAATTACAATTAATGTAGACATTACGGAAATAAATAAAAAAATGTGAATACTTAAAAAACCTTTTCACTATACATATTATTTATACCCTACACCACCATAGTGGGGATTTGTGCATATGTTTGTAACGCCCAGAAATATTGGTCAAACACCCACCTTAAACTATACCAATCGACTCAGAATCACTTTGTTTTTTGCATATCCATACAAAATTGGATTCGAAATATAATGTTTTTGTTTGGTTTCTACAATAATGCGATTCCATATTTGGTAACTCATCTAGCCATTTTTGTAGAAACGTCTTTCCTTATTACAACTGTTAGTTTCTCTTCTTGATTCTATGACAGCGCTTGAGTATTTTTCGGACTGAGTACTGTGCCATGCTTTCCTCTAGAGTTAATCCAATTTCGAACAGTTTTTTCTTTTAATCTTAATGATGAATGAAACATCTGCCGGCACACTTGCATTCGGTTTAAATTTTGTCTTAAAGCATATTCCTAAGACTGAACTCGTGTTGAATTTTCACAAAATATTTCTTTTTTTTTCTCTTCTAAAGACACTAGACCTATGACATATTGATGCTTTTGATTCCATCACATCTCCCAAAACATAATTAAATATTTATTTTCGCGTTGGCTCACTGAATTCAGAACAATGTCCTAGTTCACTTTTTTGCAACAGTTTGATTTGCGGGCCTCACCTTGTGGCCTTGGGGGCTTTAGACTATTATTGTCTGATAATCTAGAATATTCTTCACCTTTCATTCGTTTCATTTGATTAATTTTTCGCTTCCATTCCAATTTCTTCGGAATAATTCTTCTAATCCGTTCAGTATTTTTAGTTTTTTTTTCTGCACCAGTATCAGTATTTTCTTTTACAAAATCAATAGTTTTTCAACTTTTAATATTTTTTTATTTTGCACACTTTTACTCTAAAATTTAGAGTCTAAATTTATAACGGCATTTAATTAAAACTCCCTACCTCACAATCAAAGTAAATATATAAAATAAAACTATAAGCAAACACTAAAAGCAAAAATGAGTTAGGGCTTTTTTCTTTGGAACATTTTTAAAGATGAGTTAGGGCTTTTCGTTTTTAGGCTATAACTTCAGTATTGTTTTCCGAATTCATCTGATTTTTTTGAAGGAGGTGTATCTAATGATCTATCGAAATCTGTAAAAATATCGATTTCGAAAAATTATGAGTTGGGGCCTTTTCGTATTAAGTTAACGATATTTAGGTATATGTATATATGTATATATATATAAAGAAAAAATTAAGGTAAATATTACAAACATGATTAACCTATTAGAAATTGAACATTCTATTTTAATTGCCAATTAATCTAATTGAAAGGACAATGTGTCATTGTATGCATTTTTCTGCTTATACGAGTGGGTGTTTGTAATAGTATTACAACTGGATATTGAATAAATGACCCGCTGCAACATGAAGTCATAAAACGCCCATATATGGCATGTAATTACTTATATACTCGCACATATACATAAGTACACTTGAGAATTTAAAAGAAAATAACAAATGACAATACAATTTAAGTTTTATTGTTCTTGTTTTACTCCGAACATAAAAACCCCCTTATTCAAAAACGATTATTAAATTTAACAAACGTTTATTAAGCAAATTTTTATATGCAAATCTGTCTTAATAAACGTTTGTTAAATTCAATAATCGTTTTTGAATAAGGGGGAAAATGTTTAAATTTATCATCGTTTGAAGTACATAATTTTAATTTAATGTTAATATTTCCCAATTGCAATATCCACCAATGTTTAGTAAATTATTTTCCTGAGTGTACAATGGCTTTTATTTGTCAATGTGCACATGTATTCATAATAATGCATTAAATATATTCATGAGTAACAGTATATGTATGCACATATGTATGTATGTGCTTGTCTGAAGCGAAGAAAATAATTCGATGCGAATAGTAAAAGTTGACTTCATTCATAATAAACGCACATTTATATTGGTAATATCTATGAGTTTTGGGCGATCCTAATATATATACATATGTATATATATATATGAATGCAGTGTGAGAACACATACAGACATGCCAGTCAGTATCTATGAGTTTATTTATGTTTATAACCTATTATACATACATACATAATATGTACATTTGTATAAGTATGTATGTAAAATTTGTTAAATTTGACTTTCATTAGCATAAAATTAATGATTACTTGATTATACCAAAACACTGATGCCATCATGTGGACGGATTGGACTATATAGTCAAACATTTGCAAATGGTTTTCTAGTGTTTGTGAAGGTGTTATTAATGTTGTGGAACCTGTGAAGAGTACTTGCATCTATTGCTATAGAAATGCTATTACAATTTGTTTGCAAGTCTATAGAGTAGTAGTATGAATTGTTTTTATGCGGTTCTTGTCCTATGCAATTAATTTACTGTAATTATTTAAATGATTATAAATAATTTGTAAGACCAAAACGAAGAAATTATACAAGTAGAGTAGATAATTTTGGTTCAAGAACAATTGTTAGGTGAGTAGGAAATCAAAACGTCAAAAACATTATGGTATATTTATCAATAAGAATTATTAAAATAGTTCAGTTATTTGTATATATATATGTTGATTGTATTTAGTTCTTAACTGTGTTAACTAAGACCTGTCCAGAAATTGATTGTAGTTTTATTTGCAAAAATATTTTCGATGCTTTTTGGATTCATCTTTAGATCTGACGATTTTATAAGTACTAACCAATGTGAAACTCTATATTCTACATTGGAATTGGATTTCAAATGTATAAATCCGTTTTTAAATGATTGCAAAAGGGGTAGTGCTTCCAAAAAGTATTGTAAATGAGTTTATAAACCAGATCTCAATCAAAACTAAAGGATAAATGTTACTAAAAGAAACCAGGCAATCGAAAAAATTGTTACGACCGATATAAAATTAAGTGACATAATTTCTGTATACATATATGAAACTTATTTGTGTTGAATTGTCTTTGTATACCAACATTTTTAAGAGATTTATGCTCATTAAAGTCATTTTCGACAGTGCTCCTTATATGGGAGCTATAAACAATTATAGGCCGATCATTATAAAATTAGTGTGAATGATTTGTGTATACATATATGAAACATATTTGTATTGTGTTTGGATTAGTGTATTAATCAAATATTTATAACCGATAAAGTAATATTTCGGGAGGACATTTGTATTTGTAGTAGAAGTAATGAATCGATTACAACCAATTTCAATCCCAATCGTCATTGGGCTGAAAAATGTCATGTATCAAATTTTATGAAAATATGTCCAAAATTTATAAAAAAAAAAATAATAAAAAATTACAACTATGGTGCTGTAGGGTATAACTATTGGTAATATAGCCACCTACACAAAGTTTGCAGACTCCAGCTGTTATAGTTTCATAGATACATACATAGGTATATGATAAATAAAATATTAAATTAAATAAATGGTAGTTTATAATTTCTTCCAGATACAAAGGAAGACAGACACCGCGGAAATCCAAAATCTTCAAACTTATATATATGAGTATATACCTATATACATATATATGCATAAACACAAACAATGCCATATACATACTATATATATTTATAAAATACTTCATACCTTTGCATACTCACAAATGTATGTATATATAGGTAAACTAGTGCAAGTGGAGTTGTGCCACTTCTGCCTGCAGCGCAGCGAGGCATCAGGCGTCCGGTTGTTGGAGATCAAGAATATATGGCCACGCGGGGACTCTTGGCCTGCTGCCTTCGATCGTTCTCCAATCATCTGACTATATTACTCCATACACGGATTTTGATAGGGTATTCAAGGTCTTAATTCCCTTCAGTACTGCGATTCACTAACTTTTACCGATCCGACAATCGTAACATTTGTCGACATAAATATTCGTTTGCAGTCACGATTGTGTGATTCTGTAACTTTTTTTTAACGATAGTATACAGCTGTTTTTTGTACTCATTTAATTTAATAAAATGTGGCACCTCTGTGTACAAAGTGCCAAAATAAGCGAAAAGCACAAAAGGGAATGAAAAAAAAACAAATATAATTGTGCATAATTTGGGGTTTTTATTTATTTTTGTAAAAAGTAAAAAATGCGTGATTTAATTATGTTTATACCCTACACCACCATAGTGGGGAGGGTATATGGTATTTGTGCTGATGTTTGTAACGCCCAGAAATATTGGTCCAACACCCACCTTAAAGTATATACCAATCGACTCAGAATCACTTTCTGAGTCGCTTTAACGATGTCCGTCCGTCCGTCTGGCTGGCTGGCTGTTCATGTAAAGCTTGTGCGCAGAGTGCAGGTCGGAATTTTGAAGATATTTTGATAAAATTTGGTACGTGATATTTTTTCGACCCAAGGATGGATGTAATTGAAACTGGTCCCCATACAAATGTCCTCCCGAAATTGGGGTTTACCGGTCATAAATCTTTGAATTATGCAAGTATGCAAACAAAATTTACCGCAGGTGAGTAATAAATGAAGCTTAAGCACATCTACAAATTTCGTGAAGATCGGTCCATAATTAGTCGTAGCTCCCATATAAGGTTCACTTCCACAAATCATCTCTTAAAAATCTTGGTATTTGAATAATATTAAACACAAATATGTTTAATATGTATACAAATAATACGGTACAATTTTATTATGATCGGTCCATAATTAGTCGTAGCTCCCATAATAGGCCCACTTTCGAAAACCACTTTAACGACCATACATTTTTGAAAAATGTTGGTATCCAAATAAAATTCGACACAAATAAGTTTCTTGTATAAAGAAATGATGACACCTAATTTTATAATGGTCGGTCCATAATTAGTCGAAAACTGTTTTATACATATACTGGGTGTAGGGTACTATATAGTTTCTTACTTATTTTATTTTGTTGTTTTATTTACATTTATATATGTACATACATTTTAAGTGAATTTAACAGAATGGCGACCAATTCTAATTCTAAAAGGAGCCGGGCTTCAGCAGAACAAATCAGCCATTTAGTTGATTACATGGCAGAAAATTTCATTTTAACTTGAAGTTGGCATGTCTTACCTGCTTTTCTGTCGATATATGTATGTAGATGTTATTCTAGATCCTCTTAGTTGATCATCTAGCTCAAAAATTAAATTTTCAGCCAAGTCCGGTGTTAGTCGGTATAATTTTTGAAATTCCTTCGCTGTCAACTCAAAATGATTGTCCAAATTCCGAAGAACACGACGACTAACTGATGGAACGTAAAAAATTGGGTCATCCCTTGCTAATTCGTATGCCAAATACTCAAAAGCCATTTTAAACACAAAATAAACTTATATACACACTTTATATAATAAATACACTTTATCGATAAAATAAACACAACTCAAGTTTTTGTCGCTAATATAACGATTATAAAACTTGTTAGAGTAACAGCTGACTTCAGCCGACAGCGGATATCGTTAAAACTGTTACTGAATTGCAAAGCCGATAAATTTTCGTTATATTTATTTTAACGATACGATTATCGTTAAAAAAGTTAGTGAATTGCAGTACAGGAGTGAGTGGAATATGGGTAATCTCGTGCACAATTATGACACTAGGATATACACGGACGGTTCTAAGATGAGCTGCGGTGTTGGTTCTGGGGTCTTCTGTGACGAACCTGGGGTAGGCATCTCGTATCGTCTTTCGAATGAGTGTAGTGTTTTCCAGGCGGAAATTTTTGCAATCATGGCAACTTGTGATACACTACATGATCATAACATTCACGGCAATATAGGTATTTTTGTCGACAGTCTGTCAAGGCTAGGTCGTCTATCTGACATTACCTTGGTCTGGGTGCCTGCGCATAGGAACCACTACGGCAATCAACGGGCAGACGAACTAGCCAGAACGGGATCTGCCTTGGATTTCTCCGATGGGGTCTCAGTAGCAATTCCACTGGCGTAATTTAGACACATGTAGGATAGCCAAGTGGATGTGGTCATCTTTTAGCGAGAAACGTACTATGCAACTGATAACCCGGAAGCTGGCAGTATTAACGGGACACTGGACGTTAGGTAGGCACGCTAATCGCCTGGTACTCCCTTTTAACGACCATTGTCGTAGTTGTAAGGATAGGGTAAAAGAGGAAACGATTTTCCACCTTCTCTGCAAATGCCCAGCCCTGAGTGTCAAGAGACATAAATTCATGGGAAACTATACATTGAACAACCTTGGTGAGGTAGCCGGGTCAAAACTCAATGACCTACTGAGATATCTCACAGCTACAGGTTGGGTCTAGCAAAACGCGACTTTCTGTACACATATTAGCTACAGTATGTTGTATACGACATTAAATCTGACGAGTGATCTGGTCTTTTAAAACGGGGTACCTTCGACTCTACTTAAGTGTTCGCACGTAGTGAACTACCACGTAAACCAACCACTTGTTTGGAGCCAATAAGCTTCGTTGATGTTTTTATCTAAAACGACAATCCTAATGAAATGTGTTCCATCGAATCCAACGTACGAGAGGAAGATTGTGTGGTTCAGAGGTGGTAATTTTCACACGAAAAAGAAAGATCGGCCAGGGCAGCAAAAAAAGTTTAAGACCGAGAATTGGTAAATTAACTCCATGAAGATTGTTCTCAATCTCAACAATGGCAAATAAATTGGTTATCATATGAATAGAAGTCGAGAGACCTTGAAATATGATATTTGCAAAAAATGAAAAATGGTTCCATTATGATAACCCAAACCATAAGAGATCGTATGTGAAGTCCAGCCAACCAGCCGAATCGACACCAGTATTTGGTGGGACTAAAAGGATGATATCTATTATGACATGCTGAAATCTGGACAGGTTTCCTGCGATGGTCTGGCCAGATAAATAATAAACTATTGCAGAAAATGTTTTAAAACCTTCCTAATGTACAACATATGCATGTAATGTTTCCGTGAGTTATGTACATATGCATACATGCAAATATATTTATTGCATAGAAATGCAAATAGTCGAGGCCTTATTTATAAATATAAAATATCTTTTTAGAAACTTCAGTAATACGGTTTTTACATTTTAAATTTATATATTATTATAAACAGAAAGGCGAAATATCTCAAAAACTAATCATATTATTTCATATTGATGTTTAGACATTTGCGACATTTGTTATTATTATTTGTGTTAAATCAATGCAATATGCTTATATTAGAATATTTTGCAAGTTATTTTCAATTTACGCACGTAGTATTTATCGAATTTGAGAAAGAACATAAAGGATGCAAACATGTTGATTGTTTGTTTAAAAAAAATATGATATATTTTATTATGAAAGTATGATTGCATGCCAAAGGGTGAATTGAAATATACATACCATTTGACCAAATCGTCATAGTTGGCGTAAACGAAGTCGTTGTTGTTTTGCGATGGGATTTGAGTCGGGATTAGTATTTTAAACAGCCATACTTAAAAGAACTCATAATTGAATTTAAAAATCTCACTGCTTTAGTACTTGAAGTATGATTAATATAATATATATTTATACTTTATACTTTCGATTTTTTAATGTTTATCATATTTTAATGTTGCAATAATTAAAATATATTCCTAAAATAAGCTGAAAAAACTTCATTACAGCTAAATTAATTGATAAATATAATTGAAAACGTTCTATGTAATTCTATTAAAACTTCATTTAGTCCAGTTTGCTAGTTTATATAACTATAATCCTGAGACAGAATTACAAAATACATTATTTTGGCTTAAAAATTGGCTGGTTTTTTAATAAATCGAAAAACCAGCTGGTACATAAACTTTACAACCAACTATGCATAGACATGACACATTGTCCGGGTTATAACATTAACATATTTATGGCATACATTGTCGTATTGTTTAAACTTAAAAGAAAAAGGAAATTATTGTATACTTTTAGTAAATTTAAACTTTACAAGTCTGTTACTTGAATACTACATACATATTTGCATGTGTGTTGTATGTGGTTGTAATTTTTGCTATTGCTTTAATTGTTTTTGTTGTTGCATTTGCTTAGTTTGTTGTTGTGTACATAAAGTTTTGTGTTATAACACGTTTGTTGTCAGATTGTGGCATAAACTGTATTTCTGTACCCTGCATCACAAGTTGGCGATGGTTTTAGCTTTCTAATTGAGTTTGATACGAATAATTGAAAAAGTTTCTTAACTAACATATGCAGAACTTATCTATTAATATCGGTATTAATTTGCTAAGCTGTTCTCAGATATGCCAATTGTTTTCAGTGTTATAATAATAATTAATGTGTATTTTTATCATGGCTTTCGTAAAAAATGAACATAAATTTCCAACTACTACAAAAAAGAACTATTTTGTTATTTTACTCAGATCATCATCAACAAATTCTAAATCCATATTTTATAGAAATATTTTCACAATAATGTTTTTAATAATATAGACAATTTTGTGTATATTGCAAGTTTATCTGTAAATATGCATTCGAAGTTCGAACACTAAAATAATTTGTGATATCGAATCTATATCGAATATAAAGAATCGGTTTGTACATATGTAGTTGGATTTTAGTGCCAATATTATCATACATGTTTGCATTTTATATAAAAACTACGTTTAAACATTAATACATAGATATTATAATAAACTGATAGAAGGTACTTTTGTAGCAGCAGTACAAATATGTGTGATTATGTGATGCATACTGAATATGTATGCATCACATATCTATGTTGATAATACTCATATAAAAGCAAACAAATACTCATATCTACATATATATTAACACATATGTATATACATATATGTATATATTTATATATGTAATAAATATGTCTATTCATATATAGTATATACATTAGTCCTGCCCTTAAAACCAGATTTAATAGTTTTTTAATGTCAAAAATTAATAAAAAAAAATAATAGAGCAATATTCGGCAGTGTCGAATCTTATACATTGCGTTGCATAACTATAAATACATAAAAATATTCTCAATTTTATAAGTCAAAGAAAAAGTAAAACAGTTTGTATGTATGTGATGTATGTGAAACAAACAAATCAACAAATATTATTTAACAAACAATCATTATTTTTTATTTTATCTCTTTAGAATATAAAGAAAATAATTAGTGTTTCATAACTATAAATACACTGAAATTAAAATAACTTTAAATATTAAAATTATTATATCTTTATTGGGGTAGATTTTTTTTATTTATAAATATATTATATTTTTCGATATTTTGCTACAACAATGTGTAGCATCTTCAGGAAAACAAATTGACAATGCATATTTTTTTAAAACAACAATAAAAATATTTTTCAATATAACAATAATTGTGAGAATGAAATAAATTAAAATATTACACAAACAAAAAATATGAAAAAATAATTTAATTTCCTTTTCCGTTATTAAAAATTAAGTGTCTATAATTTTGAGCAACATTATCTGTATCTGCTTTAAAATGAATTTTAAGATTTGTTGGTACATCTCTAATTTCCAACATTTCTAACATATAACGACGCTTGCAATTATTTTCCGTTTTGAAAAAAATTTCTGTTTTCAAAATCAGGATAATGATTCAAATTTCCACAATGTGAGGATAATGCTGTTGGTTTGTGAAGATACATACATATATTTGTATATTTTTCATCAGATTTGAGTCCAACTATTCTAGTTTGATTTTTGTTGTATCTACATATGCTTTATTACATTTTTCATTGTCGTTTCCAATTATTTACATGTTATTTTATAAACTATGTACGTTTGACTTTTCTAACTTATGTATCCTATATTTTGTTTTGCTGAAAAACTCCCTACTGTATTGTACATTTTATGAGCCATTTCATATTTGTTATTAACAAATATATTCGAATTTTCTAATCTTTCCAATATTTTAGATACATAAGTTAATGTTTTATATAACTTAGGTTCATAAAATCTTTCTGTGATATTCCTTTTATTTTTGAATTGTCTTATTAATTTACAAATTAATACAGAAATTATTAATGTTTAGTATCTTTTTTATTGTTTCTATATATCCTGTGTAATTCCTTATCAGTTACTGTTATTATTCTTTCTACAAGATTTTTAGCTGTATAATATAAATAATAATTCTTGTTTGATGTTTCGAACAATAATTATTGATCCTTGCTGAGGATGTAGGTTTTTAATACCAATCTATCAATAAGTCATTGTCTCTTCTTATTATTGAAGTGTCTAAATAAGGAAGTATAGAATTACATTCCTTTTCTATAGTAAATATCGTCACTTTCTGAAATTATACAAAACAAATCATTTAATTATTTAGTTAAAATTTTCGGTTCCATAGTCAATGGGTGATCCCATTGGATCTGCTCATATACATACATTCTTATTATACAAAATTTCAAAATACGTAAAAAAAGATATCTTGTACTATCTGTAAGCTGCTCTATTATAAAGGGTGTCCCAACCAGAACACAATTTTTAAATATTAAATAAAACACAGATATTAAAAAATAAAAAAATCGTGAAACTTTATTAATTCGTAAAGTAGACAGAATGAGGTTATGTATGGAACAAGATATCGTGCAGATGGCCGCCGCGGCTTTGCTGGCACACACGCGATCTTTTAATGAAATTTTCAATAACCTTTTTGCATAAATGCTGTGGTATTTCATTAATGCAGCATCCAATTTCCTATTTTAAGGCTTGAGTCGTCGTCGGTTTATTCGCGTAGACCATCGACTTGAAAAAACCCCAAAGAAAAAAATCTAAAGGTGTTAAATCGCACGATCTAGGCGGCCAATTCTGGTCTCCAAAACGTGAAATAACACGACTGGGAAATGACTGATGCATCAAACGAATTGTTTCTCTGGCTGTACCACATGCCCTCCACATTCATTTCTTCAATTCTAGGCAAAAAAAAACTGGTTATCATTTCACGATACCGAACACCATTGACTGTTTGCGCTTGACCTGCCTAATTTTCATAAAAAAAGGTCCACACCACACAGGTCGATCGACCTGGTCGAAGGCGCGTTGTTGTCTTTACATCACTAACAGACCCAGTGTCGGCAAATTTATCCATTAATCTCTTTACAGTTGACTCTTTTGGAGCATTATTATTAAATTTACAGCTAAGTCTGTAAGGGAGCAATGATACTACATCAAGTGAAATGAGTCTTAAGGGAAATACTTCTTTATGAATTTTTGGTAATCCATATAATTTAGGAGCTGTTGCCACATTTGCTCTTACTTTTATTGCTCTAAAAACTTGTTATTATCTCTAATTTGAAAAGACCATTAACAATACTATTATTTAATTTGTGCAATTTGTTTGTAGGATCCTTATTAAATATCGGATTTGATTACCTACATTACTAAAAATATCATTCATTCTTGATTCATAATGAAGAATAATTGCTGCTGTCGTATTCCCTTTATCACAATTTAAAATAATTATGGTCCTATTACATTTAAAATATTTCTCAGTATAATTTAGTTTTAATATAATACTAATTTGTTGTAGCGAAATATCGGAAAATATAATAAATAAATAAAAAAATTAGATCTCAAGCTTAATAAAGATATATTTTTAGTAAAAACAAAATGGTTAAATAATTAGTTTAATAACTTAAAATACTTCTATTCACAACAAAATGTAGATTTTAATAATGTGTTAGTCCTTCTTTCTTATGAATCAAATCAAATATTCGATCAGGTATACTATTCACCAGATTTATTCTTATATCCTCAGATATATGTAGTTCTTCAAGCATTTAATACTACTTCTATTCTATGATCTGGAGAATATGCGGGTCATTCAAGTACATACATTATTATAGGTCTTTTTAAATTTTTAAATTTTGATTTATTACTTTTTTTCTAAAAATGGCACTAATTTAAAATCTAGCAATTTCATCCCAAAACTATTAAAGAATCGCCTCCGAAATTTATTTTTGAGAGGTTCTTTCCGTATGTCCCTCCAATAGCTGTTAAAACCATAAGCACCATCAATATTGAATTTGTTATCATCGGAAGAAATCTCCTTAAACAAATATATGTATGTATGTTTAAATAGTGCAACTGTTAACAGTGATTGTCGGTTTACTTGTTCCCAGTTAGTTTCTAACTTTCTTTTAGCGAATTAAAGTCTAGCAGTAATAGCCTTGGCACAGATAACAGCTTTTACCGAGTAATATTTTATCATAAAATGTAAATATAGTTATGAAATAATAACAAAATGTTAATGCACAGTTTCTCTCATGCATAAATGCCTGAAGTGTTCTCCCAAATTTTGGATAAAAGGAGATCATTAACTATTTGTAACTTTACAACAAATAGCACACATCAAGTGTAATTATAGTAATGCAACATAGGGTATACCCACCACCAATATTTAGAGTAAATTTCAAAGTGTTTCATTTGTGTTGATTACTGATGACTCTTAACTTGATAACGATGTTTTTATGATTTATTTTATATGCATACTTTAGTTATTTTCGAAAGTGGTCCATACGAGTATAGGGGAGCTACGACTACTACATGGTGATTTTTTTCTTAGATTTATATTATTTTCTACATATTTCAAAAAAAAAAATCAATTTAAACATTTAAAAAAACTCTGGTTCTTCTGCTCCGTTTTTACCCATTTTCAATATCAATCACTTAATTATTAAATAATATTTTGAAAAATTTTCGTCTTCCTAAGCCGTTTCTTCGAGGCTCTAACTATTGTGTCTACAACAGACGGACATTGAATTTTAAAAGAAACCAGAATATACATACATACATATATACTTTTTGGTTCTACGAACAATATTTCGATGTTGGAAAGGACAAAATTAATATACCCCCCATTGTTTTTGGTGGTGGGAATAAAAAGTATTCGTGTTCATCCAATTTTACGCCTTTGAGTCAATTTCCGGCACGTATTTTTGTTATCCGATTTGTCACGAATCTGGCATCAGGTTAGTTAAACATTCTCTATGGAATCAAATTCTATCGCAAGTAATGCAATTTTTTAAGAGCGGATCTAATACTAATAGATTTTTTCGATTATAAATAATTGTATGTCAACCAGCCAGGCAACGTCTCGTGTCTAGTTTTTAGTGTTGGCTGGCTGGTTGCTTGTTCGTTGTGTGTTGTTGATGTTGGCGTTTGTTAATTATTCATTTTGTTTACTAAATGAGTATGTGATGATGTTGCTGTTGTTACTGGTGTTTGTTGCAGGCAGTTTAAGCAAACATTAAAATCAGTCTGTAAAAATCATGCCTCATGCAACAAAACATACTCATATGTACATGTGTCTAAAGTAGGGTTTCTAATTTCCCATACTTTTTTCCTTTTTACTTTTATTTTTGTGGGTTTCCGAAATTGTATAAAATTGTTCAACAACTTAAGAAAGTAACGGGCTAGTTTTGCAAAAAAAAACTAAGCATTAATATAATGTTGTATAAGTATAAAGTAAACATTTTTGGTTTATACACATGTATTCATTACAAAACCGTACAAAAATTTAATCAACAGCCATACCTAAATAAAAGCTTCGAGCGGCCTACTGACCAGTTTTGGCGCTAAAGTTACTTACCTCAACAAGTAAGAGGTTATATTCGGCTATATCGAATCTTATATACCCACTTGAAACTAATTTGTGTATCGATAAAGACATTTATACGAGTTAGGTAACTTTTCGGATCACTCACATGGGAGCTATCACCTATTATGGGGCAATCGTCATAAAATATTGTGCCATAATTTCTATGTATTTGAGGTTTATTTTGGATGAATTTCGATATATACACAAATTTTTAGGCATTCCAGTTACTTTTGGAAATGGATCTTATATGGAAGATATGGCGACTTATGGATTAACCTTCAAAAAACCCAAGAGTATAGTTTTTGCATACATATAATTGATCTGTATAATATTTTATTCGATGTTTATGATATATTTGTCGGTCAAGCACGACCATATAATATCCTACACCTAGAATATGTGTAAAAACTGTTTGTCAGAAATGGAAAGATCTATAGATGTTAAAGTAATTTTCGAAGATGATCTTATACGAGAGCTATGACTACTTATAGACCGACCCTTATAAAATTAGTTGTCATGAGTTCTGTATAGAAGAAATATATTTGTGTTAAATTTTATATTGAAACTAATATTTCGGGAGGACATATTTCAACCAATTTCAATCCCAACCGTCCTTGGCTTGAATAAATATCATGTTCCAAATTTTATCGAAATACTCGTATCTTCAAAATTCCGACCTGTACTCTGCGTCGGGAGAAAATGGTACCCCAGCCGCGACTCTTCTGAAAGAGTCTTTTATGACTCGGTTTTCTAAACTCTTGCGACGCATTTTTGTCACTTTCTTAAAAACAGTCATATTATGAACATCTGTGTGATTAAATTATGATTCCGCACATTTAGTAGATTTTGTTTTTGTTCTTCAAATTAGTCGCTTTCTAAACATTTAAAGTCTTTTTTTAGTGTTTTTTTTTTTTTTTTATCGACAAACTGATTAATCAGTTTTTGGTCATCTAATCAATCAATCTTAAAAGACTCGTTTTGCTGATATTATCAGAAACAATCTTCCAATTGCTAACTGGGGTTGGACTAATATACTACCGTATTGTAGGCTATAAAAACGCTCAACGGACTTAGGTGCGCAATTGTGTTTAATGTTTAAGTACATAATATGTACATCAAAATCCAATTTTACTTTAAAATTAAAAAAAAAACTCAAAATGAAATAAGCCTTTATAATGATTTAAATGCAGACATATTTATGAGATGTCAATAGGCTAATTTTGGCTGGAAATCGTTTGATTCTGTTGAGTGAAGAATCTTCATAATTCCTTAATGGACTTGGAGCATTTCAATTTGATATTAATCCGAGAAACTATCAAGGTAAATTTTCCATTTTATACTAATTAGTTTCTGGTATTCTATATGTATAATATATTTAATACTGTAACTTTCCCTTTAATTTTCCAACAAATATTCCTGGAATTCCCGTGAATTGATTCTAGAGTATGAACCCTAGTTTATAGAATTGCATATGTTTGCTTGCTAGAATATACAAATATATACATATGTACATATGTATGTAAGTATGCATATTTTAGCATTTGTGTATATGAGTGTGTTAGAGCATGTATAAGATGTACATGTGTATATTGTTAGTGTATGAGTTTTTATTTTCCAGTGCTTTGTTTTATTTTAATAGTGTGTTATTAAGTTGTCATATTTAAAGTGTCATGTTAATATAAAAATTAAAAAACAGAAAGAATGGCAACAAAATTTAGCTAAAAGCTATTTATTTATTTAACCACATACTTTGACAAACTTATGCAGTGCTGGATAAATCAGGGCTGGATAACCGAATAGCATATGAAGTACTTTTTTACATAAAAACAATAATTTTGGAACTGACTTTTGATTTAAACTACGATTTCTTTTAACATTTATTTATGAATGATGATTTGATTTTGAAATACTTTGTAATACGAGTAGAGTGTCGTATCAACCTGATTTTTCCAGACTTTATTGTCTGAATTATTTCAGGTGTTCCAGTGTGTTCTGAATTATTTTACAAAGGGATTTTTTGTGTCAATTTTTTGGGGTAAATAGTGCCAAAAATATTAAAAATCCAATTTTTGGAATTTTGAATTTGTTTTAGAATTACGGAATTTGCTATAATAAATCTTAAATTTGTTTCCAGTATAATAAGTACAAAATAAAATAAGTACAAAATTTAAAAACATTTTTAAACAAATATTTTATCGCATAATAAAACGGACTTGTTTTTGTCACACAGAGAAAACAGTTTCAGTTGTGATTATAGAATTAGTTTCTTAACGAATAATTCAAAATTAATGACCGATTTTTTCTGAATCTAGAATGTAGATAAAATTTACACTAAATATTGCTGGATCCGAAAAATAATCGGGAACTCGCGGCAAATAACTATTCTTGGTTAAAAATAATTGTTATTGAAATCATTATATAATCTTAACTAGTTATTTTTGATAATGAGAACGGATTTTTTAATATACTGGCCGAATAAAATTTACTTTACATGGTAACATTTCTGAACCAAAATAGAAAATATCACCTTAAATATATGATTTATTTACTAAAATATATTGTAATTTTAGAATATTGTGGCCGAGTTTAACTCTCCAAATTTTAAATATTTTTTAAATTTCTAAAGGTCTTGATCTGCAATTGTGGATAATTAACTCGAACATTTGCTGCCAATAAACTGTCCTTTTCAATCGGTTTCTCGAAAACTAACGACAGCGAACGGTTCCCCATAACAAATATTTCGACATGACATTAAATATAATTTTCGGGAAAGAACTTAACTATTTTAAAACTTGAAAACGTCACCTTATGTCACCATTTAAACTTTCCAACCCTGTTTAATAGTCTATACTTTTCTTTCTATCTCTATTGTTTTGTATAAAATGTTAGTTTTAAAAATAAGAGGATATTAACTCAGAATTTAACTTTACACCATCAATTATACTAAATGTTTAATAAATAGTTTCACTCAGCAAATGATTTGTGTGTATTTAGTTTTTTAAATTGTTGTATTTTATATGGAATAGTACTTCCTTTAAAGATACTTTAATAAGATAATTAGTTAGTTCAATTATTCAAATAACTAGAACCGCTAGCTATCTGGAATCAGCAGTGTCATCTTGGATATTTAAACAGCAAA
This sequence comes from Bellardia bayeri, assembly GCA_950370525.1. NCBI lineage: Eukaryota > Metazoa > Arthropoda > Insecta > Diptera > Calliphoridae > Bellardia > Bellardia bayeri. The sequence continues at coordinate 33,047,520 of OX493266.1, forward strand.
TTCTGGTGTGCTTTAACATACGACATATGAATTGTATGTCTATTCAGGACTCATAGTCTCACTAGATGTAGGAAATATCTAATTAATATATGTATTATTTGCTATTACTCAAAAATACACCATATCAATCAATCACCCACATATAATATTTTAGTTTTTATCACAAATATTTTTATTTATTCAACTAGATAGAAGTAATTGATTTATTTGATTGATTTATCAGTCTCCAGCAAATATTTAAAGTTTTGCCAAACCCACACATAATTTTTCAACTATGAAGGTTGTCCTAAAAAGACATATTTATTGTTTGTGTATCGAAGGAGTGGGAGAACCACCACAATTTAGTTTTCATGTGAAAATCTTCAATAATCATTTTAACAAGGTTTTACGCGAAAACAAAAAAAAAAAAAAAAACGACTAGAGTGTATGAAATGCCATTTTGACTGACTCATTAGTGACATTTGAAATTGATTATGAAATTGTGTGTGAACGTTAATTAACGCACATTCTTACATACACACACACACTGACATAGCGACACGCATACAGTTATACATACATACTAATATCCATGTCATTACTTCCCAGCATACCATTCTAGGAGCGCTCCGAAAAAGGAGTCAGAAAAGAGTCCAACAAAAGAGTATTTTCGGAGCGCTCCGAAAAAGGAGTCAGAAAAGAGTCCAACAAAAGAGCATTTTCGGAGCGCTCCGAAAAAGGAGTCAGAAAAGAGTCCAACTAAAGAGCATTTTCGGAGCGAAATTGTTACTGTCCTGAGTCGGCACGCAGTATGACTCAGAAATTCCACTTAATTATGTGTACCAAAGCGTTGTTGTCCTGTTATTTGTGCTTTGAACAAAAAAAAAAAAACATAGCTGTACCACACAAGAATGATAAAAACAAGATTACACAAAGCCCAAAAAAACCCTCATAAAAGACTCTTTTCTGACATTATCTAAGAGCTCTTTCTGACGGACCATTTTCGAATGTAATTGCCCACTTTTTCGAAGGTTTTCGGAGCAATTATGATTGTTTTTTGGGCTCATGAAGAGTGTTAACGCTCCGAAAAAGGTGTCAGAAAAGACTCTTTTCGGACTCATATGGTTTGCTGGGTTTGTTGTAGTTGTTGTCAAACACGAAATACTAAAATAAATATTTTTCGAACGTTTCCCAATACAATGTATTTAAAAATTTCACTAACAACAAAGAAATGAGGAATTATGATATAAAATTGTCATAAAATAAACTGGAATAAATCAGTCATTTATTATGTTAAATAATATGAAAATGTTGTCGAACTATTGCATAAATTCAAATGTATGTCCCAATTTACATGAAGCAATTCTTTAAGCTAAGCTGCTTAACTTTAAGACACTGGGGTGAGGGGAGATAAGACTAGTACACACTTGCTTGTACTAGCAATTCGTGTTACTCTCTTATTTGTATTACTTACATATGTGTATACAAATGTGTGTTTACTCTTAAATAAAAAAAAAACTACGAGTGATTTAAACAATAACAGAGAGTAAGTGCTATGTGAACACCGAAGAAATTTCAACGAAAACATTTTTATCAATCTATGCAATAAAAATTGCTTCGTGTAAATTGGAACTAATGTGTGTGTGTGTGTGAGATTATAAAAAAGGTGTTAACATGCATTTGCACATAGTAGCCGAATTCTTAAATACAAATTAACGAAATTATTTGTTATTATGATTAGAATGATTTAATATTTTATACAATAAAATCTATATGGAGGTAAAACTACATACATATGTACATATGTAGTACAATCTGAAATACTATTACGAATATTCTATTTAAATAAATTGCTATCTACAGGAAATCAAACTATAGCTCTTCGGATGTGAGAAATATTGTGACTTTTAGTTTAGCACCTTTTATTTAAATAAACAAATTTTGGGTCCGAGCAATATGTAGCGCTTTGAATATGTTAATTCATTTTGAGCTTAATTCAGAATAAAAAAACTCGAGAATTCTTTCCATAAAACCATTTCCAAAAAAACCATTCTGTATTCTGTCCTTACCTTTATTCAAAAGATTTTATTAGAATGTAATGTGCTCATGGCTAAATTAATATGTAATGGAATTAATTAATAATAGTATTCATTCAACTTTTTTATGATTAATTTTTATTAACTCAAATCTAATATTTTTTTTATAGATTTATATGATCTGTTAATTTTTGGTGATTATTTCATCGCTTTGTTAAAATCACTAAACATATACATACATACATTTTTTCTATACACGAGTATGAGTAATTGAGAGATACCATGCTTTAAGTTCCAGGTACATGTGGTTTATGGATTGAACTTAATATACACAGGAGTCCGAGTCTCAGTGGAGGCGCAACAAATTTTTTTGGAAAAGTTCAAAAAAAAAAACAAGTAAGAAAGTATGTATAGTCGGTCAAGCCCGACCATATAATACCCTACACCTAGTATATGTAAATATGAAACAGTTTTTCAGAAATGGGCGTTATTTGCGAGATATCACCATTCTGGTTATTGAATTGAATCTGTATTTTTTTTGGTAAGTCATATAAATGTTTACTGTCATATTACATACATATCTAAAATAAAAAAAGCAAGAATATTGATTCAATGCTAAGTTTTGTGAACACCGTCTGTAGACGGTCTTAGGCACTTAGTTGAAAAATGTTCTGTCGTTTTTACTAGAGTAAGAAATAATTGATTACTTGATTTTTGGACTATACACTAAGAGATCATCAACAGACAAGATGTCAGCTCAAGATGGAGAAAACCGGCATTCCCATAGAACTAAAAGAATAAAACTTTCTACAGGGAATACTATGTGAAGCCGGTTTTCTGTATACCATGGAGGAAAAAATCCTATCCTATCCTGCATACAAACTTTGTCATTTTGTGTTTTGGGCAATACAACAAGATTTTGGCGTTATGACAATTTTGGTTTTGGGCGTTACGACCTTGGGCGTTTTGACCTAACGCCTTTTTATACGTTATGCTGTACCTAAGAGCGCGTGGTATTTACAGTGGCACAGTAAGACCACATCCCAATTGCAAACTCAGAAAAGAGCCACGTGGTTTTTCTACGGAATTTATTGGATGTCAACAGTTCTGTGGAAGGACACAAAAAATGTAAGACTATGTTGCACCTATGTTGGCATAATGCCTTTCCAACGAAGCAATTTAGTCAACCAGCCGTCTAAAATTGGACGCTATAACCATATCGAATGTACACAGATCATCCGTGAGTATAATGCGCACATGGGAGTTATAGTATCATATATGAGTCGCAATGGTCTCAAAATTAAAACCCAGGACATGGCAACCAGATTATATTATCATTTGCTTGACATGACAATAACAATAAATATGGAAACACCATGTCAATGTATGAATTTCGCTTGAGAGCTCTGCGCTTCCATCAAGAGACGATCGGTTGGTCGTTCATCATTTGTTGAAAATCCATCTTGTAGCTCTCTTGTTGGGCAAAAAATTCAGTCATCCGGTAGATAGTGTAAGATTCGACAAAAGCAATCATTATCCTCAATGGGGTTCAAAAAATCTTGTAAACTTTGCAAAAAATCAGATACACACACATTTTGTACCAAATACAATGTCCACGTATGTTTTTCATATACAAAAAACTGTTTTACTATTTTATTTAAAAATGTATATTATGTAATTTAAAAAATTTAAAATAAAACTAATATTCTTTCATATAATCCTCATATTTGATATATTTTTGAAAATAATTTTTTTCCGTTTAGCTACAGACGGTCTTCCTTGTTTTTGTCCTGGAACTCTCGAGGAGTATTTTTTTCTACATTGAAACTGAAATTCGTAATTTCCAGCAGAAATACATGCTAGAACTAAAATTTATTTCTGCAATTTAAACGTGTTTCAATTTCAGGTATTTAAGGGTTAAATACTAAAAAACGGGATAGTTTTTAGCTCAGCAAAATCATAAAAGAAAAATTCAAAAACTGTAAGTTTTAACCCTGCTGTTAGGTTAGGGCTATTTGGTCCAAATTTTTTCAGTATTCCCTTGTAACTTTGGAACGGTGATATATACTGACTAAATTTTTCTGCTAATGGGATCTTTTAATAAAACAATGTTATGTGCGAAAATTAAATTTTCTAACTTTATTCAGGGCTGATAAAAATACAAAATGAAGAATCTTAGGTTAGAGGACCATTTGGTCCATAGTACATTTTTATAGATTTTAAAAAAAAAAATAAGAATTTATTAGTTGGTTTGAATATATTTTTCATTGCAAGATTAGCACATTTTATTTATTTATTGAATCTTCAGATGTTGAAATGACAATAAGTTTTCGAATCTTAATACTAAAAGAAAATAATAAGTCCAGCCAGTGCTAGACAAAATATTATGATACTACAAAAAATTTCACATCAACTGATCCAGTTATCTATATATTGCGCTTGAGTTAAAGCAAGGGTATCCCTCCTTCTCAACCGATTATGGCCACTAAAGTTAAGGATGTCTCGTGCAAGTGGGTTTGGATGGTGTTCAAGTTTGCTGACATATTTTGTAAATTCGACTTTCACTAAGGGAATGCCTAGATCTTTGTGAATTCGAGAATTTTTAACGTACCATGGAGCTGCAGTAATTATACGTAGAATTTTATTTTGACCCCTTTGAATTTTTTCAATGTTGGATGCAGTTCTAATAGACTGAGGTAATGGAGTCGCTCTCCATTCCATGTAGTTTTTAGCAATAAAAAGACGATCAACAGAGCTAGCTTCAACTGAGATGGTTTCCTGTTCACTTTCTGTTTCAGATGAATAGTTCGAAATTAAATTCGCCTCCGAATCGGAAATATCATGTTCACTTTCTTCATTGAGAATTTCACGTATCTCTTATACGTTCAACTGCGCCATTTCGTAACAAAAACACTACCAGACTATTCAAAGAAACTTTCAAACTGAAAGAAGTACTGCACGTATCTGTGCTTCTTCACGACAAAAATAAAAAACGGGGAATCCCAAAATAATTGTTTATATTACAAAACAACAGGTGAATGTAAATTCATTGCAAAAATGGGAAATCCCAAAATTATTTTTTCATTACCAAGTGAATGTAAATTCATGTCAAATATTTAGAGGATATTTTTGATATGTCAAATACTTACTTTAGAAATTAGTGAACCAAAATAGTTACATTGAATAAGATAAAACTATTATTTTGCATGAAAATTACATTATGGACCAAATGGTCCCTTAACCTAAGATTTGTAAGTTTTTTCTAACCTAACAGCAGGGTTAAGCAAAAGCAAATTTTTTAAAGTGTATTGCTGTGGCTGACTGCGTCAGCAAATAACATCTCATAGTTAAGCTACAGTTAATAGTTTTATTTTTGTTGTTTAACTTTGTGCTCTGCTTTTGCTTGTGTATTTTCTCTTAGTTAAAGTTAAGCACATACGTAGTGCTTGAAAATAGTTAAGCATTTTTAAACCCTGCTTAAAGCTAATATCACAGAACTGATTTCATTATTAATTGCAGAGGAGTATTGAGTATTTAATATTGTATATTATATTTTTATTAATTATTTGATTATTTATACCAAAATTCTGTTCGTGATGTCCGGTTTTTTAGTATTTAAGTAACGAATTAATAATAAAAACTAATATCCAATGATAAAAAATATCAAAGCTATTATTTAGAACGAGACCCCTGAAGAAGTTAGAATAAAACTAACGAAACGTTGGGTAAATAAAATAAAAATCGAACAAGTTTATTATTTACGTTTGGAAACAAACATTTGACCAAATTAGCCTAAAGGAAACTCCTTAAAAAGTATAAAAAAAATTTCATTAAAAAATTTCAACCCAGTCAAAAGTTATAGAATTTTGACTGCCAACTCACAAAATGTGCCACTGTGCGACGCCAGGTAAGGCGTCTATCCATACGTATGCCAAGGTAACTGACATGATCAGACTGTGGACTATTCACATTTTTTAGTGAAACATGCGTAGAATTTCCACTCCTAGTCGTAAATGTAACATGTCTTGTTTTCGTTTCATTTACATGTATTCTGCAGTTTTTCAACCACGCCTCTACACATCTGAGATAATTGTCCAGTTCTCTAAATGCCACACATAAATCCACATGTGAGCTAAGAATGGCAGTGTCATTTGCAAATGTAGATGTGGTTACAATTTCGCTCGTGGGCAAATCAGAGGTGTATATCAAGTAAAGTCTGATATAATTATTGATAACTTCCTCACACTGTATGTAAGGATCAGTGTGGATATGACTGCTGATATAATTTTTATATTTAAACCAATTACTTTTAAAATATTGTGTCACTCTATTAGAATTTTGAGTGTTATAGCGTAATAACTTCAAATTACGAGAAAATGCTCAGAAGATAGATCATACGATAACTCCATAGTTATAAAACTTTAGTTGGGGAATTGCAATCCAATCAGTTCTTTGGATTAACTAGAGTCCTGTATAGCTATCTACCTTTAGAATTTATTAACATGTGTGTTTGGCAATTTAATCACCACAAGCCAGGAAACAATCTCCTAGTGTACAAAAAAAATCCTTGAATTTTTCCTTGGTCACAGAAAGTCGTGGAGGACAATATAGTGAGCTTAAACTCACCAACTCCGCATTCAAGTCCATAATGTCTTATTTTATTTATAATTAGAATGCCAGTACTACCATGTGATTTACCATCAGGATGATTTGTGAAATGGAAAGTGAATCCTGGAATTGGGAGACGCATTTGACGCTTTGGAAATTAACATCACATCTATACTGTGGGACAATTTAGATTTATGTTGGTTCAAGCCGTTAGCATTCCATGGTAATATAATTAAAAAAAAAACGGAGATGTATGTCATCTAGACCGGCTGTATTAGATTTAACAGCTTGAAATCCCTCGACAGTATTAGTTAAACTAAAGCACTGGAAGTAAAATAAATAAGCAGGATTTATAGGTGTCCTAGCAGAAATTTGGTCATAAAAATTGGGTACATAGCTGCTGCTTTTCGATAATGCCAATATCGACAATTTGTTCGCAAGTTTGTTTAGTATCTAAAGGACTAAACTAAATTTATCACTATAGTAAAATCGTTTATGATGTCTTCTTTTGACAACAACTACCTTTCAAGCTAAATGAAAAAAAAAAACTTGGAATAATAGTGGAAGGGCAATGTAAGCGGCATAAAGCGGCTGACTTGATAGGGAACAGTATTACAAAATTTTTCATACATAAGTTTGAAGTATCGCAATTCACTTAATCTGGCAATGCGTTGAGAAGCGGCCGCTCGGCAAAATTGAATTTTATTCAAAAAAAAAATAAAAATCTATGACGAAAAACATATTTTAAAAATAAAAAAGAAAAAGTTCTACACAATATAGACGAAATTCTGGTCGAAATTTTAAATTGTTCCCTGTCATTTTATACCCTTTATAATTCTCCTAAACAGTTTGGTATTGAAAATCAGAAAAATCGGTGTAGTAGAACCAGAACCAGAACCTCCATAAAAATTTGATATTCTTAAACAGATCAGAAATTGTAAGGATCTATCAGTCCATAATTGGTCCACTTATTCAATGCCACCCATAATTCTCTTGTAAATAACATTATTGAGATCTAATTCAATCAAAAGAAGCCTCACTCATTTTTATACCCTGTTTCTTAACTTGTGATGATTATGAAAAAATGTTTTTTTAATTTTATAAATTGTTAAATTACACTCAAGATTGTTATAGCTTAATTGGTTAGCGCTTTTGATCATTAAGTATGAGTTGGTATTTGTAGCCCGGATTAGATTTCCAGCCGCTGCCACCCAAACGACATCAGTTTCTGATAATTATTAGTTTTCTTTCTATCTATCATAGCTAATATTTATCACAGCGCCCTCCTTCGGTGGTATAGCATTCAAACGCCACCGAAGTAAAATAATTAAATAAAGGCTATAAAATCAAGCTTTAAAAATAATGCGCCTACTCACCACCAGAGGCGCTGCAATACTGCACCAAAACAAACATAATGCGCAATTGCAGAATTGTGATATAAAGCTTTCTTCTACTTTCACCACCTTTACTTCTTCAATCTATACCCTTTCCAAAGAAAGTAACGCAATTATATATAGGCATATTAATTGCCTGAGTGTTACTTCTCTTAAAAAAAAAAAAATATAAACCCTGTAAATTATGGTAAAAATTGGTAATTACATCAATTATAAATGGTCAAAATTAGATAAAAGGTCTAAACATTTGAAATAAATTATGTTGTTCGTTAAATTGTCTTTCAAAATACTAATAAAATTTGCACTAAGACTGAATAGGAAATACAGAATAAGAATATTTTGACATTATTTGAAAAATTCGAACTATTAGCCTGAAAGAATAAAACTTTTCTCTTAAAAATAATACTAGTTCAATTATTTCTCTAATTAAAAAATAAGAATATTTTACTCCTATAACCAGTGTAGTTTTTGTATTTCTTATTACGTTCATGTGGATGGCATTTTATTTTGCACAGCCTAATATGGCCCTGCAACTTGTTTTTAATTTGCGTTATTAATTTACAAATCACATTTTTGTTTTCACAGTTTTATAGTAAATTTTGCAATACAAGTAAAATATTAGCTATAATTATCAAAAGGCCTGTTTTCCTCTATTATATTCCATTTTTCATCTATAATACTTATAGCCAAGCTAACAGGCTTACTAAGGAACACATTATACTACATACATCAAGTGAAATGTGTTTTATCTCATCCTTAAATTGGACTGAAATCTGTACATTGTATTCAGAATCTATAGTTAACTTTTTAAGAATTATAGTAACAATTATAGTTGCAAAGTTCGTAAAATGAAGAATTAATATATGAAGAAATCGATCTTAAAGGAAATGCTTCTTTCCGAATTTTTGAGCTGAGGAGCTGTTGAAGCAATTGAAAAACTCAAGCAAACAAAACAACGAAAAATTCTTCTTGTCTGCAAAACAACTGGGGAATCAATTATGAAACTAAAATTTTCCATCTTCATTAGGTAAATGGCACTGGAAAAAGCATGAACTGGAGGAGTCAAATATTACGTTTTTGTATTTTATTTACGTATGAACATAAATTTAAATATTATGATTAATGGTACTTTCTGTCATTTAGAACAATGAACTTAATACTTGTTTAGTACTTTCTAAACCTTAAACAATCTTTTATGTGTTTATGTGTACATAACAGGCGGGGAAAACATCAGGCTGTTGCTAATCGTTTTCAAACTTTGTTTAATTTCTTTTTGTTTAATATCAATAAAACAAATAATAATTTTTTGTTGATGCTACAAATTTGTTGTAATTTCTATTGTTTAGCCATTTGTGATTACTACATTTATTGTACGAAATATACTGCGATTCTATAGAATAGATAATATTTTTATTATGATTCAGGTATAATTTCCTTAAAGTTTAATCAAGATTTCATATTCAGGAACAATTCTGAAATAAAATTCATCTTTTTCACATGCTTTTGTTATAAAACGGAGCAATAAATTCCAAATAACTAATATAAATTCAGAGTAATTATAAACAATAAAGTTAACTATCAACTAAATTGTTTTACAACCAATATCTCTAAATTTCCCATAAAAACTTTTTCTTTTTTATTTAGTTTGTGTGTTGTAGTAATTTATCTACAGGAACACTTATTTGCCAGCTTATCTACACTGGGTAACAAAAGTAATTGCATTCTTAACGAAATACTATACTGACAATTGTTGGAAAGTGATTTTAAGTTTTACTTGTTGTAAAATATGTAAAATATCTGTATACGATAGGAATGCATTTATTGCAATCGTTATAAAGGGGATTTCAACAAGAACTTTGTTTTTCAAAGTAGGCATATTCAAATTTTAAATTTCAGTAGTAGAATTAAATTTTGCCACAAAATCTTTAATGTTCTTTTCGATAAAATATTAAAAATTCATTCTCATTTGTTGAGAAGCTTTTGTTTTCTGAATGTGTCACTGCATGATTGTGTAATTTTTCTTTCGAAAATTTGTTCGAATATGCGGTTACGGTAAATGGATTCTGCTCTCATTAATGACATTAATATCACTAACATATGAACCACCGAAATAATCAATTTATTAGAAACCAAATTTCCCAATCGTCACAGCACTAGATTATTTTTTGTGTGGCTATGTTAAAGGTAGAGTTGATACAAAGTAAATCGAAACGAAAGATTAAAGAATCCACATTTGTATGAGCGGTAGTGGTGAACATCTTTCCGCTATCATTTCTTATGAAACACTTGAGTAGTTTGCATATAAATTCATGGTTTCATTTTGTTTTGAAAACTAAAGTTAAATATGTATGTTGTATTTTGTCCTTGTAATTGAGTAAATTCCATTCGACACAAAAACGCATGTTTAGTTTTGTTAGGAAGTGTATATTTACATGTCTACAGTTTATTTGAATGTTATATAATTATGTATGTGTTTGGCACACATACATACATACATCCGTAAATACGTCCAAATATTCGTGAACGCATAAAGTGAACATCAGGTAATATTTCTATCAATTTGGCACTTTTAACGATTGCGTGCTCTAATCAAATATTCCTTTGAATGGCTTCGAAAAGATTCTCTTACAACGTCTCTACTAATTGTTATTGCTGTTATAATCGTGGCTGCTACTGTTGCTTCTGTAATGACTGTTTTATAACAGTGCACCACCATTCATACATTAAAATGTTGAAATCCTTTAATTATTAGTACCTATTATTTTTGCTTCTGTCATGTTTCCGTCATTTGTGTTTTTTTTTTTGTTGGTAAAATTTCGACGGGTGCTGAGTTATTAATAAACAATAAAAATATAATAATGATAGAAATAAAACTAAAATAAACGAGAATAACAAGGTCGTCATAGTAAAATGTATGTATGTGTATAGAAGTTTTTGTCATGTATTTACTCAGTCTATCACTCAATCTGTTGTTTTGAACGATAAACTAATATTTGATACGTAGGAAATTCAACAAAGGGAAATGATTAAGGACATGTACAGCAGTGTAACCTTAAGTAATGCTTAAATAAATTTAATAACGGTTTACATATTTAAATTGTAGCCTAGAAACCATCAGTTAAAGTTAATCGCTATGATTTTGCTAATGATAAAAACCATGGCTTAAAGAAAAGTGTTTTGAAAAGCAAAATAATGAAACCGACTTTATGGAAAAGTTTGATTTTTAATTTTATTCCGTATTTGATTTTTAATCCGGCTTTGTAGGTATACCTTAAAACACAACCAAGTTCGCTGATTAGGAAATTTCAAAACCTGATGTAAATATTATCCATTATCTTAAAAGTTATCTTCCATAATTAATATGGACCAAAGTTGAAAGCCCAAAATCACTTAATATGTACAAATCACATAGAAACGTCATAAAAGAATCCCTATATAAATTCATATGATCGTGAATACATACATACATAAATGATCTTAAATTGTGTCTCAAAATGTTAAAAAAAGCATCAGGAGAATATGTTATATTTTACCTCAGATGTAGTATTTGGGATTTTTTAATTCCAGGAATTTCCCATCACCTTCAAACAAACAAACAATTTTCCAAAAATTCGTTGGAAATGTCCTGTTAACTTTAGCACGTTCTTTATTTTGTCATATTTTGTTAAATATATATTTTTTTTTTGTTGGACAATAAAATAGCGCACATTTATTTCGATTTTGAACAAAAAATAATTAATGATAATTTCGGTGGTAAATTCTTGTGTAATCTTTTTTACTTTTATTTATTTAGTCCAACCAGTGCTAGACGAAATTTGTTTAAACCATCACCTTGTAAACGCATTTTTAAATCCCGTATTAAACAGTTATCAATTTAATTCCACTTTTAAAGAAATTATATGTCATTGAATTGCAAAAAAATTAAACAAAATATTCTAATGCATACTCGCACATGAACTAATTCTACCCAAGGATTAATACTATTGTAGTGGTGTAAGGTAAAACAGTGTGCGATTTTACTTTTAAGTGTGATTCTGTCATAATGTTTTCAAACAATCATTATACCAACTTGTTGTTTTACAAAAAAAAAAAAAAAAATCAAAACTCTAATGAAAAGTGTATGATATAGTCGTGTATTTATGAACCTGATAAACCTTTCCTAAAGTAAATGAAAAACAAATGAAATTTTCAAACTCGCTAAGAAAAAGCCTTGAGATTAATAATAAAAGTTTCGTTATCATTATGACTACGAGTAGAACAAGTGAATAACTGGTCCATAGATGTGAAACAATAAGAGTGATTGCGATAATTGACGTCAATCAAAGATATAAGAAAAACTAAATTATAGTCTGCTTTATGAAAATAAACCCGGTAACGTATTTTGTTTAAAGTTGTCGCTTAATAATGTTTTTTTTAACCATCACATTTTTTTTTTTGGGGCGATAATGACCGTGTGATAAGGATGAGTTTTTCTTTGTTTTTTTTTGTTCCTGTTAATTTCCCTTTGAGGTTGTAGATTTTGTTGTCGTAGTCTTTTGTATGTTTGAAAAGTTTAAAAGCAGCAAAGCGGCTCTTATTCAAAAAGTGTTTAAAAATACACCATCATAATTTTGAGCTACAAGGAAGACATGAAATGACATGAAAACAATGCGACTAATGGCAATGGTGGTGCTACTGGCAGTGGCAGTGATGATGATTTTGACGATGAAAACAATGTCATTTGTGTAATAACCTTTCACAACAATAACATGGTAAGTGAAAACAAAAGGCGACAAGATAAAGTGTTGCCGCAATTTCCAAACCATTTCAAAAACAACAGCCCAACTCCTGCTTTAATTCTATTTTCAGTTCTGTTGTTATTGTCGCTGTGGCTGTTGTTTCAATTTTTCATCCTTGCTAAAGTATAAAAATACTCGTACTAACGGAAATAAATCTAAAATATTGGATTTTTTCTCTTTATTTTTACACATACTTGTAGTCTCGTTTTATACAGGAAGATGAATATTATATGTTAAGCGTTACGTTTGTATAGTCGGGCAACAGTCCTGAGAAACTATTGAAACAGTTTAGTTTGTAATTTAATAAATAAAATTACGTACATATCAGCGACCTTTAATTTAGTGCTTTTGCATGCCAAGTTAGGGTAGCAGTCAGAAAAAGTTGTATCCTACACTTTTATACGGGACGGGATGCAAAAAACTTTTCCAGTAGAATCATCCCAAAATGTCAGGTAATGATCACATATACTTTTTGAAACGATCCTTATTTCCCTATTTACTGAACCAATATAAACATTTCAGAGTGCTATACTCGACTGCCGATGCTAATATTGTTCATCTTAAGGTACGGTCACACTTGGCAAATATTTGCTGAAAAAGACGTAACTACGTAAAAAACCTTTTCTTATTTAGACCAAATCATAAAAAATATGTATTTAGTTTTAGTTTATTTGATGCTGTTTGAACTTGCAAATTTCTTGTAAGAGTAACCTAGCGTTTACACATGCGAGTAACAGTTCGAAAAACTCAATACACTCACATTTTTTACTAAACCACTCACATTTTTTGCACTCGCAGCTAAATGTTTGACACTCTCATGCCAGTAAACGTCAAATAAAAAAATAATGTTGCCATGTATATTTTTCAATGAATAGAAAGTGGATAATATAATATTTATAATTGAAATTTTGGTTTGTTTTATGAGTTTTAATTTTGGAGAATAAATATCACTAAAATCATAATAATTATTGTTAATGAAAATTTTCCCTTATGAAAAATTTTTATGTGATCAACTCGGCAACACTATTTTTCAATCAAAACAAAAATGGAAGTAAAATTAAATTTAAAAAATATAATAAAATTAATTAATTTATATCGTTCCCATCCTCTTCTGTGGGATATGAGGGATAAAGCATATAGGAGGAACGATTTGAAAAGCAAGGCCTTCGAAACAATTGCAAATCAAATGGAGCTGCCGGTAGAAGTTTACGCTTTGACAGCATTTTGAAAATTAACTCTCACTGTCCTGTGTAAACAGTAATGCTACTTGCAAATGATTCGAGTTTTTCGAATAAGTTTTCGTATATAATACGTACACAGTACTCGCATGCAAGTACTTGCATGTGTAAACACAGGGTAATCAACGTCAAACAAATTTGTACTAAAACAAGTGGTTACGCTTTTTGAGTAAATATTTGCCAAATCTGAGGTGGTACTTTTTTTTTTTCAGAGCAACTATTATTTTTTTTTGTTAACCCAATTTTATTCAGAACTTGCACACATACAGAGTATAATTATACTTTAAATAAAAGCTTACTCTCCTGGCCATACACTAGCATTATCTGTTGATATTCACTTTAAACTTAAGAGAGTCGTGTTAACAATTTGTTGGCCAACATTGGTCTATTGCTGAATATGATGCTGAAATACAATTGATATACATACGACTACATATATCATTTTCTTACCAATAATGACTCAGGCGTGAATAGTCTAGGTAAACATTTTAATGGTTATTAAAGTTGTGTATTTTATAGATTTGACAATTCTATAGTACTAGAATCTACTACATAATCCGAGTTCAGTGAATCTAGCCATTTTAAAGGATTCATGAAAATAATATTTTAATATTGTCCTTCTAATATAAAATATATTAAAGGCAGTGTTTTTGAAAAACCTGCAGTGATCTGGAAATTTGCTGACATTCAAATATTTTTATCGTCAGATAAAACGTATCATATTTTTGTACAACATTCAGTGATCTTTCTAAAATTTCGTACATAGTACCTATACCTTTATGCCATCTCAGTTGAATGACTCAGTTGTATTCATTGTCCAACAAACCAGATAATTTATGTATTTTTCCAATACTCTGTTTAATTGAAAATTGTTGTTTTTTTTTTTTTTTTTTTTTTTTTTTAAGATTAAAGATTAAGCGTTGTAAATGTACATCCTATCATGGCAACATAAATAAATATTCCAAACCAAACATGAGTGTCGGTGTTGCTTTTCATTTTATATCACATGATGAACTGTAATTAGAAACACAGAGGATTTTTTGGTAGATCTCTCCAGACCAGATCAAGAAGTAATCATGAACGAACTTCTGCGATGTAGATCTGATATACTGACTTGGAAATACCGTAATTATTAAGTCAGATGTAATATTAACGGAAATACTTTGATATTTCAAAAGAAAGATAGTGAAAGACCACAAGATCAATACTTTCAATTGATTTCCTTTTTTTAATTAATCTTGCAAATCTTTTCGATGAATTTCTTCTCGCAACATATTTATGGTTTAAATTGGAGCAGTTTTAAAATATAATTTACATATGATTTGGGATTTGAGTCAATGTAAATTCTCGCTTTTATTGGTTGAAAATTCTTTGGTAGG
Organism: Bellardia bayeri; assembly: GCA_950370525.1. Taxonomy (NCBI): domain Eukaryota; kingdom Metazoa; phylum Arthropoda; class Insecta; order Diptera; family Calliphoridae; genus Bellardia; species Bellardia bayeri. The sequence continues at coordinate 33,062,932 of OX493266.1, forward strand.
GTATAATGAAATTCTTTTCCGCTCAAATAATAAATTTTCAACATTTTTTATTTTCCTTCTACATATTTTACATGAATTTTCTATTATTGAGAAAAAAAAAGTTGTAGTATAAATATCAAAGTAAAGACCGACCGACCGTCCGTTTTTATTGGCATTTTATGCAAAACAAATCTTTATTGTTTAGAAATATTTTTGACCTAATAAGCAACCATTCATTCATTCATGTCGTAGTCACCATCCTGTTCTATTCGTTACGTTCCCCAAAATTCTGTATGTGCTTCTATAGTTTTTTTTTTATCTCGGGGGTTGCTTGGTTTGTTTGTTGTTTGACTGTTTGTGCCACCTAACAATAACCGGGTCTGGATATTGACTTCATTGTTGTTGTTGCTATTGTTCAATACTCAAATTTTTGGCAATATAAGTTTGTTGTTGTTGGCTTTGCCGCTGTACAAGTATGGATGTATTGTATGTATGTATAGTGTGTAATGAGCACGTTTATTTAGGGGTAGTGGCAGTAGATTGACCCAAATCAAATTTTCATTTTGTTCTTGTTTAACTTAAATTTAAATTGGGTTTATTTAGGTATAAAAATAAATGTTAATTTTAATTCGATTAATAAGAGCACGAATATTAAGAAAAACAAAAAATACAGAATATTGGGGGAAAAACGGCAAAAAGGAGTAGATAGATATCAATAATAACTGCTTTAGCCACCGTGCGTATTTAAGTATAAGAATGACTGAAATGCTGGAGTAAATGAATGCCCTGAAAGAAAAAGATCCAACAACAAAAGCGGTAATGACAGTGTGGACAAGTTCTGTCTGTCACCTTAATAAAATAAAATAAGATAATTTGCACCTAATTCTGTTTTTACATGGTCTTTTTTATACACTGTTTTAATTTAAAACGGTTTTAAAATAACAATTTTAAAATTTTTTACACGATTTTATTCCATTTAGCATGATTCAAAGTCTTTTGGCCTTAATTTTTTTTTTTGGTTAAATTAAATTTTTGCAAAATACGTTCATATGTTCATATCAAAAATTTAGGGAAATTCCTTTTTTGTGCATACAATCAAATGAACTTGTCGTACATTTTTTTACATTCCTTTTAAGATTATGCTTCTTATTAGAGAAAGGAACTAATCACCTATTTTGCATACGATCAATTTCTTTTTTTTACACCGTGTAATAACAGAATCAGGTGTATTATAAAATTTTTATCGCATCTGTAGATTCTGTTATTTCATTTTTAATATTTTTCTTTAGTTTATTATATTTGTTATTTGTTCTTGTTTTTTTTTTAATGTATATGTAGGTATTTGGCTGTTTTTTTTTTGTATTTTTTCGGTTTTAATTTGTTTGGTGAACGTTTGTGTGGCCTGAAAAAGGCAATTATTTTTGAAGGATTTTCCTAATTGCGTTGAAGTGTTTGATTATTAGGATTAACACAAACGAACTCAATCTCACGTTTTTGTCACATTTTCGCTTTTACTCAGCACATATCTAGATACTAATTAATTTCAAATTATGAAAATTTCTATTGAGTTTTCAATATTTAGTTTATAAATTATATTTATATTTGAATTGGTTATGGGGGCTAAAACCAATTCGTGATGAATCTGATAAAATAAATAAACTGTGCATTATTAGTAGTAAGCTTAATACATAGATGAAATAATATGTATATATATATATTGTTACGAAATTGCATTTCAATTTAAATTTACCGGTCGGTATCAACATACAGCATGTTTAAGATGCTATCAGACAGGATGTGTTTTACATATGTACTGTCAAATATTCCATCTGTAAAAGTTGTACACATTGTATGATACATATAAAACTTTGCATGTGTAAAATAAAGGGTGGTTAAATTGTAAGGGCCGATGTTGAATGTGAACCACACCTAAACGCCAAGCTTTTTTCCGAATTTTATTTGACATTTCTTTATTTCAGACTTACTCAATTTGAACTATGGAGAGATACACAATCCAACAACGTGTTAAAGTTATCCAGACTTATTATGAAAATGGGCGTTCAAATCAAAATGCATACGTGATTTTTTTGGTCTATTTGATCGTCCAAATGTGCGTACAATCGCAAAAATCGTGGAAAAATTCGAGCAAACCGGGTCTGTAGAAGATGTGAGAACACCAGTGCATGCTCGTACAGCTCGTACTGCAGAAAATATTGCTGCTGTTCGCGATAGTGTGGCTGAAGAGCCGTCCACCTCAACTCGTCGTCGTGCCCAACAATTGCACCTCTCACGCTCGTCGTTGATGAACATTATGCATAAAGACTTGCATTTACACGCTTACAAGGTGCAATTGGCTCAAGAACTAAAGCCTCTTGACCATTCCAAACGTCGTGAATGGGCAGAATGGTGGCAAGAAATGGCAACAGTGGATGATCAATTTTCGAAGCAAATCATCTTCAGTGATGAGGCACATTTTCACCTCAGTGGATTCGTCAATAAACAGAATTGCCGCATTTGGGCGAATGAGAATCCAAGAGTGATTGTCGAAAAACCAATGCACCCAAAAAGAGTGACTGTTTGGTGCGGTTTATGGGCTGGCGGCATCATCGGGCCGTATTTTTTCCAAAATGAGGCCGGTCAGGCAGTTACTGTGAATGGTGTTCACTATCGTGAGATGATAACGCACTTTTTATGGCCCGAATTGGAAGATATGGATGTGGACGATATGTGGTTTCAGCAGAACGGTGCCACTTGCCACACAGCTAACGAAACAATGGCTCTTTTGCGCAACAAATGCAATGGTGTTATCTCACGTAATGGCGATGTCAATTGGCCGCCAAGATCATGTGATTTGACACCGTTGGACTTTTTTCTTTAGGGTTATTTGAAAGAAAAGGTGTACGTCGATAAGCCAGCAACAATTCAAGAGCTAATGGATGAGATAATTCGGCACATTAACGGCATAGAACCTCCATTATGTCTCAGGGTCATCGAAAATTTGGACCATCGGATGGAGGTGTGCCGCCGTGGTCGCGGCGCCCATTTGGCCGATATTTTGTTCCATACATAATTGAGTAATACCAATTTATCATAATAAAATAAAATTAGAATAATTTCCTAAATAGTTTGTGTTTTATTCAAAATCAACATCGGCCCTTGAAATTTAACCACCCGTTACATGTAGAAATACATATGCAATTTTTTCGATTAGAACACGCTCTATTTTCCTGTGACAAACATAAACAACACAGCTGGTTTGTTTGAAACAAAATTGTAAAGATAAATTAAAGAATATATTTAATGAACATGGAAAAGTAAGTATTTTATGATTTTTAATAAATTAAATTATGTTTGTTATATTTATTGCAGTTAGATTGGCCAAAAGAAGCAATTCTTGAAATTTATACACGTTAAAAAGTCAGCTTTTGTTTACATTTATTACATATGGGTAAGAAAAGTGACAGCACAGTACAGTTTCAATTTATAAACATTTTGAGAACACCCTGTTAAGAACATAGCTGAGCAATATGGCAACATTGAGTTTTATCGACTTTGGCTGAATATTTTAGACACAAACTTTCTAGATTTGCAGTCATAAACATTCTAGTATCTTAACCCCGAACCTTCCAGAAATTATGTTTGTTGTATAAATAGACTAACTGGGCCAATCAAGTTAACCAGTTTTTAATCAAGTTTTGTAAGTCATTGTTGTGTTCACATTAAAGTGTTCTAAAACTTTAACTGCCGTATTTATAAAGAATTAAAGTAGACTTCAAGTGTACTTTAAGAAAATTTTGTATGAAAATTTTGTCTTAAAGCACACTTCAAGCATACTTTATTTTTTATAAATACGGCAGTAAGTGTTTTCTTAAACCGTAATATAAGTGTGTAAAACGACAGAGTGTTCATTTGTTAATTGTTTTTGTTTACATTTAAATCAGAGTCCACCACAAAGAGAAACACAATTAAAATCAGAATATTGCACTGATAGAAACCATAACTTTTCCTGTTTTAGAAGATGCAAACATTTTTTTTAGTACCTGAAGACATACAAGGCATTCTGCTTCCTTAAATGTGTTCAAAGAAAATAAAAAAAAGCGTTCTCCATTTAACTTCCCACATACCTATACGTTCAATATTTCCTTTTAATATGCTGTATAAAAAACATTCATTAATTTCGAAAGGTAGCTTGTTATCAACAATTTTTTAAAAGCTTTTAAAAGTTAAAAACGTAACAATATATTTGGATCAATGTGTTGAGCCTACTCTTGTTATTGTAAACTTTACTATTTAAAAATCACCTGGTGACATCTCAGCAAAAACTTTACGTACATTCTTAATTTGAATAACTTCCAGAACTCATTATGTCGTAGCTTTATTTGCCATTTTTTGTATTACTAATTATGTATGTATTAAGAAATTACTGTATACATACATATGTGTATATCTTAGAAATGTCATAATAAGAAAATACAAAAAATATAAATATCAACTTCTTTCTCTGATGATTCGCAATCTATTTCACTAGACTCAGAACTTGATGGTTTTATTCTCACTAGAGCTCGATCCTTGAAAATCTAGGTCCTCGTCATTAGAATCCTGATTTTTTTTCCAAAAAATAATCGGGACGGGATGTGTAAATATTTTTCGCCATTTTTTATGCCACTTACTAAAGTGAAAACTAAAAAAAAAAAAAAAAAACAAATAAGAAATAAGTGGAACAATGAAACTAAAAACCGCAATACATGTGTGATTACCGGTGGTACACATGGCATTACTTTAAAAGCATTATTAATAGAGTGTCATGTGAACCACCGTAGGATAAATGCTAAAAACACTCACAAATCGACGAAAATTATTAAACACAAAGTTACAAAACTAACTACGACAATAACAATCACCACCAAACTGTATTTTTTTTTCTGTATAATGAAATTTTTATACCCTACATATGTTTGTAACGCCCAGAAATATTGGTCCAACACCCATCTTAAAGTATACCAAGTCGATTTAACGATGTCCATCCATCCGTTCGTCTGGCTGGCTGTCCATGTAAAGCTTGTGCGCAGAGTACAGGTCGCAATTTTCCAGATATTTCAATAAAATTTGGTACACAAATTTTTTCGGCCCAAGGATGGGAACTGGTAAAAATCGGTCAATTATTTCACCTGGCCCCCATACAAATGTCTTCCTGAAATTGGGGTTTACCGATCATAAATGTTGTAATTATGCAAGTATCCAAACAAATTTAAAAACAAATGAGTGGTAAATGAAGGCAAATCACATCTACAAATTTTGTGCAGATCGGTCCACAATTAGTCGTAGCTCCCATATAAGGCCCACTTCCGAAAATCACTTTAAAGGCCACAACTCTACCAACATAATATTTAATAAAAATATATCTCATATGTATACAACCAATCCGGTACAATTTTATTGTGATCGATCCATAATTAGTCGTAGCTCCCATGAATGGCCCACTTATGGAAATCACTTTAACGAGCATAAATTTCTTAAGAATGTTGGTAATCAAATAAAATTCGACACAAATAATATACAGAAATTGTATCATGATCGGTCCATTATTAGTCGAAACTCCCATATAAGACCCTCCCCGTAATCAACTTTAACCTCCATAAATCTTTTAAAAGTATTTATATCGAGACAAAGACAAAGGCATGGTACTAAATGTTTGGATGATCGGTACATTATAGGTCATATCTCACATATAGCGCATATTTCTGAAAAACTGTTTTATACATATACTGAGTGTAGGGTATTATATGGTCGGGCTTGACCGACTATACTTTCTTACTTGTTTTTATATGGAGCCAGTCAACGTGTTAAAGAAGTTTTTATACGATTATATATCATTATTAGCATTATTTTGCAATAAATTTCCTTAACACTTGTTGTTCATATATTCTATAACATTTTATTGTTGTATGCAGTTTTAATACTTTTATAATACTTTTAAGTAAAAAAATTATAGAAATTATAGAAAAAAGTTAATAATTTATTGGTTAGAAGTGGCAAAATTATAATGGATTTTGGGACATCGCTAACAAAAACAAGAACTCAGTTCTGATTTCCACGACAATGATGATTTGGGGATAACTTTCAGTATTTCCAATTTGAAATGTCATGAATAATAATTAGATAATTACGATTTTACGATGACCATCTTGGGGAGAAGATTTGGAGATGTTAATAAAGACGAGATAGCTGAACAATGATTGAGATGCATGTAGTTTGCTATCTTTTATAAACTGTGGACATTGCGCAATAGAAAAATAAAATATTTGAATTTACCAATGCATGTTGAAAGGGATAATTTCTGCAGGAAGTTTATTCTACATACGAACAGTACAGCTATAGAAAGATTTTTCACTGTATTGTGTTGTGAGATCTACTACAGTCAACCATGGGAATAGAGTTAGATACCCTACTGTTACCTATAAGCATCTTTGTCCTCTACTTTACGTGGTCGAGTAATTCCAAAATGCACTTCGAAGCACCGACCCATACATTAGAATTGTATTCTATTTTAGATCGAATATAGGTGGTTTAAATACTAAGGAGAAAATATGTTCCTACACCGTAATAAAGCATTGAGGCACTTGAACTTGAATTCTCTAGAACATCAATAGATTCTGATTCCTTAATATTTACACGTCCTATGAAAACAGATGAAGCAACATTGAGTTTTACGTGCGTTAAAAGCTACTCTATTCGCACAACGCCATACAAAGAATGGCACAATATCTTTGCTAAGAGTATTAGAATAGAGATAGAGTTGGAAATTTTATAGATTTTTTTTTAATAGAGATTTCTGAGAAAGCTTGATATAAATTGAAAGGAGTTATCACCGACAGATAAAGGTGCACCATGTCAGTATCTATTGCACGGCTTGGAAATGTCTATAGCAACCACTTTACTTTCGCCAAAACAGTGAGTAGAACGGCACCATTTTTCCGATAAAAAGGCTAGTAAGTCTCTTCTAGATCGTGCCCTAGGAAAGCCGAACTGATGGTCGCTAAGTAAATTGTTGGACTCCAGATTTTCAACAAGATGGTAATCTATCATACTTTTTATATAAAGTGCATTATAAAGTGCAGAGCAAATTGCTATTGAGCGATAGTTTTTCAGGTAGCCTCTTCATTTTTAGGAATCGTCGTTACATTAGCAACCTTCCACCATATAGGACATACACCAGCACGGCATAAAGTGCTGAAAAGTTTAGCTAATAGATTAGCTAACATTGAAGAACACTGTTTCAAGACCGGTTCTGGTATACCATCCGGCCCAGCAGACTTGTTTATGTTGCTATCCACGAGCGAGCGAAAGAATATATTTGGCAGAGTTACTGATACTCTTTCGAACACGGGTAGTAGCTGATGGCTTTCCGAATAGTTTGAAATCTTGGAAATAATTCAGTCAAAAGGTTAGGTTTATCAACCGGGTCAGACAATGGTGGACCATCCCTTCAAAGAGTATGAATTGGAGAACTAGCATTATCTATTTAACTAATGGCCAGCTTGAAGGTGTTGCTAGCACTTTGGCAATGAATGCTAAACCATTGCAATAAACACAATCATCCCTATCGTGAATAAAAATTCCACGTGGAATTTGTTCACTTTTCACATTTTTCCTATTTAAATTCAATGTGAAAAAAATAAAAGTGAACAAATTTCACGTGGAATTTTTATTCACGATAGGGGTGAATGATTTTCAATGTCATTCCATTATTCTCTACATTTTTTGAAAAACTTTTTAAGTCTTAAATAAGAGGACTTAAAAAAAAAATTATTTGAAGAATTGGCATCTATTTATACGAAAATAATTTCTTAGTCATTTTCAAAGAATTAAATTTTGATTTGTTAAAGCTTTAAATCATGTTAGTGTGTATGAGTTGAGCGCCACAGAAAATTACATTTGAAAGGCAACCAAAAATAACTAAAAAATATTTGACAAGCCATCAAATCTACTCGTACATACAGTATTTATAAAATTTACGCTGACAGAAAGCAACAATCATATTTTTTATTTCAACGGCCTGTGTCATTGACGAATTGTTGAAATAAAACTGGAGTGGCAAGCAACAATGTAAAATGGCAAATATTTATTTATTTTCTAAAATGCGAGTGTTTAATGCCTTTGTGAAATATCTCCAAACAGAAAATAAGTATTTATATACATACATACATATTTATATGTAGAATATGTAAATACATATTGAGTGTTTTACAATTCTTTGTAGGCTTTAAGTTGAAAGCATAGCAAAAATTGTTTATAAAAGTACTTGAAATTTGAACATAAAGTACTTGCAAAAACATTTTATAGAATGAAATAAAAAAAAATGTTTGTATAAAATTTAGGAGAAATCATAAATCAATGACAACAAGTAAGAAAGTGTAGCCGGTCAAGCTCGACCATATAATACCCTACACCCAGTATTTGTATAAAACAACCATTTTTTTTTTCATTTTCATTTTATTTATCCATAATATTTACAACTTCATTTAAATTATTAATTAAGTATTTAAGTGTACCAGATTTTTCTTTTTCAGCTTAATTATAGATACATATTTAACAAAAATTACAATATTTATTTGGAGGAGAAAATTGGCAAGAACCTATTTAATTATACCCTACACCACAATAGTGGGAAGGGTATATTGGATTTGTGCTGGTGTTTGTAACGCCCATAAATATTGGCCCAACACCCACCTTAAGTTATACCGAACGGCTCAGAATCACTTTCTGAGTCTATCTAACGATGTTCGTCCGTCCGTCCGTCTGGCTGGCTGGCTGGCTGTACTGTGCGCAGAGTACAGGTCGCAATTTTGAAGTTTCGGCCCAAGGATGGATGGGATTGAAACTGGTGGAAATCGGTCCATTATTTCACCTGACCCCCATACAAATGTCCTCCCGAAATTGGGGTTTACCGGTCATAAATCTTTGAATTCTGCAAGTATGCAAACAAAATTTACCACAGATAAGTAGTAAATAAAGCTAAAGCACATCTACAAATTTCGTGAAGATCGGTGCATAATTAGTCGTAGCTCCCATATAAGGCCCACTTCCAAAAATCACTTAAAAGAGTATAAGTCTCTTCAAAATGTCGGTATCCAAATAATATTGCACACAAATACGTTTTGTACATATACATATAATATGGTAGAATTTTATGACGATCGGTCCATAATTAGTCGTAGCTCCCATATAAGGACCACTTCCGAAAATCACTTTAAAGAGCATAAATCTGTTAAAAATGTTGGTAATCAAATGAAATTCGACACAAATAAGTTTTTTATATACAGAAATAATGACATTTTGTAATGGTCGGTCCATAATTAGTCGAAACTCCCATATAAGACCCTCTCCGTAATTCACTTTAACTTCCATAAATCTTTTAAAAGTATTTATATCGCCATAAAGTATAACACATATAATATTTATATTCACAGAAATCATGACACTAAATTTTGTTCCAAAATAGGTGATATCTCCCATATAACGCCCATTTCTGTAGGGTATTATATGGTCGGGCTTGACCGACTATACTTTCTTACTTGTTTTTATTTAAAACTACTTATACTACTTCACTACAGACTAGATATAAAAAACCTATGATGATACTAGTTCATTAATATGAATAAAATCGGAGTTTTGGCATCTGATATTAAATTTTTGTGTAAGCCTATTGATTTTGTCTGAAACTAATTCCAAGCCCATAATATTATGAAGACGTGTGGTAGAGAAATCATAAGGAAGATTGTACATAAGCTTTAATAATTTATTTTGCGCTATTTGCAATTATTTTATACGACAACATGCGCTAGTAGACCAAACGGAGACTGCATAGAATATTATAGCATGAAAAATGGATTTTAGAATTAGTTATTATTATGGATGTATAGGATACGGGTTAATAAGTTAACTTTATTTATTATATAATGTATGTGATTTTTAAACTTAATTTTCGGATCAAGAATAATGCCAAGATATTTAACTTTTTGTTCCCATTGTATAGGAGTATTATTCATAATAATATTGGTTTGTGTTATGTAACATTCTTTTCGCTTCCTTGTAAAATATATATATCGCCTGTGTTTTATCATAGTTTAACATGATTTTGCACTTATCGAAATAAGATACAATATCAGATAATGCTCTTTGTAGATTGGCTATGATATCAATAGCCATAATTTCAGAGCTGAGAATTGCAGTGTCATCTGCGAAAATTGACAATGTGCAGTAGTCTACTTGAGGCAAATCAGATGTGTATAAATTATAAAGAATAGGGGACAAATATGACCCTTGTGGACAGCCTGCCGTAATATAATGGCTTTCAGAGTGGTAAAAGCCAATGTGGACTTGAATAGAACGGGAAGTGAGAAAACTGTGAATTATTTTCGTCAATGCTATTGGCAAATTTAAATTAATCATTTTGTAAACTATTCCCTCGTACCAGACTGTATCAAAGGCAGCATTAATATCTAATAAAACCATGCCGGTTGATTTCTGCTGGTTAAAGTTTGTTTTGACTAAATTTCTAATTCTCATTAAAGGATGGATTGTGTTATGTTCTTTACGAAACCCAAACTGATGAAATGGAATAATATTATTTGCTTCCATAAAATCGACCAATTTAATTTTAATGATTTTTTCCAAGATTTTGCCTACACTCGACAGATTGTTTACTTGGTTTTTTATTTGGGATAACTTTAGACACTTTAAATTTTTGAGAAAACTAACAGAGCTTAAAACAGGAATTAATAACGATTGTTAAAAATTTAATTTCTTTATTAGGAAGTGCTTTAAGGCATCTATTATTTATACCGTCGATGCCAGGAGACTTTTTATTTTTTTAAGTTTTCACTATACCAGCAATCTGTGAACTATGTATTGAATATACATCCAATGGATTAACTCTCAATGATCTGTACGATTCTAGAGCATTATTAACTAAAGAAGTCGTGATTGGGTCATCTAGATGAGATGAGATGGAGAAATTAGAAGCAAATGTCTGTGCTAAAATTTCACACTTTTCTTGATTGGTTGTGTATCGAGAATAATTTTGTTTTAAAATAGGAATACTATTGGACTTTTTCCTTAAAATTTTGTTCAAATTCCAAAAAGGTGGAGAACCTTTATCTAGCGTTGACAGTAAAGAATCCCAAGATTTATTTCTAAATAATTCAATCATTTAATAAAAGTCGTTCAGATCTCTGTATCTTTGCCAATCCCGTCGGTAAACATTTCTTCATTGTATCATATTCTTAATATAGTAGGGGTATAAATATATTTAAGGGGCTAAAAACAAATTTGTTTATTAAATCTTTGTTGAATTAACTTAAACTATTATTAACTAAAACTTTAATCGTACATTTTGTTATGATGCTCATTTATGTTAAATTATGAAAAATACAGTCTGGCATTAATTTTTATACCCTACACCACCATAGTGGGGAGGGTACATTGGATTTGTGCTAATATTTGTAACGGCCAGAGATATTGGTCCAACACCTACCTTAAAGTATACCGATCGACTCCGAATCGATTTAACGATGTCCGTCCGTCCGTCCGTTCGCCTGGCTGGTTGTCCATGTAAAGCTTGTGCGCAGAGTACAGATCGCAATTTTGAAGATATTTCGATAAAATTTGGTACGTGATATTTTTCCGGCCCAGGGATGGATGGGATTGAAACTGGTGTAAATCGGTCCATTATTTCCCCTGGCCTCCATACAAACGTCCACCCGAAATTGGGGTTTACCGATCATAAATGTTTGAATTATACAAGTATTCAAACAAATTTCATCACAAATGAGTGGTAAATGAAGACAAATCACATCTACAAAATTTTGTGCAGATCGGTCCATAATTACTCATAACTCCCGTATAAGGCCCACTTCCGAAAATCACTATAAAGAGCACAACTCTCTCAAAAATGTTGGTATCCAAATAATATTGAACGCTAATATATTTCATAGGTATGCAAATAATACGGCACAATTTTATTATGAGCGGTCCATAATTAGTCGTACCTCCCATATTATTTCTTATATACAGAAATAAAGACACCTAATTTTATAAAGGTCGGCCCATTATTAGTCGAAACTCCCTCTCCGTAATTCAATTTAACCTCCATAAATCTTTTAAAAGTATTTATATCGAGATAAATATTAACACATATAATATTAATATTCATAGACATAATAACACTAAATTTTTGGATGATCGGTCCACAATAGGTTATATCTCCCATATAACGGCCATTTCTGAAAAACTGGTTTATACATGTACTGGGTGTAGGGTATTATATGGTCGGGCTTGACCGACTATACTTTCTTACTTGTTTTAAAATTAATTCAATCCAAGACCAGCTAGTTCATCAGAGGGATATAATGATTAGTAAATTTTCAGGAACTCTTAAGGTACGGTCACACTTGGTAAATATTTACCGAAAAAGACGTCGCCACTAAATAAAATATACTGGAACTCGTATAAGAACTTTTGTATAAGAATAAACATATGCGAAATACTAAAATATACTCTTATTAAATAGAAAGAAATATATTTATTTTTAGTACGTCATTCATAGTAATGCATAAAAACAGTACATACATACATACATACATACATACATTTTTATATTATTTAATTGAATTTTCTTTTTTTTCATAGAAATATGTATTTAACAATAATATAAAAATATCTGATATTTTTGTATTCCGTTTCAGTCATGAAGCAAACAATTCTGTTCGATATTATTATGGGCGTTTTATACACGCTCCACATCATTCTCATACAGCTATTTACTCGTACATACATTCAGCATAAATGTAGCAACATGAATTTTCATTAGCAAAGAAAAAAAAATAAAATAAAAAAACACAAAAAATAATCAATGGAAATCAAAATTTTATTGAAATTAAATCGGAAAGAATAAAAGATATGTAGTATCATTTTATTTACTTTGAATTAAGAATAATTTTTGTTTTTATTGAGTGTAATTGAAAAGATAAACAAATCTATCAATTAAATATTAAATAAGATAATATTATGAATAAGTTTTCAACTGATATAAGAATAGGCATACAAACTAACCCAAAATACAGATAAACTCCCTCAAATCCCCTCCTCTCTTCCATCTACTCTTATAACAAAAAGGGATGAATATAAGGAAGGGATATTTTTTATATCTTATATATATATAAATAAAAACAGGTTAGAGTGGAATATTCGGATGTGCCCTCCACCAAAAAGAAATACAAAAACTACACTGGTTATCGGACTAGAATACACCTAATTCTGTTTTTACGCGAACTTGATTTAACACGTTTCCAAATAAATATTTCATTCTGTTTTTATGCGAATAGATTTGATTAAACGCGATCTAAAAATGTATGTAGTTTTACCAGAAAAACGTTGTTTGCATTGGTTTTGAAAAAAAATTAAATTAAACACATAGTTGGCAGCACTAAAAATCGTCTGGTACGAAAAACAACACTATCGAAACAGGGGATTTCCCTTGTTTATTTCAAATAAATTTATTTGAAAGTAAGAGTGTAAGAATTCAATCGAATTTAAGTGTTAAAGACGAAAAGATATTGCATGTACATATGTATGTACTTTTCTAAATTAACTCTCTTTTCTATTGTTTTTTGTTTAAATAAAATATGTTTGTGTATAAAGCAATATGAATTTGAATTATTTATCTTATTTTACCTGATATTTCATACGTGGAACCAATTCCCTCATTTGATATGGATACCCTATCTTTTTTTACGCGAGTTTTCGAGGAACGTATCTATCGCGTAAAAACAGAATTAGGTGTTTATTTTCTATTTCTATTCAGTCTTAGTGCAAATTTTACGAGTATTTTATAAATTGTTTGAAAAACTGTTTTATAATTTATGTTAAATATTTTGAAATTTTATCTAATTTTGACCATTTATAATTGATGTAATTACCGATTCTTACTATAATCTACAGAGTCTGTCTAATTTTCATAATAATCTTGATTCCACTAATGTGATTTCTACGTATTTGAGGCTTATTTTGGTTGAATTTCATTTCAATAACGTTATTTACAAGAGTTATATGGTTGTTTAGTATGTTTGGAAGGCTTAATTCGGGAGCTATTGCCAATTATTAACTGACAGCTACAAAATCCAGTAGCACAATTGCCGTATAACCGATATTAGTATAATTTCTGGATAAAAATTACTGATTCGAATTACTGGTTCGATATCGATATTTATGAGATATTTTTGTAGGTTTATTTGTTTTTCGGAAATGGCTGTTATATGACAGATATGACAAGTTATGCGCCGCTCTTCTTAAATTTTGGAACAGTTATTTTCATGCATATAAGGATATTTCATGTCGAATTTCAACATAGCAACAGTATATTTAAGATATATATTAGTATTAACGTAGATTTCGGAAGTGGACCTTATGTGGGGGATATTGTCAAATATGGACCGATATTCTCAAAATCAAGCAGTTCGTTTTTAGCATGTATATAAATGATCCGTGTAAAATTTTGGACCGGTGCCGTTATTTAAAAGAGATTTATGAGTATTAAAGCGATTTTCAGAAGAGAGCTTTGTATGGGGGATACGGGTAAAAATGAACCGAAATTCACAAAATTTTTTGCGATGATTTTGTATGTATGTAAATGATATGTGCAAAGTTTTGAGTCGGTAGCGATATTTATGAGATATATATAAAGATAAATAGCTTTTTCGGATGTGGTCTTTATAGGGGAGCTGTGACCAATTACGGGCCGAACACAATAAAATTTAGTACAACAATTTATTTAGCTATAAGGATTATGTATATTTTTTACGTTTTTAAGTGAATTTTGGAAGTGTACATTATATTGGGTCTATGGTTAAACATGCACCGAACTAAAAAAAATTCGTTTTACGATTTCGTTTTGCATGAAACTTATTCCTGCTGAATTTGTATTGATATTTAAATTTTATAGGCATTTATGTATAATTAAGCAATATTTCGGGAAGATTGTTGTATGGGGGCTATGAAAAATCTTGGACGTATTCTTACGATTTTCCTCACACTTTGCTTCTTTGTCACAAAAACAACGTGCACAAAATTTCATGGTATTATCTGCAATATATTTAAAAATATAACAAGAAAAATGTTTAAAAATATATACCGATTTTGCTGCTATGCAATATCAATATCAAACTGCTTAGGAGAACTATAAGTGTTTTTTTTTGTAAACTTTGTAGATTTCGGTTGTGTCCTTTGGACGTGAGAGTGTTTTACAGAGACAGACAGGCAGACTGACGGACATGGCTCAGTTGACTTAGAATTTCGTAAGGACCAAGAATATAAATACTTTGTTACACACGGAATGACAAACTTATATATACCCTTATAGGGCATAAAAAGAAAATAATCAGCAAAGACGAAGATTCTATAGACATATGTATGTATGTACCTATAATTGGAAAAAGTATTACTACATACATATGTATGTATACATACTTACGTAAGAGTTTTAGAAAACTATAAACCAACTTTAAAAAGATATACTACCTATACATAGACAGACTCAAAGATACATTAACACAACATCTACTACCCAGCAGTTATACAAGTAGTCAATGTATCCCTCATCGACAATTGGTTACTTTGTTACTTTATATATCCTATGCAATCTAGAGTATCTTTGAGCCACCTAGGGTGATATCTTGCAACTGATATCCGTCTGTAGCTGGCATCTATTTGGCTTAAACTAAATTTATTTACAAGTACATTTTAAAACAAGTTAAAAAGTATAGTCGGTCAAGCCCGACATATAGTATATATATCCAGTATATGTGTAAAACCAGGTTTTTAAAAATGGGCGCTATATGGGAGCTATTTACTATTATGAAACGATCATCCAAAAATTTAGTGGCATGACTTCTGGGCATATAAATATTATGTGTGTTAAAATTTATCTTGATATAAACACTTTTAAAGAATTTATATAGGTTAAGTAATTTTCTAAGGTGGACTTATATGGAAGCTATGACTTATTATGGACCGCCCGTTACAAAAATTGATGTCATGATATCTGCAGAATTGAAACTTGGTTGTGTTGGATTTTATTTGAATGCCAACATTTTTAAGAGAAGTATTGTTAAAGTGATTTTCAGAAGTGGGTATTATATAGGAGCCTTGTATGGGAGCTTTGGCCAATTATGTACCAATCTGATCAAAATTTGTAGATGTTTGTGGCGAATTTTGTTTGGGTATGTTCATAAATCAAACATTTATGACCAACATACCCTTATTACAGGAGGACATTTGTTAGGTAAAATAATGGAACGATTTCAGCCAATTTCAATCCGAACTGCCTATGGGCCGAAAAAATATCGTATACCAAAATTTATCAAAAATATCTTTAAAATTCCGACCTGTACTTTTTTGTACACAAGCTTTACATTGGCAGCCAACTTGACGGACAGATGGATATCGTTAAATATACTGAGGAAAAGATTCTGAGTCTTTCAGTATGTTTTAAGATGGGTATTGGAATAATATTTTTGAGCGTTACAAACATCAGCACAGATCGACTATGGTGGTGTAGGGTATAATGACTAGATATATGTATAAACGGTATGTGAATCCAGTGCGTTGACTACTTTGGATCTGCTATCAGTCAATCTTCTTGTAATCATTGTAGGATCAATTGACTTCCACCTTAGGATACTCACGTGTGAAAATAACTAGTCATATAGCTAATTATGTAACCAGTGGTGGTGACTATAAATTATTGGTAAATCACAGGCATCTAGAACTGCTGGGAAACTAAATAATGCTCTTACACGGTGTCATATAAATTTAATAAGATTGTATGAGGGATGGTGTTCAAGGAATTGTAGACCAATTGCTCTATATTTATAAATTTGAAAAACAAATTTATTTATGCGACTGTCTAGTAATTTAAGGCAGCAGAAGTATTAAAAATTTTTAAGGGATATGGGGTGGAAGGTGTATTAGTGGAACGAGGATGATGAAATAAATTCCTTTTACCCCATGTTTTATTTATAAGTATTGAATGAATTTGAAAAATGTGTCTTATTGTTGCCATAAAAGAGTATTTCATTCGTTCGTTGTTCAAAGGATTTTTATGGTTGTTATGACTGCTATACATATGAACGTAACTTCATCCTACATTCAGCCATTCATTTTCATTGAATTGTACCTCTATTTAAATGTTTTTCGAATGTAGCTGTGACAGAGTCTGATTATTTGTTTATATTTTGTAGACAGATTCGATGACTTTTACGACTTTGTTATCGAGTTTAACTCTGGCCAAGACATTAAGTAGGAATATTTTAGTCAATAAAAATTTTCTTTTATAGCATCAATGACAACAATAATAAAAATTACAACAAACACGTGAAACACGTATAATATTTATGTTCGAATATCGGTGAATATTTTTTGTAATATTTGGGGTTTCTTACAAAATAAATTAAAATAAATATCGTAAACTAAACAACCAAACTCTCAAATGACATTAAAAGTAAATTTCTTAAATCTTAAAATGAAAATATGATGTTTGTAAAGCCCAGAAATATTGGTCCAACACCCATCTTAAAGTATACCGATCGACTCAGAATCATTTTCCGTTGGTCCGTTCGTCCGTCTGGATGGCTGGCTGGCTGGCCATGTAAAGCTTGTGCGCAGAGTACAGGTCGCTATTTTGAAGATATTTCGATAAAATTTGGTACATAATATTTTTTCGGCCCAAGGATGAATGGAATTGAAACTGGTAAAAATCGGTCCATTATTTCACCGGGCCCCCATACAAATGTCCTCCCGACATTGGGGTTACCGATCATAAATGTTTGAATTATGCAAGTATCCAAACAAATTTCATCACAAATGAGTGGTAAATGAAGCCAAATCACATCTATAAATTTTGTGCAGATCGGTCCATAATTATTCGTAGCTCCCATATAAGGCCCACGTCCGAAAATCAATTTAAAGAGCAAAACTCTCTCAAAAATATTGGTATTCAAATAAAATTTGACGCAAATAAGTTTCTTATATACAGAAATAATGACACCTAATTTTATAATGGTCGGTCCATAATTAGGCGAAGCTCCCATATAAGACCCTCTCCGTAATTCAGTTTAAGCTCCATAAATCTTTTAAAAGTATTTATATCGAGATAGAGTTTAACATACATAATATTTATATTCATAGACATCATGACAATAAATTTTTGGATGATCTGTCTACAATAGGTTATATCTCCCATATAACGCCCATATCTAAAAAACTCTTTTATACATATACTCGGTGTAGGGTAGTATATGGTTGGGCTTGACCGACTATACTTTCTTACTTGTTTGAGGTATGTGAGTGTGTGTGTTGCCTTGAAGTTACCGGAGAATGATCCTGGACTCTCGTAAAGTACACAGATGATAAAAAACAAGTAAATATGATTCAGACAAGTTGTTACATCTACATACATATATTGGAAAATTGACGATACTGCTTCTCTAAATTGCAGTGTTTTTTAATTTTAGTATTTCAGTCTCAAAACAAATTATATCCACTATTTACAATTCTTATACATATTTTCAATTGTTTTAAAATTAAATTAAAAAGTTATTTCAAATAAAGTTAAATTTCAGGGGAATACCTTAAAATGTTGTATCCAATCTCAAATACAGTATTTGTTATATGAAGGCATTTATGTAAATACATGTTATATGTATAACAATAGTTGTACAGTAGTTTTTGTCATTCCCGTTTCAGTTATTTGTTTCGTGTTATTATCATGATTGTTAACATTATTGTAATGTATTTGTCATAAACTCTTTAAGTCTCAAAAGTCAAATTCATTCGTACCTTTTTCTCTTGTTCTAATTTGGGGTTTGTTTTGCAATTCTCATTTCTAAGAGCTAAAGAAATATTCAAAGGCATTACTTATGAAGATTTAAGAAAAATATTTTCATAATTCTACGTGTAGCCAAAAAATAAATAAGCCTGTGTTAAGAAGGTCTCTACGGATATTATTTAACTGTAATGAAAAACAGTAAAAAGGCAGAACGTAACTAAAAAAACACATGCTGATAACACAAAAATAAAAAAACAACGACGACAACGGAAATTTTATATGTTAAAAAAGTAGCAAAGAACTCCTTTAAACATGACCATTCCCTTGTAAAAATTATTTTTTTGGTTATTTTTTCTTCTTATGTGTTCAAATAAATAGGTGAATACTTTTTCTTCGATTTTTGTTTTTATGGCTGTACAAAAAGACTCGCATATACTAAAAAACCACATCTTCATCGTCATAAAAAAGAAACAATAATGCTTTTCTGGTTCTCCTTTTTGTGTCTTCTACTACAGGAAAAGGATAAATAAATTTGTAACACATGGAAATTTTTATTGGAATCCGGACAAGATGTATATAGGTTCGTCAATTAAAATAAATCTCATACGATAACATATTTTCAAAAGGTGTGAATTGTGTTCTAATTTGAAAACAAATACATATGTAAAGTGTAAAGCATTGATGGGTAGGATACCGTTGGTGAAGTTATTAAACTTCGGAAAGGGACATTGAGGAAAAATTCTAGTTAAATTAAAAAAAAGTTATACTAAATCTAAAAACAAGTAGACATGTTTTACTAGGTCTTGCCTAATTTTGCGCATATATACTTTGACAATTTTTCCTTTTTAACTGATTTAGCAACACTAAAGAAAGTCAACTATAGACTGGAACAGTTGCCGTATAAACCAAACATTTTAACAAATCTGACCAGATTTGACAATGACACAATAATATAGTAAAGAATCTTTTGACAAATCTGAAATACTCGACATACCGAACTGCCTAAGCCTACGTTTATCAACACTTACATATGTTGCGAATATTAATTAAATTGCCCTCATTGTGATTTTATGAAGAATTACCTACCTTAATATCCTTGTAATCGATGATCACTTAATTTTCTTGCCTTCTTATTCGATTTAAATGTTTATTTGTAAACCAATTTCGTTCAAAGTTCATTACTTACATGACTAAGTTGGGCCAGGATATGAATGTGGCCTTGGCCGAGGTAATTAGAGCTGTTTTAGAACCATCAGTAAAGATTTAAATCGTATTATTCAGGAGCAATGGGTTCACTTCCGCAATATGTTAATCTTGGACACTCTTAGCAGAGATGCATTTTATAAAGCTATCAAGCAAAGGCCATCTCAAAGACCACTTGATAGTAGTTGTTAACTAGTTTTTGGATTAATTTAATGAATTTATTTATTTAAACAATATTTTCTTGAAAAAGTAATTAGCCAAGACAATCGATTAAAGCACTTGATTTTGAATAATATGTAAGATAAGTATTAAAACCCATGTAGAGATATTTAAGCATATACATACCTCTCTAATAATTAAACGACAATAAAATGTAGCTGCAATCTGAGGTCATAGTGAACTTTATAATATTTTTAAATACAATATTTTATTTAAAAAAAAAGATGAAATTTAAGCTACGATTTAGTACAATAAGTATAATACTACAATAATGTATATAGAGTTAAAAGTAGACAATAAAAGAAAACTATAGATACACCCCAGCATACCATTGTAGGAGCGCTCCGAAAAAGGAAACAGAAAAGCGTCCAACAAAAGAGCATTTTCGAAGCGAAAGAAAAATTTGCTTGTTACTGTCCTGAGTCGGCACGCAGTTTGACTCAGAAATTCCACTTAATTATGTGTACCAAAGCGTTGTTGTCCTGTTATTTGTACTTTGAACAAAAAAAAAAACATAGCTGTACCACACAAGAATGATAAAAACAAGATTACACAGAGCCCAAAAAAACCTTCATAAAAGACTCTTTTCTGACATTATTTAAGAGGTCTTTCTGACGGAACATTTTCGAATGTAAAGACCCTCTTTTCTGAAGGTTTTCGAAGCAATAATGATTGTTTTTTGGGCTCATAAAGAGCATGAACGCTCCGGAAAAGCTGTCAGACCCTTTTCGGACTCATATGGCTTGCTGGGACATTCTCCAACAAACTCAAACAAGCAAACAAATACGCACACAAATACGAAGAAAATAATGTGACAGAGAAAGGAAAAATCAACATTTATACTAAAAATATAAAAGAATTTATTATCTGTTATATTAAATCCTAAAAGAAACAGGAAAAGAACAAAGCATATAAAATAAACACAAATGGGATGAATGGACGACGACTAGAAGAAGGTAGCAAAGGTGGCAAGCTATTTAGTTTTAGTGGCAGTATTGCTGATGCTGCCATTTTTATTGTTGCTTTTGCTAAAAAGTTGTGGTTGTTGGACAAGAATGACATATTGACAATAATAAAGCCCCACAGTAAATACGTCAAGTATTTGACAGAATTAAGTTTGTTTTTAAGGTTATTTTTCTCATTCATTCTTACATTTCTTTTTTTCTATGGAAAACCTTCACACATACCACTAGTCTCTCGATTTACTAATAGAGTAGACTGCGTACAGTGGATTGTTATTACACTCAGTTTTAATTTCACATTTTTATTTTTATAAAATATTATTGGCGAATCAGCTAAATCTAGATATATAGAAGAGTAATATAAAGCTAGAAGCTTGAAATTCAGTTACTAAGTTTCTTTTGCAGAAGATATTTTTGGAAATTCGGATGTTAAGGGCAAAAAGGACAAAAATGGTAGCTCTCTATTTACAAAACTATTAAAGGTAGAATAATAATTTTGAGTTTGTCTGTCTTTATTTAGATGATCAATACAGGAAAAAGCAGTACCCAAGAATCCCCTGTTATCCTTTGTATCTTCCAAATAAATAATCATAGAAGTAAATTTCAAACTGCATCTGGCTAAAATCAATGAATAGCAGAAATCCTTTCTGTAGTTTTTTTAAATTAAAATTCTTAAGGCCGAAAAATGTTATCTCATCTTGGTACTTTTTTGTCAAAACTGATTTTCAAAATAAAATAATCTAGAAATATTTTTAATTTTAATTTTATAGTATTTCAAAAATTATTTTACCCAACGGATAAAACTGCTGCCAAACGGGGGTCAAAACGTGTATAAATGGTATCTGTATTACCCTGTGGTACCCTTTGTATCTGCTAAATAAGTAAACATGTCAATAAAAATTAACACTCATACTTATTTAAATAAAGAGCAGACATTTTTTGGTAATTTTTTGAAATTCGAATTCTTAGGCTCTAAAAAACTTATCTTGGTACTTCTTTGGTACTGTTTATAAAATTTATTTGCGCAATAAAAATTCAATGAAATATTATTTTCTAATAGTACGTATTACTTAGAATTAATATTAACATTTTCAAAAATTATTTTTACACGGTGGACAAAAAAGAGCCAAAAGGGGGTAAAAGCAGGACATTTTTAACTACTTATTAATACTAACCAGCTAATAAAGGTAAAATATGCATTTAACTACAAAACATTCAACTCTCATTATGTTGTTCGGGACTAAAGTACTAACTGATAAAAGGGGTTAATTTCATTACACATATTCTGGTACTTTGCACTGAGACTCGTTTACAGTTCAGTAGACAAAACTCTGGGCCGAACCAGAAAAAATTGCGAAGAGGGAGTAAAAACAGGTAATTTTCTATTATTAATTAACATTAAAATTTTAAATAAGCATTTATTCAAAATTTAACTCACAATAAAAAGGTACTTTAAGAAATTATTTATGTTATCTATTATGTATAAAGCTAGATTTACACATTTGAAATTTTCTTAAAAATTGCTCTTCAAAATACTTCAAACTCGTTTAAACAGCAAAAATTTATTTTATTTATTTAATAGTTATTAATAGTTATTAAATAAATAAATGGGATGGATGGGATTGGAACTGGTGGAAATCGGTCCATTATTTCACCTAGCCCCCATACAAATGTCCTCCCGAAATTGGGGTTTACTGATCATAAATGTTTGAATTATGCAAGTATCCCAACAAATTTCACCACAAATAAGTGGCAAATGAAGCCAAATCACATTTACAAATTTTGTGCAGTGCGGTCCATAATTAGTCGGAGCTCCTATATAAGGCCCATTTACGAAAATAACTTTGAAGAGCATAACTCTTTTAAAAATGTTGGTATCCAAATAATATTTAACACAAATATATTTCATATGTATACTAATAATACGGTAAAATTTTATTATGACCGGTCCATTCCACCGGTGATTCCAAAATCACTTTAACGATCATAATTTTTTTTAGAAATGGTGGTATCAAATAAAGTTCGACATAAATAAGTTTCTTATTAACAGAAATAATGACACCTAATTTTATAACGGCCGGTCAATAATTAGTCGAAACTCCCATATAGGACCCTCTACGTAATTCACTTTAACCTTCATAAATCTTTTAAAAGTATTTATATCGAGATAAAATTTAGCACATATAATATTTTTATTCACAGATATCATGACACTAAATTTTTAGATGATCGATCCGTAATAGGTTATATCTCGCATATAACGCCCATTTCTGAAACACCTTTTTATAGGGTATTATATGGTCGGGCTTGACCGACTATATTTTCTTACTTGTTTTATCATACGTTAGTGTTTTAAATACAGTTAATGAGGTAATTCTTCATCGTAATTATTAAAAAAACTTAAAATTTAAAATTAGCTAATATAATGTGTAATAGTCCGGTTTCACACTCTTCAATTCTGTCTCGTCAAGGCAAGTATTTTTCAATGAGAAGGGAAAAAATAAAAAATTATTCTCTCTTTCCTTCTCATTGAAAAATACTTGCCTTGACGAGTTAGAATTGCAGAGTGTGAAACCGGACTTACTTTTATTACGATTAATCTCTATGAAAGAAGGCTTCTTTGGTGAATCCGTAAAATCTGGATATATGTAAAGAAGTTTGTGGAAAAATTAAACAACATGTAGATGAACCTTTTGAACAGATGTTTGTTTATGCAGCTGAACCATCCTAAATATTATTTCCATGATGTGCGTAAAGAGAAGCGATTTTTGAAACGACATTACAGCTAAGAGGGTAGTCGTTATGGTGGGGGTGCTATTACGTACTATTGAACAATTGATCTTAAATTTCAAAGTGCAAAAAAGACTGGTGGTGCAAGCTATAATACTTTATTGGAATCGGCTTTTTCAATGTTAAGAGACCTCTTTGGTCCCATAACTTAGATATTGCAACAGGATAATGCCCATATACAAGCACATGATGACAAGCAGTCACTAATTCAGGTCATTAAGGATGCTTAGAATCAAATTTCGTTGGATTACATAAATTTCCTCTATCTGTCAATGAAACCCCGTATATTTGAAGTTATTAAAATCAAAGGGGGTTGTAATCAATACTAATAGTTCTTAAATTAATAGTTCGTAAATAAAGTAATGAGAATGTAAAATACATTAAAAAAACTGGTTTTCATTAAAATTAGTTAAAGTGCCTTTATTAAAGTGAACCAAAAAAATTTGCACATTTTAAGACTTTTTTTATGAATTGCTCAAAAAATAGTTCTTTAGTTAAGAAACCACTTTTGTCATGAACTTTTTATATCGCAAGATGTCTAGCTTGCATTTCTATTTTATTATTCTGCAATGGGTTAAAAATTGAAAAGATTCAGGCTGCTGGCTATGGAATAAGCCTTTAAATAAGTGTACCGGAGTGCATATCTATTTAATCAAATTCTCAAATATTTTAGAATCTTTTTCTTTTATGATGCATTTCGCAATATGTAGGCATTCATGCCACTGGCCTAAAAACATTAATAAACTCTTATTACTACTCTTCGTTCTGTTAGCGCATTTGATCATTAAGTATGAGTTGGTATTTCCAGCCCGGGTTTGATTCCCAGCCGCTGCCACTCAAACAATATCAGTTTCTGATAATTATTAGTTTTCTTTCTATCTATCATAGCTGATATTTATCACAGCGCCCTCCTTCGGTAGTATAGCATTGAAACGCCACCGAAGTAAAATAATTAAATAAAGGCTATAAAATAAAGCTTTAAAATTAATGCGCCTACTCACCATCAGAGGCGCTGCAATGCTGCACTAAAAACAAACATAATGCGCAATTGCAGAGTAGTGATATAAAAGCTTTCTTCCTTCACCACCTTTACTTCTTCAACCTATCCCCTTCCCAAAGAAAGTAGCGCAATCATATATATATATATGATGCGATACAATTTTATTGTGATCGGTCCATAATTAGTTATAGCTTCCATATAAGGCCCACTTCCGAAAATCACTTTAAAGAGCATAACTCTCTCAAAAATGTTGGTATCCAAATAATATTTAACACAAATATATTTAATATGTGTATAAACAATACGATACAATTTTATTGTGATCGGTCCATAATTAGTCATAGCTCCCACATATATATTGGGTTATTTGAACCTTCCGAAAATCATAAATTTCTTAAGAATGTTGGTAATCAAATAAAATTCGACACAAATAATATACAGAAATGATGACACCTAATTTTATAATGGTCGGTTAGTAATTAGTCGAAACTCCCATATAAGACCCTCCCCCTAATCAACTTTAACCTCCATAAATCGTTTAATAGTATTTATATCGAGATAAAGTTTAACATACTCAATATTTATATTCACAAAAATCATGACACTAAATTTTTGGATGATCGGTCCATAATAGGTCATATCTCCCATATAGCGCACATTTCTGAAAAACTGTTTTATACATATACTAGGTCGGGCTTGACCGACTATACTTTATTGTGTACTCGTATTAGAAAAGTAGTAAAGAGGGTAAAGATTTGTGTTTTTCTACTTTTTTGGTACCTTTTGTATCTGTTGTTTTAAGACAATTTTGTATTTTTGGGAATTTTGTATTCCTTTGAAGTGAATCACTAATAGACTTACATTTTCAAATATAGACTCTTCTAATGCAACATCGGTTAAACCTAAATTTAGAGAGACAAAAAATTCTGAGGTTATTTTTATAGTATAATTATACGCTACACCACCATAGTGAGAAGGGTATATTGGATTTGTGTTGTTGTTTGTGACACCTACAAATATAGGGTATTTTTTTTAGAAGTATAGAACTTTAAGTTGGCAACACTTTTTTAACTGGCGGTCATTTTGTCAGCTGTCGTAAAGGTATTTTTCAAGATATTTCTATACAATTTGGTACATAATATTTGTTCGGCCCATTTATGTTGGGAGTTAAATTGGTTCATTATTTCACCTAGTCCTAATACATATGTCCTCGCGAAATAGAGGTTTATCGGCCATTAGTGTTTAGTTTATGCACATATTCAAACAAATTTCTGTATAAATAAGTTGTACATGAAGCCTACTCAAATCTATAAATTTTGTGCTTATCGGTTCATAATTGAAATAGTTTCCATTTTAGACCCATTGCCGATAATAACTATAAAAGGCATAACTCTCTTAAAAAGGTTGGTATCCAAATAATATTCAACACAAATATGTTTCATATATACAAAAATCATTCGGTCCAATTTCCATAATTAGTCATAGCTCCCATACAAGTCCCACTTCGGAAATTCACTTTAACGACCATTAAACTCTTACTAATTTTGCTATCCAAATAAAATTCAACACAAATAAATTTTACATACATATATACAAATCACGATACCTAATTTTTTAGCGGTCGGTTCATAATTAGTCAAAGCTCCCATATAGGCCCCTTCGAAAATTACTTAAAAAAAAAAATAAAATTTAACACAAAAAATATTTATTTGCACAGAAGTCATGTCGCGAAATTTTTGGATGATCGGTCCATAAGAGGTTATATAGCATCCATTTCTTGAAAACTGTTTTTACACGTATGTATACTGGGCGTAGGGTATTATATGGTCGGTCTTGACCGACTATACTTTCTTACTAGTTTAAATATTATAAATTGTAATTCATTTAACATATTTAAACATAATTTACAAGTTTTTTTTTTAATTTAAGACTGTTCAACAAATTAAGTCGCAGCCGCCATGTACATTATTTACTGGACCACTGTGCATTCACATATATTTATTTAGATATTATAATGCATCTAAAAAGAGAAGCATATAAAATTCCTGAACACGTGCAACAATTTTTTTGTGCGTTTTATACGTTTGTACGTAAGTTTTGTTTGAGTGAATGAAATCGTGTATGTATGGCTACAGGGAAATGAATGTCAAAATGTGCATGTGTGTCTGTATCATAAGTAAGTAAATGCGTGAGTATATAATAGTATGTATGTATGTATGTATATGTATTCATGTATGGGTGTCTGGATGGAATATTTATTTTACCCTACCCTAACGCTTAAAAATATTTGTCCAATACCCACCTTAAAGTACACCGATCGACTCAGAATCATGTCCATGTAAACCTTGTGCGTAGAGTACCAGGTCGCAATTTTGAAGATATTGCGATAAACTTTTGTATGAGGTTTATATTGAATTTCGTTGCAATCAATCCAGTATTTCACCTAGCCGACATACAAATGTCCTATCGGTTTATCAGTTATAACAATGTTTGTTGTATATGCATCAAAATAATATATACAACAGAAATATGATTCATACTGAGTATATACAAAAATAATTCGGTTCAATTTTATGATGATCAGTTCATAATTAGTCACACGATCGAAAATAAATTATTTGTATATGGACAAAAGTCACACTACTATGGGCGCTTCCATTTCTGAAAAACTATTTTTACTCACGTAATCGCTGTAGGGTTATACAAGGTCGGGCTTGACTAACTATACTTTCTTACTTGTTTTTAAAATGTATAAGCTGATTTCAAAAACACTTTTGTGCTTCTGAATTTAACAAAAAGACGGAGAATGTTTGTATATATATTATTGTTGCTTTTTTTAATGCACCGAATGCCAATCAACAAATGTGTTGGCTTTGCATGCTTAGCGAACCTTCAAACAATTTGTGTGTCATGCGAAAATATTTCACGACTTGTCTTTTATATTGCTTGTATTTCGTGTTCTTCCCAGATTTCTAAAGATGGATTACAATAATCAGCTTAAATATGTATTTATGTACATGAAGTCGTTTGAATAGTTTGAATGCATATATTTTATTATTTACATTAAAATGACTTAGAGATTTATTTCTTACAGATCAATATTTTTTTACGGTCTGACTCGAGAACTGTCATCATTAAACTGAAAATATTGTAAACATCATGAAACAAACCATTTTGAGAGGAGTAACAAAAAACTTTTTACCTCGCCATATTACGATCTTTACTTGTATAGGGTGTTTTTTTTTTATATATAAATAGCTTTGGAATTGAATAAAACAACAACTATTTTTTTATTTGACATGAAATTTTCTTTATTCAAAGATAATCTTCTGGCATTATAAATTAAAGATAACTTCTGGTATGACTGGCTAATCTGTAGGTCCAATTTTCGATGACTTTTTTTTTTACTTTTTGTACACCGATCTACTCAGAACCACCTTCTGTATAATTTTAACGATATCCGTCTGGCTGGCAGTCCATGCAAACTTTGTATGCAATATTTAAAATATATTGATAAAATTTAGTATATATGATATTTTCTGCTCAATGACAAAGTTAAATCCATTGTTTCTTCAAGCCCCCATGCAAATGTCCTCCCGAAATAGGACTTTATCGGTCATAAAACTTGCATCCGAACTTATTTTGCCACAAATAATTTATATATAAAGCCCAATCTTGCCCGGATACCCGACGTGTACTTCTACGAATAAAAGGAATGTTGGGAAAAAGGACATTTTGTTTATTTATTAGGGTTTTTTCTTAATGTTAGCGGTGTGTACACATAAAGATTTCTTTTGAACTCGTGGTATCAGTACATCTTCAAATTCCCGTTTTTACTTGTTTTTATCCTCTTGAAGGCTTTTACCTTCAGAAAGCTAAAATAAAAATACTGTTGCTTGTTAAAAATTTACCCGTTTTTTTTTCATTTTTCTTCAAAAATTATATAGCTTTCATGCATGGATCTATCTACGTTCCACATATCAATAAAATTGGTTAAGCCGTTTGTGCATGATTGTTGAAAAACATAAAGGTACCAATTATTGCTGATTTGGCCCTTTTTACCCCATCCTGGTATAAGTCTTGCAAAATTATATATATTCTATTAAGCTGCCATGCTTTCAAAAAGACATTTACTTTACGAACATCGACTTCATGAATGGACTGAATGCATTGCATTGTTTTAGTGATCCAAAACGATCTCCGCAATATTGCCTTTTAAACGAAAAAACTATTGGATGGTGTCAAGGTCTATAACGAATATTAAAACATTTTTGTTTGTTTTCTTTTATATCACGACCATTTATGAATCGATTTCGTTGTTTGTTTTTGTATTTAAATGTTTTAAATAATAAGATGGTCATAACTCAGCTATGTCGATATTTAGGACCATAGCCGATGTATTAATGTATCATTCATGTTTATAAGTTTTTTTTGGAAAGTTGATTTGATGCTAGCCAACAGTCAACCATCAATCTTTTAACCAGTGTTGCCGGTGGTTCGAAATTTGCTGTAATTATCATTTTTTCAATTTTTCTTTAATGAACTCGAGCCCGACTAAATAAATATCAAACATTCTCTTTTAAATTTGGCAGCATTGCTTAATTAATATGAGGTGTGATGTATGAAAGTTTGACAAAATGTACATAAATAAATTGGTAATAGATATTTATGGGGTATTGCAAACATCAGACAAATTTAAAAAAAAATATAAACGTTATTTGAAAACAAATGTTTCTTTAACTTTCTACCAAAGGGACCACCCTAACCAACATGCACATAAAAATGCATACATTACCCTACATGTTCAATGCCTGCCCTCTTACTTACTTACATATGTACATCTGTGCTTATATCTGTGCATCTGTATTTACTTGTGAATGTGTTTGTCTAATAACTTGTTGCACTCTTACATACATGCATAGATACATACATATACGAGTACTTGGTAAGAGTACAATCAAATATTGACTAAAACACGTAAACAAACTCATACTTTTACGGCAGCAATATGCTCTCACTGCTTGTAATTTAATTTTTAACGTCGACCGGTTAAAATGAAACCGAAAACGAAAACGACGAAAAGCAAAATCCACTCAAAAAAGTAAAAAAGTAACAACAAATAATGAAGATGATGAAGTAAAAGTGAAAAGGAAAGTAGATTGAATCAACATCATTGAAATGAAATGAAGGAAATGTTTTTGCAACATTTTCCATCTGATGATTGCTTAAATGGTCACAATAATGTGAGTATGTATTGGTTTGTTTGGTTCGTTGGTCCTTTCGGACAAAGGTCAGTGGTTGGCTATGGCACTGGCCGTCTATGAAAGTAAGTAGTGTAGTTTGTGGAAACGAATAATACATTTTTATTATTATTATTATTTACACACCTGCGTACGCACGCAATTTTATATTTTGTACCCTTTCAGTTTAGTCAGTTAAGTTCAGATTGATTATCTGTACTTTTGTTGTCTTCTGTTTTGGCTGTTGGTTAGTATCACTTGAAATTTCTTAAAATAATATAGTTTTATTTGATGTTGTCTTTAACTCTTCACTAATACTGGTACATTTTACGAGTGCTAAGAAGTCAAGCATATTTAGCAGTGATAAAATTTAAGTTGTTGCTGCTTGTTATTCCTACTTTCTTTCTTTTTATCCTTTACAAAAAGAGTTTTCATTTCGGCCATTTAATTCTACTCTTATACAAATGTTTTCCATTTGTGAGCAGTAATCAACGCATGCGTTTTACAATATACATAAATAAAATATGCTCTTAATTTCGAATTATTTGCTGCGTAAGAGCAGCATTGAAAACTCGAAGTTTCAACAATTTGAATATTAATTTTTGACTAGTATTTGTTGTTCTATACATAAAAATACTACAATGGTTTAATACAATCTACAGATTTATATTACAATAAAATTCCGAGAAAAATTTGTAGATGTTGATTTTATTAATGATGATGTCAATTAACATATTGCAAGTGGTCAACATAAATCTCTTTATAATTAATCACTTTAAATTAGTAGAGAAATGTTTTTAAGTTTTGGAATTGTAATTTAATCATTATAGCTATTTATGATGGGGAATACCTGAATCTGTCTTTTATCATTATTTATCAGCAGAACAACTATTAACTTTATATAGTAAAATTTAAGATCTGAAAAATTTTTTAATTTTCAACACGGTTTTATCTACCAATATTTCCAAGATTAAAAGCCCTCATATTTGATTTGCATTAGCAGTTCCCGTTACTTAAGATTGATTAAAGAGTCTTAAAATATTGTAATTGAAGTAATTAATAGGATTAACGTGTTCATCACATAACTTCGAATTAGTTCAGTCAATTTGACCTTAATTCACAAAAAATTTATTTCAGAATTAAAAACGTCAGCAATTCATTGCAGAAAAATATTATCAATAAATAATTATATTCTTTGTCAAATTTTAAAGATTGGAGGGTTTCCTAATTGTCTACGAAGTATACATACTCGTATATGCATAG
The DNA here is from genome assembly GCA_950370525.1 of Bellardia bayeri. NCBI lineage: Eukaryota > Metazoa > Arthropoda > Insecta > Diptera > Calliphoridae > Bellardia > Bellardia bayeri. The sequence continues at coordinate 33,094,471 of OX493266.1, forward strand.
TTAGTTTGGATGCCTTAATTATATCATATAATAAAATCGCTTTTAAAAATATTCTCTCAATAAAAATTATATTTTTTTAGGGTAAGGGTGTAGTGTAATTAAATGTATTATATTATGATTATCCCTGTCTTGCCATCACTGATTGTTTGTTATGAAAACAAAATGTACAATAACAAAAATACAATAAATATATATGATGTAAGTGCAAACGAGAGGTATTAAATTCAGCCATAGTAATAAATAGATCTAAGTAGCTTAGAAATAGTTTTTAAGTAAATTGTTATAATCCGTTATTTTTAGTCCTTATAAAAAGGAGCACAGCTCCCGAAAATAAACATTCTTGATTTGAAACAGCCTTTAATAACAAGCATTTTTATTCCTCATTAATTAGTGGTCATTAAACCACAGTAATAAGAACATATAATTTCCCCAAGCGCTTTCTAGTGCTGATTCAACTCTTGATCCTGGCCCGTGCGCCGGCAACTATTTATTCAAACACACACACACACCCATTACAATAGTTCGATTTAAACTTGACGAAGGATATATGTTCCTGATTTAGTATTAAATAACATGCTAAGATTCCTGACTGTAGATAAATGTTAGTTTTAAGTAAAATCTTATTCTAGATATTTCTCCGCTTTCGATTTTAAACATTACAGAAAAATTCTGGAATCGAAACCTTCTGGTATGCCTACTAATGAAATTTCCCTCTCATTTTTACCCCATTATTATCTCCTTGAATAAAATTAAAATTATAATTAAATCTTATAAACCCACAAAGTATGCATCAGTTTATACACAATAATTATGTTATCATTTCTATAATTTTGCTCTTAAGTCTTCTTCTGATATGTTTGTGTAGTTAATTTTCTAAAATTTTGTCTGATAAAGAAAGTGTCTGCAATATTTTCTGGTCTTTTATAGCCTGTTATCTGAATAATAAAAAAGTCTATTTTGCCATACTTTTTATTCTATCCGAGATTAAATTTCATCACTTAATACATTTTTTAAGTTTCGTTTTGTAGGTTTCCTATTGCAATGTTGTCGTCCCTTACAGAACAACTTCACTATTATTTGTTGTATAAGATTTACAATTCTTGTTGTCATTTTAATCTTCTTTAACAGTTTCTATCCAGGTCATTGTTTGTCATGAGGGTTAACTAAAAAGATGATTGGCAGCACCAACATTGGAAAAAAATAAAAAGGGACAACACGAGAGGTAGAAATAGAGAAAGAAATATTAATAAATAGGGAAGAAGAAGAAGAAAGTAAATAAATACACAAACAAACAACCAAATAGAAAATTAATTGCTAAAAAATGGTCTGATGATATGATAGAGAAAAATCTAGAAAAATCCGACATCTTGACGACCGAGATTTCTTGGCCGCCAAAAAGAAAGATGTGGAGACTTTTTTTGTTTTGGATTGTTTTGGATTGGTTGGTGGTGAGAAGATGTCGGGGAAGTAAGTGGTGAAGAAGAAATTTTTTTAAACTAACTACAATATAGCAATATAAAGAAAAAAACAAAAATTTGTAAAAAGAAAATTCTATTGGCGTCCCTTTATTTACCTAAAGAAAAAGGAAAGTTTAATACTATTTAAGTTTAATACATTTATTGCTTTACAGTCCAGTTAAATAAAATTACAAAATTTGATTACTATAAAATTCAGTTAAATAAAATAAAAGGACAAATAAAATAAATTACAAAATTAAAAAGTATTGTTAACAAAATCAAACATTAAAACAAAACCCGCCAAAGCCACGCCATCACGTACACTTCATCCACCGTGGGAACAGCAACTAGCAGATCTATTCCTCAGCACAACACCTTCGGTTCCAGGTTCAGGTATTTTACCATTAGTTTAGATCTGGACGATTATGACGGATAGCTGGAACAGACAAAATATACATTATTAATATATATATATATATATATGTATATGTATGTGTTTTTTTTGATAGGGAAAACAGAATTTTATTTTACCTGAAAAGTCAGTCCCTGGGAGTTTTTTTTGTCCAGGTGCGCGTTATATAGGGGTTGACCTCAAGCCTGTTAGTTAATCGTAGGGTTAGTTGCCCAGAGGGTAGAATTTGTTTTCCTTAGCCCAAAGAAAAAGATTAGAAAATCGTATATATATATACATATATTTTGGTGCAACTGAATGAGACTTACCCGAAACCAACAGTAGGTAGGACACGTGATGGACGGACGGCAGCTCCTGTCATCCGCAATCACCCTAAAATAAGCAGTTGGAGGGCATAACCGTATCTAAGAAAAGAAGAAAAGAATCTTTGTTTAAAAGAAACACAAAATAAATGAAGCAAAAGTTTTTGAGAATCAAATAAAATTAAAATTGTTAGTTAAAAATTGTAGTATCCAAATTAAAAATTGTAATTTCAAAGTTCTTAGAAGCAAAAAAAAATTATTTATTAATTATTTTTTTATACAAATCATTTTTATAATGTTTGAATGAAAATTTCACAGTTCTTATCATTTAAGATGATGGACTAATTACAATAAGCGGCGGTAAGTAGGGGAAATAATGTTTGCAGGTTGGATCTGGGACGTCGAGGAAGATGACGTCAAGGCGAGACGAGGATCTCGATTGGGAGGGCAAACTATTTGTGTATAAATATGACCGCTAGGGAAATGCAGGACTACTTTAGGCCCTTGTATTTTATATTTTTTTTATTAGTTAGTGTGTGTGTCCATGGTCCCGATTGCTGGCAAGAACCACCCCATCCGGCGAGCTTCAGCCGAGCTAAACGCGGGCATACCAGCGCCGCCGGCAATCTGGCCACTCGGTTTTTTTTAATTCCGTCTGTTTATATTTTTCAAACAGATGTTCGCCACCAGTACACACTACATGTTGAGAAATAATATAATATGATCATAATTGGTGATCACTTCAAATTAATGACGTACGTATAGGGTCATCCTACTCTATAAGAATTTCCCAGGCTGTAAGGATAAAGGGCATCAATTTCTGAAATTATTTATTGAAATGAAGACATAATCTAACAGGAGAAAATTTTATGGAAGATTGATAGTTTTTTAGAATATATGTATGTAAATCACAGAGCGTATCTTTGTATCTGCGCTTGGTTGCATTTAATCCCAAAAAATCGTGAAAGAAGTCATGAGAATGCATAATCTTATCAGCTTTCCTGTTGAAAACTTTTGAAAAGTTTTCCGCGGCAGAGATATAAGACAAAAGTTGGTCAGATTTTTAAGATTCTCGATCTGTCAATATGGCTACTTAAAGCGTGACCCAATGGAGACTCCCTGCTTGACGAATTGTAGACTCAATAGCAACTAACTTTTATTTACAAATCTGAATCTAAAGTAAACAAAAATTAAATATCTTAAAACCAGATTCTAGCTAACATGTGGTATTGCTTTCTAATATAAATATAAAATAAATAAAATAAATTAATGTTTTCACACACAGCATATGTTGCTTGCATTCATATCATCACGTTCAAATGCCAAGTTCATAACCAAGTAAACAAACACAAATCAAACATAATCCAATATATAATTTTTAATTGAATGTAAAGTAAATTAAAAATTAGTTGCTCAAGATCGATCAAGTGGGATGATCTCTGTCTGCTCTGTAATGGCTGATTGTTGTTAACGCGATTCATGCCGAATTAAGACTGTCACTTATGAGAATTATGTGGTAGTGTTGTTACCAAGTATTACCGGGATACAATTCTCCATACATTTTATCTTTTTATGTATTATATATTCCTCGGGGAAATAAAATCTTGCACTAAGCGATATACATATATATACATATACAAGGTGGCGCAAAAGTAATCCTCCTATCAGAAAATGCTATAAATTTTGCGATTGGCCCCTGCTGAGTAAGCAGAACACATACTTTTCAGCAAGGTGCATTGCTGTAGACGACACCTAACACCACAGACATAATTATTTCGTATTTGCAAACAATCATGTAGGGCATATACAGCCAAACATAAGTATTTCAGAAATACCTGTCACCAAAGCGTGAGAGAATGTTTACACTGCAATAATATAAATTAAAGCAGTGCATCAGCTGTTAGCTGCTGACCGCCAATCGCGTCTAACATACGCTCAAGCCATCCTTAATCACCACCAAGAGGAAGATGATTTTTCATCAAAAATAATCATGAGTGATGAGTCCCATTTCCATCTTAGCGGGTACGTAAATAAGCAAAATTTACACTTCTTTACTGTATGGTGTGCTGTTTTCGCTGGAGGAGTCATCGGAACTTTTTTCTTCGAAGACGTCGCTGGCCAAACGGTTACAGTGAATGGTGAGCGCTACAGAGCAATGATCAACGAGTTCTTTTTGCCGCAACTTGATGAATTGGGATTGGAAAACATGTGGTTCCAACAGGACGGTGCAACAGCACACAGTGCACGTGCCACAACCGATATGCTGAAGGATGCATTTTCCGGGCGCCTAATCTCCCGTTTTGGCGACTCGCACTGGCCAGCAAGATCGCCTGATTTGACCGCTCCAGGCTTCTTTTTGTGGGGCTTTTTGAAGTCGTGGGTTTATGTCAACAAGCCTCAACCTCTTGCAGCTCTTAAAGACAATATCCGTCAAGAATATGAGGACCTATCGCCGGAAGTTTTGGTCAAAGTGATGGAAAATGCCATAAAAAGGGCTCAAATGACAATCAACTGTGGTGGCGGCCATTTACATGACATCATATTCTCGACTTGATGTAAAAAAAAAAATTAAAAGACCAAATAAAAATAATCCACAAGAAGAATCAAAGTTTTTCGTTTTTTTTTAATTACAGCCAAAAAACATCGGAAGTTTACTTTTGCGCCACCTTGTATTAGAAATAGAATTTTTTATAGTCATAACTTTAGCTGCACAATATTCAAGTACATATATGCTTTTTCACACTTAAAATCCTTGTACACCAAATCCTTTTTAGCATAATTGCAGTTGTATCTAACATCTTGCAACAACCTTCCAAGAAGAATAACCTACCTTTCTGTCTTAAATAAAATTATTTTTTGGCATTCCGGTTTGATACATACTCGTATGCAGGTACAAATGTAACATATCATAAATAATATTATTCATTCATTTAAATAACTCTACTCGTAAAATTGTGGTCTTCAGTTTAGATATTATTTAAGCTTTAGGTCTTTTTTATAAAAATTTAAATTTTATTTTTAGTAGCGAAATATTGAAATAAAATTTAAATTTTTATAAAAAAGACCTAAAGCTTAACTGCCGTATTCATAAAAAATAAAGTAGGTTTGAAGTGTGCTTTTAGACAAAATTTTCTTAAAGTACATTTGAAGTCTACTTTAATTTTTTCTGAATAAGACTGTAAATAATTACTAAAATCTTAATAAAAAAGTTCAAATAAACAATAATAAAATATATATGTATGTATATATATGTTTACAATTCAGTATGTTTGTGTGATATTTCGATTGCCATTAGAAAGTTTTAAAAAGGGCATAAAGTTTATGTATTAAATTCCACTATTTAATGTTTGTTAATTGTGCTGTGGTTCATGGTCTTTGTTGACACATTTTGTCAATAACAAATTGAAGTCCTTGTTTATGTTTGTAGTTTATTTCAGGACAAAGTTTCATTTAAGCTGCAAAACTTTGTCATTTGTTAAAGTTTTCTCTACACACTTTTCCTGTGTCTTATTAATATAGATATCATGTGTGAAAACATCCCTTCATTGGCTAAATAGACCACTGTTACACAAACACAATTTTACGCTTAAAGTAGCCCATACACGTTTCAATTCAATTGGCAACTGAGTCGGTTGTTGTGCAAATCAAAGCGTGTATGGCTTTGTCATTTCATTAGTTTGGCAGTTGACGAGTTGGTTGAAGAAAAATCAAAAGATTTTGATTTTTTCAAGTTGAACAACAAGTCTTTCAATTCGATTGTACTGTGTGTGTTCGAGTCTCTTGATTAGAATTCAAAATTTGGGCTTGTAGTTTTGTTTTGCAAAGCAAAAGTTGTTTACTTTTAAAATATTTTTTGATTTTAGTGAATTTTAAATAAAAAACAAGTAAAAAAGTATAGTCGGTCAAGCCAGACCATATGATACCCTACACCCAGTATATGTTTAAAACAGTTTTTCAGAAATGTACGTAATATGGGAGATATAACCTATTATGGACCGATCATCCAAATATTTAGTGTCATGATTTCTGTGAATATAAATATTATGTATGTTATACTTTATATCGATGTAAATACTTTTAAATGATTTATGGAGGTTAAAGTAAATTACGGTCTCTTATATGGGAGTTTCGACTAATTATGGACCGACCATTATAAAATAAGGTGTAATCATTTTTGTAAATATGAAACTTATTTGTGTTGAAATTTATTTAGATACCAACATTTTCGAGAAAGTTATGCTCTTTAAAGTAATTTTCGGGAGTGGGCCTTATATGGGAGCTATGATTAATTATAGACCAATCTGTGCAAAATTTGCAGATCTGATTTGGCTTCATTTACGAATCATATGTGGTGAAATTTGTTTGGATACTTGCATAATTCAAACATTTATAATCTTTAAACCCTTATTTCGGGAGGACATTTGTATGGGGGCCAAAGGAAATAATGGACCGATTTCCATCAGTTTAAATTCCATCTGTTCTTGGGCCGAATAAATTTCACGTATCAAATTTTATGGAAATATCTTCAAAATTGCGACCTGTACTCTGCGCACAAGCTTTACATGAACAGCCAGCCAGCCAGACGGGCGGACGGACGGACATCGTTAAATCGACTCAGAAAGTGATTTAAGGTGGGCGTTGGACCAATATTTCTGGGCCTTACAAGCATATGCACAAATCCAATATACCCTTCCCCCTATGGTGGGGTAGGGTAAAATTAAAAAAATGACATTGGTGGAGAGATATTTTCCAATTGCTCGAGGAAAATCCAGCACTTTAGAAAATAAAAAATCTTTGGTATAAAAATAAAATGCAAAAGGCAAAAGCTTGAAAATTGCTTCCAGAAAAATATTTGGAAATATATAGCGGTGCATCTCTGAGAACTTTAAAATGCAATAATTTTTCTTTTTTCAGCCATTAAAGTTTTTCATTTTTATACCCTACACCACCATAGTGGGGAGGGTATATTGGATTTGTGCTGATTGTAACTTATATTCACAGAGATCATGACACTAAATTTTTGGATGATCGGTCGATAATAGATTATTTCTCCCATATAACGCCAATTTATGAGAAAGAGTTTAATACATATACTTGTTAAATTTGTAGTTGTAAAAAAATATAAATTTGACAGTTGAATGCAAATCTTTCAATTCAGTTTAAGAAGTGTGTGGCCAAAAATCAATTCAATTGAAAGACTCAATTGACGATTGAATTGAAACGTGTATGGGGTGCACAATACACTTAATACACTTATCGCTATGTATGTATGTATATGTATCTGTACCTGTTTGTAAACAAAAACAAAATTTTTTATTTAATTTGACAGATTAAACCACGTGCCATAAAAGTTTAATGTGTAGGTATTTTTCAACTGAAAAAAACGCAAATCAAAGTACTAAAAGAGAGCTAAAACTGAGGGGAAGAGAGAGTGACTTATACTCTTATTTTATAACAGGACATTTAAGAGTGAAGTTTAGAGTATAAGAGTTGTAATAAATTTCGAAGTATTACTCATTAAATGGCAGTTTAATTTGTTCATAAAAACGCACAAGGCAAAAGAAGCTTTCAAGTTCAACAAATTCGAATAATTTTAATATGTGCTTGGAGAATTCAGCTTTATTCATGGAAATATTGGCATTATATGAGTGGTAGAGTTGTTATATGTATGTATGAGTGTTTGTCCAAGTATAAGTGTTAAAGACAAGAAGAATCCATAGGATACACAAATACTGCTGTATGTACATAAGTCTTTGGCAAATATACCTGCGCTATGACAGTTGGTTATGAAATCTGAGCGTGTTTGCATGTGTTTAACGGATAAAACAATTTATTTTCCAAAACAATTTGAAAACATACAAGTAAAACTATATAAATGTTATAAACCATTTAATAAAAAAAAACCGGGTCTTAAGTGTTGTAACGGGAGAAATATAGATACTATAAAACAATTTTGTTTTAAATAAGAGAAAATAAAATTGAAATATAAATTAAAAAAAGATAAAATAAATAACAAAAAAATATAAATACTTAAAATAATTGAAGAAAAAGTGAAGCTACAAAAATTTCAAATCTTAAAAATGAGTGTTAAACATCTATAATTTTTCTTATACTGAAGTAAGAATTAAATCTTGTAACCAAAATTGTGCTAAACAATTTATGTTAATTTTAAATGTTTGTGCTACCTGCTGAAACTACTGTTCACAGAAAAAAGTGAATGTGTCTACATTGTATGTATGTTTGTATGTATAGGTATTATATACTGCTACCACTGTTGCTGTTGAATGTTGTTGTTTCTGCTCTTATTTGTGGCAGACATACATAAATTAGAAGAATATAACAACAATAAGATTTTCTAATCAAAATTAAAGCATAGAAAATCCTATAAATTATGTAGATATGAATAAATGTATCTGGATTAAATGTATACATGCTAATACGTAAAAGTTTAACATAAACTTGCAAACATACCTCAATACTATACTATCTATTACTTGCACTTGTACTTACATATGATTATGTATGTATGTATACATATATACAATGTGATGCCATGTTCTATTGTATTTTGTATGTTGTATGCTAATGATTATAATGATGCTGTTGATGATCTGTAGTGAATTAAAACAGATTTTAAGACTCAATAAAAATGTGATTGTGAAAACATGTTAAAGGATTTTTCCACACTCATACCTCAACACAAATAAAAAGGATCTAGTCTTATGTGAAGTTATGTGTACATATTATGTTAATGTTCTATACAAAACCAAACAAACAATAATAATCTTCGAAAACAACTACTACTTACTATATTATACACAAATATCTATTTACTTTCGTACATACATACGTATCTATGTATGTATGTATGTATGTATGTCTGCATATTTTTTCTTTGTCAAGTCTGTATTTAACCAATTTTATTAAATATACACATACATGTACTTAAATGTTGAATAGCTTCTTATGTGTTCTTATGAATATTCTATAGTCTACTAACAGGGCGTATGAGTGATGGAAATATTCTGTGTATGTATAGCCAGCCTTCCACTGCAACGTACTCGTATGAGTGATATTAAATCTGCTGCTTCTACTTCCACTACTGCTGCTTTGCGTTCTTGTTGCTTGGTTTCGTTGATTGTTCTGTTTTTTTTTTTCGAAAATAATTTATGCTGTATGGTCTTAAGTAAATCGCTTGCGATTAATAGTTAATCGCGTTAATTGTATAATAAAATTCGTTGTTGCCAAACAAAGTACAATTTTTCCGTTATGGAAAAAGGAAAAACTTAACACATACTCCCACATTCACATAAACTTGTTCGCTCATAAAAATGTTATCGTTTGTATACAAAAAGGAGAAGAAGTACTTAAGCAAACAAACTGTTGTTGTTTTTCTTTATGTCAGATAAATAAAACTAATATGATATTTAGTTCGTTTATTTGACCTAATATGTTTTAGGATTTTAATATTTTTTTAATTCTACTTATTCTTTCCTGGTGCCTACAATTTAAAATTCTGAAACCATAAAGGGGTTCTTACAAAATTTCTAATTTTATACTTTTCTTAAAGTAGTACATCTACTAAAGTAGTACATCTACTAATTAACTTGTGTGTGTTTTTGTGGGGTTTGCCGAAGATTTCAATAAGAATTTAAATATTAAAAAATATATATTAGTTCATTGAATTAATTTCAACCATAAAATGTAGATACTGATATCGATATCAATAATAGCGACAACAAAGGCTTTTAATAATCATTCTCGGTTGCTTTCTATCTAGGTCTTAAAGCATATTATTCTTTATATTAGTTTTAATAATTCAATTTATGAATTATAAATAATAATTAAAAACATGACAGCTACAATCGACTGTGATGAATCTTATAGATTCTTCGCCTTAGTAGAAAAATTAGATGTTATGCTACTACGAATTTATATGAAAACCCTTAAATGATTAATGTGATAACGTGTGATAGTTAAAAATATTTATTAGATTATTTCTAAGTAGTCGGTTTAAAATTTTAAATTGTTGAAAAGGCCTTTGAATTACATTTTATTTGTTTTGCATATTGTCTATATATAGAATTTCGTATACGAGGTATAGCTAGGTTTCGGAATTTCCCGGACTAATTTTTTTGCCCCGGGAAACGGAAATGAAAAATTGCATTAGAATTTAATTAGTGCTTAACTAATGAGTATAAAGGTTACGTATTTTAGAAATGTAAATGAAATGTATAATTTTATTAAAGAAAAACAACATATTAATACAATTTTTTTATTAACAAATAAATTATATTTTACAGAAATAAGAAAATATTTTAAAAGTTCGTCTGGCTAAATTGTTTTAATGTGATTTTAAAATAACTAATGCATCTATTAGCTTATGAGGCATTAAAAAGATTTTTTTTTTGTCGATTAGCTTCAATTGTATTTTTGAAAGTTTTTTTTAATAATTTATCAATGACGTCAATTTTGGAAATACTTACCTTGAAACATACATATGTTTACATACATATAAATATAATAGCTGTTTATAAAAAATGTGCATATATTATCTTCTGCAACCTTAAAAAAGTTAAAACGTCTACTAATTTTTTTAAATGTGGCACAAGCCCTTCGTCTGTTCCTTTTTATTGCGTTTTTTAGTTTAAGAGCTTAATGTATTATCAAAGCCATTTTTCTCCACACTTTACTGAATTCTTTCTTTATATAATTCTGAGACAGTCGGCTTTTAAGCAATTAAATTTCTTTAAACATATTTCATACGTTGTGGTGCGTTTATGGGATTCATTATAGAAAGCGTAATATTCCATCACGACAACGCTCTGCCAGATATTGTAATACCTATTAGAAACTATATAGAAAGAAGTGGTTGGAAAATTTTACTTCATCTGACTTGTAGTCTATACCTTGCCCCGTTCGACTATTTTAATGGATGTAGAACGTTCTCTTGGTATACACTCCACGTCAGAATGGGGTATGCGAAATTGGCTTGATTCGTTCATGGCCTCGAAAGATGAACAGTTCATTTGGCGCGGAATGCAAATTTTGCTAGAAAAATAGCAAAAGTTTATAGCTAACAATGGCCAAAAACACGGTCTTTTTTACACTGTTTTGATTAAAGACGGTTTTTTAAAACGTTTATTTAAACATTTTTTTTTGTCATAATTTTAACTATAATAAACAAAAAGTATTACATATAACTTAGATATAGCACTGTCCCAAAAAACGAGATCTCAAGTATATTAATTATATTATAATAGCTATTATTTTGTATAATATACAAAGATTTGTTTATGTTATAATACGTATAAATTATATAAAATATTAATGTAAGAAAAAAAATGGGGAAAAAAACTTTACATTTATATCGCAAAAGGTAAAAAAGGTCTAGAGATAAAAAGGAGAAAATTATTCAGTAAACCACCAATACTTCTTAACATTTAAATTAGGAATAATGTTTTGATCTTTAGAAGGAATACTAGTCTCAAATCTGAGGTTTTCAGTGGTAATTTGATTACTATGAATGGATTTAATATTGCATCTTCTATAAATGTGCTAAAATATAGGAACGCCATTTTCATTTTGCATAAAACCGTTACTATCGAGGTATAGGAATGCCTCAGGTAATACATATCCAAATTTTAATTTTTTTACACGATATTATTCCATTTAGTACGATTCTAAATCTTTTTGGCTTAAATCTTTAATAACTTTAATAACTCATATTTAATAAGTAAGTGATTTCATATTCCCATAATTAAAGATTTATTTTTGTGGAAAATATGATTTTGTCTGTTTAATAAATTCTGTTTTTTTTTACCATGAGTTATAACAAAAGATTAGACCCTCTTTTCTGAAGGATTTCGGAACAATAATGATTGTTTGCTGGGCTCATAAACAGCATGAACGCTCCGGAAATGGTGTCAGAAAAAACTCTTTTCGGACTCATATGGCTTGCTGGGACAGATATTAGTTGGATTTGTGAGCCCTTAACTCTATGAACATGTTGTCATTTAACATTTTTAACATATTTGTTCTGGAAATATTTCCGAAGACATTTTTTCAAACAACTGAAATTTTAGATTAAAATAAGCTAAAACTGTAAAATTATATGCTTGAATTTTCATTTAATTTTCTGCCTATCAAAATTTCTGCATTTCAAATTTCGCGTTTCTAGCTACTTTCAAAACTTTTATCCACCGTGTCTTGTTAATTTTTGAACTTGTATCCATAATTTAAATAAACAAGTTATACATCCCCTCGTTTCGCTGCAACATTTAATTATGGTTCCGGTAGCTGTTAGAGATCCATTTTTGGCTATGTTGGTTGCATCATTCATAATAAGGCTGTTGTCGAAATATGTTAAAACTTTATTGAACTCAGAATTTAATTGTTTGTGTCATTTATGTAACAGAATTTATTGTATTTTGTTTGGAAACTTCAGCTATTTTGAAATCATTCAACCTGACAATGTCAGATTTTCAATTGCTCGGCACTTATAATACGCACAAGTATATTACGACTATTACATTTAATGATTGTTTTCTCCAGATTTAAAAAAAAAACTTCCGTAGTGTGCACGGATTTTATGTGAACAATGGATATAATATTTTTATTTTTTTTTTTTTTTTTTGATTTTTAGATTTGATTAAAATCATTTTAAATTCAGCTGATTTTTGTAATTTTGTGATCATGAGATAATTAAATCTGCCTGCTAATATGTTTGTAAGGGTTAGATATTCACTACAAATCGAGACCTTAAGTGTTTCATGTAACTAACTATAAACTTGTGTTAAGTGTTGAACCAAATTGAGAAAAATAAAACTGGATATTAAGAAACCCTATATACATATTTTTTTATTTTCAAACGAAACGAATGATTTTCTAACAATAAACAGTAAAATGCAAAACATTTTCTATACACATTTCTATAAAACAATAAATTTATTGACGCCCATATGAATCTGGAAAATAGATGCGGTTAGTTTATTCAAAAATTACAGTTTCATTCATATGGGCATTTTTTTTTTTGTTGAAAGGGCTTCGCCCATCTAACGTAATATTCCTAATTTATTTAATTCAAATTTGTTACAATAATATATGTATACAAACATAAGTGCATATGTATATACATATGTAGACATGTGCACATATGTACATACATATTTATAGACTTATTAATATGCTTCATAATTATAAAGGAAGTGTAGGAATTTGTGAGTAAATGTTGGTTTAAGGAATAAAAATTTTGTAATTGTTATTAAACATTTCAGCATCTTGCCGAATAAACAAAAAATATATGTATGTATGTATATGTATGTATGTACATACATGCTTATGTATATATATTTATGTACCAAGCAGGAAAAATTGCAAGTGCTTCCATTACACATTCCAAAAGATTCGATAGACATTCCACTATCTTGTCTCTCAGAGGGCCTTCTAGAAGGCGTTTCAAAATTGCATTGCAAAAAAATGTCAACAAATCATGATTTCAATAGCAAACATGAATTGTCTTGCAGTTATGTATATCGTCAACAAAACAACAAACATTATTTTACTCACTTTTTTATACGATTAATAAAAATAAATACAGAGCGTGTCTATAAATATAGTCTTTTATGAAAGTTTGTGGTACATATGTACATAAATATGTACATGTGATTTTTTTAATTAATTTAAAATTAATTTAAACCCCTTCTTTTATATATAACCCTTTAAAAAAAAAACTTTCCTGAATAAAATTATTAATTCAAGTCTTCTGCTGCTTATTACGCCTTGTGTGAGGCTTTTGCTGGTAGACCTTCCAATTACCCTTCTCAAGTAGACCTTCTACAATGACACGCCATGTAAAATTGAAACGATTTGGCAATGCGGCTGACTGCCAAAGAAGGTCTATTTACATCATCTTTTTCCCGCTGGGTATGTACATGTATGTATGTATGTATATGAACAGGAACCAATACATTGTAGTATTCCAAATACGTGTAGGGAGGCATGTGCTAATATATGTACATATAAATTAGACTATCATTTAATTCTGGTTTTAGGGCAATAGAACATAATAATGAAAAAAGAAAAGAAGATAATAAAACAAATCTAACGAAAAGTGAAAATTTCCTGTTGATTTGATCCATTATGTGCTCTGGTTTTATTTTATTTCCCCTCACGTTTTTTGACTGTTTTACAACATCTAATATTATGAGAATTTAATCTTCAATTTTTGCTGTTTGTTTTAGTTGGTTTTTGCATTTTTCCTTCTTCTAGGAATCAACTTTCTGTTCATAGTTTCTGGATCATTTAATATAAATTCAAGAATACCCATACATATGTATGTAAGTGCATATATATACTATGCATCCGTATGTAAATGATTTTGTTAAAGATTTATACATTTCTGAAATTTCTCTATATATACTGTTAAATTTGTTACGAAAATAAATAGAAATACACTCAAACTCTGAAATGTCTGCATTAGAGTGGTTGAAATTTTTGAAAATTAATGGTAAGATATGTATATAGATTCGATTTGTCAAGTTGGGCTTAAATGTTTTCAAGATTTCTTCTATGATAGCCAACATATGTAAGTCTATCAATCAAGTGTTCCAAACGTCGTGGGATATTGATATTTATACGAGATATTACAGACATTATATTCCTTTTATATTGACACATCGAACCTGTGAACCTGTCTAATATACATACATACGAGTACATCTCCCCTTTAGACAATTTTATAAATATCAACACTCACAAATAAATTAACAACAATAATATTGTTAAAGTAAATTTTTGCAATACGGTTCGTTTTTGTGTGTCAGGGATGATAAAGTTCTGGTGTAGAAACCTGTAAAATGAAATGGTACTTAATTTTTATAATGTTAAACAAACAGACATTAAAAGCTGATAAAATGTCCAAAATATCCAAAATTTCGAATAATTTCAAAATTTCTTATTATATTCATACAATCAGTCAGACGGGATGAGTAAGTTAAAATAAATAAACAAAGTAATCTAAAAAGTTATTGTACATTTTTTTTAAATTGTTGGTACTATTTGCAAAGTCAATACTCTGATATCCCGATTGTGTATAGGATTGTGTAACTGAGTGCGTGTTCTTGTCAGTATGCAGAGATAACCAAGGGCACATTGTTGCATATGTGTATGTCTTTAAGGATATGGGTGTAATATTTTTTATATTTCTCCCCTTTTTTGTGTGTGTGTGTGTAATTGCGTGTGAGTGGTTGTGTAATAAGGCCATAGTCACTTGCTGTTGCCGTTGTTGTTTTTGTTCATTTTTTTTTCATGTCCTCATATTGTTGCTTTCGGTGTTTGGCGTAACAAGTGATTGGGTGTGTAACGGTAAATAAAACAGTTACAGCATTTACAGCCAAATTGAAATTATATTTACCAGTCGTGATTTCATTCCCTCGGTTTGTATATTTCTTTTTTTTATTTTATTTAACTTTCCAAGTCGAATTTGTTGAGTTGATGTGCTTTTCCTACAATACAATTTCATTATTATTATCATCGCAGTATGAGATAGCCTTAATGTATGTTATAAATATTATAGCAATTCGATGTGTCTCTATCTGTATGTGCATGTGAGTGCAGACAATCGTTTATATGGATGTAAATACATATACATACCTATATACATATACATATATATATGTTTATATAAGTATGGATGAATGTGGGACTGTGTTTACACACATATTTTGTAAATCCACATGTATTTTGTTTAGTAAAGATTGCAGATTTTAATTTTTGTAGCCTAAAGACTTTTACTTTCAGTTTTTTCTTGTCTCTTAAGCAATTTTTTGGCTTATTCCTCTACAATGTTTTCCCTTTTTAAATAAAACGTTAGCAATTTTCGTTATTTTTTTTTTCTAGAGTTTGTCAATTTAGCTTTTTTGTTTATTCCGTAGTATTAAGCGTTTTTTGATTATGTGGGAAGAATTATTTAAAATTTTATGTACAACATAAACATACACAAAATGAAACTGATTAAAAGCTTAAACAAATATTTACTTAAATTACTCAGTGTTAGAGAAAAATAAATAAAAAGTTATTTTTTAATATGCTTTTATTTGTTTTTTTTTCCACAGAGATAAAATAAATAAAAAGTGTTAACTTTTAATTACGCGCAACGTTAAATCAATTTACATTAATGAGTGGCCTTAATATCGCAATAAACATATATTCGCAATTTTCAATAAAATTCACTAAGCAAACGCAATTTGGCAAACCCTGAATATTTTTCTTTGACATTTTTGAATTACCGAATATCAGACACAACATTATACAGCATAAATATTTGAAAGTTTGCTATGTTACATTCATATTTATAAATAGATTTCTTGCTATAATGTTAAATAAATGTGTCAAAAATTTAAGTACTTTTAGTAAATCTGCCCTATAAAAAAAGGCATCCTAGCCAATTATACAAATTCATATTTCTAACGTTTATGTGATTAACTACAATTTCATACATATGTATGTATATTGTTCTAATCGAACCAACATTTAAGAAGATATATGCTCTAAGATTTTTTTTAGTGGAAATATAAGAAACAACATGTTACTTGTTAATTGATTGTAAGAGATGTTTTAATAAATCAAACTGTTAGTTTTATGTGATACAAAATAGTATTTCTACACGTGTTTGATAATACAGTAGGGCCTCGATTATCGGTGATGGTCGGGACCACAAGCATTACGAATAATCGATTTTCACGGTTAATCGAATAACGATTTTGGTTATAAAGTTTTTAAATATTTTTATTATTTAACAAGTAAACATTGGTGTAAATAAATATTTATATTAAAAAGAAAAATAATTCTTTTTAAAACTTCGTATTTTTGATCTAGCATTTTAACACTCACAATTTTTTTTTTTGAATACTCGTTAATTAGTTGAACTTTATCTTCAATATTTAAAATGTTTCTTTGTCTTTTTACCACTGGTAACGATGCCATACTAAATATATTTAGATCTAATCACCCTCACTTCCCAAGTTTCAAAATTACTATAATCACTTTTAAATGCTTCTGAGTCATCGTATGCAAACAAGGGAATTTCCCGTTTTCATGTTTATTATATTGTATGTATGAATTTGAAGTTAATAAACAAATTCTGCCATCACGGATAATAGAGGTAATCACGGTTAATCGATGCAAACAATTTGATGAGAGACTGATATTTTTCCATCACGGTTAATCGGGGTTAACCGGTAACCCGAATGACGGATAATCGAGGCCCGACTGTACTTAAATATTTCAATATTTTTAAGTTACAGATCGTATTTTGTGAAATATATTGACAGAAGAATGGAATACACCCATAGATACATTTGATTAGAATTTTTACGTATTTGTATTTTAAGGCCGTGACCTTGTAAAAGTCATGCAAAAAATATCATCTATCAAGTGTCGCTATATATGTTTGGGGAAATATGTATGTATGGCGTTAATCCACAATGTACATGAGACTTAGCCAGGTTCGTTCTTTTACAGCTCTCTAAATAACGGCACACCAGTAAAAATGTTTAATCCTTTTGAAGATATCTTGAGATCATGAACATTTTATGTTCAAGAACATCAACACATCTTCCAATTTGCTAACAACTTGACTTACTTTTTTAAATGCTGCTCTAAGATTCTGGAGCTTTTATTAAAGCATCAAACAGTTTTATACTTTTATTCATATGAAATTATAACGTACGACTACTACGAGTCGTTTGGTGTTCCAGATGAAATAGATGAACACATGATTTAAGTTACCATTTGTATAATAGTGCCAGCCGAAGAGATGATTTTATTTAATTTCATGAACATTTTGGAAGTGATCTTTAAATATTCTCCTATATACAAGAAATTGCTGGTTGTTAAACTATTGCACAATGAAAGCCTCTAAAGTATTAAATCACATTAAACGATTTTGAGGCTGATTCCAAAATTTCAGTTAATCAGGATTTTAAAAACGTTAAAAGTTAACCCTTCTATTTCTTCAATATATTCTGAAAATCGTAAAACTAGTAAATTGGAAATGCATTCGGAGGATGCACGAATATATGTATATATTTTTAATTCGATACTTCATACATAATGTTATAGACAATCGTGAAACCCGCATAAGAATAATTTACAGGAAACATTTACCAAGAAGAAAAGGTTTAATTTTATTTGTTTCAGATGCATTAAAATAAAATTGTTACTCTATTCTTTGATAAAACTCTTTCTGGAATACTAGTTTTTTATGGTGAGAAAACGCTATATCTCTATCGCATTTAGAATATAACGAGAAGTTAAATTGTGATTCTTTGAAGAAGTCTTAGTGGTGAATGAGTGAGTATATATATACATCTACTATAAGTTTGTCATTCCGTGTGTAGTAGTCGATTGAACCATGTCCGTCAGTCTGTCTGTATAAAACACTCTCACGTAGAAAGGACACAACCGAAATCAACAAAGTTTGCAAATCAGCAATATTGGTATAGTAGAACAAGAGTTATGGATCGAAATGTAGGACAATCTTCATAAAAAATTGAAGTTTTTAAACATTTTTCTTGCTATATTTTTAAATATATTGCAGATAATACCATGAAATTTTGTATACCTATGTTGTTTCTATGATAAAAGAAGAAAGGGTGATGAAAATAGTTAGAATTGGTCCATGATTTCTTATAGCCCCCATACAAAACTCTTTCCAGAAATATTGCTCAATTATACATAAATGCCAATAAAATTGGAATATCAAGACAAATCGAAATTTTTTTTTAGTTCAGTCCATGTTTGATCATTGATGCCTTATAAAGCCCACTTCCAAAATTCACTTAAATACGTATAAAACTGATATAAATAATGTTAAACGGCTAAAATTTGACACAAATAATCCTATAGGTAAATAAATTATTGCACTAAATTTTATGGTGGTCGGCCCATAATTGGTCATAGCTCCTATATAAGGACCACATCCGAAAAAGCTATTTATCTTTATATATATCGTATAAATATCGGTACCGACTCAAGACTTTGCACAGATCAGTTCGGTCCATTTTTAACCATATCCCCCATATAAAACCCTCTTCCGAAAATCACTTATTTACTCATAAATCTCTTATAAATAACGGCACCGATCCACGGCTCATTCACATACATGCCAAAATCAAACTGTTGGATTTTGAGAATATCGGTCCATATTTGACAATATCAACCACATAAGGTCCACTCTAGAAATCCACGTTAATACTAATATATATCGTAAATATACGGTTATTATGTTGAAATTCGACGTGAAATATCCTCATATGCATGAAAATCATTGTTTCAAAATTTAAAAAGATCGGCCTATAAGTTGTCATAGCTGCCATATAAGAACCATTTCCGTAAATTCTAGTCCAGTGTAGTTTCTGTATTTCTTATTACGTTTAGGTGGAGGGTATTAAAAATTCTTCACAGCCGAATATAGCACTCTAACTTTTTTATCCCTAGCAATAAATCTACCATTATAAACCATTTTAGTATTTCTATGGCTTTGATTTTAAAAAAACAATTTAATTAACTGTTATATTGTATGCTTTTGCTTTTGTCGAGAAATCAATTTCCATTAGAGTTCGGCGATTTTTTGAGACATGATAATTATTATAATTGTCAATGCTAAATATTGGGTCGTTCGTTATATCGAGAGTAAAATTGTTTAAACAATCGTTATGTAAGGTAATGATTAAAACTTTGCGGTAAGTTATCGAATTTTCGTTAAAGTTAGTTTGAGGTTAAGTTTTATTATTATTTAACTAATATTAACAAGTAAGAAAGTATAGTCGGTCAAGCCCGACCATATAATACCCTACACCCAGTATATGTTTTAAACTCTTTTTCATAAATTGGCGTTACATGGGAGAAATAACCTATTATGGACCGATCATCCAAACATTTAGTGTCGTGATGTCTGTGAATATAAATATTATATGTGTTAAACTTTATCTCGATATAAATACTTTTAAAAGATTTATAGAGCTTAAATTGAATTACGGAGAGGGTCTTATATGGGAGTTTCGAATAACTATGGCCCGACTATTATAAAATTAGGTGCCGTTATTGCTGTATATAATGAACTTATTTGTGTCAAATTTTATTTGGATACCAACATTTTTTTTTAGAAATTTATGATCGTTAAAGAAAATTTCGAAAATGGGCCTTATATGGGAGCTACAACTAATTATGGACCGATCTGCACAAAATTTTTAGATGTGATTTAGCTGCATTTACTGCTCATTTGTGGTTTGGATACTTGCATAATTCAAACATTTATGAGCGGTAAACCCTCTTTTCGGGAAGACATTTGTATGGGGGCCAGGTGAAATAATGGACCGATTTCCACCAGTTTCAATCCCATCCATACTTGGGCCGAAAAATGTCACATACCAAATTTTATCGAAAGATCTTCAAAATTGCGACCTGTACTCTGCGCACAAGCTTTACATGTACAGCCAGCCAGCCAGACGGACGGACGGACGGATGGACATCGTTAAACCGACTCAGAAAGTGATTCTGAGTCGATCGGTATACTTTAAGGTGGGTGTTAGACCAATATTTATGGGCGTTACAAACATCAGCACATATCCAATATATCCTCCCCACTAATGTGGTGTAGGGTATACAAATATGGGATCTATTATCTTTTCTAGACCGATCATCCAAACATTTTTTGGCAACTCTTCTGTGCATACAAGTATTGTTTGTTTTCAATTTTATCTTGATATAAATACTTTCAAAAGATTTTTGCATGTTAACACGTTGGCTGCTACGACACCCAGATGCTACCCTGAGGCCAGAATTGTTAAATCAAATCGCTACTGACCGGTCAAAATTCTAAAAAAGTTTTGGAGGCCAACGTGTTAAAGGTTTCTTTCATTCGAAAGATCTCAGTTTCTGCTTTCCAAATCTAGTAAGAAATTGCTAATCGGATCATTATCAACAAAATTACAGGCTTATAAGTGCGCAAAGGTACAAAAACCGGGTTTTTAACCGTAAATCCGGATTTTGGAGGTGTCCGGCATATTTCACTATTGAAATCTTGTTTTACTCGACAAGCCCTACAAGAAAAATAATATCCGGTCCCAGGTTTTTCTATTTCATTCAATTTTGTATCACTGTGTTATTTGTGCCGAAATATATTTGAATACGCGTACAAATCAAACATTTAAAATTGCGATCTGTACAATAATTAAAATGGACAGCCAGTCAGACAGACGGATGGACATTCTTGAGACGAATCAGAAAGTTATTTTGAGTTGATCGTTGGGTCTTAAACTAAAATTTTGGGCGTTACAAATATCAGCATAAATCCAATATACCCTTCTCACTATGGTGGTGTAGGGTATAATTATTTGTGTCTGGTAGTTCGGTGTGTCTAAAATTAAATACAAATCATTGTCGTACATAATCAGCCTATTAAATATGTACTATACATACATATATAATACATTCACATTCTAAAACTTTATTCACTAACATTATAGGGAAGACAAAACTTTTGTGAACATTTTGTTTATCACTTCTCTTAAAATTATTTCTTTTGAGAAAAAACTTTAAAATAAAGTGGCCATTTACATAATAACTTCTGTTTTTTAATACGTTCATAAAAAATAATATACATACCTGGAGAATATGGTAGGAGGTTCACTTCTTGTAAAATTGTTTCTGCTTATTTTGTAATGTAATAAATATAAAAAACCTAAAAAATACAACTCCTAAATTGTTGACTGCTTTTGAGAGAAATTGTTGTCTGTTACTTTAATATTTTGTTATTTTCTATTGAAAATGTCAAGTTGCGGCAAATACTGTCACGTACGACTTAAAATAGCGCTTTTGTCATTTAACTGACACTAGCGATTATTTATAAAAATTTAAACGGAATTCAGATTTGCTGTCAAATGACTGTAATATATTTTACAGAAATATTAATTTTTTGTGTTTAACAAAATAAGGAACTTCGTGTACATACATATATACGTACAGAGAAATTTGTGGTTATGTATTTGAAATGTTAAAAATATATTAAAATTTGTTTATAAATACATACATACATACATATGTACATGTACATTAGAGTTTATATTTTCTTTTTCTGGAGTTTCTATTTTGTATATAAATTTAACAAATTAAATTTACACCTACATACATATGTATGTCAAACTCATTTTTAATTCCCAAAAATACGTTTTTTATAATCATTTTGTAAGATGCCTCAAGCAATGTATAGACAGACGATCGTCAGATATTACAACGTTGTCAGATCTATCAATGTGCCAGCAATGTACTGGCATTAAAAAATTGTTAGCAAAAGGTCAGCAAATTGTCAGTTTAGACGACTGTAAGAAAACTAACAATTTCATTGGCACACAATTGTCACATAATGAATTTATCTGTCAACCGAATTGGGTATTTATGTACATATATGCAGAGTTGCATTTAGAAAGAATTTCTATGATGCATAAACTTTGCACATATGACAATGAAAAGTGTTTGACAATTGTCTTAAAACAATGACAATGACAAAATTGTGTGTTTACACGATTGTTAGATGTCTGACAATATTCTTGTCTTCCAATGTACTGAAAATGCTTTTTCTTATAATGTTGGAAGACAAAAATTTCAAGTTTACACGGTTGTTAGACATTTTCTGAACATTTTTCGGACAACGTTGTAATATCTGACGATCGTCTATACACAGAAAAAAATAAAAATGAGTTTCAGTTAAAATATTTGTGGAATCAATTAAAAATTTAATTGAAATCGGACCTGTAAACAAAATGATAGTATCAATTAAAAAAATGTGAAATTTAATTGAAAATATCAGAAAAAGTAAGTGAATCAATTAAAATTTTAATTGAAAATTATTTTAAAATCAATTAAAGGTTTAATTGAAAAAAAACATGATTTTTTTTTCTGTGTACATAGCTTCAGTCATTTTCCTGCTTTTAACTCAAAATATATAAACACAGTGGCTCTCAGCTTATTTTATGCAGTGCATTGTTTTGTTTTCAAAGTTCATAAAAGAAAATTAACAGGAATTTAAAAAGTAATTGGTGTCATTTAAAAGAAATTATGTTATAATCAAACAAGCAAAAACATGTATTGCAAAAATGTACATTTAAATATTTGTATAAAACTAAAAACACAAAAAAATGCTCGTTTTTTACGTCATAGTTTATTTTATGCAGTAAATTTCTAGTGTACCGATAGCTCAATGCAGCTGTGTTGGTTTTTCGTTTTTCTTTTTTTCTATTTCTATTAATATTTTCTATTTTTATATTTTCAATTTTGTAATGTCTAGTGTCAATTTAAAATGGTTCAAATTGGTCCCCGTATAACGATAGAACAACGAGATTTGAATATAAAGCATTTCCAAAATGGCCACTCAAAGCGAAAAATAGCAGAAATGTTTAAAATTAAAGCTTCCACAGTCCGAAAAATTGTTGAGTCCATAATAATGGCAGAAAGGCACCAAACAAAATGATGAGCAACACAACTGGCCTCCGAAGTTTAAGCTGACCTGTGCCAACAATATTGAGTTAAAACTGTTCGTCGTGTTTTGCGCCAACATTTTTTTTTTGTTAATTTATTTTTACTATTGAATCTTTCTTGTCGAAATTTACAATAAGTATTCAAATCTTAATTGTACTTGTTGTTTATTAGTTGTTACCAATGTAACCACTAACTGCTGAATTCAAAGTTTTTAAAAATGTCTTCTAGTTCGGCTCAAAGTATCGGTTCTTTTTAGCCTCTTGGGAACTTCGAACTGAAGCAGACCCCGAGCGAGGTAGTTAGGGTGGGCCATTAGTTTATCGATGTAGCTGATTGAATATTTTTTAATTTCCTACTGGATAGTGGGGACGTTGAGATCTCTGTGTATAATATCATTACTTATATACCATGGGGCGCAGACAATTTGTCGTAATATTCTAGACTGTCTTCTTTGAAGCTTTTGGATGTTAGATGAGCATGCAGTTCCCCATAATTGGATGCCATATGTCCATATTGGTTTTATGATGGACTTGTATAAGAGAATTTTATTGTCTAACGACAAGTTTGAGTTTCGACCGAGAAGCCAATGTAGTTGAGCTGCTTTAAGTTTCATAGCCGTTATTTTCGCTTCAATATGACGAGACCAGTGGCTCGTTTCTGTATTTCTCGCATTGTAAAATTTTCCGCATGGAATTAGTGAATTGCAACAAAAACAGTGTAAAATGAAACAAAAAATGGTTTTTCTCACACAAGTGTTTCTGTAACTTTATTTTGCGAGAAATATCTGTCATTCAAATAGTTTGACAACAATTATTGGAAGAATGTGAGAAAAAGTGATTCTGTAAGAATATTTTGCGAAAAAATTCTCACAAGAACTGTCAAAAAAATTCACATTTCAAATTGGTGCGATAAACACACAATTCAAAATATATATGTACATAGATATTTTTAAATACATGTACATACATAAAATTATTATTATTATTATTGTAAGAATAAAAGAAATAGAAGAGTTAACTTCTAACGATTTTGAAATCCTGATTAACTACATTTTAAGCTTAAGTTTTTGAATTCAGCCTCAAAATCATTTAATGTAAATGATTATGTCAAAGACTCATATTGTTCGATAATTCAACCAAACATTTATTGTCGTAATAATCATCTTATAGATGCATATTTAAAGATCAAATTGATATCAGTTCCAAAATGTTCATGAAATTTAATAAAATCTCTTTTGCTTGCACTATTACACAAATATTAACTTATATGATATACAGCCATGTCAATTAATTTCATTTCGTTCGGAAGTGGAATTAATTCAATTTTTTGCTTCTATAGAAAAAGCAAAACGAAAAATTTGTTCGGAATGTAACCAATAGTTCGTTTTACTTTTTCTTTAGAAGCAAAATACGGAAATAATTCCACTTCCGAACGGAATTAAATTCTGTGACATGGCTGATATTTGTCTGTTTCATCTGAAATACCAAATTTTTATGCAATAGTATTTTGAAATTGTACCATATGACTCATGGTAGTACCACGGTACCAACTGTGTTTAAAATGTATCAAAAAAAGTACAATTGTGCCATGTTTGCCATCAGTGACCTGAATAAATACAAATAAAAACAACGAATGTTTGTAATTTTCAGTCAGCTGTTTTCGACAATGAAAGAGTAAGAAGCAAAAACAAATACCCATGTTGTTTTTGTATTGTTGTACTTGTTGTAATGTTGCTACTACCTTATTATTAATATGCCTTGGAATCAGCGTTGTCCGCTTTCGCATTCAAATACAGAAACACTTTTTTCTCACAAATCGAGAAACGATGGAATTTTTTGTTTCACACTTCATGTGAGAAATTTTTCGATGCGGGAAATACAGAAACGAGCTACAGGTCAAGCGTCAATTATATAAATTCCCAATTACTTAACATGGTTTTCTACTGGAACAGTGATGTTATTTATTTTTACAGCTGGGCACGTTTGTCTTCTGAGCGTGAAGGTTAAGTGAGCACATTTAGCCGGGTTAACCTTTATTCTCCATTTTTCTAGCCAGGCCAATATGATTGTAATGGCCGAGTTGCACGCAAGAAACTATTTATAAACCCGAAAAACTCACTGTGCAGGCTAAATTTTGCCAAAGAACATGTTTGCAAGGAATCAGCATTTTAGAATTTTGTCATCTTTGTCGATTAATCTATGTTTAATACATGTCGTATGTTTGGCGGAAACATAATACAGAACTCAACAAAGAAAATCTAAAAGCAACAGTGAAGCATGGTGATGGCAGTGTCATCGTTTGTGACTGTATCTCAGCTGCCGGTACTGGGAATTTAACATATGTTAAGATAATCATGGATACATTTAAGTACCTTCAGATTCTGAAAGATAACTTGTTGGAAAGTGCAGGATAACGATCCAAAGCCTAAATCGGATAAAATATAGCTGCCCACATTTGATTATACCAGCAGTTGTGGTAAATTTAAGAAATCAACATAAGTACACAAAAAATGTTTAACAAAAACGACTTAAGAAAAGAGATACCGAGGGAGAAAAAACTGGTCGCATCTATGCCAAATCACCTTGAATCGATTGCAGATAATGAAGGCTATGACACCAAATATGAAATCGTGTAATTGCCAGTTTTAATTTCAAGTTTTCGAAACCCATACGTGCCTGCATAAAATAAGCTGTGAAAATATGCATTTTTTCGTTTTTTAAGTTTCAATATATTAAAATGTATATTTTTGCAATAAATTACTTTTGTTCGTTAGACTATAACTTTTTTTCATTTAACTGACACCAATTTTTTTTTTAAGTTCCTATTAGTGTTTTTATGGAGCTTTGAAAAGAAAAGAAAAATGACTGCATAATATAAGCTGTGAGCCACTGTATGTTGGATATGGTATAATATTTTAAGATGTATGTAAGATGTATACATGTATACAATACATACATTTCTTCAAAAAATTATCATTTAAAAAAAATGTTCTGAGGGGGTGCTTAGGTTTTGTCCGATACTGTATGTATATATTTTTTATCCAAGCTTATAATTTCATCAGTGGTTTAATTTAATTTTTTAGCATCTATAATAGATTGATTTAAAATTTAAAGCTCGATAGCTTTTTTTGATATTTTGATATTTTTTAAATACATTTTTAAGAGGATTTAAAAGCAAATTTGGAATATGTAAAAAAAGTTTGTTGTTTAAATTTTTAATCATTTTCAATCGGTTTCGTCATCCGGTATGCTTAAAACTTAGTATCAGATGCTAAAGAATAAATATGATCCACCCAACAAATCTTATTTTTAAGAGGTAGTAATGTACAGTTGAAAACATCTGTAATTACAAAATAGGTATAATAATTTTTTCATTCTCAGAAGAATCCGAATTTGCAAAAATTTGACTGATATTATGACATGGTCAGTCATTTCAAAATCGTGGCAACATTGCTGTAGTTTTTTTTAAGAACATCGAATAATGCATTTAGCATTTTAACTTTAATACGATTTCTTTGATTTGTTTTAATTATTTTAATATGTACTAAATAACCTCCGCATTGTTAAAAGGAAATACTAAAAATATTAATAATAAATGTAGCCACTCGGAAAATGGATATATACGAGGTCTGATTGAAAAATACACGTTATTTTCAATGTTTTCAAAAAGTATTTATTTATTCATCAATAACTATTTTTGTTCCCTTCAAAGTGGGAATTACTCAGATATAATACACTTAAGCCAGCGTTTTTTCCATTCCACGAAACACTTCTGAAACGCGCTTTTTGGTATCGCCAACAGCTCCTGTTTCGATTTTTCTTTTATCTCCGCAATCGTAGCAAAACGTTTTCCTTCCATCGGTGTCTTCAGTTTTGGGCAGAGGAAAAAGTCAGCGAGGGCCAAGTCCGGTGAATACGATGGTTGAGGCATGATAACGGTTTTGTTTTTGGCCAAAAACTCACGCACAAGCATCGATGTGTGAGCTGGTGCGTTATCATGGTGCAGAAACCATGATTGGTTTTTCCACAATTCTGTGCGTTTCTGACGAATTGCTTCTCGCAAACGGCGCATAACTTCAAGGTAGTATTCCTTATTGACCGCACGACCTTGTGGCAAGAATTCATGATGCACCACGCCATTGGGCTTTGATTTCAATGTCATAGCCATACACCCATGATTCGTCACCAGTTATGACCTTTTTGAGGAAATCTGGATCGTCGTTGACGATGTTCAACAGCTCCTGAGCGATG
Source organism: Bellardia bayeri (assembly GCA_950370525.1). Taxonomy (NCBI): domain Eukaryota; kingdom Metazoa; phylum Arthropoda; class Insecta; order Diptera; family Calliphoridae; genus Bellardia; species Bellardia bayeri. The sequence goes on from OX493266.1 coordinate 33,122,429, forward strand.
TCCATGGACGTTGTTTTTGCTCAAAATTTAGCAACTTTGGAACAATTTTTGCTGATGTACGTTTCATGCCTAAAACATCCGTAGAAAGTGTTTGGCATGAGCTGAACGATATGCAGAAACTTCTCTGATAGTAATTCGACGATTATCCAAAATCAGTTTCTTCACTGCCTTAATGTTTTCATCGGTTGTTGACGTGCTCGGGCGACCAGGAGGAGCATCGTCATTGACATCTTTTTGTTCTTCCTTAAACCGGTTATACCACAATTGACTTGTGTTCTGCTCATAGTAGAGTCGTCAAACGACACGGTCAACATTTCAAATGTCCTTGTGCATTTAATTTCATTTTTTACACAAAACTTAATACAGTTTCTTTGATTCATTTTTTCGAATAGTAAAAAATCGAAGAGCCCACCAAAACACGACTAACCTTTTTATCTGTCAAAAACAAACTGACAATCCAAAATGGCTGATATGTTGGTAAATATATATAACAGACATGTGTACCAACATAAAAGAAAAAAAATGCGAAAATCGAGCATACGTAACTCACGAAATTTGAAAATAAATAAAAAATAATGTTTCCATATTTGCTGGTCAATTTTGCATCGATGGTTCAATTAAAACAGTTTCATTACAACATTGATACTTTTGGCGTAGAAACTTTGGTTTTAGAAATTTAACGTATTATTCCGTATTTTAAATTTTTTGATATTTATTTAGTCGGGCTCGAGTTCATTAAATTTAATTTTCATTCAATTATTTTTACTGAAGGTAGGAATTGTTTTACAACTTGAAAAATTTTTATTATTAAAATTTTTTTATTGACAATTTTCTTGGCTGGGACTCGAACCTGGGTTGTTGAATTTACATATGTTTCGAGAAACACCACTTTCTCTCATCAGAATTCTTTGCGTTCTAACCCTTTGCACCACTTGCGATGCCTGCTAGCCAACAGACAAACATCAATCTTTTAACCAGTGTTACCTGGTGGTTCGAAATTTGCTGTAATTATCATTTTTATTTATTAATTTCTATTTACATGTTGCCTCCTTTTCTTCAGTTTTTTCGTATTCATGTCAAGACTTCGTCTCGAAAACCTGAATACATTTGTTTTATTATGTTTGTTGTCCACTTTTGTCGACATTTTATGTGTACTACGTATTTTATTTTATCTCTCATATGTATATTAAAAAATTTTCATTTAGAGATGATAATGATAACAGAAAATAGTTCTGTTGATTGTTCTTAAAATGGTTTACTATTTTAAGAATCGAGCGTTGACAGATTAATGAGAGCTTACATAATTGTAATTAATTTTTTTTAACTTAAAATAGAAAATAACCTTGTTTATTACAAGGTATTTATCTAGTGAATGTTGAAATGTACTCGTATGTTATTAAGTTTAATCAAGGCATTACCAAGTGTTAAATCAGTCATTAGTATAATATGTTCATGGTATATAAGTAATGGACATGGTAAGTGGTGGATGTTGCAATTCATTATCCAGTGAGAGGTATAGAAGCAAAGACTGTAATCTCCACTCTTTTCTTTATTCAATAAAGGAAACTGTGTATCTAAGGATTTATTTTAGTATTTTAGAAATAAATGAAGATATGAAGCCAGTTTTATTCAAATTCAAATACGATAAGACATTTGGAGATTTTTATGTTTCCTTTAACCAAATACACGTGGCTATGGTCAAAATAATCTAATAAGTTTTAAAATTAATAATAGAAACTAAATTTTAGTTTAAATTAAGTTTAATTACAACATGAACAAAATATAAAAAAAAACAAATATAATTCTGAAATTCTTAAATTTAGTTTTTTTTTGAATTGAGAACAAAACTTTTTCCAAAACGCTTAATAATAATAAAATATTGTAAAATCGTTGATCGATTGGAAGACAGCAACTTCGCAATACCGTTTTTCTAGGTATTGCTATTGGTGATGTTTGTTAGTAAATTGCTAAAACGTTCAACGTGTAAACGATGAAAAGAAGAAACGGTAAAGAGAGCCTTGAAAAAAAAGAATAAAAGAGAACTTATATTCAGCTTTGTCGAATCTTATATACCCACCACTACATCACCTACTATTATTATTATTAGTAATATATTCCAAGAATTTGCACTTTGTTTATATTTTTGCAACGTGCAACATATAACACACAGTAAATTAAGTACCAATAAGCCGGTTTTGGCTTTTTGAAACGTCGAAATTGTGACCTCTGAATACTCTGTGGTTATTCTTGGAAGTGGCAGGTTTTGGCAATTATGGACCAACTTTCAAAAAAGTCATAGTATAATTATATACTTATACAGTGGCACAGTAGACTTTTCTGTGTTTTAAAAAATGAATTTTATATATTTTTGTTAATAAATATTAAGTGGAAAAAAAATTTTGGTCAAAATTTATTGTTTGTTGTTCGATTGAACTTCTTTGAAATGAACTTTATTGCTAAATTGTTAATAGATAACCCAAAACCCCGTTTTTCTAGGGGGTATGTATACTTTAGTGTGCCACTGTATGTACATACTTATAACTGATCTGTGTAAAATTTCGGTTCGATATAAATGTTTATGTAGGTGAATGGGTTTTAGGTAATAGTTCTCATAAGGGAACTATGACCTATTACGAGCCAATCATCATGAAATTCTGTACGATAATATATACATATGTACATATTTGCGAATTATTTGTGTTGAATATCAAGGTAATAATGATTTTTGAAGTTAACTTTATATAGTCCCCATATAAGTCAAATATGAACTTATCATAAAATTGGGTGTGAATATTTCTATATATGTATGTATGACCTATTTCTGACGGATTTCAACTTGCTGCTGATGTTTATAAAATATTAATGCGCATTTAAGTGATATCCGGAAGTGGACTTTATATGGGGGCTACGGTCAAATATGGACCGACTATTATGGAATCTAGTACACCGATTTGTATGTATATACAAATCTACTTATTAGTGATTTTTATAAACGACTTATGCCCATTTAAGTGATGTTTGGAAGTGGTCTTTGTTGGGGCTTTGTCAAAATATGAACCGATGCAAACAAAATATCGTTTTGAGATTTCACTTTGCATGCAACTTAGTATTGCAGTATTATTTGTATGGGTACGGATTTTCTATAGACATTTACGTCCCATAAAGTCATATTCCGGAAAGGCATTTGTATGGGGGCTATGAAAAATCGTGGACCGATTCCTACCATTTTCTACGGGACTTGTCCTTCTATAATCAAAATAAAGTGTACAAAATTTCATAATATTATCTGTATTGTATTTGAAAAAACGGTAGTGTGAAACTTTGATCTATAACTCGGTTTCTGCTGCACCGAATTTGGCCATTTAGATCAAACAATGTTTGGTAAAAATTTCATTGTTTTATGTCTTTTTTTCGAAGCTTTATCGTGCCTTAAACAGACGGACGAACATGGCTAGATTGTCTTAAAATCTTATAAGGACCTAGAATATATGTATATACTTTTGGTTTTACGGCCATTATTTCGATGTGTTACAAACATAATGACAAACGTAATATACCCCCATCTTTTTGGTGGTGGGTATAAAAAAATATTAGAACCATTTATTCACTTTGTGTTGGTTGGGTATTATTGAAAATTAATATTTTTTCATCATTAGTATCATGGTGGACTGTATAGCGATGTATGTATAGTGTTACTGTATAGTGATGTTGCTTTTATTTTGTTGCTTTTTGTGAGGTTTTTCATTGTATTGAAAGTTTAACAAATAAGAAGAACGTTACAGTTGCCATTAAACGTTAAGCTTCATTACCTTTATCTTGGTGCTAAACTATCTAATATTTAACTACCTAATATTTTTATGTAAATGCATGCTAGAATAAACCTACCTGTATATACAAGTAGATTGGGATGGCCCGAAACTAAAAAAATGGCCGTTAAAAAAATTAACGATATTTTACCATACTAGATAAAGGTTAATGATCAAAATTCGCATAAAAGTAAATACGTACGATATAAATATGTATATTTAGTGTACAAATATGATTTTATTCGAATATTTCTCAAAATTTTATAATTTTTTCTTACATTTCTTATTCAAGTGGTCTGAATGAAACACGTTAATGGCCTGGGGAATACTTAAACACATTAATATTTGTTAACCAATTTTTATCTTTTATATCTTATTAGAATGCTAATTTCGTAAACATTTCGATTCTTTAACGTTAAAATGCAAAAATAATTATTTAATGGAAAAAGCTATGCAAAAACTAAAAAGATTAACAGGAAAATTCTAGGGGTGGGGACGGTCAAAATTTTCCATTTTATATTTTTGGGGCAGCCTAATGTAATATATATGTATTTATGTCTGTTAGTATTGTATGCATGTTAATGTTATTGTTGGGTAATGGCGCTGCTTTTGCTCACACTAATGTGTTGAAGTTGGCATTATTGTTGGTTATGATTTTAACTTGGTTTCCGGTTGCCTTAGTATTCCTTTTTTCTGCTATTATTTTTTTAAGTCTCTCTTGTTAACGAGAAGAATAATCAAATTATGAACAAATATTTGCATAAAAATTGCGATGTTGTTTTTTATTCTATGTATAATGAAATGAAAACTTTGAATTGAATGGGGTTTGATTTCGATTTTTAGAATTTGTATGAAATTACATTATTAATGATTTGTATTTCATATAGAATTAAAAATTAAGACACAAAAATTTTAGTAAAAGAAAAAATAACAAAAATTTGTATCAATTTCCCAGCAAGCCACATGAGTTCGAAAAGAGTCTTTTCTGACACCTTTTCCGGCGTGTTCATGCTCTTTATGAGCCCAAAATACAATGATTATTGCTCCGAAAAGTTTTAGAAAACAGGGTCATTATATTTGAAAATGGTCCGTCGGAAAGAGCTTTTAGATAATGTCAGAAAAGAGTCTTTTATGAGGGTTTTATGGGCTCAGAAAGAGCTCTTACATCATGCCAAAAAAGAGTGATTGCAATTTTAAATACAACAAATTGAAATGTCGCATTTATTATTATTTTTTAAATTATTTTTACTTAAACAAAAAAGGAAATCACTTACAAATAAACTAAATTAGAATTTTTTTTTTTTTTTTATAGCCTTTATTTATTTATTGAATCTTCATATAATGAAATGACAATAAGTATTCAAATCTTAATACTAAAAAGAAAATAATAAGCCCAGCCAGTGCTAGACAAAAATTTTATGATACTAAAAAAATTTCACATCAACTGATCCAGTCATCTATTTTGCGCTTGAGTTAAAGCAAGGGTATCCCTCCTTCTCAACCGATTATGACCACTAAAGTTAAGGATGTCTCGTGCAAGTGGGTTTGGGTGGTGTTCAAGTTTGCTGACATACTTTGACGCGTGTTTTGTAAATTCAACTTTTACTGATGGCACGCATAGATCTTTGTGAATTCGAGAATTTTTAACATACCATGGAGCTGCAGTAATTATACGTAGAATTTTATTTTGACCCCTTTGAATTTTTTCAATGTTTGATGCTGAGGCAGTACCCCATAATTGAATTCCATAGCACCAGATTGGCTTTAGAATTGCATTGTACAACAATAGTTTGCAGTCCAACTTTAGTGAAGAATTTCTGCCAATTAGCCAATTAAGTTGCACTGCTTTTAATCTCATCTGTGTAAGTTTCGCTTCAATATGAGACTTCCAAGTTAAACGGCGGTCGAGGTGAATGCCGAGGTATTTGACTTCATTATGTTGAGGAATAATTTGATTATTTATTTTGATGAACGAGCAAGTTTCTTTTCGCAATGTGAAAGTGATATGAATACATTTCTGTTCATTAACCCTGATTTTCCAAAGCTCTAGCCAATTCTCTAGTTTATAAACATAATTCTGCAAATTCTGTGATGCTATTTGGTGGTCCTTGTGAACGCTGATAAAGGCTGTATCGTCTGCGAAAGTTGACGTGTGGATTTTGGGGTCTGACGGCATGTCGGAGGCATAAATCAAATATAAAGTAGGACCCAGTATGCTACCCTGTGGCACACCTGTTTCAATTGGCTGAGCGGGGCTTAAAAAATTGCCTTCTTTGATTTTAAATTTGCGACCGTATAAATAGCTTTCCATAAGTTTATGGGTGTTAGCAAACAGAGTTAATTTTATTTTGTGCATTAAACCGTCATGCCAAACTTTGTCGAACGCTTGGGACACATCAATGAAAAGGGCGGAGCACTATTTTTTGTCTTCAAACGACCCTCTTATCACATTTACCAATCTGTGTGTTTGTTCGATGGTGCTGTGTTTAGCTCTGAAGCCGAATTGATGATTAGGAATGCATTCAGTGTCGTTCAGAATTGGAATCAACTTAGTCATTAACAATTTTTCGAACAGTTTAGAAATTGTCGGCAATAGGCTAATTGGCCTATATGACTCTACTTTGGTGTGATCCTTCCCTGACTTAGGAATCATAGTGATCATAGACACCTTCCAATCTGCAGGATAGTATTCTAGGCGTAAAATAGCGTTGAAGATAAAGAGGAGAATTCTTCTAGCTACACGAGGTAACTCCACAAGCATTTTATTGCTGATTTTATCCATACCTGGAGCCTTTCTTAGGTTCAGAGTACCAATAGCGCTTTGGACATCACCAAAGTTTAGTCTTAGAGGTACAGGAGGTCTAATAACGAGTGGTGGCAAATCAGATACGTTATTTGAGTTGTTTTTAGTAAACACATTTCTTAAATGGTTAACAAATAATGTCCCTTTCTCGGAATCATTTCTAGCCCAGTCACCAGTCGGATTTCGCAAAGGAGGTTTTCCTCTCACTGGTCTTTTTAAACCTCTTGCCGCCCTCCATAACGAGTAGTCAGATTGTGGGGTACTATCAAGACCCTCCAAGTAGGATGTAAGTGAAGCCGTTCTTTGGGTTTCTAAGAAATGTCTTAGTATATCTCTGCATACCCGTAGCCTAGCTTTCAGTTCAGGAGACCTGTGAAGTTGCCACTCTCTTCTCATTCTTCTTTTTTCTGATAGGAGATGTTCGAGTTCAGATAAATAAGTTCTGTTTGTCCTATTTCTACATTCAACGTGATAAGTGGAAGCGTGATGCACAGCTCGTCGAAGGTCCTCGGTAAAGTTGCCAATCGACTCATCGATATCGTCGGTAGTTCTCAACACAATATTTTCCGAGCAATGAGAACTTAAATACTTTTTGTATTTTATCCAGCTTACTCGGGTCTTAGTCATGTTTCTAAATGGAGAGCCACACACTTGAGGGAAATGCATTGAAATGATAGTAGGAGAGTGATCTGAGGACAAGTCTAATGAAGGATCCACTTGCATCCATTCTACAGGGATATTTTTCACTACTCCAAAGTCAATAACATCGGGAATCTTCCGTCGGTCCGTCGGCCAGTAGGTGGGATGTCCGCTTGAGAGTACATCTAAGCCCATTTGAGCAATGGTGTTGAAGAGTACGCGACCCTTTGGGGTTACCAGACGTGAACCCCAAAATGTGTGTTTGGCGTTAAAGTCGCCAGCAACTAAAAATCTAGCTCCAAGGGAATTAAAGAAGTTATGGTATTGGTGTTCTTTTATTGAGAATCGAGGCGGAGAATAAATCGATGATAAAACAAATTTGTATTGACAGAATTCAATGCAAATGTTTGTTGCTTGGAGGTAATCCTCACTTATGTTATTCATTAGATAATGTTTTATTCTGTTCTTTATAAGAATTGCCGAACCTCCACAAGCTCTTCCGCGGGGATCTTTAGTATCGTACAACACGTAGCCATTAATTTTGAAGTACCCTGTCGACGTCAAATGAGTTTCAGCAATCATCATAACATCAATCTGCTTATCCATCAGGAAGTATTCCAGTTCGTTTTTATGTTGGCGGAGGCCGTGCGCGTTCCAAAAACAAATTTTTAAATAAATCATTTCTTTAAAATGGCTTGCAAGATAGTGGATTGCATTTTCAGCATTTCCTGCATCATGGATGTCATGGTGGTCGTAAAAGTGTTCATAGTTTGGACAAGTGTCTGCAATGTTGTCTCTAGATTGTTGATATGTGGCTCAGAGTATTGCGATATAGGTTCCTGCTCCAGACCTGGCATATTAGATTTGACCACGTTTGCGTAAGAAACTTGTCTAGAATTAGGAGCGTTTACGTGAGTAGTTGGTCGTACAATTTGAGGAAAATTCTTACTCGACGTGAAATTAGGTTGTTGAGGATGGTCAGGTAATACTGGCGACTTATTGGTCCTTATGCCCTTCAAATAAGTATAAACTGGACAACCTCTATAATTAGCGGTATGATTTCCTCCACAGTTACTGCATTTTTTTATTTTTAAGTCCGTTTTGGACTTATTACATTGAGCAGTTGCATGTAGTTCCCCACATGCAACACAAACAGACGGCAATTTACAATACGCTTTGGTGTGACCAAATTCTTGACAATTAAGACACTGGCCGGGTCCAACACGTTTATGCGGTTCCTCCACGGTAATTCTACGATGCTGAAGATAAATAAGATTGTAAATTGGATGGGACTCGTTTTTCTTTAAGGCAACATCTCCAGGTTCCAATTCTACCCTGAACATGGGCTGAGGAATCTTTTCACGGTTTCTAATATTCACTACGCTCTTGATTTTGAACCCTTTGTCCATTAATCTGTTCTTTATCTCCGCAGGATCAACACATGGGTCTATACCCTTTAGAACGACTTGGAGTCCTTTTGCGCTTTTGAGCTGATAGGTATAGAAATCCCTGGTCTCCCTCTCCAACTGGTTGGACAATTTTCGAAAATCATCTTCCCTATTCACTTGGATCTTTGTCTCGCTGATTTTTCCATGTTTAATTGAGGTTACGCTAAACATGTTCTCACCTATTACAGCAACAATTCCTTGTACCAGTTTATTGGAAGTGGGCTCTCTCAGGTAAATTGGTGGGGGCTTAAACGTCTTTTTCGGTATTTCTGGGTCATCCGTCTGAAGTAGAGCAAATCTGTTTTGATCATTTGGCTTATCACTGCTGACGGTATTAGGAACTTTATTGGAATTGGAAGACATTTGAGCAGATGTCGGGCTCCTCTGTCGCTTGAGAACGGTGATGTACTTATCCATACCTACTTGTTTTTTGGGTTTGACTGCACTATTTGATGAAGATGATGATTTCTCATCGGATGAGATAACTATATTGGGCGAACAGGAACGGCGCCGTATTTCGGCTTTTGTAGTGAGAAGAGACTCCACGGATTTTCTTAAGGATTCTTCCTCAGAGATCCATAAATTTTTCCTACTGTAGCTTAGCTCTTTCTCAGAATTACATCTGAGCGGGACACTCATGCAGTTGTTTTGCGATTTTTAAATTACCGAAAAACCACTATTTTTCCACCTATTACGATATCTTTTTTATATATATATATATATATATTTTTTTTTCACTTATTACAAGTTTTTTTTTTTTTTTTTTTATTTTTTTTTTCACCTATTACGAAAATTCAGCCGCACTAAAAATAACACGTCCGACCAGTTCAAGCAACACTATGTGAATGAAATTAGAAATGGAAAAAATTAAATAAATTGTATTTACAGTAAAAATAAAACATAAAATGGAATTCATTTAAATAAAATATATAAAAATGGAAAAAAATTTATTTTTAAGCAAATTTTTCTTTGCTTCGAGAATCCTCTTTAGTTGGACTCTTTTCTGACTCCTTTTTCGGAGCGCTCCTAGCATGGTATGCTGGGTTATTGCTTAAAAAGTTTCTTCAAAATGCCATTTAATTTTTATATGGATATGTATGTATATAGATATAGAATAAGATGTATTCACAACCTGCCTGTTCTTTTTTTTTTTTGCAAAAAAAATATCAAAATTTGTACAGCATACTTTAGGGGGGTTTTTTTAAATTAAAGTTGACTGGGCTCATAAAAAAAATCCGAGTTTTACCCGGAATTTTTGAATTTTTTTTTTTTTTTTACAAACCATATCCTGAGAATTTCGAATCGAATAAAAAAATCAGCCAAATCGCTTCAGCCGTTCTCACGTGATGCCTTTACATTCATGGACCATTTAATTTTTATATATACACACAGCTTGAAAAGTGTGTAAGCACCAGTGAATTTTTTGATTTTTTTAAGATTATGAAAAGCATTATAGTTCAACTTAAATTTTTTTTCATAACCGAATCTATTATTCAATCAAACATCCAACAAAACGAAACTTTTAAATTTCAATCGATGGATAGATTTTAGGATTTTCATTATGTAAAAAAAATCTAATAATTTGTTGTGTTTACTCACTTTTGAGGCTCATAGTAGATTAATATTAATGTATTTTAATTGAGTTTATCAACATAAATTGATTTCAATTCTTTACTCTGTTTTGAAATATTTGTTTAGTTAGCAAAGAGATTTTATGTTCTCTTGTACGATTCGTTCGTACAAGATTTACATTTTGCAATCGAACCAGTAATTTAAAAGATACAGATTTATTCTTACTTTCTTTCGATTTACCTGATATACATTAAAGAATGATCCATTGAAGAAATTTATCCGTTTTCTCTCACATTTCCAGCTGCCACAGATAATTTTATTCACTTATATAATCTGTAAATAATAGAGAACTACAATAATTTCAAAACGAAATTAAGGTGTCAAAAAACTGAAAACAGTTTGTGACAGCTGTGTATTTTTATAAACTATTGTGATATTTGTTTAAAAACTACAGAATATTTAATGGGAAAATTTGGCAAACAAATAATAAAATGGTAAAAAGAAAAGAAAACCATATTGCATTGATTAAAAACGTGTCAAAAAAAGGAATAATTTCGCAAACGGTGAAAACTTGCAGACAGATACATACATTAAAAACAAGTCTACGTTTAACATTTTAATGTAAAATGGTTTCCATAAATTCAACTTTGTGACAACATTTATATAATAAATTTTAGTGTTTATGTGTTTGCAATGAATTTATTGCTATTAATGCTCCTAAAAGTTTACTACTTTTTTAATAACCATTTTCTATTTTCTTCAGCTTAAAATACAATATTGATTGGTGTTTTATGTGTGCAACTAACACATACTTAAATAAATGTTTGATATTTTTAAATGAATGTAATACTTTCATGAGTGTTTTATGTGATAACAAATGCCATTGAAAGCAGTATAATATTAAGGTTTTAGGCGAAATTCAAATAATATATTTTTGTATATGTATCATATAAATTTAGAAACCAACACATAAACAACTAAATGTATGCAGTTGAAACCCAATAAAGTCCTTTGCTTTACATATACATACATATTGTATAGTAAGAAAATATTATAAATATTATAGTTTTAAAAACAATGACTCACATTGGTGTGACTTTGAAACTGTGTGTCTCATTTAATTATAGCGCTAAACTCTAATTAGTTTAACAAATTATTTATGTCAATTTAAGAAACTAAATCCCCTGCAGAAAAATATACTCGTATCCATGACTTTTATTTATATGCATAGAGTGAAAGAACGAAATCATTGCGCATTATTTAATTAAAATTAGCTAAATTATGCTTAAAATCATTCCATGTCTCGCAGTGAAAATAACAATTAACTAAATTGTTTTTTATACGCGTAACTTTTTTTTATTTCTTTTTTTTCTAAACTGTCGCTTTCAAAGCCAACACATTTTTATTTCCACGGTAGTTACACTGTCTGTATAACGACAGAAGGATAGACGGACGGCCAGAAAAAGAAACTGTTGAGCAATATTTACTATTGTGTTGTTTTTACTTCTGCATCATATTAAAACGAAGACACTTTGCGGTCACGTAAAGTTGTGAATATCATTGGTAAAGTGCCCTGCACATTCCATGGAGTCTATCCTGTTGAGTGCGACTCAATACTAATACATGTTATACTCGTACACTCAGCAGAAATGATTTTTAGATATGTAGATACTTCTTATTAATTTATTAATTTATGAAATTTAAAAATGTTAAATGAATTGGATATATTGAAATTTCACCAGTACCGAATTTTGTCTACAATTTCGTACATCTTTTTCTACATATATGTAATAGGAACACGTTGCTATACGAATATATTTGTTGGCGAGCTAAAAATAAACCATAACAATGTTTGATCTACCGAATTTTATAATGTAAATTGACTGTATAACAGTTTTTGTTTAGCAAAAATTAGCAGCTAGTTTCAAGATAATATTGTATAGTTTTTATGAGTGTATTTAAGAATATTTAGTCAATGGCAAGGGATTTTACAAGTGTCAGTAGTGTCTAATCAGCTTGGGTGTGTGCGTATCGGTAAATGAGAGAGGTTGTTTAAATTTTTTAACAACCAAATGACATTTGTTAACATTCATGCCTGCTCAGTGCTGGCTGGTTGGATGACGGTGTTTATAACATTTAACAATAGATACACATACATAAATACAAACAAATCCCCTGCAGGAAATGTCAATAGTGAAACTGTACTTATTTACTATTGACACAGTCACCAGTACTAGTGACTTAGTATGCCCCAGACAATGCTAATTACTAAAGACATTTAACATGTGCGTGTCATTGAAAATCCACTACTGACATAGGTACTATTGACAAGGTAGTTCTTTTGGGACCTAATTGTCTACACTTTTGGTACTTTTCTGAAATAAAAAATAAAAGTTTTTTTTTATTATAAAACTGCATTTTTTGCTAATTTTTGGAGTTTTATTAAAAAAAATGAAATACTAAAAAATATTTAATTAAAAATAAATTCGAAAACACCCAGAGTCTTTGGCGGGAATCGAACCCGCAACCCTCTGCATGATAGTCCGGCACACTATCGCCTAGTCTATCGGGGCTCACAATTGAAAAAAAAAAAAATAATTGTATAATAATAACCATTGTGACAATGCTGGTGACAATGTCGCCAAACCGTCACCAAAATAGTAGACAAAAGTGGTGACATGGAGACATTTGTCCCCAGGTTTCCTTCAGGGTCTACAGTTATAGAATATATAATATTATGTATGTATTTAAAATGTTTGTATGTGTTTGTATATAAAAAACGGCAAATATTTCTGCTGTCACTGCTGTTGATGGTGGCGGTGATATAGTTGTGCCACAAGCGTACATATAAATACTTATGCACACACCAAAAAAGTTTCTATGGACATAGACGCAAACATTCATTAACATGTAGATATACACGTAGACGTGTATGTGTAAAGTACACGCGCATAGTTATGTGTTAATATGCGTGTGGTTTAATGGTCCTTTAGATTCTTACCTATTTCCCTATTTATTGCTGTTGGCCGCTTTAATGTGTTCAACTCCATTCACTATCTAGTTGTGGTTTACATTGTTGTTTGGTTATTTGGTTTTAATCCGAAAAAAATCGACCATTTGTCTTGTGGTTTTATTTAAAAACCAATTTAAAAGTGTCACAGATTTAACAGCACAGCAGGCGATAACAAAACAGCAATTTTCTGCAAGAGAAAAAATAAAAATAAATTAAACGACAATGGAAAATAACTACAAATAAAAAATAACTATGTTGATCTTATTTATGGACTACATTATATAACTCGGGGTTAAACGATACTCCTATTAGCCTTTTTTAGACAGTCTTCTCTGCTTAACCACCAGCTTCAATCACTCCGCATGCTCTCACTGCCTCACTTACACTTGTTATTTTGTCTAACTACCACAACAAGACCAAAAAAACAATGACACACACAACTACAACTACTCGTACAAGCAGAGTGTAATGAGAATGGAAACTAAATACAAGTGCAAACGGAAATAATGAAAATAGAAAATTTCATTCATTCAGTCATTCATCCATTCATTCATTCTTTCCATCTCTCATTTAGTCATTATTTTATTTTATAGTTGTATTACATATTTATGTATGTATGTATGTTACTGTCACATGCAGTGTGCTCAGATTTGAAAACTAAAATAAAATAAAATTAAAAAACTAAAACGAAAATAATGCCAACGACAACGACGACAACAGCAACTACAAAATTAATATATAGTTAAAGTTTCTAACAAGTTGCAGCAGTACTCAAATTTAAAGAAATTTTTTAAAATATATTTATACCGATTATAATTGAGAATTTGCTTTTGTTTTATTTCATTTTAGACAAATTTACATCAAGTTGTCCAATAAACTCCACAAGTAGCAGATAGATTGACTATATTAATGAGTAAGTTGTAGAAAACATGAAGTTCATTTGAATATTTGAAAAAGTCTTTTCAGCCAATATATTGTTTAATTGATTAAAAATTGTATTTAAAATTATATTAAAATATATAAAAATGTGGGTTAAGTTAAAAAAAAAATGTCGTGTGTATCGGTTCAGTAACAACATTTTACACCAAAATAAACAACAAAAATGCAATGGAAATATGATATCGGACAACATATAAATCTATTACCGTATATATTATACACTTGATCGGTACGCGAGAAACGTTTACACTCTTTCGAATACAATAATTTAAGATTAATTGGAGCTTGTTTGAAAATTAATACAAGCAATAAAGTATAAACGGCCAAGCCCAACCATATAATACCCCCTACACCCAATATATGTGTTAAAACATCTTTTACAAATAGGCGGTTTATAATAGCTATGACCTTATATGGACCGATCACCCAAAAATTTAATGGCATAACTTCTGAGCATATAAATATTTTTTGTGCTAAATTTCATGTCGATTTAAACACTTTTAAAAAATTTATACATGTAGGGGATCTGCATATAGCAGATTTTCGGAATTGATTAAAGTGATTCATCATAAAATTGGGCCGCATGATTTGTGTATATATAAAACATATGTATTTTTGTTGAATATTATTTCGATACCAGTATTTCAAAGAGAGTTATACTTTTCAAAGTGACTTTTTAAAGTGGGCCTTATATGGGGTCTATGGTGAATTATGGAGCGATCTCCACAAAATTTGTAGATGAGATTAGACTTCATATACCACTCATTTGTGGTGAAATTTGTGCCGGATATTTGTATAGTTAAATCAAACATTTACGACCGGTAAACCCCTATTTCAGGAGCACATTTAAATGTCGGCTAGGTGAATTAGTGAACTAATTTTAACCAATTCCAATCCCAATTGGGGTCACAAAAATATCATGTGCCGAATTTTATTGCAATATCTTCTAAATTGCGACCTGTACGTTGCGCACAAGCAGTACATGGACTTCCAACCAGCCAGCCATGCAGCTGGATAGACGGGCGTCCTTAAATCAACTTAACGGGAGTATACCCTGTGGTTGTGTAGGTTATAAAAAGGTGGAGTCAGCTGTCGAAATTAAGCCATTATTGAATTTAGGGTATTCACTTGCTCAAAGAAAGTGTCAACTCTCAGTTAAATTCACATTTAAACAAGTAAGAGTGTTGTACTCGGCTGTGGCGTTTCATACCTAGATTCCATAATCATAAATGATTATACATCGTACATACATTACAATAACAATAATTATTTGTTGCAAATTCTCAGTGTTTAGGTTCTAATGAGAGACGGACGGATATGTTGTTCTAATTTTTTTGTTTCGATATCGATATTTATAATATATGTAGCTATGTTAATGTGTTTTGCGGAAATGGGTCTTATATAAGAACTATGACCGATCGGCATAAAAATTGATAGTGCTGGCAAATTCTGCTACTTTCCATTACTCAATAATATTCAATACTTTTCATTTGGGTACTCAATACTACTCGATACTTTTAACGGATTTTTTTGAAATTGTACCGCATAGTTTTTATCTGCAAATTGAAGCCGTTTCTTCAAAAAATAAAAATAGATCTTCAACTATTATTGGTTTTGTATATCTTTTATTATTAAATCAAAAATAAATGTAAAGCTAAGTTTTAATTCAACGTTAACAACAACTTAAGAATAATTAAAATAAATTCTTTGGAAAATTAATGTTTTGTTTTGATTAAAGAATTGAAAAATTTGCTTAAAAATACAACTCAGAATGTATCGAGTAACTACTTTTGAGTATTGAGTATCCAAAAAAAGGCCAAATACTCGATACTCGGTAACCATTACTCAATACTTTGCCAGCACTAGTACATGAGAATTGTTTGTCTCGAATATTAACAGGATAACTTTTTTATAGCAGATTTATGCGTATTTAAGTGATTTGCGGAAGTGGACTTTATATGGGAGCTATGATAAAGTAACAAGCGATATTTAGAAAATATATATGACTTGATAACGATGTTTTTCTGAGATTTATTTAATTCAAACCAAATACTCTTTTGTGATTTATCTTTACATAAAACATATTTTAACTGGGGAGTAAGTTTTTTTTATGTGGTTTAGTTTAAATCATCAACTATTCTTATTAGCACTTTTTCTTTTATTATAAAAATAATATATGCAAAACTGTCATGATATTATTTGTACGTATTTGTCTCAAATTTTGGTACATACCTACATCAAAGTTTTAACATCTGCATACTTTGGAAGGCCACTTATATATAATTAATTAAAACCAATTCCAATTTTACCAACTTTTTAAAAGCGTTATACAATTGCATACACATCTGTCTATATTTAAAAAAGTAAATGTTTTATTAATCTTAATAATATGTTTTACTCTTGAAACCTTGTGATATGATTTTACACTATTTTGGTGATATTTTCTCTAAAACATGTTTTATAACAAACATATTCTATTACAAAGAATATAACACAAAGACACCAATTTCCGAAAATAATTATTAATAGCTTTTGTTTTACGAATGAGTTCAAATTATTTTCTTTCAAATCAAAGTAGAAAAACGGAATAATGAACAAAAAAGTTTCACATTGGAAAAACTATTAATTTTCAACTATTAATTATCATAGTTTTAATGCAAAATAGAAGAAAGAAAGAAAGAAAAAAGAGAGCAAACAATTTGTAGACCATGGACTATGTAGGAAACAACCACATACGCATAAATACTTGTTTCAGTTCATTTCAGTTTATAATTATTGAAAATGTTTTTATTTGTTCACAAGAATGTTAAATTCTCTTTTTAAGTATTTATGTTGATGGGATGCATGATTTTTGTATGAGGAGTTGCCGGTTTGGAGGACTACTTTCTGCTGACAATAAGCGCTTCTTTTAACCAACTCAAACATGCAAATAAAGCATTTTCCTTAAGTGTTTTACATCACTTCGCGCACACCAATCAAAGAACAAATTCTATCTGAATGTTTTTGCTTAAGAAAAATTCATAGTAACTGAGTAGCGCGATATTCATTTTTTAATTGACTTTCATTGTCATACGTAAATCTGTAGGCTAAAATTTCATTTTTATTTTTTCGCTTTAAAACCTTCTTCGTTCAATTAAGCTACAGTACCCTCAAAGTTAAAAAAAGAACTACACACATTTTTGTTTTTCTTCTGATGGATCGCATTGTTCAAATTGTATATATTCCCCTGATGAAGTCAACAAAGAATTGACGAAACGTTGGGAAAAAATTGTAATTAAATGTATTTTTAATTTACAATATAATCATTTAGGCCCAAGTAGCTTATACGGAAATAAATACCAAATACAACAAATTACAACATATTGGCCAAAAATAAATAAATAAATAAGATTATGAACAATATTTAGCCAATGTGAAACGAATGAAACAATTTGTAAATAAGTACGAAGTACAGATGGATCGAATTTTTATTTTAATATAGAATATGACATTTATGTTATCAACCATATGTTCAATTGGCTGAAACTGGAGACAATAAGGGGAGTTCATATATTTTTCAATAACGTAGACCTGATTGCAACTTTTGAATAATGACAGAGTTGTAAATCGGGTCAACTTTACTTTACTAAAGATTGGTGATGCCTAAAAAGAGACAGCAAACGTTTCTACAGAGTTTCTAGTGACAGTCTTTTATATAAATATTCAAAGTAATAAATAACTAAAAAGGACAAGAGAATTGTTCTTTAACCACAACTGCAAATTGCTTGCAAACTTTTTGCTTTTTTTACATTCATTTTCATCCATTTTTTGTATGTTTATGAGTTGGGTCGACATCCCCTCGTTTTGGTGCAACATAAAATGTTGGTACATATAGATTTTTTCTTCATAATAAGACAGTTGTTGAGCTTTGTTGAAACTTTATTATAAAAATACGTGTCGGTTTTATAGCAACTCCATTCTGTATTTTACCACTATTTAATTGCACGATATGTTTGAAATTTGGCAACCCCACATGTTCTGGTTTCATTTAATACAATTTTCGATTTCAAATAACTGCAAGTACATATGTTTAAAAAACAAGACTTGGAAAAAATCTAGTAGTGTGGCCGGATTTTATGTGAACAATGCTTTATTTTCTAAATAATAAATGATTGCTTTATATTTCAATCTTTATTTTCCTTTGTTTTGAAATATGTATGGCCAATTTTATCCAAATTTTCTTACAACTTTTGAATGTGCCAGTGGTTGAGTTGGCAAAATTGTATTCTGCTAAACATACTCGTATATTCTCTTGCAGCATATAAAATCCAATAATGAAACCATTATATTTTCGAAGAATTTTTATATTTTCCATCTTCATTTATGTTTGGAATTCCCTTGAAAACCGTAGAAATAAACTGCAATTGTTCAAACAACATTCAGACGCAGATACATCTATTTATTCTTACCATTTATTTACTCTTAAAAGACTTCAGTCACATTTTCTCACACACAGCAATGATTACTCACATCCGTATACACATACAGATATGTACGTGTATGTATACATACATATGTATATTAGGGTAATCAAATTATTCGATTTTTCTTTTGTTCGAATAAAACGAATAATTCGAATAAGACATTTTATCTTGTTAGAATAATTGATCAAAAATTTTAAAATAAATTGATTAATTGAATAATTAAAAAAAAAATTAAATAAGCAGAATGTCAATCAATGTCATCTTAAATATCAGTTTCTTAACACATATTCAACACCTCATTAGGTTAGATTGTAATGATAACACTGGTTCAATTAAAAACCAGTCTACCATGGTGAAATTAATTTACAAGGTGACAGTATTGCTGCAACATTTACGACAAGGCAAGAACAACAGGCATTTTTGTTTGTGTAATACTTTCGTTACTGTCAAAAACATCTGGCATAAAATAAAGAAAACAAACATACAAACATGGATAAAAATAGAAAACAATAACACAATACAAAAAATACAAAAAAAAACTCAACACTTTTAGTAAAATAACTCAAAAAACAAACACACTATTTAATATAAAATAGTTCTTTAAGACTTTTAAACAATTTTAAGCAGATAAAACGGCGACAAAAACTCACTTTTTCAAATAAAAAATAATTTTTAAACGTTTTATATAAACTTTGACTATTTGTAAACAAGTTTTTGACATTTTCAATTTCACCATGAATAGAGCAAAAAATAATCAGCTGGCGCTATGCTGTCACCTTGTAAATAAATTTCACCATACAGTGCGGTACATTATGATTGTATTTCTATTGTTTAGTATGTTTTCTTATTGTAAGTATTTCAATTTGATGTATTGATATGTTTTAGTATTACTCTTGTGTTTCCAAAAGCTTCTGACTGTATTTGACATTTAATTCATCCCATATTATAGAATATATATGTATGTAAGTATTTTGTGTGTAATCACTTTTTTAGAAGCTATTAATGAGGGAAAATTATAAAGCGTAGTTAATATATTATTTCGCCAAAAAATGTTGACTCCATAATATCTGTTTCCAAACACATTTTAAATTTGTTTAGTAATTTTTTTTTTTTTACTTATTATCAGATTTCTTTTAAGAATTATAACTTATTGGATTAACGTTCATGTATTTGTATAAGGAGCTATTAGAGTTACTCATCTACGAGTATCGTGATTGAGAAACCTGATTAACAGCCTGTTTATGTAAGATGAATAACTAAACAAACGCCAAACATAATTGACGTTTTTCCTATTTTGGGCTATGTAACACGAAAGTCAAATTTAAATTTTTCAAAAGTACTCAAATATGTCAATAATTTGGTTTCTTTATAATCTACATATAATATAGAAGAGTAACGTGATTGATTCATTCATCATCGCTCAGCCCAAACCGCTAAAGCTAGAAACTTGAAATTCGGGTAATGGGTTCCTTTTACAACATGTAGATCCACTAAGAAGGGATTTTTGGAAATTCGGTCGCTAAGGGGGACAAATGGGGTAAAAACGGGTAAAACAAGTACCTCTATATCTCAAAAAAAAAAAAACTTAGAAAAAGAGCCGACAGCTGTCTGGTACTTTTTTGAAATTCGCAATTCATAGTCCCCGTAGAACGCTGCGTTAACATGTATATCTCCTACATAAATAAACATAGAATTACTATATAAAATGCATCTGGCTCAGATCAATAAAGACGAGAAATCTTTTTGGAATTTTTTTGAAATTCGAATTCCTATGGCCTAAAAATTGCATTCTTTTCTGGTACTTTTTTTTTTATCAAAATGTATTTTCTCACTAAAAATTCCATGAACTATTATTTTCAAATAGTACGTATTACGGATAATTAATAGGTACTGTTTTGAAAATTATTGTTTCACGGGTGACAAAAAAGGGGAAAAACCGACAATTGATATTATTTATTCAATTTAAAAATAAAAAAAATATAAAATATTCTTCCATCCACACAAAAAAGAACCCAGAATATGCTATTCACGACTCAAATATAAATGTGTAAAAAAGGCCAAATTTCAGTACACTTATATTGATACTTTTTTGAAATTCATTTCTACTATTCTATTCTTGCAAACTATGTTGTTATCTTCGGCAAAGTTCTTGTGCATGAGCCCGGAAAGGTTTCTGAGTTAGTAAGACCACGCCTACTTTAACGCCGACTTTTTTAAATTGATTACAACGACTGCCGGGAAGGCCAGACCGCTGGACCGATCTTACTAAAACTTTGACGGGATATAACTAAGACTCCGGTATGACTTAGAATACTTTTTTAGACCGCCTACTTTTTTTCAAAGTGAACAAAATCAATCAAATTATTAAAAATTAATTGAATATTCGTGTAATGCCTTTCTTTCAAATTAATTTTAATTAGTGGCGTAGCAGCGCTAGCAAATGCCATCTAGTTGTACATATATCCAGCTGTTTATTTGTTTGCTCTTAGTAGGGTAGCCATGGTTTATAGTAAATTAAAATATTTAATATGAACAAAAGTAAACAAAATAAATATATTTACATTTTGGCCATACTGTGATTTGACACATTGTTAATTTATACGTCCTTATCGCAAATGAAGACAAAAAGCGCGTTACATAAACGAAAATTGTTACGTTATCGTTGACGTGTCGTCCAGTTTCGTTTAATTTCAAATGTGTAACATAAACAGGCTGTTAATTTCCGTTTATAATAAAAAAAACATTTATATAATTTTGCATTGTAGTTTTTTACTAGACGAATGTTTAGAAACTTCAACTTAAAATAATTTAAACAAAAAATTATAAAAAAAAAACAGAAACGATAAACTAACATAAACATATTTGTTTGTTTTACTTGATTATTTTTCGTTATTCGAATGGATACCCTAATGTATATCTATAGTATAGTATATGTATATATGTATGTAGATCGATAAGTCCATATATATCCCTACATATGTATTATAATGTTTTTGTAAGTTCCTTTGTTTGTTCCGCAAACTTCGTGTATTAGAAGTACCTTTCCGAAGGTCTTCTTTCAAGAGAATAAAAGCAGGTAAACAGAGGAATTTTCTGTTTACATAAAAAGGTGGTAAGACCAAAGGGCTGAACCCATTTTATTGAAATTTGAAATGTAAATATATTCATGCTGGAAAGCTTCAACAGGCTATATATTTTTTTGATAAAACTTTTAATAATAAAATGGTTAAATTTAATAGACTATAACGGTGGGCCCAGGAAGCGACAAAAAGCAAAACTTTTAACATTTTTATGAAATTGTTATGAAGCGACAGCATTTCTATTTTAGCTTTTTGTAGTTACAAAGTTGTGTATTTGGAAAGCTGTTCCTTTTAAGTCTATTTGAAAGGGGATAAAAACGGATACAAAGCAGAATTTTGTGTTTAATTTTCATATGACTATATGAATAAAATCATACATTTGGAAAATTCAAGCTAAAGGGGTAAAAGATTTCATTTTTTTTTGTATTTTTTTGGTACCTTTTGTATCTGTTGTTTTAAGACAACGAAATTTATTAAATTATGTATATGAAAAGTTATTTCTTCATATTACGATACTTAAGTGGTAATAACGGGTAAAAATATGAATTTTCCATTCCTTTGAAATGAATTACCAACAGACAGTTACTAAAAATCCAAAATAAGAGGGCCAAAAAGCGAAAAATTGTATATTTGGTACTTTTTGTATACATTGTTCTAAACTGATAAAAATTATTTTTTGGCTTTTTAGATAATTGACTAAATATTTATTTGAAATATTATCTTCCATCACGGATAATAAGAGAAATTTGTTTGTTCTTTTAAACTAATGAACTACAATATACAATTTTGAATATTTACATTATTTTAAGATACTTTTATGTATATTCCAATTTAGGTACTTTGTATTATTTATTTTGTGATATTTATTTTTGTTGCAAAATTTATGTTGTCACTTTCTGAAATCACAAATATATTTATTAGGAATTTTAAGTATAGATTTATTTAAGGATCAACAATTTGTGATGCAGTTTTTCTTTCCAACCGGGATATGCTTAGTCTATCCAAGTTCTTCAGAGGTTTGATTTCACTTAAATACTACCACAGAGCTGTCTTTTATTTTCAGGATACGATCGGGTCTTTAACGAAGTCATTCTTTAACTAAATTACTTTATTCCTTATTGTGAACTGTTAACAATAACTATGACAAGGATACAACTAACTAAGGAATACAGTGCGACGAGTTAAAGACTTCGGGTATCGGTCGGCTAGTGGAAATGAATAGCTACGAATGTAATCCGATGTGATAAATTCTTTAGCTCTCGTTGGCTAATTATAAAGTGCTAAGAACTAACTAAAACTACAATCCGACAAGATAAATACTTTGGCTCTCGGTCGGCTAATAACTGGTTTCGGTTATGCCATTAGTAAGAAGTAAAAACTTAGGCTACGTCTGGTTGCGCTTTGTTCCTCGGGAGCAAAGTATAACTATATAATGGTGAATTGATTTTGGTAACTACATGTTACAAGTTTTATAGTTTACTACATAGGTTTGGAAACTCAAATAAAATCGAGTAAATATTAAATACTTTTGAGACTTTTTAGTACTTTTATGTTTATTTTTTTTTAAAGTAATAAAATTTGTGTTTTTAATATTTCAATATAGGGTTATTCATTTAGTCTTTCAAATAAAGCGTTTAAAATATAACTGATTGTGGGAAACTTCATGACTTACGAGATTATTTTGAGATTATGCGATCAATGAAAACTTTCAAGTCTTGGAAGTCGATGAAGACTGGATGTGATCTATTCGGGCGCGTATCTTCCAAAGACGTTCACTGAAATGTAAATTAAAGAATATGCGAGAACACATAATTAATCTTGATTTTCTTAATACAACTGAATAATTCATACATGTTGATGAGGTGTGAGTTTTTCCATAACAAAATACTGAATAAAAAACACCTCGAAATTAATCACCCAATATATAAATAACACTCGACAATGATTTCTAATGAACTGAAAAAAATTAAAAAAAACCCTGGAAAATATTTAAATAAAGTTTCCAAAAATGCTATTTTTATATATTTTCTAACAGAGTTTAATTTATACTGGAATTCCGATCTAGTATAACCACTGGTAAGCATTGATGATCTTTATGTTTTTTAATGTTACCCATATTTATTTATATAAAGAGCAGTTTAACATACAAAATTACTTAATCGGGGCATCTGTTCCTTTAATGCACTTTCAGGACAAAGAATGTGAAAAGAATGAAGACTATTAAAATTTGAAATGTAAGTTCACATATTTTTAAAAAAAATCTACGATAAGCAAGCCCAAATATATGTTTCTTCTATAGAACAAACTGCCACTTTACACACCAAATATGCTTCGTTTGTGTGCTATTTGTAAAATAGTTTCCCAAAATGTTAAATGGTCAGCGGTCAGGAATAAAATATCAATAGTACCCAGGCTCCACCGGGTACGAAAAGCCAGTGTATGTATCATGACATTTTACTAAAGCCTCAGTTAGCCGACTGTAACGGAATGTAATGTAATGACGTAAAAATGTAAGGAAATTCTATTTCTTACAGATTCATACATTACGGTGTTGCGTTACCTTTACATCTCCATAACCATTTGCATTACTTTACGCATAACAATATCCATTAGCTGTTTCTTACTGTTGCACTTACATTCCGTTACGGTCGGCTAACTGAGGCTTAAGAATTGAAAATAAACTGGAGAATAGAGCAAAATGAAAAGAAATAGCTGAAAAGCACAAATAAATGACATTCAATTTAACAAAGCAATCTTTTAATCGGAATACTGTCGTATTTATCGTTAGATGTTTCTTATCGTTTGTTTTGCAACTACCACTACATGTACACACTCACTTACTGATTCCTTCATTAAGACATTTTGTTGTTTGTTTCTTCAACATCGAAAGTATGTAATGCCACTGTTACTGCATCTGTAACTGTATCTCTATCTACAGATGTAAGTAGATATTTATGTATGTATATCCGTTAAACACGTGTGTATTTGTTAGTTTTTATTTTGTTTGTCTGTCTGTCTGTGCAAGCCATCTGCAAGTTGATATTTCGTTCTTGTCATGGGAATGTTTGTGTGTCTTTATGCGGTGCCACCTTTAAATTTAACGACATAATAATGTCTTCATTTCAATCCTTGTTGGAAATGACGTAAAAACTGTACAAAAAAGTATATTTTTTTTATCTCTCTTTTATGTAATACATATACATACATACATACATTTATCACTTTTTCAGACAAAAAATAAGAAATAAACACTTTATATTTATTTTCTGCTTCTGATTAATTTTGCCAACTTTGCATTTTTCTTAAATCAGCATTCAGTTGTTTTTGTGCCAGTGCAGAATGTGTATTTGTAAGCCTGGCAAAAAAGGTGCCAAATTTACAAATTTCGGGGAATTATCTGTGATTGTTTATTCAGTAGATTATCTGGATTCTACACACACAATCTATTAACGTGGCATTCATTTACTAACACTTGCTGCCTTGTAAATAGCAACAGAAACAGCAACATCTAATGTATTGTATCGTGAATTGTGGTTCGAACTTCTCAACATGTTTTTCAATCACCTCTTTCTCCAACCAATTACTCAGTATCGTACAACACTCCTTGGCGGTTTGCAGGTGCGATTATATTAACTTTTAACTTTGTTGTTGTCAATCTCATGAATATACAAATTTACTGTCATCAAGACAACAGAAGAGAGAAGAAAGTAAGAGGTATACAAGTGAAATACACTCACCCGTTTAAGTGTAAAATTACTAAGTACTAACAATAAGTACTTTAAATTGATTACTGACATTATTACTGACGGAAATCTGATTGATATTCTTTCAGGTCAAATCCTGTATATTTGTTCAATATATAGATTCGTTTCTGTTTTATTAACTAGTTCCATCTCTTTTGAATACTCATGATGTTTAAGTGTTCAAAAATGAATTAATGTGACAAATAACAAACGAGTAAATATTGTAAAACCATTGTCAAAAATAAGATCAACAACAATTTCAAGCATCACAGTTACTAGGTCTAAATAAATCTAAAATTGCAGGTAAACAAAACAATCTCAAGATTAAATCATTCAAAGACTTTTCATATTTAGCTGCGTATACTTGCAGAGTTTGGTTTTGTTAACAAATTTTCTTTTCTTAAGCAACAAATTGTTCTTGAAATTGAGTTTTTTAGGGAAAATATTTTGCAGCTGTTTTTCACATACATACTTAAGTGTTTGTAATTATGAATTGTCAAGTGTTTTTAAAATTTTCCTAAAAGCTAAAAGCAAAAAGAACTAAATAAAAAATTAATGCAAGTCATATCATCATTACAAGGTTCCTCTGTTACGTATGCGTGATATGTAATTAAAAAGTATGTATACAGTGGCTCACAGCTTATTTTATGCAGTGTATTTTTTTTGTTTTGTTTTTAAAGCTAAATCAAAAGAAAACTAACAGGAACTGAAACAATTTAGAGTGCAATATTCGACTGTGCCGAATCTTACATACCCTCCACCTAAATATAATGAGAAATACAAAAACTACACTGGTTATAGGACTACAATATCCTTATGCAGTGGTTTTTTCAATTAATAGCTTAGCGTTTTATATATTGTTTTAAAGACAGTTAAACAAACAGCATTAATTCATTTCAAATGTTTAGAATTTTTTTTTTAATTTTTAACATTTAAAATTTATAATTACAAATTATCACCATAATTTACAAAGTTTGATGATATTTATAACCAGCTTAAGTGTGATATAATATCTATAACAATCTTGAGTGTAAAATGCTTAAATTTGATCTCAATAACTTTATGTGCAAGAGATATATGGGTGGCATAGTAGAAACGGACCAATTATGGACTTAAGGCTTCTAAATCCGTTATCCAGTAATGCGATTTGTTTGAAATTCATCTCAATAATGTTATTTACAAGAGTCGTGTAGTTGGTTGTTGTACTAGAAAGTGGACATGGACCGACAGCTTAAAAACTCAGTAGCATAATTGCCGTATAACTGACATTAATGTGATTTCTGGATTACAGTTTATACGATATCGATATTTATCACACATTATGTTTTTCGAAAGTGGTGCGTATATGTGAGCAATTACAAAACATGGGCCGATCTTCTTAAATTTCGGAACAGAGAATTTTATGCATATAAGGATATTCCACGTTGAATTTCAATATAATAATAATACCTTCAAGATACATATAAGTATTAACGTGAATTTCGGTGGTGGACCTTATATATAGGCGATATGGTCAAATATGAACCGATATTCTTAAAATCCAGCAGTATGAGTTTGGCATAGATGTAAATGCTCCATGGATCGGTATCATTATTTATACGAGATTTATGAGTGTTGAAGTGATTTTCGGATGAGCGCTTCATGTGGTGAATATAATCAAATATGGACCGAAATTCACAAATTTCTGTTGTATGATTTTTGTGTATATGTAAATGTTCCGTGTAAAGTTTTGAGTCGATACCGATATTTATAAGGATAAATGACTTTTTCAGATATGGTCCTTATGGTCCTTAGTAGAACAATTTATTTACCTATAAGAATTATTTGTGCAGAGTTTTAACCTGGTAACTATATTTTTTACCAGATTTATCCGTATTTAGGTGAATTTTAGATGTTTTAGATGAACTTTATGTGGAATCTAGGGTCAAACATGGACCGAACAAAACAAAATTTCGTTTTGCGATTCCTTTTTACATGACACTTCTTTTTATTTGTGTTATTTCTCAGTGTTACACACGGAACGACAAACTTATATATACCCTCATTCGCCACTTATGGTGGTGGAGGGTATAAAAAGAAATTGGTGTCATTAAAAAAAAATTTAAACAAACAAAAATAATTTATTGCAAAAATGTACATTACAAAAAGAAAAATATGCTCCTTTTTTCATGTCACAGCTTATTTTATGCACTTAAATTTAAATATTTCGCCGATATTACACAATTGGAAACAATATCTTTAAAATCACACCATTTTTTTTAAGTCGCTGTTAGTTTTTTTTTTATTAGAGCTTTGAAAACAAAGAAACTAATGCAATGTATAAAATAAGCTGTAAGCCACTGTACGTACACACACTGGAATGGCACAATTAACAGATTTGTGGTGATTGTTTCAAACATACTTTTCAATTACATTTCAAGTTACCTTAAATATGTAAGCTGTAAGCCACTGTACGTACACACACTGGAATGGCACAATTAACAGATTTGTGGTGATTGTTTCAAACATACTTTTCAATTACATTTCAAGTTACCTTAAATATGAAAGAGAATGTCATATTTAATATCTGGATTATAATTCTGTATTCTAGGATGATTAGAACTCGGTGCTAAAGTATCTGAAAAAAAGTTTGTGATTTATAAAAACTAAATTTGTTAAGAATTCGTTTCTTCGTTCTTTCGTATAAATATAATTTCATACATTTTATAAAATCTGGTTATCTGTTTCTGTTGATTATATTTTTCGCATGAACCATGTCAAAGTATACTAAAGAATAGTCGTAGTAAGCTAAACTTAAGGTACGGTCACACTTGGTTTATATTTGCCGAAAAAGAAGTAACCACTAAATAAAATATGTTTGAACTCGTTTATTTATAAAAAAAAAACTTTGCTTATTTAGGACAGGACACAACAAATATTTAGTTTTATTTTATTTGATGCTGTTTGATCTTGCAAAACTCTTGTAAAAGTAAACAACGTCAAACAAATTTGTGCTAAACTAAGTGGTTAATTTTTTTTAGAAAATATTTGTCATGTGTGACCTTTATACCTTTATACCTTTATACCTTTATTCTATGTAAAAGGCGTACAAAATTTAACCCAAGGTTTCTGTTAAATAGAGTAAATTGTTATCATGATAGGGTTATGTAAAATAAAACAGCGGGCAAATTGCGTTTTATCGCCATTTTTCATGCACCGAACAGTAACACTTTGTGGATGCAATTCTTTTTCGACAATCACATGTATGTTCTCTAAACAATTTATAAAGCCGTGGCTTTGTATGATTTCGATACAACTTTTTCAATTTATAAAATATTGTTTAACAATTTCTTGTATAATGAGCAACTGTATAATTACGGAAAATTCAAGTATTGCCGACATATTAATTATGGAAAGGAAGACATTGATGAACATATTTATACTTTTGCCAATTACGTAGAGTTGAAAAATATCACCATATAAAAAAGTTCCACTACAACTCCCTTGCACAAATTCTAATTAATTTAGAAAAAAATACACCAAATAACAAATATTAAAACGGTTGGTTGGTTCTTCTCACCAACGTAACCACACAAAATGTCAATACAGAACCAAGTTTTAACATTTTCTAATATTCTGTAAACAATTGGATATTTTTCAACAACTTAAGATTAATATATGTAAGTGTCACGATAAAATCTCCCTATTAATTAATGGACACGCAGTTATTATCGTATAATCAAATACAGTTTCCTAAAGAAAAATACATAAATACATAAATATGTATTTAGCTTTACTTAAATTACTAAAATGCTTCTAGACAGAATGTCTGGGTAGCAAAGTGTTCATGTGTGGTGAATCATTAATAAGACCCACCGTTTGTTGTGGTTGTTCATGGATACAATTCTCAAGACATCATTGTCGGTTGTTTTGTTGAACTGCACATGCGGTTAATTAAATTTTTATTACAATTCATTATTAAATTGGCAGACAATTAAAAATGATATACATATGTACCTACGCACATAAAGACAAGAATTAATAAAGACTTATTCAAATAAAATTAACTTAATGTTATATTTCCCAAAAGTATAATACTGGTGAGTAAAACTCAAAAGTAAGATATCTTAGATTAGGAAAACATAATGACAACTAAGGAATTTGTATAGTAACCTTTATTTAAGACTATGCTTAGAATTTATCTTATGTTGTGGCAAATTACATAGTTTTGAGAACTTGCTACACAAGGTTTGTGGTTCCTTTTGAATAGTTAAACGTTTGATAGAAATAAGTTTGTGTTGTGTATGGGAATTTGTTCTATTCAATGAAACAATTAAATTGTGGTTAGTTAAAAAGTAGTATTCCGTAAATAAGAAATCAAACAAGTCCCTGCTCTGTCTAATACAGCATGAAAGTGGTTATAATATTCACAGCAGTGATGGAAAACTGAAAAATTGAAATAGTACTGACCGTCAACAAAAAGCGTACTTTTTTCAATATTTTGGTACTTTTTATGAAACATATATTTTTATTCAAAAATAAAATTAAAAATCCATTTAAAAATAATTCAAAAATAAAATTAATTCAGTTTAATAAAAAAAAAACTATTATAACAATTAATTAATTTTTATGTAAAAATATATGTTTCAAACATTTTTATTTGTTGTGGGTTAAGATAATAAACATATGAGCAAGCCTGCCTTTTATTAGTGTTAATGACATATCATTAATAGATCTTTCACCAATATGTTTGAAGTTTTCAAACTCATATGATACACAAATAATCTCAAACAAGAAATGAGAATTACAAAAATGTACGAAACATAAGAAATTTAAAAAATTTATCAAAATAGTACCACAAACAACTTCAATTCTTTATGCATCTATTTACTTTTGTAGATTAGTTTATCCCACATCAAATAAATATTTTTGAAACATAAATACATACCTATATATAAAAACAAGTCAGAAAGTATAGTCGGTCAAGCCCGACCATATACTACCCTACACCTAGTATATGTAAATATAACAAAGTTTTTCAGAAATGGGCGTTATTTGCGAGATATCACCTATTTTGGACCAAAATTCAGTGTCATGATTTCTGTGAATATAAATATTATATGTGTTAAACTTTATTTCGATATATATACTTTTAAAAGATTTATGGAAGCTAAATTGAATTATGGAGAGGGTCTTATATGGGAGCTACGACTAATTCGGGCCGACCATAATAAAATTGTACCGTATTGCTTGTATACTTATGAAATATATTTTCGTTCAATATTATTTGGATACCAACATTATTGAGTGAGTTATGCTCTTTAAACTGATTTTTGGAAGTGGGTCTTATATGGGAGCTACGACTAATTATGAACCGATCACTATAAAATTCTACCATATTATATGTATATGTACGAAACATATTTGTGTTCAATATTATTTGGATACCAACATTTTCAAAGGAGTTATGCTCGTTTAAGTGATTTTCGGAAGTGGGCATTATATGGGAGCTACGACTAATTATGGACCGATCTTCACGAAATTTGTAGATGTGCGTTACCTTCATTCACTACTCATTTGTGGTCAATATTGTTTGCATACTTGCATAATGCAAAGATTTATGACCGAAAACCCCAATTTCGGGAGGACATTTGTATGGGGGCTAGGTGAAATAATGGACCGATTTCCACCAGTTTCAATCCCATCCATCCTTGGGCCGAAAAATATCACGTACCAAATTTTATCGTAATATCTTCAAAATTGCGGCCTGTACTGTGCGCACAAGCTTTACATGGACAGCCAGCCAGCCAGACGGACGGACGGACATCGTTAAATCGACTCAGAAACTGATTCTAAACCGATCGGTATACTTTAAGGTGGGTGTTGGACCAATATTTAGGCACATCAGCACAAATCCAATATTCCCTCCCCACTATTGTGGTGTAGGGTATAAATATATACATATATATCTATTAGGCACTTTGTTTAATTTACTTAATGAGATCATTAGTAATACTATAATTGTAGCAACAAGATTCATTTGATCTTAATAGATCTTTAGTTTGAATTAAATTGGCAACAGTTTGTACTTGCAGACGATTTCTTTGTTTTGTTTTCGTATCATTTTGTATTGAAAACGTTCGCTCAACTGCTGCTGATGAATGGGGTAGTGGCAAAATTCCGAAAACAATACGTGAAATATCTGGAAACATACGTTCATTCAATTCGATTTTAATTTGGCTTAAATTTTCCCAAAAAAATTTAAATATTGTCCTTTTTTAAATGTTTTATTTGTGGGAGATCCGCCAACGCAAGAAATTGAGAATTGATCGTTTCAAATTTCTCTTCCTCATTTGGAAACATATTTAATAATAAGGGCACTATACTATTGGTCCTACCAGCAATAATATTTTCAGGCGTAAAATCGTTTATCATAATTAAAGTTTTATTTTCAAAATTAAATTTCTTTCGAAGTACGTCGCAAAATTTTATGTAAAAAGTTTGCCGATACCTTGACTCTTTTAACAAGAGCTTTATCTAACATTTTTGTTTCTATAAATATATCTAACGCAACTACGCAACAATTTTTATCTAAATGGTTGTCATCTAAGTTTAAACTTACCAAGGGCGTATTATCGAAAACATTCTATTTTATGTTGCTTGAACAACATTGACAACTTTTGCAAACAAACGTACACTAACAACAACATGAATAAGGAATTTGTGCATTCCTTATGTTCTTGTTTTGAAGCCAATGTTGTCGATGATTATAAAACAAGTAACGCTGGATTTCTAAATAGAGAACAAAGCAAAACAAACAAAGAGTACTAAATATGATGTGCGGGTACTATGGTATTTTTGTTGTGAAAAAGTACTGAAAATAGTACAATAGTATTTAATTTTCCATCATTGATTCATAGGCACAACATCATACCCAGCATACCATTTTAGGAGCGCTCCGAAAAAGGGGTCAGAAAAGAGTCCAACAAAAGAGCATTTTCGGAGCGAAAGAAAAATTTGCTTGTTACTGTCCTGAGTCGGCACGCAGTATGACTCAGAAATGCCACTTAATTATGTGTGTAACAAAGCGTTGTTGTTCTGTTATTTGTACTTTGAACACAAGAATGATAAAAACAAGATTACACATAGCCCAAAAAAAACCTCATAAAAGACGCTTTTCTGACATTATCTAAGAGGTCTTTCTGACGGAACATTTTCGAATGTAATGACCCTCTTTTGTAAAGGTTTTCGAAGCAATAATGATTGTTTTTTGGGCTCATAAAGAGCATGAACGCTCCGGAAAAGGTGTCAGACCCTTTTCGGCCTCATATGGCTTGCTGGGTACTTACAGACATACATATGTATGTGTGTATTATTTATTAATAAAAGAGAGAGAAAAAAATTATTAATTTGCCGTATCCATGAATCAGAACTTGTTAGTTAGTATTAGTTTTAAGTTTATATAGAGAATAATACTTTTCATTAAAATGAAATTCATTCTTTTACCTCGTAATTATTCCAATGCTGTAATTTCATTGAAAACAAAGAAATCTAATTAACGTTAAAACATTCGCTTGCATGTGAAAAAAAAATTAATTTTTTGGATTAAATGAACACTTAAGTGCCTTAATTATAAGAACGTTTAGAGATGTCAATGTATTTTTCTTAAAAAAAAAGACAGCTCAGGCAATATTAATGTTAACAAAGTGCTTTTTGGAAATGACGCATCAAGTCTCAAACGCATGTTAAATGTCTTAAATATAAGAATATATTATAGCACACTTGTTCCAAGTTTAATGATAGAAGTTAAAAAATATATACATACCTATGGGCCACAAGTTTGGCTACCTCGATTTTGAAAATCTTATGACATTTGAACTCGTATCGCTTTCTGACTGTCTAACTGTCCATGTAAAGCTTATGCACAGAGTATAGGTCGCAATTTTGGAAATATTTTGATAAAATTTGGTACATGATGGTTGAGATTGAAATTGGTTTAAATCGGTCCATTATTACACCTAGCTCCATACAAATAGGAGTTTACCAGTCATAAATGTTTGATTTATACAAGTGTCGGAACAAATTTCACCACAAATGAGTGGTAAATAAAGTCAAATTATATCTACAAATTTTGTGCAGATCAGTCCAGTTCCGAAATTCCCTTTAACGTCTATAAATGTCTTAAAAATGTTGGTATCCAAATAAAATTTAACAAAAATAAGTTTCATATACATACTTAGAATTGCTGACATCTAATTTTGTAATGGTCAGTTAATAATAAGTCGAAACTCCCATATAAGTCTCCATCCGTAACTCACTTTAATTTCCATAAATGCTTTAAAAGTGTTTATATCGAGATAATGTTTAACACACATAATATTTTATGGACGATCGTTCCATATCTTCATTTCTGAAAATCTCTTTTATACATATACTGGGTATAATACCCTACATTATATGGTCGGGCTGGACTATATGTATTTTGTTTTGTTTTAACCCTCCGTGACGCACATGTTCCGATAGTCACGTACGTAGCGCATGTATCTGGCCAGATACACTATGTATTTTAGTACATTTATATGAAAAATATGCAATTTTAGTGGGAATATTACATTGCTATATTGGTATCACGCCAGGCAGATATATATTTTCAATTTTTTGTTTTGTTCTTAGTATAAATATATAAATAAAACAAGAACAATATTGCTTTTGTGTTTAATTTCAAAAAAATAAATGTTATAAAGTTCATTTCAATTTAATTTATTAGTTATAAAGTAAGTTTTAATTAATTATAAATTAATTCTATCCGAGCAAAAAAAAATTTTAATGAGAAATAAAAAAAGAAAAATTTTATTTTTGTGTTTAAAAAAATAGTTGTAAAAAAAGTCTTACACAGCTTCAGGTAAGCAACTAAAACATGTATACTCTGATTTCGAATGTTGTAGGCATACCGGATTCGAGCACTTGGAACAGAAAAAAACGAGTTAGTCGGCGAATTTTGTCATCTCTTTTGTAGAGTATCATCACCACTTGGGCTAGGCACTACTACTGAAAACTGAAATGAAAAAGAAAAAACGAGGAAAATGAGATGTAATGAAGGACAAATGTTATATCAATCAAACCTACATTTAGTGGTCTTCCAAAATACGATTCCATGGCCGAACGAGTATTGAACTATTTCATGATGTGAATGTTGTTCATTCGGTTTTCAATATTTGGAAGAACCAATGAATCAGCTAACGTAGTGAGAAATTTTCTTCTAGCATTATTTTGTTTGAGGCCATCAACTTCCTTGCAAATACAAAATGCAGCCAGTATCCAACATGTTGCAGAAAAACGCTAAATTCCATCGTCTTGTTGACCGCTTTGTAGTAAAATGTGTAACCATTTGGTCCATGCAATATACGCGAACGGTCGAAAGTATGTTCACACATTTATTTTTTTTTTTGGCACGTAGCTGCAAATTGATACCAAATTTTCGTGGAATCCAAATAATGATGACAAAACAGGACGAGAACGATCCTTTCTCATTTCGTTAGGAATACATCTTTTATTGGAGCGAATGGTACCAACATATGCCAGACCAATTGTGGCCAGACGCTTTACTCCTTCTAAAGTAGTAAAAAAGTTGTCAGCTACAATTTTACGGCCAGCTTTACGAGTTGTATCAAAACATTTTCACCTTGATTCCCGTTCTTCTCCTTCTTGTCGGCCGGTACAGAGCTTTTCTTGCATTGGATATTTAGTTTTGGAATCGCAAGCCCACCAAATTTTGATGCCATATTTCGCTGGTTGTACTGAGTAAATTTAGTTTTCCACGATATGGGAACAGTTGTTCATCAATTGTTATGCTGGCATGCGGACTATAGTTTTTGGCAAGATTTTCATTTAAAAAATTCCAAACGTCACGAATGGGTGCAGCTTTGTCATCGAGCAATCGTTGAGCGCGTGTTCTACCATCATCAAAACGAATGTATCGTACCAGTGTAGAGAATCGATTAAAAGACATGGCTGCTCTGAATATAGGTAAATTATTTGACTGCCACATAGCTTTTGTGGTTTGCATATTATTGTAGGAATAACCAGCTGCCAAAAGAATGCCGACGAATGCGTCTAATGTATAGAATGCGTCTAATGTATAGATGAAAAAATCCACATAAATGTTGTTTTTTTTTATTTTTTTTTTTCATAAAACGATACCTAACAATATTTGTAGAGGGTACCTGGAGACTCATACCCCTAGCTAAATTAGAAATATATTTAAATCACAGTTAAATTCGTAAAATATCTGGCCAGATACATGTGCGTCACGGAGGGTTAAATACAATTTTTTCTTAATTGTATTAAAAGTGAACTAACTATCTGGGTGTGTGAAGGTATTTATTCCACATTTATTAATTGTAAAAAATAATGTTTTTAATTTACTTAATTCTTAAACAAATTCGTTGGTAGATGGTAATGTTTAAAACCTTTTGTTAATATTATGCGTAATTTTAATGCTTTGTAGAAAAAGTAAAATAAATATCATAAGTTAGTTAAATATGTTTAAACATATCACTCATGATAAGTAGATAAATGGTCGATATGTTTTGCTGATTTTAAAATTTTTATTTGGTTTAATTTTAATTTGTATGCAGGAGGAAATAATAAATAGTTTTTGAGACTATAAGAGTATATTTTGGTTTATAAAATTTTTAAAGTGTTAAAACTTAAAGTGGTTTAGTGCCCATGGAATTTTCTCATCAAGCTAAATGAAAGGTTTCATTTTACATACATTTTTATGATAATTATACATGGCTAGTTGTCTAAGGGCAAAATCTGAATGAAGACTCCTGCTTTAAATTCAAAAATAGATTAGTTTTCAAAATACATGCCAATTATAATAAAATTGTGTTTAAGCTCCCAGTAAAAAAAAATCGTGTTTTTTGAAGCACTTAAGAGAAAAAGCGCATAATCGAGCGCTTCAATAAAAGCGCTCTTTTGAAGCATTAAATGCTTACGAACAAAATATACAAAAAATATGCTTTTTTAGTGCTGACAACAAAGAAGGTTTTAAAGCGAAAAAATAAAAATGAAATTAAAGCTCACAGATTTACGTATGACAACGAAAGTGAATTACACAATGAATATTGCGCTTCTCAGTTACTATGAATTTTCCTTAAGCAAAAACATTCAGATAGAATTAAAAACCACTTTAGGAAAGTGCTTTATTTGCATGTTTGAGTAGGTTAAAAGAAGCGCTTATTGTCAGCAGAAAGTAGTCCTCCAAACCGGGAACACCTCATACAAAAATCATGCATTCCATCAGCAGGTTTGAAGCGATTTGAGGTATGAATTCATACATAAAACCTGCTCCTTTTGGAGCACATTTTTTACTGTCCTATACGATGGCCAAAATGAAAACAGTCTGTGAATTTCATCCGAAACTAAACATATACATATGTTCGAATTAAAATATTTGACAGTTTGTTAAAGTTAAAACAAAATATACGTTCAACTATTGCAAATTAAAACATCATTCAAATACTGATGCCAACATTTTATTTAACTAATGTTGTGCGATCTTTTAAAAATGCTGTAAAATCAAAAATAAATGTTATGTAGTTACATGTGTTGTATGGAATCTGTAAGTTTAAACCTGTGAATGCAGATATTAAATCAGTAAAAAGCTCTAATAAGTTTTAAATCGTAACAGTAAGAGGTTTGTAAATTAATAATATAACATTTTGCACTCATAGTTTGGCATATAAAGGTTTTTGATTTTTTCATTTTGAAGCACAAAATGAATGCAAGTTATCTGAACTCAGTTTCAACAATTCACCAATATTTTGAATTTGCATCATAAAATTGTCGTATAGTTCGATCTGTTAAATTCAAGGGTTTAAAAAGGACTAAGTAATTCTCCATAACAACAATTCTTATTACTCCATTTTTGTATTGTATTGTCTTTCCATGATATTAATTTTTAAAGTAAAAAATTCATACAATACAACTTCCAAGAATTCAATTTAAGTTTAGAAAAATTATTTATAGCTTTTGTGCTGTAAATCGATTCAGTTTAATTAAAATTTATGGAACTCTTTTAAAACATAGATCAGAATAGACTTAAGTAAATAATTAAAAAATAAGTATGAGTGTGTTGGCTTTAAGTTTTATTTTATTTATTTATTATTCTCTGCAATTATTATCCCCCTTATAAAGTTGTCTTTAAATTTTTTTTTGGTATAAACTTTATTCAAAATCATGATTAAGTTTTTGTTTTTGTGTTTGTGTTTGTTTTTTGTTTTTGGTGATTTTACTTAAACATTTCTAAATTAATTAATTACATCAACAATGTACAACAACAGCAGCCACAGCAACAACCAAGACACTTTCACTAGAAGCACAACTGCAACAACATCTGAGACAGTAGCTGTTTATACTGTTTTAATGGAAATAAAATTGGATAAAATATTTATTTTGTCTCATCTCTAGTTAATAATGGAAATGAGTGAGAAGAGATATCAACACAGTAGTGGCAATAATAGAGAATGTATGTGATTGAGAGGGAGCATGGAGCAAGGAAGAGCGCAAAGTAGAAAATATACTCTGCAACAACAAAATCAATTTCATACGATAAACTTCGAACTAATTTCTAACGCAACTTAATTAAAAAAAGGACTCCAGCTAAGGATATTAGATCGGTAGGGCAGAGCGAAGATGTGGAGGGAGAGTAATGAAATCTATAATGGAAATGAGAAAAATTCATATACAAATACACACACATAACACTGGCTACTGTTATTAACTACATCGTATACAAACATTGATAAAATACACAAACACTCACACACAATATCCTTATTTAAGTAGAACATGGATAGTTGTACAGGAGGAACGTGTGT
This sequence comes from Bellardia bayeri, assembly GCA_950370525.1. Taxonomy (NCBI): domain Eukaryota; kingdom Metazoa; phylum Arthropoda; class Insecta; order Diptera; family Calliphoridae; genus Bellardia; species Bellardia bayeri. The sequence continues at coordinate 33,160,798 of OX493266.1, forward strand.
ATATTTGCGTGTATGTGTGCTTATGAACTTCTAGTCCAATCAAATCTTGTCGAGTGGGAATGTGGAAATATGTCTGTTGATTCTCTGATAATATTTGTCTGTTACGAGTATAGAACAAATAAGAAAACAACAGCAACAACCTTTATTGCATTCAATGTTGTAGTTGTTCTTTAATAAAATTATGGCAACTTATTTCTAAAAAAAAAATAATAAAAATATGTATATACAACAACAAAAATATTCTTGTATTTAAAGACGCAAATAAAAAGAGTATCAACTGCCAGGAGACCTTGAATAAAAGTTTGTTACTATTTTCTATATAAAAGAACATCAAATGGTACACTTTTATAATGAGGCTGTATATACACATTATACGTAGGTTGTCTGATGTTTATAGCCTACACCACAATAGTGGAGAGGGTATATTGGATTTGTGCTGATGTTTGTAACGCCCAGAAATATTGGTCCAACACCCACCTTAAAGTATACCGATCGGCTCAGAATCACTTTCTGAGTCGATTTAACGATGTCCGTCCGCCCGTGCGTCCGTCTGGCTGGCTGGCTGTCCCTGTAAAGCTTGTGCGCACAGTACAAGATATTTTGATACATTTTGGTACGTGATATTTTTTCGACTCAAGGATGGGATTGAAACTGGTGGAAATCGGTCCATTATTTCACCTGGCCCTCATACAAATCTCCTCCCAAAACAAAATGTCCCCCCATAAAAATGTCCTCCCGATCATAAATGTTTGAATTATGCAAATATGCAAACAAATTTCACCACAAATGAGTAATAAATGAAGACAAATCACATCTACAAATTTCGTGAAGATCGGTCCATAATTAGTCGTAGCTTACATATAAGGCCCACTTCCGAAAATCACTTAAAAGACCATAAATGTTTTAAAAATGTTGGTATCCAAATAATATTCAACGCAAATATATTTCATATGCATACATATAATACGGTAAAATTTTATTATGACCGGTCCATAATTAGTCGTAGCTCTCATATAACCCCCATTTCCAAAATCACTTTAACGATCATAATTTTTTTTAGAAATGGTGGTAATCAAATAAAGTTCGACACAAATAAGTTTCTTATTTACAGAAATAATGACACCTAATTTTATAACGGCCGGTCCATAATTAGTCAAAACTACCATATAGGACCCTCTACGTATTTATATCGAGATAAAATTTAGCACATATAATATTTTTATTCACAGATATCATGACACTAAATTTTTAGATGATCGATCCATAATAGGTTATATCTCCCATATAACGCCCATTTCTGAAACAGCTTTTTATAGGGTATTATATGGTCGGGCTTGACCGACTATACTTTCTTACTTGTTTTAAATTAGTGTCAAAAAATGACTTTATTTTAAATACGTTATTTAAGGGAAGCCAATTGAGACTATTAAAGGACTAATTAAAAAGTGTTTGCATCAAGTTTGTTTGATTATTTTTTCTAAATTGTTATTTATGGAATTGTTCAGATGGTATTTTATTTAAAATATATCAAGCAATTGAGTTAATCTGTTTTATCTGCAGTGGTTTAAAAAAAATAAACTTCTTAAATCTCTAAATAAAGTAAACATGAAAACAGAGTTTCAAAAGGCGTTAATGTTGTTAAGAAATATTGCAATTTGAGAAACAAAAAATCAAAGCAAGCATTTCATTTAGTGCAAAAGCATATACGAAATGGTTTCGTTTAATATGTGGGCATTAGGTTGACACTTATAAATAACTGTTTCAAGGATTTCCGATGCTCCCAATAGAGTAAAAAATTGTATCTTATTTAATAAATGTTATCTATTTCATATTTTTCAGTGACTCCAAATATTAACTGCCGTATTTATAAAAAATTAAAGTAGACTTCAAGTGTACTTTAAGAAAATTTTGTATGAAAATTTTGTCTTAAAGAACACTTCAAGCATACTTTATTTTTTATAAATACGGCAGTAAATGTTTAACAATGAACTGGAAAAGTTATGATAAGCCATAAAATTTGCATTTTTTTAACCTCATTTGGAATCAAGAAAAGTTTTAAAGATTCGTTAAATAAAAGTGAAAAATAAAGTATTTTGAATTTTATCACGTTTAGATTTAAGGCTTTGTTTAAACGAAAGCAATATTGGAATCGTTTTAGTTTTTCATTTGTCATTACTGTCTTAATTTTTATAAAAATACAGAATTGGTAAAAAGTACAACAAAACAAGTTAGATTGCTATATTCGGCTGTGCTGAAACTAAAATACCCTTCACCTGCGCTGTTGTTAGGACCAGAATATAATTATTCAGTATTTCTTATTCAGTTTAAGCGCAAATTTTATTAGTATTTTATATATTGTAATTGATGTAAATATTAATTCTTACCATTATTTACAGAGTTTTCATATGTATCATCACAATCTTATATGTAATGTAACCCACAGGTGGTGAAGGGTATAAAAACTATTTCGTTAATTCATATGACAAATATATTGAATTATTAAATGTTCCTTGAAGATGCTACATGATATAGTAGCGAAATATTGAAAGAAAAGTAAAATATCAGATTTAAATCTGGCTTGAGTTTGTTTTTAATGTATGAAAAGTCAAGCATTTTAGATATTTGAAAGATTTTTTACCCTGTCATAAGCAATTGTATGTCCAATATTTAGTCTATTCTCTGATGATAAAATTAAAAGTTGAAAAAATTACAAAACATTCTAAGAAAGATAAAATTTCCCTGAAGATGCTACACATTGTTGTAGCGAAATATCGGAGAAAATAAAAATAAAAACCATATTAGACCTTAATTTCGAAGAATAAAATATAATTGTTTAATTTTATAAAAAAGATAAAATTTTATAAATTTAAAAGTTTAACAATGAACAATTAAAATTTTTGAAATTTCTCGACACAAAAAGATGAGTCGGGATATATTGTTTTTATACCCTACACCACCATATTGGGAAGGGTATTACGCGTTTATGCTAATCTTAAACAATTTAACAAGTCGATCTGGTTAACTGACTGTACATGGACAGCACGTAAGCAAAATATACGCGCAGTTTTCAAGATATTTCCTTAAATTTTGTTATATTCTTTATTTTTATGCAGGAACGAAGCCAATTGAAATTAGCAAAAATAGGTCTATTATTTCACCTAGCCACTATACAAATGTCCTCCCGAAATAAGACTTTATCGGTCATAAATAACAAAGCTTCCATATGAGGTACTCTAAAAAAAATCAATTTTACAAACATAATCGTCTTCAAAGTATTCAATCACTTTAAAAGCCACAAATCTCTTCAAATTTTTGGTATTCAAAGAATATTCAAAACAAATAAATTTCACATATAGAAAAATCATGCCAACTAATTTTATAATGATCGGTCCATAACTAGATTTACTATTGTAATGTACATTATTTTACATTTATTTGTTTTATATAACGAATAAACTTGCCAAAGACCTTGGATGGGTCCTATTGAAAAATTAACCACATTGGCATATCTGCATTGTTAAAGTTTATTTAAATATATAATTCTTCTAATACATATTTGAATGTTCGACTGGATTAGCGACTTAAAATCTATTTTTCTAAAATTTCTATAACATTCAACTTTCACAATATTGCTTTGAAGATTTTGAATAATAGCATTTTATAAAATTGTGTCTGATATTTTAAACCAAGTAAAGAATACTAGTTTATAGATTTTCTCTAAAATAGTCGGGGGTTATTTTTATTTAATTTATTTTAGAAAAATTATATTATTAATGTTATATTCGGCTGTGCCAAAATGAAATATGAAAAATAAAATATAAATGTATAAAATTTTGTTTTAATATTCCAAATAGTTCTTATATAAGAGCTATGACCTATAAAAGGCTGATCTGCTATATATGAAAATCGGGATGATGAGTTTAATATATAAGGGGATTACAAGTGTCGAATTTCAACTAGATAGCATTGTTTTTACGAGTTTGCTGCGAACATTAGTGATTTGCGGAAGTGGTCTATATATAGAATACACTTCGGTGTGTATTTGGATTATTTTCTTAAAATTTCATCCTGATAACATTTGTAGCCACCATGATTCTCATGAGGAATCATGAACCATTTCTTAGAAATTTCAACAGGTCATTTTATAATAAAAATAATATGTGCAAAACTTTTTTTTAACTTTTATTTAAATATCGTTTTGGGAAAACATCGAGGTTGTCTGACATTTGGGTCTATAAATCTGGTTCTGTTGGTCCGACTTTGGCATTCTCAATACCAATTTTTCCTTTTTTCGCAGCTCTATCGTGCCTGCTGGACAGACCAACGGACATATTTAGATCGTCTTAGAATTTTTGAAGGAGCAATAATTTAATGTGTTAGAAACGTAATGATAAACAAAATATATCCTTCACATTTTTGGTGGTGGGTATAAAAGCTTAAATTTGGAAAAGCGTTCATGTATATTATATTTCTCCCTCCGTATTGTAGGGTATACAAATTAGTCGATTTTTGTTGTTTGAATAAAACGAATAATTTCAATAAGAAATTTTAACTTATTGGAATAATTCGAATTATTCGAATAATTTAAAATTGATAAAAAACGTAAAATAGCAGTTTTTTTCTTTATCAAGTCATACATAAATTATTATCGTCTAAATTTATAGTTAATAACATCACTTACATACATTTTCACTTTCTTCACTTTTTTCAGCATACTCAACATCACATTCACCACCATTGTGGTCAGTAGGTTATAAGGATGAATTAAGAACCGGTGCCAATTAAGATTTCTTTACTATTATTTATTGTTTTTCCTGTATGTTCTAGTTGTTAAAGTCGATGAGTTGATATGTTTTATAAATATGTTGGTGTTTCCAAAAGTTTTCTACTATATTTGACATTTGTCTCATCACATAAGTATTTTTTTTTGCAATCACTTTCAATACATTCTTTTAAGGGGCAAATTAAGACTCTGCCAATATTTTGCAATCATACGTGGACCAAACCAAACTCTTTCACTAGTTTTATAACCTACACCACCATAGTGGGGAGGGTATATTGGATTTGTGCTGATGTTTGTAATGCTCAAAAATATTAATTCACAGTCTTTAGTTAGCTAATGACAAAAGTTTAACTAATGATTCTTTTTTATTCGCAATGATTAGTTTGCCATAAGAATAACAACTAATAGTTAAACAATAGTTAGTATTTTAGTTTACCAATGGTTAACTAATGACTGAGAATTCGGCCATTAATAATCTTAGTATTCAATTAAAATTGAACACAAATTTGTTTCATATATACAGAAATCAACTAATTTTATAACGGTTGGTCCATAATCAATCATAGCTTCCATATAAGATCCACTTCGAAAATCACTTTAAGATCTATAAATCTTTTAAAAGTGTTTATATCGATATAAAATTTAACACAAAGAATTTTTAGCATATGCACAGAAGTCATGCCACTACATTTTTGTATGATCGGTCAGTAATAGGTCATAGCTTCCATATAACTTCCATTTTTTCGGGCTTTCTATACTATAATTTCTTGCTTGTTTAAGCTAAATATAAGGAGCTAAGAAGAATCATTTATAGGGATTGAAAAACTTCATTTAACTTTCGTTTGTATTAAAAGTGATTAGTATAATTTCATTTTGTAGTTTTTCACTAGACCCATTTTAAGACTTATAAAATTCAAAATTTTCAATATTCAAAAATAAAGTTTAAATAATAAATATATTAATTAACGAAATGGTGTTCAATTAATACTATTTTGAACTATAAAACTATGAAACAATTTTAAAAAGAAACGATAAATGAACACAAACATATTTATTCGTATTATTCGATTATTCTTCATAACATTAACCGAATTTTTCGTTATTCGCAAATTGTAATTGTGAAATTCTTTGAATACGTTATCGTAGGAAATTGTTAGCTTATTCGAACGATTATCATTCGAATGGATGGAGACAACTAACGATAAATTTCTATAATAGCAGTGATTTTAGATCTATCCTTTCTTACCAATTTAAACAAATTTCTTTGTTGAGTATTGATAAAGTCCTTTCCGTCCGTACCTACACATTGGCATGTTGGCTTGTTGGCTTGTTTTTTTTGGCAACTATTTTTAGTCTCTTAATAAAGTTTGTAATCTATCCTGTTTCTAAGGACATATAGACTGCAGGGGCGAAAAAAAAATTATTTCTATGATTTTTAGGGACTAAATATAATACACCGAAAATTTTATTTTCCATCCATCAACTTTAAAATTTCTTGGGACGGAAAGGGGTATTACAAGTTCCAACTCGATTAAAAAATTGCAAAAGTTTTAATATTAAAAGTTGCTCTAGACTATAAATTCAGACATACATATTAATAATGGTGTAGAAAAGTTAACAAAATATCATTTCTCAACCAAAGTTTAAATTTTATAACCTGTAAAAACATAAAAAAATAGGATGTCTCATACAATTTTGTTGCAAAAGGGAAAGATTCTCGCTATAGCCTCGCATAACAAAATACTTAACTTTTTGTTTCAATAAGTAACTTCTCTTAGTTTAAGTTTAGCTGCGTTATCTACCGTCTTGTTGCAATTTTGTATTGTTGTCTCCACTACTTTTTCTCACAGAGAGCAACAAAAGTAGCAATAAAACAACAAAACTCTTAATATTATGTCATGATGTATTGTATTTTTGCAATATCATCTTATCCCTGTTGTTCCTGTTGTATCTTAAACTTTTTTTTATAATTTCTTTTTTGTGTGAGTATAATTTTATATTTTGCCAAACATTGATATAAACTTTTGATATTATTTGACTTTTTAGTTTGTTTGTGACTGTCGCTGTTGTTGCTGTTACTTAATTTTAACATTCTACTATTTAAATCAAGGTTGTCCAAATATGATAATACTAAAAAAAAACAACACATACATACATACTCGTATAATAAATATCACTCATACGCACTCGAGTTTCCAGAATGAAAGATATTCGTATATTTAATTTATGGTTTTTCATTTTGTGACATTAATGTTGTTTTTTTCTCTCTACGTGAAAAATAATTTCTAAAATTGTATAATACAGTAAAGGGAGAAACTACAAACAAATATGATAGATTTTATTTCTACATACATATGTACATACTCGTATATGTTTGTACTTATTTCCTGTACAAAATAAATCCATTATTGTTGAATGAAAAATAAAATCATGCATTATTATGAACGTTTTATTCATTTTAAAATGTTTTCCCCAGAATTTATCTTATTTATTTTTGAGGCATTTATTTCATAAATCTACATATATTTGATAACACATGCTGGTTGGGGTTGAGGGTTTTATTTTGTATGGTTTGTAAAATAAACAAATAGGATTATAATGTAAAAGCACCAAGCCGATTTTTATGTTTTCAATTTTTTTTTCGTATTTGAATTGTTTAAAATTTACACAGTTTAAATAAATATATGTATGTATATGTATTTTCTTTTCTTTTACGTATCTTGTATTTGGTAGCCAACTTTGACTATTTCTTTAAACCATGTTCTACATTACAAACATACATATATCAATTCGATTTAAAGAATAAATCAATTCAACAGCAATTTCATTAAAAAAGCTAAACCTGTAACTTAATTGTCTTTCTATAAATCTTTACTTTGGCTTTGATCGCATTAATTGTTGTAGAACAATTTAATATCGAATGTCATCGACACGTGTTTTTCTTATTCTACTATATATTCTTTGTATGATTCAGGTTCCTTTAAATTACATGTTTCCTTTGTTTTTGTTTGTGAGATGTACCCATAAGGCTTGTATCGTTTCATAACATCGTTTACAGCACTTTTTGAAAGTTTTATCTATTTTACATTCATTGAAACCAACAATGTCATATTTTCAAGAAATTTATGCACGTTTTTTTCTATTTTATATATCTGCTATACAAATCTATTTCGGCTGATTAAATTTTTCCACAAAGTAACGGAAGTGATATTTAAAAATCGTATCTCTAAAGAAACAAAAGTGTTGCCAACATTTTTAAAAATAACTTCAGTAACCAGTAACAGTGTAATTCGATTTTATGTAAACAATGTACTAAAAACTAAATGTCCATAAGAGGTGGAGTTATCGATTTTTCACTCTAAGTAAAAGGTATAAAATTTAGAAAGTTTTGTAATTAAATCTTTATACCCTACACCACCATAGTGGGGAGGGTATATTGTATTTGTGCTGATGTTTGTAACGACCAGAAATATTGGTCCAACACCCACCTTAAAGTATACGGATCGGCTCAGAATCACTTTCTAAGTCAATTTAACGATGCCCGTCCGTCCTTCCGTCCGTCCGTCTGGCTGGCTATCAATGTAAAGCTTGTGCGCAGAGTACAGGTCGCAATTTTGAAGATATTTCGATAAAATTTGATACATAATATTTTTTCGGCCCCAGGATGCACGCGATTGAAACTGGTAAAAATCGGTCCATTATTTCACTCCATACAAATATCCTCCCGAAATTGGGGTTCCAAATAAATTTCATCACAGATCGGTCCATAATTACTTTTAGCTCCCATATAAGGCCCACTTCCGAAAATCACTTTAAAGCGCACAACTCTCTCAAAAATGTATACAAATAATATTTAACGCATTTATATTTCATATGTATACAAATATTACGGTACAATTTTATTATGATCGGTCCATAATTGGTCGTAGCTCCCACATAAGGCCCACTTCCGAAAATGAGTTTAAAGAGCATAAATTTCTTAAAAATGTTGGTAATCAAATAAAATTCCACACAAATAAGTTTCTTATATACAGAAATAATGACACCTAATTAGTCGAAATTCCACATGAGACCCTCTCCGTAATTCACTTTAAGCTCCATAAATCTTTTAAAAGTATTTATATTGAGATAAAGTTTAACATACATAATATTTATATTCATAGACATCATGACACTAAATTTTTGGATGATCGGTCCAAACTGTTTTCAAAATATACTGGGTGTAGTGTATTATATGGTCGGGCTTGATCGACTATACTTTCTTACTTGTTTTCTAGTTTCATTTATCATTATATAGTTAGTTTAACTATTTGGTTATTTAGTATATGATGATTTTATGTAATATTATATATGTATATGTAACTAGCTTTGATGACCTACATGTTTTTTGATAATACCCATATTTATTTATATAAACAGAAGTCTTACTCTTACATACAAAACTACTTATTCGGAGCATCTGTTCTTTTAATGTTGAAAAATATTGTTTATTAGCAAAATATTTTCAATAGCAAGTATGATATTATACATTAAGCACAATGGCGTGAAAATAATGAAAACTATTTAAATTTGATATGAAAAGCAAGTCAAAAATACGTTTGGAAAGGGATGAATGCATAAAAGTTTTTTTTCTCCTACAGAATGAACTCCCACTTTACACACCAAGTATGCTTCGTTTGTGTGCTATTAAAACATGTTGTTATATTTTCTCTAATAAATATAAAGGGGAATACCAAAACTAAAAGAAAAACATTCAAGTTAATGTTAAACAGTTGTTGCTTGTCAAACAAGTGTACTTTTTATACCCTACACCACAATAGTGGGGAGGGTATATTGGATTTGTGCTGATGTTTGTAACGCCCATAAATATTGGTCCAACACCCACCTTAAAGTATACCGATCGGCTTAGAATCACTTTCTGAGTCGATGTAACGATGTCCGTCCGTCCGTCCGTCCGTCTGGCTGGCTGGCTGTCCATGTAAAGCGTGTGCGCAGAGTACAGATCGCAATTTTGAAGATATTTCGATAAAATTTGGTACGTGATATTTTTTCGGCCCAACGATGGATGGGATTGAAACTGGTGGCAATCGGTCCATTATTTCGCCTAGCCCCCATACAAATGTCCTCCCGAAATTGGGGTTTACCGGTCATAAATCTTTGAATTATGCAAGTGTGCAAACAAAATTTACCACAGATAAGTAGTAAATGAAGCTAAAGCACATCTACAAATTTCGTGAAGATCGGTCCATAATTAGTCGTAGCTTCAATATAAGGCCCACTTCCGAAAATCACTTAAAAGACCATAAATCTTTTAAAAATGTTGGTATCCAAATAATATTTAACACAAATATATTTCATATGTATACTAATAATACCGCACAATTTTATTATGATCGGTCCATAATTAGTCGTAGCTCCCATATAAGACCCACTTTCAAAAATTACTTTAAAGAGCATAAATCTCTTAAAAATGTTGGTAATCAAATAAAATTCGACACAAATAAGTTTCTTATAGAAATAATGACATTTTGTAATGGTCGGTCCATAATTAGTCGAAACTCACATATAAGACCCTCTCCGTAATTCACTTTAACTTCCAAAAATCTTTTAAAAGTATTTATATCGAAAAAAAAAAAATTTAACACATATAATATTTATATTCACAGAAATCATGACACTGAATTTTGGTCCAAAATAGGTGATATCTCGCAAATAACGCCCATTTCTGAAAAACTTTTTTATATTTACATATACTAGGTGTAGGGTATTATATGGTCGGGCTTGACCGACTATACTTTCTTACTTGTTGTCATTCTGAGTTAAGTTATTGAAGTTATAGCATCTCAAATTGTGGTCAAGCAAAAAAAGTTAAGATTTCCCGTTTTAAGACATGGCACGTCGGAAAATACTTATTTTAAGTAATAAATTTCAAACGTAGATTTAATAAAAATATATCTGGTAGTAGCTAATGAAATAAACTATGAAACGTGATTTCATTTAATAAGAAAATATATTTGCTTGTATTATTTTTTTATATTTTTGCCCAGACGTTACCATAAGGTAACGTGGGTCGCCTAGGGTACAGGTTTAATTTTTAACGTTTTATATGAATTTTCGTGCTGTTTTTTTAATTTCTTGTGTGTAGTTATTATATTTTGTTGTATTTTCATAAATTTTGCGATCTTTAGTGGTTTGTCATTACAACAAATGCTCGATTATATTCAAGAACTTGATGAAGATGAGAATGAGCTTACCGATTTATCAACTGCCATTTACATCAAACCTCCTATAGATGGAAACATATCTGGTGAAGATGATGCTGAAGAAGAACGTGAGGGAATTCCTGATCATGTTTGCCCGCCTCAGTTAAAAGGTGGCTGTGAACTTATAATGGCTAGTGGACGACGTTTACAAAACCTTGATGAAGAGGATAATCTTGGTGGCATGTTTGAAAAAATTAAAGTTTATAAAGTGTTTGATTTTTTAATCTTTCTTTAGCTCCAAATGTGGAAGATTTACCCTTTACTATAGTAGAAGATATATTTCAAGAAATGGGGGATCAACCAAAAACATCTAACCCCCTTATTCATAAAAACGTACAACAGGTTTATAAAACAAATTTTTGTATGGAAATTTGCTTCATAAACCTCTTATAAACCTGTTGTAAGTTTTATGAATAAGGGCATAAGTGTACAACACTTATGTGGCTCAATATCGCATCGCATATAGAGGAAAGAAGTGGTGGTCTAGTATTTTTACCTGGCTCATAGATGCTTGTATTCAAAATGCTTGGCAGCGTCATCGAAAAGGACAACCGACAATGACGCTGCTTGAGTTTCGAAAACAATTATCGGTGTACTACTGCAAGCATTATGCCACAAAAGCAAAAACACCCGGTCCTATGACTTCACATAGATGTGCACAACAGCCAGGTCGAGTTGAGCACACTCTTCGTTATGATCAAAGTGGTCATTTTGTAGTACCATCAAATCGCAGATACTGTGCTGGTGATCGATGCAAAGTTAACAGAAGAAAACAGCATGTGTTAAATGCAATGTTGGGGTTGCGTAAAGTGTTTTGCAAGTTACCATACCAAACCATGATTTATATAAGTTCAAAACTAATATTTGTTTTTCCTTTTTTTTCACAAAAATTATTTTCTTTATTCTTAATTTCAACAAACATGTTTAAAACAGCGTTTTATGTATTTTATTTCTAAACAAAAACCTGTACCCTAGACGACCCACGATTAGCATATGGTAACGTAAGTTTTTCAAATTTTTCTGAAAAACGAAACAAGTTATTGAAAAACTTAACTCATTTTCGTGCCCAGAAGGGCAAAATACATAAGTATACTTCTTTTGAACCAAATATGAAACAAAGAAAGTTCTGGGCAATACCGGGTTAATAATATTCCGGGCAACGCTGGGTACAAAAACCTTTGAAGGTTGACACCGAAAAAAAAAACATTCCTATAAATACTTTTTTGATTGCAGTGAGCGACAATACAAATTTTGTGACTTTAGCACAAAAAACAAAAATGTATCTAAAAATAATATACATAAATATTCAAAAGTGTATATTGTAGTTCAGTACTTTGAAAGGATAAACAAATTTCCCTAATTATCCGTGATTACCGGCTAACTGTCGCACATAGGGTTTTTTGCCAATCTAACCGGACATTAAGCAAAAAATTAAATTTAAGAAATGTAAAAATCTAAGTACGCAGCTCGACAGACACTAAAGTTCTGCATCGTATAGTGAATTTTCATGTCGTTTGCTTGAGATTTGTGGTTTTGGGACAGTGTTGAAGTCAGGAAAGTTGATTAACCCTTATGTGTGCGGCAAAAAAAACACCTTCTACCTATATGAGAGTTAAGTAGAGAAAAAACATTTTCGAACTAAATACATTGTTGGAGCGTAGTTAAGAGATATTTTATATAATTTTTCTTAACCCCTTAAGGTTTGCAAGCTACTAACAACTTCATATAATATACTTGCAATGGCCGCTTTCTCATATAAAACACGTAAAGGTACCCGGGTACCTTGAGGTACATTAAAGGATGTTAAAAGTAAATTGGTCTCGCAGCAAATTACAAAAAAAATTCAAGGCGTACGGCTGCAAAAAAACTAAATTATTTGAAAGTTAGTAGTTCTCAAAAAGTTTCAGGTATACAAGTTATCAATTTCAATGAAAAAACTTTGACTAAAAACGCCAAAGGTACTTAGGTACTTTGGTGCACACATATGGGTTAAATTACATGCGTGTTCATTGACTTTTTACGGTTTTGGGAGGTTTACAATATATTTTTTTGTGAGTAAACAAATAAAGATTTTACATTGATTTTTTTCTGTGAAAGACTATATTACCAGCTACTTATAAACATTTTTAGAAACATTTTATTAGAAATTTGTTTGATAAAAAAAATCGTTCGAAATTAAAAAAAAAACGAATTTTTTGTTCACTTTTTTGGAAAAAAAAAATTAAAAGGTTTTTAAAAGTGAGTTTTGTTGTATCAAGCAAAATCTTTAACATCACGATAAAATTTGAAATCTTTACTTTTAAATTCAAAAAAAAAAAAAACGTTGCGCGTTGTTGAGCTATTTTTTTATGATTATTTGAAAATTTCACCTTTTTCCTGTTTTTGCTCATCATGAATATGATAGAAACCCTTTTGTCAGTCATAAAATGTTTTGGTTGTACGTAGATTTTTCTTATTTACATTATTACATCTAAGACTAATATTACCTGTGTAAAAAAAAAAGGAATGTGCGAAACAGTAAGTAACGGTTTTTAACTACCTGTGCAGGAGCTAAATGACGTTACTTTATGGAGCAAAATAAATTAACAACAAAAATAATATTTAATAAAAAATCAAATCTGGGCTCCAGGTACTTAGTTTAGATTCGGAAGAGGATTTTGAAGAAACAAAAGAGAAGCTATTTTAAATAAATTAGTTGTTATTATTTTAAATAAAATTTGGTGTTACTATTATAAATAAGTTATAATTACGAATAAATTTATTATTTTCAGATAAATTAAATACTATGAAATACATAAAAGTCAAATAAAATCTTAAAAATGATTTTTTTTTTGGAAATTTGAAAAAAAAAAATTTTTTTTGACATGGTTGTTCCGGGGGTGAGCTTGGAGAAATACCTCCCTGTGCCCATAAAAGTTAAAAAATTTAATTTTTATAGTATTTTTAATATTTACATTTTTTTTAAATTTTATTTTATGTAACCGCCCACAAAATATGGCGGCCTCGAAAAGTGTCTCCTGGGTCTAATTTGAGGTTTTTGACTTTCGCCAACGTTAAAAGTTGAATTTGCCAAACAAAAGTATGGAAAAAATTGCATTTTCCAAAGATTGGATTAGTTCTTCTAGGGGGAACTTTTTGCTCCTTGGTCCGATTTTATGTATTTTTAAGGGGTACTTGCCTATGACAATAACACACATTTCTGCCAAGCTTCACTGATCTAGGCGCACTCAATAACTTTTAAGAAGCAATTTAAGCTAAAACAAAAAGTAATGTCCGGCTAGATTGGCAAAAAAACCTCTGTGTGTGTCATTTGATGATAAAGATGTTTTGCACACAATTATTTAAATGAATCTAAAAAGCCAAAAAAATATTTTTTTTTTAGTTTAGAACAAAATATACAAAAAGTACCAACTACAAAATTTTTCTCTTTTTGGACCTCGAATTTTGCATTTGGTAACTTATATTTCATTATTTATTATTTATAATTTTAATGATATGCAAAATTCCCATTAGTACTAGTTATTACCATTTAAGTGTCGTATTATAAAAAATTAACTTCTCAAACACATATTTCTGCGATGACATAAAGCTACAATACAAATTTTTTACTTTGCCTTAAAACAACCGATACAAAAGGTACCAAAAAAGTACAAAAATACAAATCTTTACCCTTTTTCACCCCTTTAGTTAGAATTTCCCAAATATACATATGTTTTTGATAAGTTTTCTTGGCTTTTAATATATCGATATTTGAAGTTTAGAGTCTGTAGATCACTTACTAAGATTAACCAAAAAATTCCATTTCTTACTCGTTTTTATTCACTTTTATAGATAAACTTACAAAGAACAACTTTTCTAATACGTACACAACTTTGTGACGACAGAAAGCAATAATAAAAATGCTATTGCTTCATTCATAACAAAGACAATCAGTTTTATCCCGATACCACCATTATAGTCTATTCAGTTTTACCTATTTTTATCTAATTTATCACTTCCTGGTCCAAGTTTTAAAAATAGATCTATCTTCCTTCCACATTTCAATAAGATCTGTTAATGGTTTGGGCTAAACCAATTTTCCCCTTTTTATCATGACCTGGTCCAATTTTTGGAAACATATATATGGATCTGGCTACGTTTCAAGTTTTGTATATACAGCTTGTATAACATATTAAATAGTTAATAAATATGTATATTGACATGGATCTATTATCAACATTTATAATTTCACTCAAATCGGTTTTGCCATTAAGGCGTGATTGCGGAACAAAGAAACAAATAAACGAACAGATGCATTTATAAACAAGTAAGAAAGTATAGTCGGTCACGCCCGACCTATCATATGGTCTACACCCAGTATATCAATAATACAGTTTTTCATATATGGGCGCTATATGGGAGATATTATCTATTATGAACCGATCATCCAAAAATTTAGTGCCATGACTTCCGTGAATATAAATATTATGTGTGTTAAACCTTATCTCGATATAAATACGTTCAAAAGATTTATGGAGGTTAAAGTGAATTACGAAGAGGGTCTCATATGGGAGTTTTGACTATTTATGAAGACTCATGTTTGTTAAATTTTATTCGGATAACAGCATTTTTAAGAGATTTATGGTTCTTAAAGTGATTTCGGGAAGTGGGCCTTATATGGAAACTACCACTAGTTATGAACCGCTCATCATAAAATTCTATCATATTATATGTATGTATACGAAACATATTTGTGTTCAATATTATTTGGATACCAACATTTTTAAGAGAGTTATGCTCTTTAAAGTTATTTTTGGAAGTGGGCCTTATATGGCAGCTACGACTAATTATGGACGAAATTTGTAGATGTACTTTAGCTTCATTTACTACTTATCTGTGGAAAGTTTTGTTTGCATACTTGCATAATTCAAAGATTTATGACCGGTAAAGCCCAATTTCGGGAGGACATTTGTATGAGGGCCAGGTGAAATAATGGACCGATTTCCACCAGTTTCAATCCCATCCATTCTTGGGACAAACAAATATCACATACCAAATTTTATCAAAATATCTTCAAATTTGCGACCTGTACTCTGTGCACAAGCTTTACATGGACAGCCAGCCAGCCAGCCAGACGGACGGACATCGTTAAATCGACTCAGGAAGTGATTCTAAGCCCATCGGTATACTTTAAGGTATGTGTTGGACCAATATTTCTGGGCGTTGCAAACATTAACTAACTAATAGCAGCCGCTACAGCTGTGGTATACCACAACATTGAAAAAGCAAAAACACAAATGTCAAGTAAACGTACAATCAAAGAACAACAAAAACGTGACTTAATACTTAAAATATTGAGTTAAACATTTTTTTAATTATTAAAGATTTTATTCATTGTTAACTTTAATCTAAATTTTTTTGTACCAGTCTAATAAGATTCTTTTGAAAATAACCGTTCGAAAAACATATGTATGTATACTCTAATGTTTAGAAGGCGTTCCAACATTTTAGATTAAACTATTTTTTTTTTGCGAAACAAAATTTTTGTCACATGAGTGAATTTTAGCAGTCTATTTTCATAATAATTCTCATGAAAACGATAAGAAACATACATTTTGTTTTTAAGGAAGGGAGGGCAACATTCAAAACAAAAGCGGGACAACTATTTGGTGTTAACGTTTCAAGCACAGCATTAATAGTAATATTTTTAGTATCTAAATGCAAAGAGAAGTCGGATTATACTCGTATGTAGTTATGGAAAGGGACAGTCCATGGACACTTTCCAATTAATGCATCATGTGTAATGTAGCAGTTAATTCATTGTCAAATACAATATAATGTTGAAATGCCGAGGACTATAAATAAAAACGCTTTCTTACATTGTTGTCAACTTATTTTAATCCACCCCCCAAGAACTTTAGATTATGTAATCTTCAAAAATGTGTGTCGCTTGAAAAATATCTCTATTTCAAAATTCCATTGAAACATCTACATATTTAACAAAATATCAAGATTACTCAATAACGTCCATTGTCTTTACAATAAATAAATCTTTAGGGCCTTAGATGTCACAAAACGGCATTTAAACTTTCAAACACAGTTGAGTTGCTTTGTTGGTACGACAATTTCTAAAATAATTCTCTTTGGAAAATCGAAGAAAACACAAACAAACTTAAATAATAAATATTATAAAATTTATAAAATATAAAAACTAGGAAAGAAAAATAACTAAAGATTTATTTTAGGGAGGACATAGAATAGAATAAAAATAAATGTTTGCTAGATCCTTCGTGCATTTGTATGTGTGTAAGTACATATACATATATGTATGTTATAAACTAATAGTATGAAAAAAAAACAAAGAAAGAACTCCTTAGATTGTCATTATTCAGCAAAAGCAAAAACCAAATTGAATTTTTCCCTTTTGTTCCCATAATGGCAAAAGTTTTTAACAATAATATTTTTCCTTCCTGTATACTGTGTAGCTGCAAATAGCAAAAATATTAGCCAGTACTACTACTCTTGCACGTCTTGTTGTAGTTACTATGATGATATGACGATAGCTGGCAACTGGTAAATGTAGTCACGGGTGGCGGCGTATGCCAGCCATTTTTGTTTTTCCTTTTTGTAATGTCGGTATGGTCGGTTACTTATGGTGCCACTAAAAGATTGTAACACATTCAACACCACACGACATAACACATACAACTTACAACTACAGTTGAACGTATTAAGTGGCTTAAAAGTATCCTCCATCGTACATGTGTGTTTGTGTGATTGTTTGTGTGAGAGTGTTTACTAAGTTATTAGTTATAAAAATTATACAATATTTTTGTTGAGAATTATATACGATATATATGAACAGTTTGTCTGCATTTCAGAAGCATTAAAAGGCTGCTCACGAGAAACGGATTGCATTCATAACATTAACATACATATTTAGAAAGTAAAGCATTTACCAATGCGATCTCTTACTTAATGCGACTTTTATTTTATTAAAAATAAATCAATAAAACCATAACTATCGAATGAGAATCGTTGAACAATATAACACATCTGTTCGTGCACCCTCTTTAATCCAAATACATAATATTATTTTCGGTGATTTCCTAAAGATGAAAGCAAAAACAAAAACGAACAAAAACCAAGCAAAAACAATATGGCGCATATTGTCTACAACAACATTATACACTGTTCAGTTTACGAGTACATGAGATTTGTTGGTAAAGTTCTTATTGGAATTTCCAGTTCGAAATTTCATTAATATAAAACACAGCTGCTGGTCATTACATGTGAGCAAAAGGATCAAAAATCCAAAAAAAAGGACTGTCAGAAATTATTGTTGCCATTTTTGTTGTTATTGTGGTTAAAGTTATTTCATTCAATGGTTTGTTTGACAGTCTAGTTTAGTTCTGTTCTGTTTGGTTTTTTATGATTTTAGTTTGGGTTTGTTTTGGAAGGTTTGGGTTTGGATTATAATTTTAAGCCCTTATTGTTTTGCGAATTATTAATTATGGGGCCAAAATAATGACTCAGCATTGATATATTAATAATAACCACAAAAAAAAAAAAAATACCACACCAACAATAATATTAGCAGTAAATAGTCATACAACAATAATAAAATTTAGAAACACTCAGTCAGCAAATCTATTCTAACTTTGGCGATGAAAAACAACTAAGAATGAAAAAAAAACACGAATAACGTCGTCAGACTTTCATCATAATCATTTTTAAATTGTCATAATAACGACGAACATTATGATGGAAATATGATAATGATTTTCAAGTTATTAAAAATAGACAGAGATGGAGAGTGAGAAAGAAAATCCTTGGGAATGTCAATACAGGCTCTCTCACCAAACATTCATAACCATTCATAAATATACAAATACTTAAGGTTTTAGCTTTTACATTTAAATCTCTTTTAAGACTTACAACCATTAAGTGTATTAAGTTTTAAGTAGCTTAAATAATTAAAGTTTTTTTTTTTTTGAACGGCAGTTGGTATTTTTAACCATTAGCAAATGGAGTGAAAAGGGCTTTTTTTATATACATTCTTTCTTATGAAAAGTTTTGGAGTTTTTGCATTAAAGAGACATCTTTTATTTTTCCAAACAATGGAATTTTCAGTTGCACTCCGAAATGTATTCTATTTCATTGGAAACAAGGTCATACCTATTCGCAACTGGCCGTAACGTGACTTGCTTTGATATAGCTCACAGAATAGCGATACTGGTTTCTTTTAAAAAGACTGAAAAAGAATGTCTAATATTAACGATGCTAAAGCTAAGTATAGACGATATGTTGAATCAGCATATTTATGCTGAAAAATTTGTTACAAGTGCTTACATATCGTGTAAACGCACAATTTTTTCAGCATATGTATTAACGATGCTAAAGCTAAGTATAGACGATAGGTTGAATCAGCATATTTATGCTGAAAAATTTGTTACAAGTGCTAACATATCGTGTAAACGCACAATTTTTTCAGCATATGTATTAACGATGCTAAAGCTAAGTATAGACGATATGTTGAATCAGCATATTTATGCTGAAAAATTTGTTACAAGTGCTAACATATCGTGTAAACGCACAATTTTTTCAGCATATGTATTAACGATGCTAAAGCTAAGTATAGACGATATGTTGAATCAGCATATTTATGCTGAAAAATTTGTTACAAGTGCTTACATATCGTGTAAACGCACAATTTTTTCAGCATATGTATGTTTAACAACATTTGCTAACACTTTTTTAATAATGCCAACAAACGTATGTGGATTAGTGTTTGACAAATTTCCTGCGTATGTTGACAGATATGTTATTTGTTGAAAAGCATATGCAAGCTTTTTAGCATATGGCAAATTCATATGCATATGCGATAGTGTCTATGCGATCAGAGTTGTATTTTCTAATAAAGCTGATAAGAAAACAACAATGTCGGCTTCATTGATTTAAATCACAAATTATAATCTAAAGAACAGACGTTTAAAATTTTTTAATTGTTTGTATAGTTTATACAATTTATTATATTCACATATATCAACACAATAATTGAACACAAATATTTATTTGAATGGTGGAAAACTGCGTTTGTTTACATTAACAAAAACATATGTTTTTGCATTTTTTTTGTGTACTAGTGTGGCACCTATGACAGACTTTTTTGAGATTTTGTTTTTGAGTGTGATAGAAATCGGTCAGATTTTCCAGTGAATGAATCGTACGATTGTGAAGGATAGTGTATCACGACCTTTAAGGCCAGCCGCTGATAGTTTTTTAATGTAAATACACTTCTTGTTGCATATGCACCTACAAACATACACACACAAGCACACAAAACGCAATATAGTGGCCGGCGGCATTGTTTAAATTAATCGACACAGGTCTCTGGAAATAAACAATAAATTATTATAAATGCGTCTTTTTGCTTTTAATTCCACTCGTCATCCAAAATCAGCACTGTACAAGCAATAGGTAGACCAATTTCCTCCCACGTCATCATTTATGTTTTTTTTTATTGATATTATTTTTATTATTTAATGTTATTTCAAAAATTACACATAAAATACAGAAGTTGAATAATAATTAAAATATGTTGTCAAACTGAATAATTTCACAAACAAATGTTTATACGACTCAGCATATGTAGCACCACATACAATTCAACATATCGTATAAACACAAAAATTGTATGCTAACTCTTATGTTGACATTTCATTTGCTGACATATGCTGACATCAAAAATTTGCTACTTTCAACATATCGTGTAAACGTCTAACATATGACATATGAATTTGCTGCTAATTTTAATCATATGGCTGTCAGCATATATATGCTGATTTAACATATCGTCTAAACTTAGCTTTATGTTTCTTTTTATTAATTCTATTAGAGAAAATAGTATTTGGATATAAACGCAGAGAAAAAAATTGTTGTGCATGTTTACCACAACTATTTCAACATATTTAAACATTTTTTTTTTAATATAATGGCCACTGAAATTGTTTATATTATTTCTGCAGACATGATATGGCTAAGTTACCATTCACATGATTATAGCAATCATATATATATGATTATAGCAAGTATGTAATATTTATAGTGATCAGTTTTATGATGAAAGATTATGCCATATTATGTTGTTCTCTATTACAAGCAAAGAACAACAAATTATGATGAATTAATTCATCATAAACATGATTACAACAAATATATACATAGTTACTACAATCGTATATATGATTGTAATAATCATCTGAATCGTAACTTAACCATATTATGGATACCGCAATCATATACATAATTACAGTGACCATAACATTGTTGAAAAACTTGTAAAAATATTGACATTGTTGTGGTAAACATGTACAACTATATTTTTTCTCTGTGTGTACATATGTAGCATGATAATGTTGGTAGCGAGGAAATATAATTGTTGGAGATTATAAAATTTTTTACCCAAGGAATCTGGATTTTGTTGGTTACGAAGCGTTTAGACGCCTTAGATAGCAAAAGGGAGGGAATTGAATTAATTTGGAGAAAGAAAAGACAGAAATTAATGTAATTTTGATACTCACCGTTGGCTGGTGGTTTTAATAGTGTGTTTTATTTTTTTCTACGAATATTTAGTTGCCGCGAAGGCTGATTTCCAAAAATAATGTTTAATATTTCGTTTGTTCCGTTTAGATTTTACAAACATTCACAATATGTTTTACAAGAAAGCTTATTGTAACAGTTATACAATTCAACTTCTATTTCGTTACAGATTGTTATAATTTTAAATAATTAAAAGTAAAAAATTATTTAAAAAAAGGACAAAAATGTTCATTATAAGTTCAAGATGTATAAAAACCTAGAAAATTCATTATAATAATTTATACAGTATTAATGAGTTCAGCATAACATTTTGAAGAATAATTATTATTTCATAATCGAACTGTTAATTTTTACTTTTTGATAAATTTAGTTAGGCTTGATTTCATTCATTCATTTTGAAATATAGTTTATATATTTGCATTACTCGTATTATAAAGAGTGTAAAATAAGTACATATTTCTTTAACAAGGGCTAGCAATTTTTCCGCTGGGAATTACCAAAAATTAAATCTCAATAAGAAAGATAAAATGATGTTAAAGATATTTGTAAATTAATTTTCAATCTATGCAGCGGAACAATATAAATAAATCCTTGACAATGGTTCTGCTGTAGTTAGCTGTCATAAAGGCTTGATGTCATGACACTCTTAGACACATCTTAGAATTTCGAAGTTTTCTACCATAAGACTTATTAGGACGAGATCAACGATTTATTTCGGCATTTTAATTGAACACTTTATTTAAAGAATTTAAAAACGTTTGCATTATTTAATCTAAAGAAAGGACCTTGTTTAATCACAACTTTGTTTAATAGTGCGTTACTTTGTTTCTTGAACAGCATTTTGGCACTAATGTTTTCACAGCTCCTTCGGTCAGCGAAAGTGAATAATGCTAGTTTACATTTCACTGATCTACTGGTTAATAAAGTTAAGCAGTCATGGGCTAATTTATTTGTATGTAAATAATTATCGCTTGCAACACTAATATTAAAACATCATTCTTAATCAGGATCTTGTAAAATTCTTTGAATGAGATACTTTGGATAAATTTATTTAAATTTTTTCACTTTTGAAGTGTTTAATTCTCGTCATAAATACTACAAATTTCAGGTTATAAAAATATAGCTGACATTATAAAGTCCGGAATATCTCTTATTCAAAGCGAAACGATTTTTTTTTAAATTAGTTCAGCGACCTATTACAGAAATAAACGTCACAAAAGTCTTTGATATAAAATGTTTGTTCTTAACTTCGATTCAGTTAATATCTCTCTATGAAATATTTATCAATAAAATTGTAGAGTGATGTTTTGTAGCGCACAGCTCGAAAGACATAAACATTAAATGAAGACTCATCTGTCGAAGGTTCTTTGATATTTTTAAGTGTTTTATTTAATTTAAATACAACAATTTTGTTTTTTGCTTATACAGATTTAATTAACTCCTCCTTATTTCCTTCACAACACACCCAAAACAAGCCAAATATAAGTAATAGTTTTACAAAACGAAACAATTTGTTTCTATTTGTGTTTTAAGGTGTTTGGCAAGTAATATTAAAATTTAATTACATCGTTTTAAGTTCTAAATAGGTTTAAATAAATGTAAATGATTTTACTGCCACTTCCTCCATCTCCAACTCCAGCTCCAGCTACGTCTCTTCCTAAAACGGCACAAAAGTTTCTCGTTGTTTGTGATTGATTTGTGATGTTGTTGTAGTTGTTTAGCAGTTGTTATATGAAAAGCAAACGGTTGTTAAAGGGTGGTTGTATGTTGGATTAGTTGTTTCTGTTTATATTTTGCTGGCTAAAATTGTTTGAACATCAAAAGCTTCGTCATTGGATTAGCGGTCATAAAGTTTGTAATTACATTTTTTAGTAAATACTTGCATTTAGTACTTAATGGTTTTAAATTCATTTTTGTTTGTTTTTCTTTTTATTTCTTTGATTCATTAAGTAGAGAAATTCAAATGGAACCGTTATGAAAGCCACTCGTAAGTATCTTGCAATTACTAAACTTGTCTCTTCATAATTATTTCTGTCAATAAGAAACGACAGACAAATATTAAGAAATTAAGATGCTTAATGACTGTGTCTGTTTCTTATCGCTATCTAGCAGCTGCACAGTGGTTAGATTTAAGTAATATACAGATACAAATTATGTTTATAGTGAAGTTTATGGCAAATGTTATTATTTTTTCGGCAACTTCTTGCACTTAAGGCTGCAGACATATTATAACTTAGTGTGCAGAAGAGTATTTTATACATAACTGCCAACAATTTCGTTTTGTAATTATAAAATAATAAATTATGTTTAGATTTCAGCAATGAATGTCGCTTACTTCTTTATAAAATAGAAGAATATTATGAAAGCCTTAAGGTTTTACTCAACAATTAATTGAAAAAGACTTAATTTAATCCGCTCCAGCAAACTAAGCTTATAGAATTTATACATATGTACACATGTTCATATAACTGGGCGAATTACCAATACGTAGTTGTAGAAAAGATATATGGTATTCGTTATTTTATATATAACAAGTAGGAGTTTTATTTGGTAGAAGAAAGAAATTTGTGTTTTATTATGTATCAAAACATCGTTAGTTTATACGAATTATTTTATTTCGATCGTTATAAAATATATTACTGCATTTGAGCCTTAAGCTATGTATACACGATTGTCAGATATTACAACGTTGTCATATCTAGCAATGTGCTAGCAATGTACTGGCATTGAAAAATTGTTAGCAAAATGTAAATTGTCAGTTTAGACGACTGTAAGAAAGCTAACAATTTCATTGGCACACAATTGTCACACAATAAATTTATCTGTCAACCGAAATTGTCAGTTCACACGGTTGTCAGATTGTTTTGTGGCATTGTCAAATTCGTTTTGCAGCTCTGTGTGTGTGTCTTTAAAATTTTAAATATTGTCATGGAACAAAAAAAGAGCAATTGGAACCATTTTATCTGTACTCTATGAAACAGGATTCAACAAAAGATATGTCGCTATCCATTTTTATTTTCTTTAAATTAATTCTTTAATTTTCTTCTACTTTTTTAAACATTTTATTAATGCACACGTTGCATTTATAAATAATTTCTATGACATTGGCAGATGCATAAACTTTGCACATATGTATGACAATGCAAAAGGTTTGACAATTGTCTTAAAATAATGGCAATGACAAAATTGTGTGTTTACATGATTGTTAGATGTCTGACAATATTTATGTCTTCCAATGTACTGAAAATACTTTTTCTTACAACGTTGGAAGACAAAAATTTGAAGTTCACACGGTTGTTAGACATTTTCTGAACATTTTTCGGACAATGTTGTAATATGTGACGATCGTGTATACATAGCTTTATGATGAATTTTGTATCTTAATAACAATATTTCCATGTTGATAACAATATACATATTTTAGATTTTTTAATATAAACAAGAAGTATTGTAGGATTTTCTTTACAATATGATAACGTGGTCCATAGGAAAAAATGTTTGTGAAATACCATACCAGAACTACTGTTTAATATAACTTTTCTATTTTACTTATATTCTTCTACTACGAGTATGTACCAGTACAAATGTATATATATATTGTTATTCGCTTTGTATCCCTGACAACATTTGAAAGTGAGATTTTTTTATTTAACTTTTTAATTATGTTGTTTGGATAGCATTTAGGAAGCAAAAATATTTCCATGGTATATTATCTTATTAGAATATCGTCTAGTATCCCATTTGGGCATACTAGAATTCAATATCATCATTGATGGATATAATTCAATATAAAGTGCTGGCAGGGTTATGTATGTATTTTAATATTTACAAATTCAAACAAAAAGAAAAAAATATATAGATTGTATTAGAAACTTTCTATGGTTACAATATTTATTGCCCATAAAATAGTATAGAAAGGATATCGCTGTTTTATATTGGTTTAAATGAGTTATTTTAGCCATTGATACTTTAAATATATTTATATGAAATGTTAATAAAATATAATATATTAGTGGTGGAATAGTGTTATGTATATGGAAATCCTTCGTAACAAGATTTGGATATGCTAGAACCCTTAATATTGTGGGGATTGGCAAAAAATGCATGAGCTTAAAAATAAAGGGGGTGGGATATGGGTAAATGGCCCCTCATCGGGGAGGAGGAAAAGCTTCATAACTGTCCCTGAGTCGCAGTAACAGGGTTAAAATGTGAGACCGACCCTAACTAATACTTCCCCTCCTACATTTTTTATGGACACACCTACCCCCTATCAGCCCTCCTTAAGGGAGTACCCATACAAAATATTATTTTTTATAAAATTAGATTGCTCTTAAAGGAGTAAAATGTACGACCGACTTCAATATTTTTGTTACCTCAACATTTTTTCAGAACATACCTAGTCTCCATCTTCATTCATTAGGTTGGTCCCCATTTTTTTTATATATTTTTGTAATTGAATAATGTTTATGCGTATTATAATGATAGTTTGAAGCAAAAGCATTTTTGAATTATTGACTTTTCACATAATTTAACTAATATGTATGGAAATAAACTTTAGTTTAAGTCTACAAGTAACTTATTTATGCCCCCCATACGGGGCAGCTTTGAACTAGGTTGGGGCAGCTTTGAACGGCAATTTTTTCTTGTAGCGCTTATGTCCAAAAATAACATAAACAGTTATATTTTTTTATATATATAATAAATTCGATTTATTTATTAAGAAAAACATAAACATTAACAATTAAAAAATAAAAAAAAAATAAGATCAAAAATAAGTTTTATATTATTAAGACGGAAAAGGCCTTGCGATTTCAGGTGACATTACATTTTCCTTTAAAGCATCATGATCAGCATTGAATTCGCCATTTTCAGAAAGTAAGAGAGAATCAACAATGTTTGATACTTCGGTTGATAAATTAACATGTTCAAAGGTGCCCCCTTTTTCTTTGTGCAAACTTGAACTGGCTGGCAATTTCACCTAAATTTATAATAAATATTTTTTTTTACATAAATGAAAAATAACTTACCTTAGTTTTGGACTGCAATAAATTTCTTTCACGAAAGAAAATGATCACTGAATACTTCTTACACTCTTACAAAAAAATAAAATAATTTACAATGACACTGCGAAAACTTGTGCACCCAACTACATTCGGTCGACTAGCAAAAGTTGTTGACGTTACTAGAAAACAAGGTTGTCATGTGAAAAACTCGGTTAAGGATAGGAAAAAATGTTAAACTGAGATTTTATCAACATTGTTCAAAGGTGCCCCGTGTTCAAACGTGCCCACCTCTCCCCTACGCAATATTTCTTGCTGGTAATCTTTACGTTCTTCCCTGATTTTTGGATCGGTTACTATAAAGTCCAATGATAATCCAAAGCGTACGAAAAATTGGGTTTTCAGGTGTTATGTATTGGCTTAAAGCAGTATTCATTAGGTCTTCGTTTATTTGTTATAGTACAACTGGTGGACTAGTTATGGACTGATAGCTTCTAAATCCAGTTGTATGGTTGATTATATTATTACGAATTTCAACACAATAATAGTAAACTTAACGTACATATTAGTATTAACGTGGATTTGGGAAGTGTACCTTATATTGGGTATATAGTAAAATATGGTCCGATATTCTTAAAATGCAGCAGTTTGATTTTGACATTTATGTTAATTCTTCGCGTGCAATATTGGATCAATACCGAGATTTATGGTTATTGAGGTGTTTTCAGAAGACTTACGTGTATACCTAAATGATCTATCTAAAGTTTTGACTCGGTACTGATAATTATAAGATATACATATATGTATAAACTTTGTATTGATATTTCCATTTTATAGATATTTATGTATCATTGGGCCCAATTTCGGGAAGTAATTTACATGGGAGGTATGAAAAGTCATGAGCCGATTCTTAATAGAGAATTTTTAATTGTATTATTATTTTTAAAAATATTGCAAAAAATTGGTTAAAAAATATGAGATATTTATGGAAGTTGCCTCACATTTTCGTATATAAATCTAGTTCTACTAAACCGATTTTACTAATTTTCAATACCAAAGTGTCTAACAAAATAGAAAACAGTTTTTTAGAAATCTTGTGAAGTTTGGTTGTGTATTTTGGTCTTAAGAGTGTTTTTCACGGATGGATAGACGAAGGATCAAGAAAATATATACTTTGTTGAGTCTTAGATGAATATTATCAAAGTTTCACACGCAATGTCAAATGTAATATATCCTCATTCACCATTTGTGGTGGTGGGGGGTATAAAAAGTGTGAGAATACTACATAAATTCGGTAAAAACTATTTTAATGGGATTAATGGCCTCTTTCCGGAAATGCATAACGCAAAATTGTACATAAATAATTTATATATACTCGTATGTATGTCGAAATGTGAATATCGGAACACATAAAGTGGTTTTCGAAAATCACATAAATGTCCACTATGTAGTCGAAATTCAATACAAGTAATAGTCTACGCATATAAATTGTCGTGCTAAATTTAATAATAATTGGTCGATATCTGACCATAGCCCCATATAAAGTCCATAAATCGCATAAATCCCTTATAAAAACCACTATTAAGTTGAGATTTAACACAGATAATCCGTACATATACAAAAATCAACAGTCTCAATATGATGAGGAACGGTCCATATTTGACCGTAGCCGCCATATAAAGTCCACTTACGGAAATCACTTAAATGCGCATAAATCTCTTATAAAACTTACCATTACGTTGAAATCCAACACAAAAAATCGTCGCACAGAATTTGATGATGATCGGCCACTAATAGGTCATCAGGACTACTCCCAAAAATTCATTAACCTACTCTCAAAAAAAAAAAAATTGAGTAATTCGTACTTAAATCAATCCGTAGCGGTGCCATAGTAGGGTAAGTACGGATTTTCTTATACCGAGTACAAAATACTTGATTCAAGTACGGATTCATCAAATAAAAAAATCTTAATTTTAGCTTTCCTTAAGAATGGCTGAGATTGAATTAATCCCTATATAAGCTTGCTTTAAGAATTATAAACTAGATTTAAATACGAATTCGTACTTGATGTAATCCAAAAATGAGAATGATTTAAGTATGTCCGAGTTTGAAATTATCCCAAAATGAGCTTGGTTCAAGAATTTTGAACTAGATTTAAGCTCGAATTCATTCTTGTTGTAATCTTAAAATCGAATTGATTTAAGAATGTCCGAGATATAATTAATCCCAAAATGAGATTGTTTCAAGAATTTTGAACTAGATTTAGGCACGAATTCGTACTTGATATAATCCAAAAATAGGATTGAGTTGATCTCGAATTCGTACTTGGTGTAAGCCAAACTAATATTGATTTAAGAAAAACACATTATTTGTTATATATAATAAATATTTATTTTTTTTTAATTTTATATTTAATAATAATAATTCCATAAATAATACATACAATATAATAAAGATATATTTCACTTTAAGTATAATGAACACATAAGTAGAGAAAATACAAAAAATATAGTGAAATGGATTCAAACATTTATCAATTATAATTGCAACACTTTAGGAAAGTGCTTTATTTGCATGTTTGATTAGGTTAAAAGAAGCGCTTATTGTCAGCAGAAAGTAGTCCTCCATACCGGGAACACCTCATACAAAAATCATGCATCCTATCAGCAGGTTTGAAGCGATTTGAGGTATGAATTCATACATAAAACCTGCTCCTTTTGGAGCACATTTTTTACTGAGGTATTACTTATACGTTTGCCACAGAAATCAGCTTCTTTGGACTGAACAGAAATTGTGTCGTCATCGATGCCAAACTATAGAATAAGATCATGATTTGTTAAATTATATTTGCAAAAATCAGTATTATTTACTTACCTGATTTTTTTCCATTTTAAAAGTTTCTCTCGAAACTCAATTCGGAGACCAAGTGGTGGAATGGCTTCTTTTATGTCCTCCCGTTGCATGTATTGCAAACTTTGGTATGCCACCTGTGCAGCTACATGTGTAGAAAGAATAAACGGTTTTAAAGCAATAATTGACCATAGCTTTCATACCTATAAGGCCTACTTTAGAAAATCACTTAAAAAAAAACTACGTATAAATCTCTTCATTCACATAGTGTTGCTTGAACTGGTCGGACGTGTTATTTTTAGTGCGGCTGAATTTTCGTAATAGGTGAAAAAAAAAAATAAACAAAAAAAAAAAAAAAAAAACTTGTAATAAGTGAAAAAAAAAATATATATATATATATATATATATATATATAAAAAAGATATCGTAATAGGTGGAAAAATATCTATAGTGGTTTTTCGGTAATTTAAAAATCGCATAACAACTGCATGAGTGTCCCGCTCAGATGTAATTCTGAGAAAGAGCTAAGCTACAGTAGAAAAAATTTATGGATCTCTGAAGAAGAATCCTTAAGAAAATCCGTGGAGTCTCTTCTCACTACAAAAGCCGAAATACGGCGCCGTTCCTGTTCGCCCAATATAGTTATCTCATCCGATGAGAAATCATCATCTTCATTAAATAGTGCAGTCAAACCAAAAAAACAAGTAGGCATGGATAAGTACATCACCGTTCTCAAGCGACAGAGGAGCCCGACATCTCCTCAAATGTCTTCCAATTCTAAAGTTCCTAAGACCGTCAGCAGTGATAAGCCAAATGATCAAAACAGATTTGCTCTACTTCAGACGGATGACCCAGAAATACCGAAAAAGACGTTTAAGCCACCACCAATTTACCTGAGAGAGCCCACTTCCAATAAACTGGTACAAGGAATTGTTGCTGTAATAGGTGAGAACATGTTTAGCGTAACCTCAATTAAACATGGAAAAATCAGCGAGACAAAGATCCAAGTGAATAGGGAAGATGATTTTCGAAAATTGTCCAACCAGTTGGAGAGGGAGACCAGGGATTTCTATACCTATCAGCTCAAAAGCGCAAAAGGACTCCAAGTCGTTCTAAAGGGTATAGACCCATGTGTTGATCCTGCGGAGATAAAGAACGGATTAATGGACAAAGGGTTCAAAATCAAGAGCGTAGTGAATATTAGAAACCGTGAAAAGATTCCTCAGCCCATGTTCAGGGTAGAATTGGAACCTGGAGATGTTGCCTTAAAGAAAAACGAGTCCCATCCAATTTACAATCTTATTTATCTTCTGCATCGTAGAATTACCGTGGAGGAACCGCATAAGCGTGTTGGACCCGTCCAGTGTCTTAATTGTCAAGAATTTGGTCACACCAAAGCGTATTGTAAATTGCCGTCTGTTTGTGTTGCATGTGGGGAACTACATGCAACTGCTCAATGTAATAAGTCCAAAACGGACGTAAAAATAAAAAAATGCAGTAACTGTGGAGGAAATCATACCGCTAATTATAGAGGTTGTCCAGTTTATACTTATTTGAAGGGCATAAGGACCAATAAGTCGCCAGTATTACCTGACCATCCTCAACAACCTAATTTCACGTCGAGTAAGAATTTTCCTCAAATTGTACGACCAACTATTCACGTAAACGCTCCTAATTCTAGACAAGTTTCTTACGCAAACGTGGTCAAATCTAATATGCCAGGTCTGGAGCAGGAACCTATATCGCAATATTCTGAGCCACATATCAACAATCTAGAGACAACATTGCAGACACTTGTCCAAACTATGAACACTTTTACGACCACCATGACATCCATGATGCAGGAAATGCTGAAAATGCAATCCACTATCTTGCAAGCCATTTTAAAGAAATGATTTATTTAAAAATTTGTTTTTGGAACGCGAACGGCCTCCGCCAACATAAAAACGAACTGGAATACTTCCTGATGGATAAGCAGATTATTGTTATGATGATTGCTGAAACTCACTTGACGTCGACAGGGTACTTCAAAATTAATGGCTACGTGTTGTACGATACTAAAGATCCCCGCGGAAGAGCTTGTGGAGGTTCGGCAATTCTTATAAAGAACAGAATAAAACATTATCTAATGAATAACATAAGTGAGGATTACCTCCAAGCAACAAACATTTGCATTGAATTCTGTCAATACAAATTTGTTTTATCATCGATTTATTCTCCGCCTCGATTCTCAATAAAAGAACACCAATACCATAACTTCTTTAATTCCCTTGGAGCTAGATTTTTAGTTGCTGGCGACTTTAACGCCAAACACACATTTTGGGGTTCACGTCTGGTAACCCCAAAGGGTCGCGTACTCTTCAACACCATTGCTCAAATGGGCTTAGATGTACTCTCAAGCGGACATCCCACCTACTGGCCGACGGACCGACGGAAGATTCCCGATGTTATTGACTTTGGAGTAGTGAAAAATATCCCTGTAGAATGGATGCAAGTGGATCCTTCATTAGACTTGTCCTCAGATCACTCTCCTACTATCATTTCAATGCATTTCCCTCAAGTGTGTGGCTCTCCATTTAGAAACATGACTAAGACCCGAGTAAGCTGGATAAAATACAAAAAGTATTTAAGTTCTCATTGCACGGAAAATATTGTGTTGAGAACTACCGACGATATCGATCAGTCGATTGGCAACTTTACCGAGGACCTTCGACGAGCTGTGCATCACGCTTCCACTTATCACGTTGAATGTAGAAATAGGACAAACAGAACTTATTTATCTGAACTCGAACATCTCCTTTCAGAAAAAAGAAGAATGAGAAGAGAGTGGCAACTTCACAGGTCTCCTGAACTGAAAGCTAGGCTACGGGTATGCAGAGATATACTAAGACATTTCTTAGAAACCCAAAGAACGGCTTCACTTAGATGCTACTTGGAGGGTCTTGATAGTACCCCACAATCTGACTACTCGTTATGGAGGGCGGCAAGAGGTTTAAAAAGACCAGTGAGAGGAAAACCTCCTTTGCGAAATCCGACTGGTGACTGGGCTAGAAACGATTCCGAGAAGGGGACTTTATTTGTTAACCATTTGAGAAATGTGTTTACTATAAACAACTCAAATAATGCAACTGATTTGCCACCACTCGTTATTAGACCTCCTGTACCTCTAAGACTTAGCTTTAATGATATTCAAAGCGCTATTGGTACTCTGAACCTTAAAAAAGCTCCAGGTATGGATAAAATCAGCAATAAAATGCTTGTGGAGTTACCTCGTGTAGCTAGAAGAATTATCCTCTTTATCTTCAACGCTATTTTACGCCTAGAATACTATCCTGCAGATTGGAAGGTGTCTATGATCACTATGATTCCTAAGTCAGGGAAGGATCACACCAAAGTAGAGTCATACAGGCCAATTAGCCTACTGCCGACAATTTCTAAACTGTTCGAAAAATTGTTAATGACTAAGTTGATTCCAATTCTGAACGACACTGAATGCATTCCTAATCATCAATTCGGCTTCAGAGCTAAACACAGCACCATCGAACAAACACACAGATTGGTAAATGTGATAAGAGGGTCGTTTGAAGACAAAAAATACTGCTCCGCCCTTTTCATTGATGTGTCCCAAGCGTTCGACAAAGTTTGGCATGACGGTTTAATGCACAAAATAAAATTAACTCTGCCTGCTAACACCCATAAACTTATGGAAAGCTATTTATACGGTCGCAAATTTAAAATCAAAGAAGGCAATTTTTTAAGCCCCGCTCAGCCAATTGAAACAGGTGTGCCACAGGGTAGCATACTGGGTCCTACTTTATATTTGATTTATGCCTCCGACATGCCGTCAGACCCCAAAATCCACACGTCAACTTTCGCAGACGATACAGCCTTTATCAGCGTTCACAAGGACCACCAAGTAGCATCACAGAATTTGCAGAATTATGTTTATAAACTAGAGAATTGGCTAGAGCTTTGGAAAATCAGGGTTAATGAACAGAAATGTATTCATATCACTTTCACATTGCGAAAAGAAACTTGCTCGTTCATCAAAATAAATAATCAAATTATTCCTCAACATAATGAAGTCAAATACCTCGGCATTCACCTCGACCGCCGTCTAACTTGGAAGTCTCATATTGAAGCGAAACTTACACAGATGAGATTAAAAGCAGTGCAACTTAATTGGCTAATTGGCAGAAATTCTTCACTAAAGTTGGACTGCAAACTATTGTTGTACAATGCAATTCTAAAGCCAATCTGGTGCTATGGAATTCAATTATGGGGTACTGCCTCAGCATCAAACATTGAAAAAATTCAAAGGGGTCAAAATAAAATTCTACGTATAATTACTGCAGCTCCATGGTATGTTAAAAATTCTCGAATTCACAAAGATCTATGCGTGCCATTAGTAAAAGTTGAATTTACAAAACACGCGTCAAAGTATGTCAGCAAACTTGAACACCACCCAAACCCACTTGCACGAGACATCCTTAACTTTAGTGGCCATAATCGGTTGAGAAGGAGGGATACCCTTGCTTTAACTCAAGCGCAAAATAGATGACTGGATCAGTTGATGTGAAATTTTTTTAGTATCATAAAATTTTTGTCTAGCACTGGCTGGGCTTATTATTTTCTTTTTAGTATTAAGATTTGAATACTTATTGTCATTTCATTATATGAAGATTCAATAAATAAATAAAGGCTAAAAAAAAAAAAAAAAAAAAAAAAAAATAAATCTCTTAACAATTTTACAGCCATTTAATTCGAACTTCTTAACACAATTGAACAAGTAGATCAACTAAACAAAGTCGCAAAAGAATTTCTACGGCAGGCACATACATACATAGAATAACCTACAACCAGTGGCGGATTTAGGCCTGCTCCCTTCCTAGGCACTCTTTGACATGCCGCCCTTTTTGAGTATACAGAAGTTATAATAAAAAACCATATAATTTTTAAATACTTAAATTAATGTGTATTCATTTTTATTAATTTATCTAGATACACATATGTACGTTTTTCAATTCACATGTAATTGAATATGTCATATCAATCTTACTTTTCATAGATATTTAAATTTTTTATGTATGCATAAAAATTTGTTTATAATTTTCAAACAAAAAACTTGTGTAGAACGCACATCTTCAGTATTTGCCAATGAATTTTCGAGTTGATAATGTAAATGAATGCATTCATTTGCTAATGTCTCTTCTAGATCACCAGGATACTTTTTGGCGAGTTTATTTGCCTGACTTTTTAACTCAGTTGTATCTATTTTATATAAATGATCAAAAAAGCTAAACTTCTGCAAAAAGCTTTTCATATGCGTTTTTACGTTCGGATAAATGTAAACTTAGAGTATCCAAAATGGGATAGTAAATATTTGTACGAAAATTTTCTTGTCCAGAAAATTGTGACCGAAGCTTTTTGCGACGAGTATCATAATGATAAAAATCCTGAACTCCAGATAGCGCTTTGGCTTTTTCTTCAAATTGTTTATTTTTCATATCCTGAAGAAATGTGGCTAGAGAATCATAAATTTGGATAACAGATGATAAATCAGCATGTGATCCCTGTAGTTTCTTACTAGCAGCATTAAAACGGTCTAAAATTACATTCCAAACAATGACTAGAATAGCTATTTCTAGATGCTGTAAATTAAAACAAAACTTAGCCAAATCAATTTGAATTGTCTTACATTCTTTTAACTTTAAATTTTGGCGCCCTTTAAATTATGCCGCCCTAGGTCCAGGCCTCACGGCCACATATAAAAACAAAATTATGGAGAGAAAATTCAAGACTTCTTTGTTTGTATGTTAATGTGCATGTTTTTAAAGTAAAAATTTGTTTCTATCCTGCAGGAAATGTCAATAGTGAAACTGTGCTGATTTACTAGTGACACAGTCACCAGTACTAGTGACTTAGTATACCCCAGACAATGCTAATTACTAAAGACATTTGCGTGTCATTGAAAATC
Organism: Bellardia bayeri; assembly: GCA_950370525.1. Lineage (NCBI taxonomy): Eukaryota > Metazoa > Arthropoda > Insecta > Diptera > Calliphoridae > Bellardia > Bellardia bayeri. The sequence goes on from OX493266.1 coordinate 33,196,252, forward strand.
CACTACTGACATAGGTACTATTGACAAAGTAGTTCTTTTGGGACCACATTGTCTACACTTTTGGTACTTTTCTGAAATAGAGATTTATAAAAAATATAAAATACTAAAAAATATTTCAAAAATTTTTATTCGAAGTTTTACTTAAAGTTAAATATACAAATTGTTTGAAAACAATTTATTGAAGTAAAACTTCGAATAAAAATTTTTTAAAAATTTTCAAATACTCGCAAGAGAAATATTTCTCATTTAATACTAAAAAATATTTAATAAAAAATAAATTCGAAAACACCCAGAGTCTTTGGCGGGAATCGAACTCGCAACCCTCTGAATGATAGTCCGGCACACTATCGCCTTGTCTATCGGGGCTCATAATTGAAAAAAAAAAAATAATTGTATAATAATAATCGTCACCAAAATAGTAGACAAAAGTGGTGACTTGGAGACACTTGTTCCCAGGTTTCCTTCAACTGAGAAAAATAAACTTAATTTTAGAATGCCATTTTTCTTTCTGTGTACATAAACATCCATATCGAACCGAAATTTTACACAGATCAGTTATAAGTATGTAAAAATTATATTATTGACTTTTGTGAAAGTTGGTCCATAATTAGCTATAGCTTCAATACAATCTGCACTTTTCAGAATAACCACAGAGTATACAGAAGTGACAATTTTGAAGATTTAAACAAGTAAGAAAGTATAGTCGGTCAAGCCCGACCATATAATACCCTACACCCAGTATATCAATAAAAGGGCGCTATATGGGAGATATTACCTATTATGGACCAATCATCCAAAAATTTAGTGCAATGACTTCCGGGAATATAAATATTATGTGTGTTAAACCTTATCTCGATATAAATACGTTCAAAAAATTTATGGAGGTTAAAGTGAATTACGAAGAGGGTCTTACATGGGAGTTTTGACTATTTATGAACTGTCTATTATAAAATTACTTGTCATCCTATTTGTACATAAGAAACTCATTTTTGTTAAATTTTATTCGGAAGTGGGCCTTATATGGGAGCTACGATTAATTATGGACCGATCATAATAAAATTCTATCACATTATATGCATGTACACAAACCATATGTGTGTTCAATATTATTTGGATACCAATATTTTTAAGAGATTTATGCTCTTTAAAGTTATTTTCGGAAGTAGGCTTTATATGGCAGCTACGACTAATTATAAACCGATCTTCACGAAATTTTTAGATGTGAATTAGCTTCATTTATTACTAATTTTTTGTGAAATTTGTTTGCATACTTGCATAATTGAAAGATTTATGATCGGTAAACCCCAATTTCGGGAGGACATTTGTATGGGGGCCAGGTGAAATAATGGACCGATTTCCACCAGTTTCAATCCCAGCCATCCTTGGGGAAAAAAATATCACGTACCAAAATTTTATTAAAATATCTGCAAAATTGCGACCTGTACTCTGCGCACAAGCTTTACATGGACAGCCGGCCAGCCAGACGGACGGACGGACGGACATCCTTAAATCGACTCAGAAAGTGATTCTGAGCCGATCGGTATACTTTAAGGTGGGTGTTGGACCAATATTTCTAGGCGTTACAAACATCAGCACAAATCCAATATACCCTCACCACTATTGTGGTGCAGGGTATAAAAATCTAAGTTTCAGTTTCCTAGGGCTTGTTGGTACTTAATTTATATGTGTTAAAGTAAATCGCTTCATGTTGCATGCTGCCAAATTACAAACACAGTGGAATATGGTATAAATAATAATAATAGGTGATGGTTTGGTGGTGGTTTTATTAATAGATATAATAAAATAAATGTATTTCAATACATTTCTATCATTCTGTAATTGTAGATTGTATTAGGTTTTTAATATTCCAAATGTATGGGTGTAGAAATGCTCTTGGTATGATTTTGTGTAAGATGAAATTTAAACGACACAATTAACTTTAGAACAAATTTACTGATAATTACGTACATATATTACAATAGTATCTTACAACCTTATTCATAAAACTTGTCAAAGGTTTATAACAGGCTTATAAAGCAAATATCCATACAAAATTTGCTTTATAAGCCTGTTATAAACCCTTGATAAGTTTTTATGAATTAGGCCCATAATATACATATTTACTCTGATGCTAGTATGTACAGAAAAATATGTATGAACAAATTACAGTATTCTATGTGAATATATCAAGGCAAGCATGTATTTATAACGAATATATTTTTGTATTTATTATCCTGTTAACAAATATACATAAGCTTTGTACTTTATGTTGTCTGCAGTTATGTTTGTATGCGCATCTAAGTATGTACCTAATTGACCATTTATTTTATCCTTCACTGATATTTGATAATCATTAAAGGCATTGTCCTTGTAACATTTACTCGTATTTGTACTGTAAGTATTGTATGTATTAAGTTACAGGTTCTTTTCCTGCGCCTAAATTGATCTCAATTAAAATTTTCTTAGTATTATTACACTCTAAGGACTGAAAAACCATTTCTGTAATCGAATATTTTTGGTAATTGTTAAAGAAATTACCCACAAAATAGTCTAATTAGCTACATTTGAGTTGAGAAATGTTATAGGCTAAAATCAAAATACGATTTTTTTGTAAATATTAACTAGGGATGCCAATCCCGATCCCCAAATCCTACAGCCCGGGATTTGTTTTTAAAAATCTCGGGATTTTTCGGTATTAATAAATCCCGAAAATTAGTATTTGAGAAGTATAATTGTTTTTATTTGCTTTTTAGACATACACAAATACAAAAGATCTTCACTTAACATAAATCAATGTCTTTTTAGAATGTTTAATAAGAGAAAATAAAATAGATATAATGACAGATTTCGCATACAATCACTTGAAGAAATTAAAGTAAAAGAATAAAAAGGAAAAAGGTTCAAAAAGAACAGAACAAAATGTTTTTTTTGAAAAAAAAAAAAATCGAAAAAAAAAATCCAAAATTGAAAAGTGAATTTGAATTTGATAATAAAATAGAAATGTTTGTTATTAGAAATTAATGTAATATTTACGTAACAAATGAAATAATAAATGTATTTGAAATACATATGTATGTAAAAGCTGACCACAACAATGTCTGTAATGACATGGGCTGTTTTCATAAACGCAGTATGCAATGCAACATTTCATTGCATAGAGTTCATAATAGCATTTAGAAATATAATTTAAAAATGTTTGTTTTAAGATTCTCTTTAATAGTCCAATATCTTTATATTTTATGTGATAAAAGTTTTTAAATTATATTCTAAATGCTATTATGAACTCTATGCAATAAAATGTTGCATTGCATACTGGGTTTATGAAAGCAGCCTTGTTAACAATTTTGCACACACGCTTTGATTGTGAACGATGTTCTTCGTCAGCGTCATAAATTGGAAACAAAATTAAATCAAGATACTTTTTGCTTTACTTTGCCTTAATATATTTAAGAAGCGTTTTCAAGCTCGAACGATAATATTCGAATACTATTAAATTAATATAGAAATTAAAGGCAAAATGGTCAGATGTTATTTTTCTCTATCTAACTTTCAATCACAGAGTATAACAGAGGTGACAATTTTGGCGTTTCAAAATCGCTACAATCAGCTGATAAGGCAGTTCTATTAAAAAGAGAAAGACAATATTTTCTGGTAGTAAATTTGTAAAGTGAAAAAGCAAAGCACTATATACAACAAGAATTTTGTGGACAAAATAAAATAAACAAAACAATTTGTGACTTTAATAACTTACAAAATTGTATTTTAATAATTGTTATACTTTGTGGTATGCATTGTGGAGATTGTGCATTCGTTAGATGATATAAATGCATTTTTTTTATGGTTGTATCAAACAATACAAAAATACTCTTTGCCAAAAATGAATTTTATTGCGTTGGAAAAATAAAGAAAAATAGTAACATAACGAAAACAAAAAGGCAGTTCTCAAAGAAAGAGACAAGTATAAAACTACATTTTCTTTCCCTTTCTATCACCTCTGTTATACTCTGTGCTTTCACTGTAATTTTATTATGATATTAATTTATTAATGGTTTATAAAATGCAAAATGGACTTTATAAACTCTTAGTCAATCTAAAAGTTTTAGTTATTAGGACAGAAAATATATTTATATTTAATATAAGTTATTTTTTTTTTTAATAAATAGTTTTTGTTATTAATAAACCAATTTTTTTTAGTAAGAAACAAAAATCCCGAAATCCCGGGATTTACATTTTTAAAATCCCGAATCCCGGGATTTGCAAATCCAGTCTCGCTTGGCATCTCTAATTGTAACACACACCTTTACGAAAATGTTGTCTTGCTTTCACGCTAATTCCACTTTTCTCTTCTACATTTTGCACACGTAGCAGAACGTAATTTTCTAAACTTTTATATTGAGTTTATGAAAATAGTTTTTTGCACAGCCTCTGTCTAATTAAATTTTGAAACAAAATACATATGTATGTAATATTTCGTACACAGAAAATACTACGTGGTATATTGTAGAATATTTTTTATAAAGTTTTTTATTTAAATATATTACACATAGTAGATGTATTTTATTTAATTACAAATACCATTTGAAATAAGTTAAATTACTATTTTCACCAGTACAACACACATAAATATTTTTCAATGTTTATTAAAATCGAGAAAAATGTTGATGAAAAGTTTTAAAATATTAGTATCATAAAAAGGGTTTTGGGATTTCCCGGACTATTCTTAGTCCGGGAAACGGGAATGAAAAAAATCTTTTATTTAAAGTTAAAAAAATAAGTAAAAAAGTCAAGTAATTTAAAAAAACTCATTTTGAGATCAGTTGTTGTTCATATGTTTTTATGTTTATAAATAAAATCATGTTTTTAGTTTGTCATTGAAGATTTTTTTAAATAAGTTTTTCAACATAGATAAGACATTTTATATGCGATTTTAGATTATTTTAGATTCAAAGTCAGTAACTTTTGTAATTTGTTTTTAAAATTTTGCTCAATTAGTGACTACAATCTTTATAGCGTTTAAAACACTCTACCAAGGTTAGGTTAGGTTCCATGGGCAGCCGTTCCTGAGAACAGCTCACTTGGGTCCATCTTGTTGGGCCCATTGTGTTACGCGTTGGTGGGCAACCCGTTGGTTTACTCCGCATCGGTTGCTCCCCTATCAAACCATCCAGACTCCATGGCAAAGGTGTAGATGCATCTTGGAATCATCCCTGATAGCTCACCCAAACACGAAAGAATTGGTGCCCCCAGTATTCATTCCCTTTTCCTCGATAGGGCCGGGTATTCGCAGAGGAAGTGGGTAATTGATTCCTCTTCCTCCTCGTTATGACAACTATTACAAAAGTCGTTATGTCGTATACCAAGTCTTTTGGCTTGTGTCCCAAAAGTACAGTGACCTGTAAGTAGAGAGACAATAAGCCTAATTAGGTCGCGGCAAAAACCAAGTAATGAATTCGTCCTTCCCACATTGAATGAGGGCCATGTTGACCGTGCAATAGAGCAGGTGATCTCATTCGTCGACCTTACCTGAGCAAGCCTGCACATTTCCTCCTGAATAAGTAATTTCAGACCTTTAATGTTAATGCCAACGAAGGGATCAATCTCCTCATCAGCCAGCGTGGTACCCTTCTTGGCTAAATTATCAGCAATATAGTTGCCCCGAATTGAGCTATGTCCAGGGACCCATATTAGCGTTATCCTCGAATGTTCCGCTATCTCATTCAGAGATACCCGGCATTCTGTGGTTAACCTAGATGTCAGATAGACACCTGCAATGTTTTTTACGGCGATAATACCTCAGCCAGTTTGCAGCTCGCTTTATGGCAGAGATCTCTGCTTGAATAATATGCAGTACCACCTCGTACACCTTGTTGAATTATTCCTTTCTATATTTCTCAAGTCAGATGGTTTTCAATAGCTAGTTTTGAACAATTTTATTGAAACATTTATAGTGTTCGAGTTTCAGTTTGTAAAGAAAATATATGTATAAACAAAACGTTTGTTGCGATTAAAGTAAATCTTTTATAACATTTCATTTTATATCAGAGTTTGCCGAATAAATTATTTAATTTTAATTATTTGTATTTATTTTTTAAGAAATTAAATTTCTTCAAATATGGTTCAAAAGTTTGATTGTTTTTTAAGTTTACTTGTGGTGAAATTCTGTTATTTATTCACAAAGGAAAAATATAAAAGTTTAAAAATTGGCAAAATAAAAAATATCGTTAATATTTTGTAAAATAAATTCTAAGTTAATTTAGTTTAAAATTGTTTGTCCAAGAATATAATTATTGCTGTTTATAAAATTCTATGAATATTTTTAACTACGTTAAAAACTGCAAAATATGTAGTTAATTTTTTTCAACAATTTTAAAATTAAGTTAGTTTTAGATTTCCCGTTCTTAAAATTTACCGGTAATTCCCGACCCCCAAACCCTACTCGCAACACATCTGTTATCTACTCGTACTGCAGTACATAGAAACCGGAGCTATGGCCAATTATGGACCAACCACAAAAAGTCAAAAGTCTGTGTAATTTTTTTTTTAAGCTAACTATGACCTATTCCCAATCTATGACCTAGGCCAATCATGATGAAATTTTGTACGACAACTACTATGAATTATTTTTGTAGAATTTCAATATTATGGTGAGTTTTTAAGAGATTTGTGCGCATTTAAGCAATTTTTCGAAGTGAAATATGGTCAAATATGGACCTATCATCATAAAATTGAGTATGAATATTTCATGGACTTTTTGTGTCGAACTTATTTCGGAAGTTGACTTTCTATTTGAGCTATGGTCAAATATGGACCGAGCATATTGATCATATTGAGACTATTTGTGTTGAGTTCATATTTGATAGTGATTTTTATAAAAGATTTAAGCGTATTTAAGTAATTTTCGGAAGAAGTTTTTGTATGGGGCTATGGTCAAAATATGAACCGATGCAAGCAAAATATCGTTTCGATTTTGTATGGATACAGATTTTCTATAGACATTTACGTACCATAAAACCATATTCCGGGAAGACATTTGCATGGGGGCTATGAGAAATAGTAGACCGATTCCTACCGTTTCTAACAGGACTTTTCCTTCTATACTAAGAATAATGTGTGTAAAATTTCATGGTATTATCTGCATTATATTTGAATCTATAACTTGAATTCTATTCGACCGATTTCGTCCATTTTTAATAGCAAATATTTCAATCGATTAGAGAATGTTTGGTAAAAATTTCATTGTTCTATGTCTGTTTTTCAAAGCTCTATCGTGCCAACAACAGACGGACGGACGTGGCTAGATCGTCTTAGAGTACAATTTCATTCAACACTGCAAAACATTTTTTTTTGTGTATTTCGGTGCGTTTTTTAATTTTTTCGAAAATGTGATGAAATCTTTATTTTTACTAATTTTTAATTGCAGTGTTTTAATAATTCATAACTCATGAAATCTATACGATGTTTTCATGTAAATTATTTTAAATACGAATGTGTGATAAATGAAATCAAATTCTTCAAAAATCTTTGTTTGAAAATCAAATTAACATTTTAAACATGTAAATAAAAATTCTTGTATAAACTGATGGTTTGGTCTACTGAACTGTAGACGAACAACCAGGATTAGAGTACCAGTGGAATCCTAACAAATTTTATTGGAAAAAATTAAATAGAAGTACATACTTTAATTAGAAAACAAAAATATATAAAAAAAGTACCAAATATGTACTGAAATTAGCTTTTTTTTTACCAATTAGTACTTTAGTTCCGAATATCATATTGTGAGTTAAATCTTGAGTGGTAAAATGCTTATTTTATATTTATTAAATAAATTTATTTTATTAAAAATTTTCAAATTAATTCAATAAATATTTGAAACAAAAACGAAATTCTTAACTTGGTGCGTTTTTTTTTTGTAAATGGTGCGTTTTTTCTTCATTTTGGTGCGTTTTGAAATTTCAAAGTTGACAATGCTGCTAACGACTTACTAACTATGAGTGAAATCCGACGAGATAAATGCTTCGGATCTCGGTCGGCTAACTATGGCTACAAGCCGACGAGATAAGTAGCACGGTTATGGCTTAAACCACTATCATATACTCAGACGGACTTGATCAACTATACTTTTTTACTTTAGCCCATATGAAAGTTCAAATTAAAAGCATTTTCTAGAGCATAGTCGATGTTAAATTCGTATTTATAAGTATATTTAATATTGCAGATTTCAAATTAATTTCTGCTACTCTTCAACACTCAGTCCAGGTTAGCTAAATGTAAACGTAGAGTATTAAAAGGTTTTTGTTATATCGTATTAAATACTGTCATACTTAAGTAACACTTATTTATGTTACCAATATTTCGCGCTTAAAATGAGTTTAATAACAAAAATATTAGAGTGTAGAAAAAGTAGAGAAAGGAGATAAATAAGTGACTTGGTAAAAAGCGTCTTAATGTAATAAATTGTCGCTTAAACTTATTTTATGGTACAAGACATTTTATATTCTACTCAATGCTGGCATTTTTTGCCGCATTCAAAATGGATAAATGTCTTGGGGAGAAAAAAAAACGCCAACAACAAGCACAACAAAAAACAAAATGAAAATAAAATAATAAATAGAAATGGAATGAAATAAAATAATAAAAATAGAAAAGATATAAAGAAATCACTAATAAGCCTCAAATGATATTTTATTATTCGACTTTAATGTTTAAATGTAACATTTGTTGTTGTGTCATTATTACCATCGTCCTGTAAGTTGTTGGTGTTGTTGTTTCTTCTAACATTTAATATCTTCAACTGACATATACAGTCACAGTTCGTTTTGTTTGTAGTAGTTGTGTTGTGTATTTATGGGTGAGTGTATTTAATACTGTTTAATCCTGGCATAAAGTATGAATTTATTATTCATGTTCATGTTTGAAGTTTTTTAAGCATTCATTCGTGTGAATGTGTGTGTGTGTGTGTGCTTATGCGTGCGTGCATTGAACACAGCAACAAACAAAAAGTTTCCTTTGCTGGTTGGCTTTTTGTTTTTTTGTTGTAGTGCAGACGGAAACGGAAACTTGTGGTAAAAGCTTCTCACCATTTCTATACGCATTAAAGTGTAAAAAAAAACCGACCAAAAAGGAAATTATTTTCAACACTTCAAACAACTCTACATATGAACATGCAGACATATTTCTCAACATAAAGTGTATAAAGTTTATACATTATGGGGGTGACGTTGACGCCTATGTCGAAGATGATGGAGTGGTTGGTAATCATGATGACGATGATCATCAGTTTAAACAACGATGTTCATCATCATAATCATTCATATAGATTTTGTTGCTTTTCCAATTTTTTTTTTTTTTTCATTTAAATATTTTATTTTTTCTATATGCCTTCTATTATTACACAATATTTTGGTTTTCTCTTTACACTCTGATACACTTAGCTTAAAAGCAGTCATCAATTGAAATATACAACATACATACTATAGGCAACTTTCAATGAATTTGCTCCACATACAAACGTAAACACATATTTAAGTTCTTTCATACCCATATACATACATATATATATATATATACTAGTATATACACAATCGTATGAACAACCATTCGCACACGCACTCAACCAGTCAACCGCTAAGATGATGCACAGTGGGCATATGATTGTAGAGGGATGTGTGTGTGTGTGTGTGTGTGTGTGTGTGTAAATATGTACTCAGATATTGAGTTCGAAGTCATGTTTTGGTTTTTATTCGCGATTATAACATTCTGCATTATCAAAAATTTCCTAATAAATATATTTTGAATCCACAATTCGAAAACAATTTAAATTAGTTAATTTCAATGTTAATGTCAATGGATCTCGTACACGTCCTTTCATTAATGAAAAATTAGCATAAAGCTGTTTTTATATTTTTAATCCATATTTATTTAACCTATTTGAACAAAATTAAGGACTATATTGAAAAGTAATTTTTATAATTATTTAAAACATTTTCTTGACTGTTACTACTTTCTTTAGCATGATTTATAAACATTTAACTGATGAAACAGAACACGACCGCAACTTCAAGCAAAAACGACTCTCAGAGAAAACAGACCCATAATTGAAACGACGGGTGCAACTTCACGAACTGTCATTTAATGTTTTTATATTTCTTCTGTGCACCAACCTGTAATGCCGACGGCTTTTACAATTTTTGTCCACAAATCTTGTTTTAAATAAAAATTACAAATTATATATGCAATCATGCTTTTGTACTTCTTCAATTAATTTTTCTATAGTATCATTTATTTTCTTTTAAATTACAAAAATCTCACTTTTAAATTCATTTTTAAACGTTTCTTTGATTTTCTTTTGTTTTTATTTTTCTTGCGCCAAAGCTTCAAAAACACATGGTTTTGTTTACAAAGTGTATACAATTTTATAAAAGTATGGTAATATTGTTGAGAGCATTTGTGTTTTAAAGTAAAAGCATAAGAAAAAATACTGTCAAAATAAAATAGATTCTATTTTCACGACCGCATTCTCTGGCATAATTTTATGTCAAACTGTATGGAAAAAAACGTTCAGCCCCAGTTCTGTTTCATCATTAACTCAAAATTCATGTGCTATGTTAAAACTTGCGAAAATATCGTGGAATTTGATTATGAAATTTAATTTCATTTTTTGTTGTGCTTTTTCACTTTATTCAAAATATCTATTTTACATCTCAGGAACTTTTAAAAATCAACATTTGCGAATTGGTATTTTATTTATTTTTGTACATTTTGTTTTTCAATTTAAATGCAGCGAAATGTTGTGGATTTATTGCTGTATGTTGGAACTTCAGAAAAATATTTTTTAATGATGGAAATTAACCTTTTGTTGATGGTTATATTAGTCAAATAAAAATTATAATCGACAAAAAATTCGAATAAATCTGTTTAGAATAAAAAAAATATTGATTCAATAAATGTCCATTAATCAAATAGTTGAATAAATTAAAAATAATAAATACGTACAATGAAAATTACAACTTTCTCAAAGAAACAAGACAAATAGTTTATAATATTATTTCAAGTAAGTTACACTGGCGATTGAGAATAACGTGAAATATTTTTTTAAATAGAATTTCAATTTAATCTAATACTAATAAAAGTCAACATCGAATCGTGTAATTAATTGACGTTCTGAAGTTCATTTTTTAAACATTTCAATCAGACAGCATTCACAAAAATTGTGCTTCATTTGTTTACGAATACATCAAAGGGTTAATATTGATTAAAATTTTACATTTCTCTTTAATCTCATCATCAACATTCTTTACAAGAGCCTTTAATATTATCATTACAATTGCTGAAAGGGTTAAAGCTGATATTAATAAAATGCTGTATTTCTTTTACTTAAACATATTAAATACATATGCATAGAAATGACGGCATTTTGACAATATTATTGCATAAAGTAAAAACTGCAGGACCAACAAACTTCTGAAAGTTTTTAAAATTATTTTTTTTTGGCTTTTGATGTTGATATTTTTAAAGTTTGATATTGGATATAGACTCTACAAATAGGATAGAAATAATAACAAGTTTATTGACTAAATTGTGGTTAAAGTCAAAATAAATGGCAGTGAGTGGAAACCATACCATACATACAGTATAAAATATTCCAATTAACATAATCCAATATTTCTATTGGTTTTACCAAAAACTATTCGCAAAGTTTCGCAAAGATGTAAAAAGCATATCTGAGCTAAAAGTAACTGAACACAAATCTACAACATCGATCAGGTATTATCCGCATTAAAAGACATAGAAAACTACAAGGAAATTTTTAACAAGTACTCATTCGAGCTAAACGACTAAGTTCCCGTTTACACAGGGAAACATTTCAAAGGGAAACATCTGGAATTCTGTTTTGTATTTTCCTTTGCGTTCATACAGGGAAAGAAACATTGTAGTCGGCGGAAACATTCCAGTTTATATTTATTTTTTTTGTGACATTTGTCTAATTGCAGTGTTGTTTTTTTTTAATTTCTACTGTATTTGATTTGCTAATGTACACAATAAGAATGAAAGCACAAAGCGTGTCTCGGAGAACGGAAAACAAACTTCATATTGTCTTCCCCACCCGTCCCTATCTACCAAACAAATTTTTTTTTAACAATCACAAACTGCGAAACTTTTTGGCTTGTCTGCAGAAAACACCCAGAGTCTTTGTCGGGAATCGAACCCGCAACCCTCTGACTGATAGTCCGACACACTATCGCCTAGTCTATCTGGACATGTACATACATTTAACTCAGATAGTGTGAATATAGTTTTAGCTATATAACCTCCTTGCCACACGCAAGTAATTATGTACGAAAAATACCGAAAAACAACAATATTTTTTTGAGTGACTGCACCAGCAAGTTCATATATAAAATGTCGTCAACAAAGAAACTTCTGACGAAATTTTTTCATAAAATTCTGTTAATTTTCCAAAACATGTGGATCCAGTATTGCCATATTGTCAAAAGAAAAAATACGGAAAAAAAATGTAATTTACATTTGCATGCATGAAATATATATTTAAAATACTACATATTAAGATGTGTTGTGGTATAGTTGTGTTATTTTTTCTTAATTATTTTTTGAAAAACCCCGAAAATCTGTTCAAAACATTACTTTTATTTTAACACTGGTAGCAATGTTTACCCGGCATTTACACATGCAAGTGCAAGTTCGAAAAACTCAATATACTCACATTTTTGTTTACTAATACACTCACATTTTTTGACTAGCAGAGCTACTCGAGTTTTTCGAATAAGTTTTCGTACACAGCACTCGCATGCAAGTACTTGCATGTGTAAAAGCAGGGTAAAGGCAGGGTTATTCATTTGCCATTTTACTTGAAGCAAGTATCAAAAATTTACTTACAAGCAAATTATCTTGCATTGTATTGAGTTTTTCGAACTAGTGGCAACGGGGCATTAGTAGGACCAATAAATATTTCAACAGGTTCAGAGTTACAGAGTGCATAATGAACTGTAAAGATTTTAAATAGATATGCATATAATGTTATTTAACAAAAATACAGTTTTATGAACTCTCACAAATACTAATATAATAGCGTAATAAATATCTATGTTAAAATAGTGTTACGAATTAATGATCAAATTCGGCATGCACATATTTATGAGCCATTATTTTTCATTTTCTAACGCACTGTGCAATAATAAAAGTATAAATATTACTACTCTTTGCACGACTTGTACTTCCTAGCCAGCCAACGGTAACAGCTACTCATTTACGAGAATTCCAAATTCAATAAAGGACAGACGTAAACATTCCTACTCTTACACACGCATACACATAAATTAATTCACAGCTACATCTGCGTAAGTAGCTATAAGTATGTACGAGTATGTATGTATTTATATAGCTGACAAATAAAATAAAGTATAAACAAAAACAACAACAAAAGCAAGAAACGAATGAACAAACGAAGCAAAAGAGCCACAGTAATGGGCCTCTAATAAAGGAATACTCAGGCATGTAATTCATTTTCAGAAATTTCAGTCACGCAATAAAGCTTTTCACTTCCACATCCATTTCCACTTTCACGTTCACATCTATAGCCATTCCGTTGTATTTTATTTGTCATTTTTATGATTGGTAAGCTTCATGACAATGGTTAAATACATTCATACGTTTGTATGTATGTATATGCACCTAAACACAGATACACATACTTGAATATACTCAGCGGGAAAAAGATGTCGTAAAGAGGCCTTCTAAAAGGCCTTTTATTGCAGTCACAAGGACTTTCAGCCGTATTGAAAAATTGCAAAGAGAATAAAGAATATTTTTTTTTCCTTAATGAAATTATTAATTTAGCAGACTTTTAATTACGCCTTCTATGAGGCATTACTTGATAGAGCTCCTAATTGCCCTTCTTAAGTAAGCCTCCTATCAAGCAGCTAACAAGTCGCAAGGTTTTTATTGACAATGACACGCAGTGTGATATCGAAAGGATTTTGCAATGCTGCTGAAAGTCCTTGTGACTGCAAAATAAGGCCTTTTGGAAGGTGTTTTTGTAGCATCTCTTGTATATATGTATGTCTTCAACACTATCATTGTATTCTGAAGTACACTATTTTAAGTGTTGACATATATGTATGTAAGGAGTCCATCTGAGAATGGTTTTGCCATTGTTAAAGTTTCACCGAGTATTACATTCAAACGTTATAAATTAAATTTGTTAAATAATTAACAAACTTCCTTATATTGTTACCATATGACAAATTTAAAGAAAAAGTTCTTGGTATGTTTAAATGGAATTTTGACGAGCTATTGTCTCAGTATAATATTAAATGCAGGTTTGGCATCTTGGTCTGGCCATATCAAATCTGACTTTGATATTTTTTCTTCAGGACAAAAAAAAATGACATGTGCTGAATCGATTGAAAGACATTTTAAATTGATTGTAAAACCAATAGATTTTTTTTAGATGTGGCTCTAGAATTGTTTACTCTATCTTGCTATTTAATATTTATCTACTGCACGAAACATTGTTTTGTTATTATGAAGAGATATATGTATGCAGGTGGAAAGACTATAATATTCAGAATCATCAAGAAATTGTCGTCCATTATGCATCAAATGAAATTCTACAACGCAACTATTTCTACTGTAGAAACCCATCCAACTTGCGCTTCACTAAACGTATCAATTAAGCCTTGTTCCAAGCCAATCGTTAATTATATACCATTCCTATTTGTCCGTCAACCCTAGTCCAATATCGTCTCTTTGTCTGAAGCAAATACTTGTCAATAATGACTATTCAATACCACTTGCACGACTTAGTAGAAGTCGTATAATGACATATTCGCTTGATGAATATATTTGATAATGGCTTCTGTGAGACCAACTATTAATCAGCATAAAAACTATATTCAAATCTGCTCTAAAGGCTAGTTTAAGTAATCATAAAATAATGACTTATTTGTAAGCGGTTGTGATGTGATGATAAGTAAATGGTTTCATGACAGCACCCTGTTCCATCAAAGAGTTTAAATATTATTTTGTAGCATTTTTTCTGAAAGCGTGGATCTAAGGGATAAATATTGTTGCAATGATCCGACAAATGCACTATGGAACAAAATTGATAGAAAAATGTGATGTGTGAAAAATGTAGACCATAACGGTAGTAAATATTCTTGTATTAAGGGCAACAACAACATCACTGTATGCAATTAAATAATAGTTATTAGTGTGTGTACAAGTTTCTATAAATTATGAACAGGTTCATTGATTGTTTGAAATGTTTTTTTAACGATCATCAATTAAGGCCCTTGGGCTTTTGTAAAACGCAACGCCACAATTTTCTAAGTGTTGCGTTAAATTACATTTTGCTCATCACGGCGTTCAAGCAACTGATTGCTTCCGTTGTAACAGCTGATTCTTACGTTGTTGTTAATACAACTGTTTGGAATTGTGTATTTTGTAAAACGCAACGCTGAATTTTTGATCACTTGCGTTGTCAAATTTAACGCCTCTATTTTCTTGGCGTTAGTTGAATTAAAGTATTATTAAAAAACAAAATTATACAATTAATATAATATTTTATAGAAACTTTCTTAATACGATGTAAGTAAATATATACAAACATATTCATTTAGTATAAAATATGTACTACTAAAATTTTTCTTAGGGGAAAAAAGAAGCCACAACTGCAGCTCAATTTAAATTGCTGATAGCTGAAATAGAAAAGCATCCAGATGTGGCACGTAAAATGTCTAATTTTGGCAGCTCAAAATATAAAAATTAAATTTCAGTATCAACATTTACATTGGCCACATTAATCACGCAATTATTTGACAGTAGTGTAGCAGCGGTATATTTCTGCTTTCGTAAAACGCAATGACGCAGTGATTTATAAAATTTCATATTTTTGGTGATGCGTTCAAAGAAGCGTAGGTGATGCGTAGAACGCAAGTGATTTACAAAATTAGATTACAATAAGTTTTAATAACTGGCTAGCAGAAATTATAATATCATCGATTATATTATTCATGTAATGTGTTCATTGTTTGTTGTAATTTTAAGTATATTTTCAGCCTTACCTCGTATCTATGTGTGAATGAATGTATGAGTAGAGTAGTATAAGTTATGTTTAGCTCTTAATATGCATTAAAATTTTTCCGTTGATGTATGGCTGTACAAAATTGCTCGAGTATTTATGTTTGCTTGTATATATACATGCAATATACAATATTATACATATGTATTGTAAGCATGTATGTTTTGAAATAAGTGTAAATGTCTGAATGCGAACATACTAATTGCAGATGAAATTCATAGAGACCTTTTACATTTACACGAAATTGGCTGCGCCGTTGTTGTGTCATTTTAATTGGTTCTATTATGTTTTTCCCAGCGTTTGGTATGAGTATTTATATGTTTTCTTAATTATGAGTCTCACTACAATATTCACACTGTGTGCTGGGAGCATATAACCAGGCCTAATTTAAATGTATAAATGTAAAAGTAGACGTAAATACAATTGACTCACTTTGATTTCATTATCGAATGTGTTTCGGGTTATGACACCCATTAAAATTTTGGCAACAACTTAAGTGAGGGAACTACATATATACATACATATGTATATACGATTACATACACACATATGTATGTATATGGATAACTGGTAAGTTGCCTTCAAATAAATTGTCTTGCGTTTAATGGTTACCAGTAAAATTGTTGATTTAATATTGTTATCGTTAAAATGTATAGAGTGTGTGGTTTCTGTTCAACATATTAAAATTTTATATAAGACAAATATTTTAAGAACTAAAAGACGTCAGTAAAAATAAGTGAGAATGTTTTCATCTATATTCGTACATTTAAAGTTTTTCATTGTATTCTGATCAACAACTTTTTACCAACTCAGCATATTTTGCCGATTTTGAACATTATTATTGATTTGAAGTCTCTCGATTTATCCTCATTTAGGCCCTATACTGTTTAAATTACAGTAGACGCTCAGAAATTAGAACCACTTTGTTTCGAAATTCGGCGATTTGAATTTTCGAATTATTCTTATTTCTGGACGGATTTTTATACTAAATGATAAATTTACAATAAAGCTATAAAAAAAAACTAAGACTTCGTTTTCATTTTAGTTTATTTAGCATAAAAACTATGAAAAACATAATGAAACATAACAAAAAATAACAAGTTCATCTAAAGTTAACAATTAACACAAACAACATCAACAAGAATTGTAAAACATTTACTAAAATGGGATTCCCCTTTTTGTTTTCTATTTGGTTAAACTAAACTGCCAAAATTTTAGTGTTTACAACGAAAAAAAAAAAAAAAAACGCTAGGAAATTAGAATTTTTAGTTCTAATATGATGAAATGACTGATTCTAATTTCAGGAAATTCTAATTACTGAGAGTTCTAATTTCTGAGCGTCTACTGTATTTTGTTAAATTTTTTTTGGTTGGAACAATTTTACGAATACTACACTTTAAAATTTTGTTTCGCTATATACAAGATAGCGAAGTAGTGGTCGTTTTCAACCTGATAACGAGGTTTATAAAACATTTATGAGTACTTTAGTGCCAAATTATGGGCGGATCTTATTATAATTTTAACCAGATATAGATTTTTATAACAGATTAATGTGTATTAAATTGATTTCCGTAAGTGGACTTTGAATGCTGGCTAAAATCAAATATATACCGAAATTAATAAAATTGGACTATTTATGTCCAATTTCAACTTGATAACGATGTTTACATTAGATTTATGCATATTTAAGTGATATTTTGCAGCAGTCCTCATATGGGAGCTATGACCAATTATTTTCCAATAGTCACAAAATTCGGTATTTTCACCTGATACCTATTTTAGTAACGTAAGAGATTTTCGAAAGTGAACTTGATATGGGACTATTTTGAAATATGGACTGATTCAAACCAAATAGGGATTTGTAATTTCGTTTTACATGATACTTTTTTTTTGCTGAATTTTACATGGATAATGCTACTGATACTATGTATTTATGTATAATAGGTAAATATATTCAGAGAAGCAAAATATTTATATAATGTTTTGTAAATAATAATTAAAATACGAGTATTTACTAAATATTGCTTATAATAGTTTTAGAAACTAGCAACAATTAGCAATAACTTTTAATTACATATAAAAAAATGTATTGCTCTTATATTTAGATACTTCATAAATATACTACTGCATAAATACGTAATTGGATTCAATTTGTCAAAAATGGTTCGTGTTGCATGAAGCAGTATTAAATACCAGACACGCATTGGTTATTCAGTTAACCAATTCGATAATAAACATTTATAAATGCTATTGTTTATTTAATTAAATAAGTAATACGATTTTTATTTATTTTTAAAAATGTAATGTATTAATTGAAATTATTTAAAGTAAAATTTAATAATATATTACTGAAACAAATTTAACACGTCAAGTTTCTTTGTATTATCGAAATATATTGTTACGAAATTGTATTTTAATTTAATCATCAACATACATATCACCATACATACAACATGTTTAGCTTTTGTAGAAGTTTCAATTTATAAACATTTTGAGAACACCCTGTTAAGAACATAGCTGAGCAATATGGCAACATTAAGTTTTAACGACTTTGGCTGAATATTCTAGACACGAACTTTCTAGACTTGCAGTCATGAACATTCTAGTATTTTAGCCCCGAACCATCTAGAAATTATGTTTGATGTATAAATAGACTAACAGCGCCAATCAAGTTAATCAGTTCATTGTGAGTCATTATTGTGTTAACATCAAAGTGTTCTAAAATTTTAAGTGTGTTCTTAAACCGATATGATATAAAACAATACCTTTCGAACGATATATATCATAAATATAAAATATGTATTAAATTCGAGAAATATATTTTTTGACCCGATTTTTTTTAATATCTAAACAGTCTTAAAAACAAGTCTACATAAGTGTTATTTTAGTTTATTAATATAATTAGCCAAGACTTAAATTTAATTCAGTGTGTTCAAAAATAAAATGAAGATGTATTGGTGAGAGATTTTTCCCAGCAAACAAATTGTCAAACGCTTAAAATAAGAAATAAATAAAGAGTTTTAGCCAGATATAAACACCTTAAGAAAAAATATCAGGGACCATAAATAACAATTATCAATATCAAAAAACAATTTTAGAACAGTTATTTTCAGAAAAAAAAAACAAAAATTATTCCATCTAAAACAGTTTTTTATTTTTTGTGTTCAATTGTACTTGAATCGCGTGTGTTTGCTATGCTTCGTCCAACAAGAAGCAACAACAATTCTTAACAAATTTCTGAAAAAAAAAATGCTTGCTCAACGACGACTGAATGAATGTTTTTTAAAGAGCATCACAAATGTGTGTAAAATTTTTGCACAATAGTGGTATGAGCTGAACATCACTGATTTAATTTAAGCTTAAATTTAAGGTATGATATGTGTCTATTTTCTCCGCTATTCCTGTATTTTTACGGTGAAATGTCATAATCTCTCTTTAATATCTCTGGATCTACATATATTACCTACACGGTGATATTATACCTTAATTTCTTGACTTTTAATTTGTTTAATTAATATAAATTGTACTCATTTTGTTTTTGTAATGCACTACTGTGAAAAACACTTGCAAAAGTATTATTTTTGACATAAGTAAATTGTAAACAAAGTCATTCAGCTGTGCTACTGCACTCACCTTGTATAGTTACACCATGTATAAATTTTAAGGCAATTCATATTATTCTGTGACGATAAAAAGGCTTTAAAGTTTTTAATCAAATTGTCAAAGATATCACATGCTAATATAAAAATTTTTCGCATATTTTAAAATTAACATCATTTTAAGTGTTTTTCCTCCTGTTTCTTTTATTCATTTCAGATATTGATTAAATACTTCAAATCAGCAGCACAAAAATAATAAATTCAGTTTATCTATTTTATTTCGCTGACAGGGTGTGCAAGAGTGCTTGAGTGACAGACTGTCTAACTGACTGTGTGACTGACTGACTGGCTGAATGTACGTGCACATGTATTGCAACGAAATAAAATGAAATATAAGTCAGATAAGAGCATTTAGGATACAAAAACCCCAAAGATGAAGTAAGAGCGGCAAATTTATGGTGTTTCAACACTTGGATTCAAAGTTTTTTTGTTCCAATAGTCGTCATGTTCTTAATGCCAATCACATTACAACAAGCCAGAGAGAGCACTCTGAATACGGGCACAACAACAAATCCCACCACATCACCTTCCAACATGCACTGCATTGAAAGACAACAGACACAGAAACAGAAACAGAAAACAGCAGCAATAAAATACCAAATTCCAAAACCATCGAAAACATTCACAAACAACAATCAATAAAAACGAGAAAATAGGAGGTGGTTCCAGGCGGTGGCCAGAGACGAACACTTTAGTAAAGTGCTAGAAAAGAAATTTTCAACTACAAATACATGAACTAAATATATAATGAAATTCGAATTTAGTTACTTTGGCCCGAATTCAAGTTGTATTGATATGATGACGTTGTCTCCATTACCATTGCTTTCATCGTCGACGTTGCCGTTGACTGAAAATGACAGCCGGATAAAAACAATAAAATCTATCGAAAACATCATCAACACTATCACTACCAGCAATACTAGCACCAATACCAATTCAAATGCTAGGAGTGTTGCGCCGTCAACAACTTTTGAAACAACATTTACTGCATCGAGAAAAACTTCTTGTGCTGTTTTCGATTTGCCACCACAATAATTTCCCGCAAAAACTCAATTTCATAAATAACAAAAACTACAAGAAAAACATCTGCTCACTTGTAACAAAAACATTGAAACGAATTTTTAAAAGGAAAATAACCAAATGCAAACGTAGAGTAACGGGCGGACAGACTTACAAACATATAATCACAAACAAACAAATCTTAGTTGAATCCAAAAGCATATAATTTTAACCCAACGATAAAAGTGACGTATCAAGAAGGATAGAGTGCAAAAAGTACTTGAGTCTTTCATGTTTTGAAAATGGCATCCATGGAGGATATGAATTCAACGGTGACAACATCAGCCTCAGCTTCAGTGCCGACATCCGGCAATTTTATTGACACATCACAGGAAGATTATTTCCGCCTGTACGATGCTGGTCTTGATGAAGATGGCGATGGAGAAGACGATGTTACGAATTTGATTGTGGGCATATGGAATTCACAAAACAATCAAACAAACACAACGACTTCAATGATGCTGGGGATGAACGACGACGATGCCGGTATGAGTGAGGCCAACGAGGTCATTGCTACAACGTGGACCTCTGCCTCATTACTTGCATCAGTCTCATCGCCGTCACTGGATTCGTCAGCGACGTCATTGCCATCTCATGCCGCCAACTATACATCTGCCTCACTCATCTCAGCCTCGTCGTTAACGCCAACGTCAGACTATGATTCGATTGCCGCTTCCAGGCTTAATTCCACCGCTACAATAGAAGGCATTATTTCACTGTTTCCAGACAATGACAACGACACACTCGCCCCTAATGTCAACACAACATATGCTCAAACACCGCCATTAGCAACATCGTCGTCGTCCTCATCAGCATTTGTGTCAGCGTCCTCATCGGTCATCGACACAGCATCACAGGTTTCAGCATCGGCCGTTAGTAGTTATAGCGATGATGTCGCTATTGCTTTGATCGATAGTGCGGAAACTTTACTCGCGGGTGAGGATGACTATGGCATTGTGGGTTTTAATGGCGGTGGCGTTGGTTCAGATGATGCTTTAATTAACCAATCACAGGGGAGCATCAATCAAAATGAAACACTTCATCACTTTACCAACGGTAACATAATGCTGAGGAGTGGGGCCGACGGTAGTGAACACGATGATGGTGGCAGTAGTTTTATGTTACTTTTAGAGGACTTTGGTGAATATTTTTACAACTACAATGGTAGTAATACGGTTTCGGGCACAACAACAACAAATAGTTTAAATTTAACAAATTTCGATTATCGAACGAATTGCACAAACTATGGCAATTTAACAACCAATTTAACGTCATCCATGTGTTACGATGGTCCACTTGAGGGTGAGTATTAGAATAAGGAGATAATTATACATTAAATACAGAGTTGTAGCACCATTTAGAGGTTCGATTTGTTTATTTTTTTTTTTTTAACACGTTCACCACTCAGCGTCACATATGTGTGATATGGGAGTTTTCATAGAAACTCATGTCACATATATATACTATGTGTCACATTTCTGTTGAAATCTTTTTACTTATAATTCAGTTTGCTGAAAGTAATTTTCTGGTACGTTTGAGTTTTTGTTACTGATTAAAATGTATAGAAAGCCCTGTGATTTGTGAATAGACTAAGAGCAGTTATCTAAAAATTCAGCTTTTCATTCTGGTATTCCCCGAAATGTTACAAGTTAAATTTTATATGAGAACTAAGTTTAAAATGTGTTTGCAAATGCAGTCGTTTCATAGAAGGATTGTATTTCATAGAGTAAAGTCCAAAATTTTTGATGCCAGCTCATCTTAAAAAACTTACTTTCCAGATGTGAGCAATACAAGAAAGCGTTGCCGACAGTGCAGTAAAAACAAAAAGAGGACCGCAACTAAATATACATACACATATGTATGTGGAGTCTGCAGAGACAAAGATGGAAATGAAATTGGATTATGTCCAGAATTTTGTTTTAAAGTGTGGCACAAGCTATAAAATTACTACAATACATACACATGTATTATCCATGTATGAACATTTATAAATGGCAATAAATTACAATCCTTTTTTTCAGATTTCAGATGATTTTAAACTAAAATACTAACTATTGTTTAACTATTACTTGGTATTCTCATGGAAAACTAAGCATTGCGAATAAAGAATCATTAGTTAAGCCTTTGTCATTAGCTAACTAAAGAGTGTGAATTTAGTCATTAGTGACTCATATATGTATGTGACACCAATTCTATCCAAAACTCATGTCACTTATATGTGACATATATTTTTTTGTTCTTGAGTTTATACAGAAAACGCAAACAATTGTTGAGCGGCGAACGTGTTAATCCTCATGATCACTTCTTGCCGCTTCTTGACTTGTAATATTCATCTTGTAGTTATGCATTTACATGTCTTTTGGCTTTTAGAAATGATTACTGAATTTAAAATTTACGTATTTGTGGTAAGTAATAATACTTGCCGTAATGTGGAGTAAGTGTTTTCAAACCGTTGTTTAACAGTACTATGAGAACCCCTTAAACCATACCATTACCTGATCCGATTTAGTTGAGGGACATTCACAAAAATTAATATTTTTTCAAGCTCTAACGACTTTATACTTATTTATTGTACGAACTTAAACTTTTTTCTAGGTATTTAAATTTACAAGGACAAGATAAATATTTAATCACTGAGACATCTTCCTTTATTTAATTGTTAATTAATAAATAATAACGGATTCAAAGATTATTAAACAATTACAATAAACCCAAAAAGGCTTTAACTTAAAAAGAAGTGAATTAATCGTTAAACGGTTTCGATTTAAATATAAAATAAAATAATTAATGGGTTAAGTAATATGCCTCTGGGTTAATGAATGAAAATCTTTAACTAAATGTTTATGTTCATGACCACAAGTTACCCACAAATTTATTTTATTTATAAGAAATTTTAACACAGAGAGAAACAAAAGAAAAACTGAAAAACAACACAACACGGCACAAGACAAGACAAATATTCCAACCCTCAAATGCCATTAAGAAAATTACATAAACGAAAACGAAATGAAGATCTTTGCATCCAATAGAATGTACATAAATATAAATAAGTACACAAAAGATGATGCACAGTAGCGATAAAACGAACTAATGATAATTTATTTATTTCTTATAATATTACATCTTGAATGTATCTATTTTATTTTATTCCTCTTGTATCTTTCTCTCTTGTTTGTTTTTTGCAGTTACCCGAAATTATTGGGCACTCATATTAATTGTATTTCCAATTTTCACATTATTTGGCAATATATTAGTGATATTATCGGTGTTTCGAGAACGTTCATTACAAACGGTTACAAATTATTTCATCGTTTCGCTGGCAATTGCGGATCTTCTAGTGGCAGTAGTTGTGATGCCGTTTGCTGTATATGCTCTGGTAAGTTAATGGAATCATACCACAAATACCACTGCAGAGTCCTTTGATGCTATTTATATGTATTTGAGTAGTGTAAGAACGTATAACAAGAAGTATTTTTATCATTGTAGTATTTGGCCCAGTGAAGGTTGTTTAGGTTGGTTGTAAAATAAAATTGATACAATTTTCTTTTGTTGCATGCGAAAGCAAATGAAGAAACAAATGTAATGAAATGAGATGAGATTTGTATCGAAATAACTAGGTAACAAATTATGTTCAAGCCAGCAAAACTGACCCTGGGTCTGTTTGAACGTTGCTGTATTTAAACAAGTAAACTTGTTGTGGGTTGTGTGCTGTACTTATTTAACAATTTATTTTTTTTGAAAAATATTGTTGGTGTTATTTATATGCATAATAACATTTATAAACAAGTAAAAAAGACTGGTCGGTCAAACCCGACCATAAAATACCCCACGCCCAGTATATGTGTAAAAACAGATTTTCACAAATATGTAGGCTCTTTATGGGGGCTATGACCTATTATGGACCGTTCATCCAAAAATGTAGTGGCATGACTTCTGTGCATATAAGTAAATATTCTTTGTCATTTATGGATGTTATAAGGGATCTTATATGACAGCTATATCTAATTATGCAGCGACCATTATAAAATTAGTTGCCATGATTTCTGTATATATATATGAAACTTATATATATATAACTTATTTTTATTGGATTTTAATATTATTAAGAGATTTGTGGTTGTTAAAGTGATTTTGGGAAGTGGACTTTATATGGGAGCTATGTCCAATTATGGACCGATCTGCAGAAAATTTGTTAATGAGATTAGACTTTATATACAATTCATTTCAAGATAAATTTGTTGAGATACGTGCATATATCAAACATTTATGACCGATGAATTCTTTATTTCGGGACCACATTTGACAGATTTCAGCCAGTTTCAATCGCAAGTGTCCTTGGGCCCACAAATATCATGTACCAAATTTTATCGACATGTCTTTAAAATTGCGACCTGTATGCTGCGCACAAGGTCTACTTAGCGTTATAAATGCCACTTAAAATTTGAAAAATTCAATACACCTACAATTTTTTACTAACACACGTACATTTTTTGCAATGTAGCTGACAGTGGCAGCAAATTTTGAAGGCGAGTAAAAATTTGACAGTGGCATTCCACTACATGTAACAACGATAAACAAGGTTACCATGTAAAAAATTTCATTCAACATTTCATTTTTAACTTGTTGAATGTATTAATATGATTTATTTGTTGAAAAGCACGTAAAAAAACAAAGTTTGTTAATTATAGAACATTATTATTTTTAAAATAATGGCAATAATAAAAAAATATTAACCGTTTCCCCAAAATGTGCCTGTATAATAAACTCGGTAACTCTATTTTATAAACAAAGCAAAAATGGAAACAAAATTGAACAAAATTTTTCGAAGTTTACGCTTTGACGACATTTTGAAATTGAAATTGCACTTGCATGTGTAAACACAAAAGCAGATTGCAAGAAATTCAACTATTTCGATTATTTTTTTCGTTGATAATACGTACACAACAATTGCATGCCACTACTTACATGTGTAAACCCAGTGTTACATGGACAGCCAGCCAGACGGACTGACGGACGGACGGACATCGTTAAATCGACTCAGAAAGTGATTCTGAGCCGATCGGTATACTTTAAGGTGGGTGTTGGACATCAGCACAAATCCAATATACCCTACCCACTATTGTGGTGTAGGGTAAAATAAGTTACTTGTAGACTTAAACTAAAAGAGAAAATCACAAAATCAATTAATGTGTGTATTTTCTATCGGGATAGCCTCTTCATTATCGGCATTCTTAAGTACTGTTTAGTGATCCTTCCATTCTTTCAGACAAGTTTTGATAGATTCTTCTATTTTACTATTACCAATGGGTCTTTTTTTCTGATAGAAAAGACATCCAAAGCTTCTATAGATGGCATTTGAAATGATAGTTAGCACTGAGTATGAATTTCTTTCTTATCGTTTTGTATACAAATTTGTCATGGCCGTTAACTGCAACATATTTCTGTATCAGGATCCACTCCGATACGTGCTAATTCATATTATGTGCCAATATGGTGATACCGCTTAAATATACCTCATAGATACCAGCAGCCTAGTTACTTCAGTGGGGAAGGTATGTTGGATATGTGCTAATGTTTGCAACGCCCATAAATATTTGTCCAACATCACTTTAGAGTAATACAGATCGAATTAACGTTATCCTTGTAAAGTTTGTGCACAAACTACAGGCGCATCTTTGAAGATATTTCGATAAAGCTTGGTACATGATATTTTTTGGGGATTAAAATTGCTCCGCTATTTCACCTAGGCCACATACAATGTTGTATAAAAAGTTTAAATTACTTTGTCAATAGATTTTGGCATACCATTAGGGATGGATAACAATTGAAGCCAATTGGTGCCAGATTTTATCACGACAAGAACTTTGAATATTGCAACTTATCTCAATTGTAGGATGATAACGATCTTCCGGTAAGGTAACTGGATCAACCCGTTTTACTGTGCATTCATTTGGTGCATTAACAAATACCAGATCAAGCAATTTTCCTAAATTGTTGTATATTCCGTTAATTTGGTGCAGACACAGATTTGAAATTTTATTGAATATATCGTCACTATTTTCTTCTGAACTTATAGGCATATAGCTACAAGTTTCGATAAAAACTTTCCAAGTTATTTGCGGCAAATTCAAATCATTATTGTTGAAGAACAAAAATTAAATCATCAGGATTAGTTTTTAAATAAACCATTTCAATTGCTGAAATGTGCTGATAATAAATTGATAAATTCGATTTAGGGGGAATGTAGGAACTGGTAAGAAATATTTTAATATGATTTACTTTTATGACCACTGCAATGAATTCAATAGTAAGGGTCAAATCAAAAATAATTTCTTCAGGTCCAAAGAGATTTGACACAGCTATTAGAACACCACCACCACACGGTGGTCTAAAAACCCAATCTAGCTGGAAGAAAATAATTTTTTTATATAATTCGAATATAATTTTTTTATTCGGTAGTAAGGCAAAGCAAGTGTTAAAAGTATATATCGGTATATTTTTTTTTTTATTAAATAACTATATCAGTGTTGTTTTATTGACTTGAATACTTGTCATCTCTTTTTTATTAGTGCATCAACAGATTAGTTCATAATTACTAGTGCAAGTGAAGTTACTAGAAAAAAAAGAAATAAGAATTCAAAATTGTTATTGGTGTAATTAATATAACAAAGGTATGTTTAAATATTGCTATTTATAAATTTCGTGTAAGATGTTTTGTTTAAAAAAAAACGCTATTTTGTACTCGTGTATTTTGTATGTGAAATTTTACTAAATTGTACAAGTTCTAATAGACTTTTAAATAAGAATTCCGCAGACATCCGCTATATATTTTGTTTTGTTGTATTTGGTATCGTCGTAGCTTTTAAAGAATATCAAAATTAGCTGCTAGTTTTTGCTTAAATTGTTTTTATTTGATTTATAGATCAAAATGTCCATTCCAAAGTGGGAGCTACATATAATATTTGGCTGAAGGAAAAACAAAAAAAAAAAAAAAATTAATGCCGTTATGCAGTACGTTTTTGATAAAATTGGACATCAAAATAAAAAATCAGATGTCCTTTGTTAGCCAATAAAGCAATCCGTTCAAATGGGATCAAGCCACTCGTTCAAAATACCAGTTTGAATTTAAAAATAAATATTGGATAGATATTCCGGTTGTTATTCCAGCCGAGTCATCCCTAACATCTAAATGTGGAAAATCTCTAAATGAACCATCTTCATCTAACTACGGAAGACCTTCCAAGGAATTCTTGAGGAAAAGTGAAAAAGCGAACGAAAGTAGCACCTTTATTGGACACTTGGTCTTCAGAGGAACTTATTTTTGCTGCTGGAACAAGCCTTTATAAATCGGGAAAAAGAGATGCTGCTACCATTGTCAAATCAATAAACTCTTCTCCACTAAGAGCATCAGAAATAAAAAAGAAAATAAGTATTCCACCTAAAGAACCAATACCATATAAACTTTTATCTGCCAAAAAGGAATTTTATCCATCCGATGATATCAAAATTTGTGACATATCGGAAGAAGTTTCTTTGGAAAGTTTGTTAGATCCAAAATTAAAAAAGGCTTTTAAAGCAGCAAAAAAAAGTTGTAGAACAATAAAAATGCTCTCAACTAATTTTGTCTTATAAACATTAAAACGTGTATTATTTTGTTACTCTATGAAGTAGAAAATATGCCACGCTCATTAACCAAATTTTGCCCATTTGTTGAGCGATTGTTTAGATTGATAAAATCTATTAACGTGTAAAGTTTTATGGGTGTGTGGCTTTGCAATAACAAGTTAGGACTTTTTTCCAGCTAGATTGGGATATTAAACCACTGTGCACCAGTCGTTACTGTAACTCTATCACGACGATAAACATTTAAGTTGCTCCAAAAAATCTCAGTATTTAAAAAAGTATTATTAAGCCAGGTCTCAGTGAGGCATATAACATGATGATTGATATAATTTGGAGTATTTAGTTTTCATGCCTCCAACATTTTGGTACGTAATATGAAACTGATTATCGTAGGTATTAATTAGTTTTTTTTGGATCGATATTTCATCTGATGGAAGATAGGCAATATTTCTGACAGGTTGACGATGCTGCTAAATACCTCAAAAGGAACCGGAATTTTAAATGACGTTAAGGTCCTTGGTTGAGAATATTTAAATTTTTGGACGACAATATCAGCATTAATATTCAGTTTCGATTTAATATAAAGATCAATGTCCTCTGCAGAAGTATCAAATGCAAAACGGAATATAAAAATTTGTTTTTTGTGAGGGACTACTTTTAACTCTCCAGAACAGAATTACTTACATTATTCATTAAGACTTCAGCATAATTCATCTTAAGTTGTTTTTGAGCAGGAATAGAGTTTTGTAGCAGTGTTTGACCAGAAGTTAGACCAGAAGTTGTAGCAGCAGAAGTGGTAGCCACATCAGGATTATGTTGTATCGATAGTCCGTTAGGATTCACAGAAGGGTCAACTTGTTTTTCTTATTGATTTTTCTTGAAGATTTGTGTCTCTTAGAAGAAGAATGAGCATCTAATGATTTAAAATTTTCAAACAGTTTACCATAGTTAGAAACTCGTTGAGATAGTTTATTTAATTAGTCTTGAATTTTTAAAAAATGTTTCTTCGTTCCTTGGAAGAAACGATAGAAGGTAACATTAATTTTTCTACAAGTATTGCAGCACCAATGAAGTCCATTATTCTTCGACAGAGATTCGGCGACAAGTGTTGAAAGACCACTACATTTAAAATGACAAAGGCCGTGGCATAGCCAGCAAGTGATCATTCATTCCTCATCACTTATAATAGTACAGTTTTTAATAATGCAGGACATGATTTTTCTGGGTTGAGTCTCAAATATTTTTATTGATGTTGATAAATAAAAATCATAGCAAATACACAAACCAATTAAAGTTGTATTTATATATATGGTAACACAGATGTAATACTGTGGATCATTACAGTTGTAAGAATTATTAATTATGGTAACACAGGTGTAGTTAATACAATGATCCACAGTTTCAAAAATTATTCGCAAGCAAATCTTGTATATTGTACAAGAAAATTAAAAATGTTTATTTTATACAATTAATTTTGCCATTGAATAAGAGTATCTTAAGAACTTTTTTCAATGCCACATGTAATACGCGATTTTATGAAACACTTTATAAGGTTTAACGATTTTATATTGATGTATAATTGATGTATAAACCAAATTATTTTATAAATGAGTATTAATGTTCATAGAGCGAATTAAAAGTACGTCCGAACGATCACATTAGGGAGGTCACGATTATTCATAGTGTTCTCCTCCAAATTACTACACCATCTTTCAAAATCATGCGTGCACAGTCAAATCTTCTTGTGATGAGATGCTCATCAATGTAGCCTGTAATAATACCTAATCAATTAATGCACAGTCTTCATGATTCCCCAGGGCCAATTCATCTGGTACGCAACCGTAGCTCAAAAAGAATACATCATGTATAGAGAGATTTTTTCAGAACATTTATGAACTGTACAGTTTTAGAAACAATCTTGAAATTAAGTAAAAATATTGTAATTACAGTTGAAATATGTATATTTAAAACATAAAGACATTCTAGAAAAAACAGATGACACAAGTTTTAAATGGAATTTTGTAGGCAATTGTTATACTGATACACAAGCATACATAAATACATAAATGTAAATAATGTAGGTATATAGAATATGTATTGCATACATATATATGATTATTAGACTGCTTCAATTTTGTTATTGATTTTGAAATGCTAACGACACCAACTATTAATTTCTTCTACGAAGGTTCGTACAATTATTTTTTTTTTTAAATTTCAAATTCAGTTTGAGATGCGTACAGTATCTTAATAATTACATACGCTAAATTATGCGGCAATCTAATATATGTATGTTGATTTATGTCTGTATGTATATATATTTACCCCAGCATACCATTCTAGGAGCGCTCCGAAAAAGGAGTCAGAAAAGCGTCCAACAAAAGAGCATTTTCGAAGCGAAAGAAAAATTTGCTTGTTACTGTCCTGAGTGGGCACGCAGTATGACTCAGAAATTCCACTTAATTATGTGTGTACCAAAGCGTTCTTGTCCTGTTAGTTGTGCTTTGAACAAAAAAAAACATAGCTGTACCACACAAGAATAATAAAAACAAGATTACACAGAGCCCAAAAAAACCCTCATAAAAGACTCTTTTCTGACATTATTTAAGAGCTCTTTCTGACGGACCATTTTCGAATGTAATGACTCTCTTTTCTGAAGGTTTTCTAAGCAATATTGATTGTTTTTTGGGCTCATAAAGAGCGTTAACGCTCCGAAAAAGGTGTCAGAAAAGACTCTTTTCGGAATCATATGGCTTGCTGGGATGTAATGAATCAATGAACACACACATCCAAGCAAAACAAAATTAGATTTATTTCCACTGAACAGAAACTTTTATCTTCAAGCCGTTATTTAAAGTAAATTTATGAAGTAAATTCATGAAATAAAAATTAAACCAACAGACGGGTTTGGGCTAAAATGCAAATGTAACAATTAGCATAGTATGTAAACGAAGGTATACTTATGTATTTATTTACATATGTATGTACATATACGAGTATCTATAGTCTCCAGGCTATAAATGCGGAAATGAGTATTTGAGTACGTTAAAAAGAAGTTTGTTTATGTATGAATATTTTTGACAGCAAATTAAAAAGTTGTTTCTATTGTCTTTTGTTTGTCATATCGAAGGTCTCTAAATCAACAGAAAAATTCTAAACACTAAATAAATATTTGCATAAGTATGCGTTACGTTTAAGTTTTGCATAATTTTTTACATCTTTTTTTATATCCCTGTCATTTACTCATGTCTCTTCCCTTTTTTACTTAGTTAGTGTTACAAATTCATATTTAGTTTCTCAAATATATACCCTCAGTATAAGTTAGTGGTTTAGTTAATCAAAATAAAATGTATTGAAGTATTTTATACTAAAATGCTTATTGAAGGAAATTGCAGGTAGGACGGGGCTAGTTCTAGAATATAAGTCGAATGAGGTAAAACTTCGTAACCAGTTCTTCTTAATAATCTGGCCGCTTAGACTGGATATTTTGAATAAATCCTGCTAACGTTTTGAAATGATTTTGATAATAATATTTATGTAGTAATGCCGCTGGATCTCATTCACCTTTGGAAAGCTTTGGTAAGCAATCGGTTTCTTTCAAAAGACATTTTTTAAAATAAAGAAGTAAAGAAAAACTTCCAGCATGAGACGCTTTTTTGGCACATAATTCGAGTTTTTCGAAACAAGACACAAGAAAAAAAGTATAGTCGATCAAGCCCGACCATATAATACCCTACACCCAGTATATGTATAAAACAGTTTTTCAGAAATGGGCGTTATATGGGAGATATAACCTTTGTGGACCGATCATCCAAAAATTTAGTGTCGTAATGTCTGTGAATATTAATATTATATGTGTTAAACTTTATCTCGATATAAATACTTTTAAACGATTTATGGAGCTTAAAGTGAATTACGGAGAAGGTCTTATATGGGAGTTTCGACTAATTATGGACCGACCATTATAAAATGAAGTGTTAAAGGATGAAATTAAATTAAAACAAGTAAAAAAGTATAGTCGATCAAGCCCGACCATATAATACCCTACACCCAGTATATATATAAAACAGTTTTTTAGAAATGAGCGCTACATGGGAGATATGACCTATTATGGACCGATCATCCAAAAATTTAGTGACATGATTTCTGTGAATATAAATATGTGTTAAACTTTATCTCGATATAAATACTTTTAAAATATTTATAAAGGTTAAAGTGAATTACGTAGAGGGTCTTATATGGGAGTTTCGACTAATTATGGACCGACCATTATAAAATGAAGTGTTAAAGGATAAAATTAAATTAAAACAAGTAAAAAAGTATAGTCGATCAAGCCCGACCATATAATACCCTACACCCAGTATATATATAAAACAGTTTTTTAAAATGAGCGCTACATGGGAGATATGACCTATTATGGACCGATCATCCAAAAATTTAGTGACATGATTTCTGTGAATATAAATATGTGTTAAACTTTATCTCGATATAAATACTTTTAAAATATTTATAAAGGTTAAAGTGAATTACGTAGAGGGTCTTATATGGGAGTTTCGACTAATTATGGACCGACCATTATAAAATAAGGTGTTAAAGGATAAAATTAAATTAAAACAAGTAAAAAAGTATAGTCGATCAAGCCCGACCATATAATACCCTACACCCAGTATATATATAAAACAGTTTTTTAGAAATGAGCGCTACATGGGAGATATGACCTATTATGGACCGATCATCCAAAAATTTAGTGACATGATTTCTGTGAATATAAATATGTGTTAAACTTTATCTCGATATAAATACTTTTAAAATATTTATAAAGGTTAAAGTGAATTACGTAGAGGGTCTTATATGGGAGTTTCGACTAATTATGGACCGACGTGTATTAGGTAGATAAGAATAATAGGATGATCAGCAGTAGGTATGTTAATATTCTTTATGTACAGTTTTTATCTACATATAAATTCTACGCATTTCCAAAATATGTATGTAAAGTTAAAGTAGAACTACCAAAAATACAATTAAAGCAAGTTTAAATTGGACATAAAAACTTTATAATGCGAAAGACTGAAAACTCTGCTAGTAATATAACAAATAAAAAAGATGGTTTAGTAAATGCATTAATTGGTTTAAAAGCACATTAAACCTATTTTGCTAGACGAACTTATAATAATTTTTTATTTCTATAAAATATAATTAAATTTTTTTAGTGACAAATGATTTTAAAATGTGTGTTTGGTGTTGCTTTTCTTTTTGGTCAGCATTCATTAAATTCGCGGAAATCCCGGGAAATGTAATATTTCATTCCCGTTTACCGGGGGGAAAAAATAGTTTGGGAAATTCCAAACGCTATATTCCATGTTATATCCGTATGCTATCTGTTGGATTGCAAATTAAAAAGATACCAAAATATTGATAAATAGGATTTCCAACGACCGATGTACTGAAGTTTGAAACTTCCAGTTTGCCACCCACCTTAAATTATACCAATTGACACTCAAAGTCGATTCAACGTTGTCCGTCTGGATGTCTGTGTTAACCTTGTGCGTAAAGCACAGGTCGTAATTTTGAAGATATTTTGAGAAAATTTAGTATGGGAATGTTTTTGGACCCAAGGACCATTGGTACTAAAATTGGTTGAAATTTTTCTATTATTTCTCCTATATACTTTGCAAATGTCCTTCCGAAATAGTACTTGTTTGATGTATACACTTATAGCAACCAAACATTTTGTGCAGAACGGTCAATAATTGACCAACGCTTGCATATATAGTATATCACACTCCAAGAAATGACTTTAATGATTATAAATGTCTTTAAAATATTGGTATCCAAGGGAAATTCAACAAATATTCGGCCTAATTTTAAGGATGATCGGTGCAAAGTCATAACTTCCACGAGATAACGACAATAAATCTTTTAAAAATCTTGTTATCTTAGTTAAATTGAACACCTATATCATTCATATATAGTATACAAAAGTTTATTTTGTATTTCATAGCTTAAATATATGGCCTACATCCGAAAATCACTTTAACAACCATAATTGTCTTAAAAATGCAGGTGTCCAAATAAAACTGAACACAAAGTAGTTCTATGCATATGTACTCGTATGTAAGTCATGATATCACATTTTATAATGATCGGTTTATAATAAGCCGTAGCTAGCTCTCATATTACGCTCACAATAGTTGTAATACCATACATCGAGTATATGAACAATGGCTTCTTGCAAACCGATCGTTATAAAATACAAAGTTATAAAAATATGATCGTGCTTGATCGACTATATTTCTTACCTGTTTTTAGTTAAACAACTTGTTAAAATTATAAATTTTTTTTGAATTTGTAACACATGGCCGATGGCAACACTTATTGTATACTGAATGTTGTCAATTTCTTCATTGTTACAATTGTTGCTGTTTCCGCAAACAATGAAAACAGCAACACCACATATCCATCATATGTACATATCTATGTACCTATGTGTATGTATATGTATATGTACGTATGTATGTATGCATATTTAGTGGAAATATTTATAAAAATTCACACATGCAAACATCAGCATTTAGCAAGAAAATATTTCGTGCGCAGATGATTTATGCAAATGTATTCTGTCAACTCAAGTTGATTGATTGAATATTTTGGTTAAATTTTTTTCTTATTTTTAGAACAAAACAGAGACCTTTGAAATGTGAAAAAAAACGTCCAAAGAAAGTGAAAATCTGACAGGAAAAATGTTACCACATGCACATACATACACACATACATACATACATACATACATACATACATACATACATACATAATTATGTAGGTATTTACAGTGATGTGCAAAACAAATAAAAAAATAAATAAATTATTTGGAATAATTAAGATTACAATGTGACAGCAGAACTCAAATCTACACGAGTATATATGTACATACGCAAGAGGTGATAAAGATAAATTAAATATAATCATTATCATATGGGTGAACAGACATTTAGGATTTCAATATGATTACTTAAACATTGTGTGAATAATTTCTTTGGTTTAATTTTTGTTTTGCTGAATATTTAAAGGAAGTATGTATAAAACTTATGTGAATGAGAAACGTTAAAGTTGGTAAACGATAATTTAAAGTGAAACAAACATTTTCTAAAGGAATAGGCTTTCACAAAATATATTAAATATTAACCCCCTTATTCATAAAACTTATCAAAGGTTTATAACAGGTTTATAAAGCAAATTTTGTATGGATATTTGCGTTATAAGTCTGTTATAAACCGTTGATAAGTTTTTATGAATTAGACTGTAAGCATTTAGCCTTAATTTAATTTAATATTTTTATACCCTCTACACGGTTTGTCATTCCGTGTCTAACACTGAGAAATACTCATCTGAGACCCAACAAAGTCTGCCTGTCGGTCTCTGTAAAACACTCCCACGTCCAAAGGAAACAACCGAAATGAACAGAGTTTACAAAAAACCGCTTACAGTTCTCCTAAGCAGTTTGGCATTGCAAATCAGCAAAATCGGTATAGTAGAACAAGAGTTATGGATCAAAATGTAAGACAACATAAAAAAAAAAATTTTTGATATTTTTAAACATTTTTCTTTCTTTATTTTTAAATATATTGCAGATAATACCATGAAATTTTGTATACATCGTTTTTATGATAACAGAAGAAAGTATGAGCAAAATAGTAAAAATAGGTCCATGATTTCTCATAGCCCCTATACAAAAATCTATCCGAAATATTGCTCAATTAAACATAAATGCCAATAAAATTGGAATATCAATACAAAATTTATCAGGAATAAGTTTCGTGGAAAAAGAAATTGCAAAAGGAAATTTTTTTTTTAGTTCCGTCCCTGTTTGACCATAGACCCCACTTTCAAAATTCACTTAAATACGTATAAAACTGATATAAATAATTAATAGTTTCTTCTTTTTTCAAGCAATAAGGTCAATTGCATTGAAAAAATTTTTTCATTTTTGTAAATACTTCAATTATTATCCCTGAAGAAGCTATCCATTGTGATAGCGAAATATCGGAAATTAATATATATAAATAAAATAAAATATTTGTATATAAAATGCAATTGACCTTATTGCTTGAAAAAAGAAGAAACTATTAAATATTAGAAAAGGTCAAATAAACGAACTAAATATTGATATAAATAATGTTAAATAGCTAAAATTTAACATAAATAATCCTTATATAAAATATCCTTATAAATTGTTGTACTAAATTTTATGATGGACGGCCCATAATTGGTCATAGCTCTTATATGAGGACCATATCCGAAAAAGCCATTTATCTTTATATTTATATTGTAAATTATCGCTACCGACTCAAAACTTTGCACAGATCAGTTACATATATCCCACAAAATTTTGTGAATAACGGTACCAATCCAAAATTTTACACGGATCATTTACATACAGAACTACATCAAAAAGCTACAAACCCACCCGAATCCGCTTGCTAGAATTCTAGCTCAGAGCCAGAAGGAGTCGAGGCTTCATAGAGCTTAACAGCCAATAAGAAATTAATGCTCTATTAGAAAGTAATTAGATTTATTTTAGTTTTAAGATTTAAATACTTATTGTTAGGGCTAAGGAAATGAGGCAGATTCAATAAATAATCAAAAAAGTATTTAAAAAAAAAATTACATACATTCCTAAATCCAACTGCTGGATTTTGAGAATATCGGTCCATATTTGACAATATCCCCCATATAAGGTCCACTCTCAAAATCCACGTTAATACTAATATATATCTTAAATATGCCGTTATTATGTTGAAATTCGACGTGAGATATCCTAATATGCATAAGATTCACTGTTCCAAAAATTAAGAACATCGGCCCATAATTTGTCATAGCCATATCCAAAAAACCAAATAAACCCACAAAAATGTCTAATAAATATCGATATTGAACCAACTTTTATAAAGATCAGAAATTTTAATCCAGAAATCATATTAATATCGGTTATACCGTAATTATGCTACTGGATTTTATGGCTGTTAGTCAATAATTGTCAATAGCTCCCGAATTAAGTCCACTTCCGAGTATAACAACCAACCATATAACTCTTGTAAATAACATTATTGAGATGAAATTTAACCAAAATAAGCCTCAAATACATAGAAACCACATTAGTGGATACTGGATTTAGAAGCTATCAGTCCATAATTGGTCCATTTCTTCTATGCCACCCATAAATCTCTTGTAAATAATGTTATTGAGATGAAATTCAAACAGAAAAGCCTCACCTTATATCTTATCCTTTTTTATACTCTGTTTCTTAACTTGTTCTGAATATGGAAAAATGACGAACTCTGTAAATTACAGTAAGAATTGGTAATTACATCAATTATAAATGGTCAAAATTAGATGAAATGTCAAAACATTTAAAAGAAAATCACTAATGTGATTTACTACCAACAGGCAATATTGTCTTTCAAACAATATATGAAATATAAATAAAATTTGCACTAAGACACAGAATAAGGATATTCTAGTCCTATAACCAGTGTAGTTTCTGTATTTCTCATTACGTTTAGTTTAGTTTTGAAAAAATCGTTAAATTACAGCTCCTCTGAATTCAATGATATTTGCTGTAGTAGTTCTCCGTGTAAGAATTTTCTGTGTTTATCTTAGAAATATAAAACACTAGGTCGTATTTCCTGAATACCTGGATATTGTTTTCAGTAACGATTAATTTAAAAAAAACGATATACATAAATAATAAATATTAAACGTAATATGCTATTTTTCTTCGAACTTCTGCAATTTTATTCAGCACTGTTCATATATAATATGATAATATACATAATACATATATGTAATATTAGGGTAATCCTTATTGTTATTTATAGTATACACAAATAAGTTTGCCATTTCGTCTATAACACCAAGAAATATTCATCAACGTTCCAATAACATTATATTTCTAAAGCCCAAATTAATTGTTTTACATACATCCTAAACTATACGAACCGAATCACGTTTTTTAAATGTTGCCAGGATGTCTGTCTCTGTAAACCTTGTTGTCAAAGACATTTTAGTCACACATTTTTGAAAAATATCGGTATCCACACAAGATTGACTGTTCACATACACAAATAAATTTTTCGATATAAATGTTATAAATATTATTATTATTATTCACAGTATATAAGCTGTCAATGAACATATGTACTCGTTTATCATATTATAATAAAGGGTGATTTTTTAAAAGCTATAGGAAAGTTTAAAAAAAAAAAACACATAAAATTCAGAAAAATGTATGAAATCTTTATTTGATAGTACGATAGTACGGTCCATATATTTTAATGTTTGAAGATTATTTCATGCAAATGTTGACTTTGACTGCGCCTCAAATGGTGCATCCGCTTAGTCCAATTTTGGCATACTCTTTCCAACATTTCGGCCGGTATCTCACGAATAAATGCTTCAATGTTCTCTTCCAATGCGTCAATTGAAGCGGGCTTGTCTGTATAGACATGAGCTTTAACATAGCCCCACAAAAAATAGTGTAAAAGTGTTAAATCGCACGATCTAGGCGGCCAATTGACTGGTCCCGAACGTGAAATTAAATGTTCACCGAACTCGCCTCTCAATAAGTCCATTGTTGCGCGTGCTGTGTGGCATGTGGCACCGTCTTGTTGAAACCACATGTCATGCAAGTCAAGCTCTTGCATTTTGGGCAAAAAAAAAAGTTGGATATCATCTCACGGTAGCGCTCACCATTCACAGTTACGTTACGATTCGCAGCATTGTTGAAGAATTACGGTCCAATGATGCCACCAGCCCATAAACCGCACCAAACTGTGATTTTTTCTGGATGCATTGGAAGCTCTTGCAATGCTTCTGGCTGATATTCACTCCGAAATTGACAATTCTGCTTATTTACGTACCCATTAAGCCAAAAATAAGCTTCGTCGCTGAACACAATTGAACTTTCTAAACAAAGCACGCATTTTGATAAGACAATTCAATAATTTGCAAGCGTTGTTCGTTTGTAAGACGATTCATGGTTAAATTATAGACCAAACTGAAGATGTTTGAAAGTGAAATAAAACACGAAATATGCGTCAGCTGTTTAAACCAGTGTTGCCAAAAAGATAATAGCTAAAAAATCACCCTTTATATGGAAATATCTATTCATATGTGCATGTCATATAAATCGCGTAAAGATCTCGCTATCTATACAAAATCTATAATGAAACAATTTCTTTTAAATGTACGGACAGATTTGGAAAATATTTTGATGTTGTTTAATCTTACAAGAGTTTTGCAAGATCAAACAGCATTAAATTAAATAAAACTTAATATTTGTTGTGCTTTGGCCTAAATAAGAAAAGTTTTTTTTTAAATAAATAATATGTTAATTAGTGGTTACGTCTTTTTCGGCAAATATTTGTCAAATGTGTATTATATTTGCGGCATTTGTGGATGAAAAGCCCATCTTAAATATTCCGCAAAATGTGTATGTGCGATAGATTGTATTTGAAATGGCATTAATAAAAAGGCGAAGGTTGTTTGAGTAGTTTTAGTTTCAGGTATACGGTATTCAAGTTGCTTCGGATATTTGAACAAAAAAATGCAATAAATTCCAATTACAAATATCAATAAGAACGTAGAAAATAATATGATATTAAGTGGCCATGCCTTCTTACTCAAATTAATAACCAAATAATAACTTCATAATCATTGGTTTAATAACAGACATTAAAAGTACAATTTTTGTTTTATAACTTCATCATAAAACCCAGGAAGAATTTCAATTTAACCTGAAATGACATGGATGCAAATGCTAATGTTAAATAGTTATCATACAATCATGTTTTTCGAAAATGAAAAAATAAACAAATTATCAGAACGTAAATTTTACTTACTGCAACAGTTGAGTCTCTGGTTATTATAGATGTGTAGTGGTTTATTATTTTTTGTAAATTCGTAGGCCAGCCTCAGATAATGCTACCAATTGTAAACCTATTTAACATCAAACTCTTCTAAGCAGTCATTATATCAACACGCATATTTTTGAGAAATATATTTATATATACCACCCTAATATACATACTTACTTCAATCACTACAGATAGCAATGTGTATCCATCCATTCACATACATGTAGTTTTCGTTTTTTTTTCTCTTTTGTAGGGGTGAAAATAACTTTTTGGCATTTTGTGTATGTACACTTGTCGCATAAAATAATGGCTTTAGTTTGGTTATTTGATGTTTGATGGCATGTGCTGTGTTGGGGAGATCCCTTCAGTTTGGTATGTGACAGATGATAGCTAACACTAACAGTAGTTTATGTCAAACTAATAAACTGAAATACTTACGTACCATTTTATATGACACGCAGTATGTTTTCGATGTTAAAGTGAGGATGAATATATAAATATATAATTAAACAAGTAGGTAAATATCAGCGTTGTCAACTTTGAAATTTCAAAACGCACCAACATGGAGAAAAAAAAACGCGCCAATTTAAACAAATCGCACCAAATTTAGATTTTCTTTTTTATTTAATAAAATGTTTATTGAAATAATTTCACATAAAAAATATAATATTTTTGTATTATAAATATAACAGTCTTCAACAGTTCAGTGTTTTTGTAAAAAATAAAAAGTCTAACAAAAATAAGAAATAAACTAAACAAATTTGTTTGTATTCCTTTGTACCAGATAGATATGTAATTAATTTCTTCTTTTTTTTTAAATTTTTAACAAGAGTTCAACGATAAGTAGTAAAAATACTCATAATATGCTATTCGGAATTAATTGGTAAAAATATTTTTGTTTTCTATTTAAGGTACTTCTAGTACTTCGTTAACCCTATTCAATAAAATTTGTTAGGACTTCACTTAGACTCTAACCCTGGTGTTCGTCTACAGTTCAGTAGATCAAGCAGGCTAAACAAGAATTTTTATTTTCATGTTTAAAATGTTTATTTTATTTTCAAACAAAAATGTTCATCCTATTCAGCTTTAGCAATAACCTTCATGTGGCGAATGTTTGTTCTACATTCGTATATACGTATGTATAGTAAAATACATTCAATTGCGGTCCTTTTTCATCGTATAGACTTCATGAGTTATGAATTATTAAAAAACTGCAATTAAAAATTATTAAGAATAATGATTTCATCACATTTTCGAAAAAATTAAAAAACGCACCGAAATTTTAAAAAAGCACCAAAAATGGTGCGAAACGCACCAAGTTGACAACGCTGGTAAGTATAGTCGGTCAAGCCTGATTAAATAATAAACGACACCCAGTATATGTGTAAAAACAGTTTTTCAGAAATGGGCACTAAATGAAAGCTATGACCTCTTATAGACCGATCATCCAAAAATTTAGTGGTTTTACCTCTGTGCGTATATATAAATAATTTTTGTGTTAAATTTTATGTTGATATAAAAAGTTTTAAAAGATTTAAACGTGTTAAAATGATTTTTGTGGTTTTATGATATCTGTTTATGTGAAACTTATTTGTGTTGAATTTTATTTGGATAGCAACAGTTTTAAGAGAGTTGTGCTCTTTAAAGTGATTTTCGGCAGTGGGGCTTATATGAGAGCTATGGTCAATAATAGACCGATTTACAAAAACTTTGTAGATATAATTATGCTTCAAGTAAAACTTTTTTGTGACGAAATTTATTCGGATAGGTACATAAATCATACATTTATGAACGATAAATTTCTATTTTGGGAGAACATTTGTATCGGAGCTAGGTTAAATAATGGACCGATTACAACCAAATTTAGTCTCAACCGTCCTTGGGCCAAAAAAAATATTAGGAAAATATGTATCTTCAAAATTGCCATCTGAACCTGGACAGTCAGCCAGCTATCTAGCCAGATGGACGGACGAACGTACATTGTTAAATTGACTCAGGTAGTAATTCTAAGTCGATTGCTACACTTTAGATGGATGTTGGAATAATATTAATTGCCGTTACAAACATTAGCACAAATCCAATATAGCCTCTTTACTATGGTGGTGTAGGGTGTAACAAATATGTTCTTTTTGTTTATTCCGTTTCAACAGCAAAAAATTAAGAAAAAAAAAACATAAAATCAAAAAATCAATGTTTTAATTTAAAGTTGTATTGATATTTTTTCATTATTAATATTTTCTTCACAGAGTTATTGAAAACTGGTGTTTTTTTTTATGGAATTGTTTTAAATTTTTTATGAATAAAGTTTTAACAAAAACTAAAGTTTTTTAATACAGATGAACTTTAAAAAAAGAATTTAACCCGAAATTGCTTCATGTACAATTTATAATACATAGTAAGATAGCAGCAGAACATGCAACATGGTTGCTGTTGCACATGTATATTGTACATCATGTGTATAAATTAGCAAC
Source organism: Bellardia bayeri (assembly GCA_950370525.1). Lineage (NCBI taxonomy): Eukaryota > Metazoa > Arthropoda > Insecta > Diptera > Calliphoridae > Bellardia > Bellardia bayeri. Next base: position 33,239,075 of record OX493266.1, read on the forward strand.
AGTCTTTATACATAAATATTAATAATATATAGTACAGATACCTACATACATATAAAATGTGTGTAACTTTAGAAATTTTCATAAATTTTTATGAAAGGTATAAATTTTCTTTGGGTAACTGATGCGAATAATGGAAAACAACAGAGCAATCAAATTAAATGTCGTTTTAATACATATTACAAATATATGTAAGTTTGGGAATTATTATCACGAGTTGTCCTACTACTACTACTACAAATACTACTACTACATGTTATTGTTATTAAATAGTTAGTCTACTACATATATTGGTGTATTTTGATACAGACACATTTGACTTTATGTAGGATTCATTCTAAACAGAAATAAATACATACATACATACATACATACATACATACATACATACATACATACATACATACATATGTAGATAGATATTCAGCATTAATATTTGTTGTTGTTTATTGTATTTTATCTATGAACTTTTTGTGTAGCTGTGATTAGTGCGTAAAATGTGCGTGATAAAAATGATCTCATTTTGTGGATTTAAGTAACGCCAATTACATTTCATGTTCATTTCACGTTATACGAAAAGTTAACTCAATGCCAGGAAATGATTATGATTATGTCTACGTATTGTAACGCAACGATGTTTCGTAATAAATTTCAGTAATAGAGACTTTATTTTTAATTTCACACAACTGACACAGTGGGAGCTGTCAAAAAATTAATTCTGCAGATAGAAATTTTAAAAAAGGAGTTTAACAAATTCCAACGTGTCGTTCATATATTCTTTGCTTTTCAATATGGCATACAGCCATATTTTCTTTATAACTGCAAGAGGTTGACCATGGGGCAATAACACAGTACAGTTGAGTAGACTATAATTTTATTTGTATTATTTTAGTAGTGGGGTACTTTACTGCAATCAAGATGGTTTCGTCCGCACATCTGTACGAGGTCTGATAAAAAAATTACCGTTATTTTCAAATTTCGTGAGTTACGTATATTCGATTTTCGAATTTTTTTTTCTGTTATGTTGGTACACATGCCGTTTTGGGTTATCAGTTTGTCTTTGACAGATGTTTTGGTGTGCACTTCAATTTTTTACTATTCGAAAAAATGAATCAAAGAAACTGTATTAAGTTTTGTGTAAAACATTAGATTAAATGCGCAAGGACATTTGAAGTGTTGACTGTGTCATTTGGCAAGTCTGCTATAAGCAGAAGACAAGTTCAATTGTGGTATAACCGGTTTAAGGAAGACCGAGATTTTGTCAATGACGATGCTAGTGATGGTCGCTCGAGCACGTCAACAACCGATGAAAACATTAAAGCAGTAAAGAAAATGATTTAGAATAATCGTCGAATCACTATCAGAGAGGTTGCTGATGATGGTGGCATATCTTTCGGCTCATACCAAGCAATGTTCACGGATGTTTTAGGTATGAAACGTGCGGCAGCGAAGATTGTTCCAAAATTGCTAAATTTTGAGTAAAAACAACGTCGCATGGACATCGCTCAGGAGTTGTTGAACATCGTCAAGGACGATCCAGATTTCCTCAAAAAGGTCATAAGTGGTGACGAATCATGGGTGTATGGCTACGACATTGAAATCAAAGCCCAATCATATCAATGGAAACGTCCAAAAGAGACAAGACCGAAAAAAGCACGTCAAGTTCGGTCAAATGTGAAGGTTTTGCTCACTGATTTCTTTGACTGCATCATGAATTCTTGACACGAGGTCGTACGGTCAATGAGGTATACTACCTTGAAGTTATGCGCCGTTTGCGCGAGGCAATTCGTCAGAAACACACAGAATTGTGGAAAAACCAATCATGGTTTTTGCACCATGATAACGGACCAGCACACACATCGATGCTTGTGCGTGAGTTTTTGGCCAAAAACAAAACCGTTATCATGCCTCAACCACCGTATTTACCGGACTTGGCCCTCGCTGACTTTTTCCTCTGCCCAAAACTGAAGACACCGATGGAAGGAAAACGTTTTGCTACGATTGAGGAGATAAAAGAAGCGCGTTTCAGAAATATTTCGAGGATTGGAAAAAACTCTGGCATAAGTGTATTATATCTAAGGGGGGAGGGGATTACTTTGAAGGGAACAAAAATAGTTATTGATGAATAAATAAATAGTTTTTGAGAACATTTAAAATAAGGGTTATTTTTTTTATCAGACCTCGTATAACGAACAAAACAATTAAAGTAATTTTTATCCTATCAATAAAACAGGCCTCAATCTGGCTGAGTTTTTCTGCTAAGAGATCACGACCTTTATCTTTTGTTAATCTGTAAAAGTATTCATAGATTTTATTTTCATTGAACATCACTGGTCTTCATAACTATTAATGGAATTAATATTGAAACGCTTCCTTAGAATTCAGTTCATAGTCGTCTAATAAAATTAATGTTTCATCCAATTAGACTATTTATTTCAAATTGACATAACGCATGCTTATGTTGAATCCTTAGATAATTTACTTAAATATAATATTTCTTTCCATTTAAGGCAATTATTCTACACTCACATTTTATTACAAGCATCAACTAAAAATGTTCAATTAAGTAAAACCAAAGAAAATTAATTGAAGCTGCCGAATTTTGCCACTATACACTTAAACATCAGCATCATCATCATCATTATCATTATCATCAATGCACTCAATTCCGCATCGATGTTTCGCTTTAAGTCAATTAACTGCTGCCACTTTATAAGAAAGATTAAAATGATAAAATCACTCATAAAAATGATTGATTACACAATAGGTTATTGCAAAAATTAAAAAATAAAAATCTAATTAAAATACATTTTGATGAAAATTAATCTGTTTATATGAAAAATGAACTGATATTTTACTTTCAAACCATACGCGGTACCTGATGAGGTAATTGTGAGTACACTGAGTAAAACTAGCTGCATTTCACATAAATTGTATCTACTAATTTGACATTGAAAATGGAATATTTGAAAGGTCAAGACTAAAATTTGCATATTCAAGTGTGTGCAAAAACAACATGTGTACATGCAGTGAATCTATTCATTTTCAGTCATACATTAAATTGTAAAAATCAAGTAAACAAATTTAATTTTTTTTCCAATTGATATTATTTACTATGTAGAATAGAAAAACCTAAAAAAGTTAAAATAATATGAATTTTCGTTTATTATCGCAAAAGTATTTTGCCTTTTTTCTTCTGGTATTTCGGTTTTCTTAACTCTTTTTAAATTTTGTTATAATGTTTGTTAGTAATAATTTTGCCCTTATTGTCCTCGATGGTGAATTTAATTAAAAATATCCGAGAAAAAAAATTATAATTGCTATTTTTATGGAACTCAGGTCCAGATATTAAAAATTAGTTCGCAAGTGTTTGATACTATAAGAAAGCTACTTTTCGACATATAAAACTATGTGTTTCTGATCATTATGATGTTAAACATAAAATATATATTTCTTTGTAGGCCCATTTTTTGGCACTGGAATTACGAGTTTCTTTCGAAAATTTTATACAAGATCCTACTGAGCCAAAAAAAAAAAAAAAAAGTATTTGCGGTTGTCATCAAGTATAACACTGCCAATATGCAAACGTTTTTTTTTATGGAGCCCGGTGTAGTAGAAGCTCTTTTATCTGTGAACTGCACAAATAAAGCTAGATTTACACGGTTGAAATTTTCTTCAAAATGCTTCAAACTCGTGTAAACAGCAAAATTTCCACAAAATTTATTTATTTAATAACTATTAAATAACTATTAAATAAATAAATTTTAAAGAATTTTTGCTGCTTTCACGAGTTTGAAGCATTTTGAAAAGCAATTTTGAAGAAAATTTCAATCGTGTAAATGTAGCATAAGTCTTTGCCATGCCAGACGACCGTATTTGGACTGTTTCAGTGTTTTTCTTAGTTGTTCGTTTATCTCCGGACTAAATAAATATAGGTTTATGCAGTTTTCCATGGTCATTGGCATTTCCTCTCCAGCATTAAACAATTTTGTGCGATCCCTTTGTGGTAAATTTTCAACCAATTTTTACACATATCACAAATGTATTTAAATGAATTGCTGCAGTAGTATAAAAAATTCAAAGAATAATTAAGAAAATTACCAGAGAAACCCAAGAAATTAACCGCAATTTAAAAGCGGCAAAATTGTCTTGTTTCCTGTATATTGTAATTCAAATTAATACAATGCAATATGTCTTTTATAAAATTTTTTACAATTTATGTACGAATGAAAAAAATACTTTTTCTAAAAATAAATAGGAAAACTTATTTTTTGATTCAGAGTACGTGCATGCCAACTTGTAAAATAAATCATTTATTTAAATATTAAGATGCCACTTAAGGAATAATTATTTTTAAAAAATATGAAGAGTGAATACAGTGCGGTTGAGACTTTTTTAAATCATTTTCACTGTCTCTGTGTGAGTTGTTTAAAGCTGTAAAGCATCTAAATTGTTTCCAATTAAATTTCTTATTATTTTTAATTAATCAAGTGTTATTATAATTATTATTAGTTTGTATTTTTTATATAAATTATATATAATATAAATACATACAATATTTACTCTTGTTTAAACTAAACCTACGTTAATAACTAATTTGCATAAAATGCTTGTTATACTTTGCACATTCACATAAACTTCTAGATAATACTACTACATACTTGTACTTCTATTATATGAGCGGTAGGCAATCAATAGAAAATGTGTTGCCCTGGCATTAGGAATGCAAATCCCGAATACCGGGATTTGTTAAAAAAAAAAATCAAAGGATTTTTCAGGATTAATAGATACCGAAAATTTGTACAGGGTGGGCCAAGTTTGACTGACTGCCATTGCCATTGTGGCTCTTGCGGTATGAGCTGTAGCTCCATCTTGCTGGAACCATATGTTACGATTATTGAGATTGATATCGGACGTAAAAAATTTTCCAACATGGTCCGGTATACCACCCCAGAGACGGTTTGTGGTTCATTAAGCTCATTTTCGAAGAAATATGGACCAATAACTTTATCAGCCATGATTCCATACCAAACAGTGCATCTGACAGGGTATAATTGTCGCTGATGCAATGCTCTTGGATTCTCTGTACCCCAAATTCGGCAGTTCTGTTTATTCACATATCCATTTAAATGAAAATGTGCTTCATCTCTCATAATCAGATTATCCAAAAAATTGTCATTTTCTGTAGCTAGCAAAATCAATCTATTGGCATATTGTAGCCGTTGTGGTGCATCCCTCGGCAATAATTCTGTATTATCTGCAAAAAAAAAATTAAAAAAAATTAAAAATGCAAAAGTTATAAGCATTTCAAATCAGTCAGTCCAAGTTGGCCCACCCTGTATTTGTGTAAAAGATCCAGAGAAGTAGAATTATTTTTATTTACTTTTTTCACATACACAAATGCAAAACATCTTCATTTACCATAAATCCATGAGATCTAATGACAAATTTTGTATTAGATCACAAATAGAAAAGGTTAAAAACATTTAAAAATTATTTACAAAGACACCAACAAAACTTTAACTTTTACAAACTATTTGACGAGTCTACGGATTTTGGAATTGAAAATGCCTATAAAAAACTGTAATTGATTTTAAAGCTCAACAGATATAGAATTTGTTTTACTTAAACAAATCAAACAAGAGGAATAATTTACTCAAAACTTTTAATT